>OW026366.1:181184687-182384687 GCA_932273885.2 Leucozona laternaria | reverse complement strand
AACTGGATATTTTAATTCGGCCCCTGTCAGTCAAACCATTAAGTTCCTTTGGAATTTGGGTACGGTGTCATTGAATTGAAACCACGATTTCAGTGCTCTCCGCTGACAGTTGTTGTTTGTCGATGCTCAGAGAGTGATTACCATAAACAATAACCATGTGTAATGTGAGATTGAACTACGAAGCAGGACCTTTCAGTACCGAACCTTCACCGTTCGTTGGACACTTCACCACCAGCCTTCTAGTGCTTGGAAATTTCGTTACAGCGGTTCCCCCACTGGGCATTTCGCTGCCGTTCTTTCAACACTAAGCTTTTTAAGCACTGCCTACAGATAGGTAATGTAGTGTTAATTATTCAATAAATGTTTCTTTTGATGGCGTTCAGTAACAAAAATCAGGCACTTGGACAAACGTAGATGTTTATTCATATTTAACCGTGAGTCCCGGCACTCACATATTATTTTTTTTTAATTATAATTCGAAACGTTAAATCCCTCAAAGCTCTTCTTTTGCAGTTTATTTTCCTTAGTGTTTTAATTGTTAAAAAATTAAAAATCAAAACATTCTTACTCAAATTCTGGAAAATTTACAAGTTTAATTATTCCAAGTGCCGCCTTTCATAATAAATGAAAATCAACTCCTTTCAGTCTTTACGAAAATACAGATATAGTTCAATTTAAATAATATATAAAATTGTCCACCGCCCTTACCATTATTAATGGACAATTTGTATAATCACCAACATACTTTGAAGCTTTACTTTTCGGAATACGTAAACTATCCACGAACCGAGTACTTAAGCCTCAGGGAAGAGACATAGAAAACAAGGACTAAATAAATACGAAATGTTTGCGTTGGTGTGTTGCTGTTAGGTCCAATTTGTATTTGATTCCGTTTAACCTGATTCCATTGGCACACCCGAACCGAAGAAAGGCAAAATTTACTGACAACTGCCTCCTCCTCCACCCCTCCATCACTTCTCGTTCTCCTAACATGCTATAAGCGAACTTAATTTCTAATTAATAGTTCCAACTTTGTTTGTCCTGTTGAGAGTCCTTATTTTGTGCTGTTGTTTTATATTAACTCGGTAAACTATAATTTTCTTCTTTTTCACCACCAGACCTTAGCCTCTTTATTTTTTTTTTCCCCATTTCCTCTTGTACTGTACTGAAACTTTGAATATAAGTTCCATAAAAATTTTTTGTTTGCCGATATTCCCATTGCAAACACTGAAATTAAAAGTTAATTCTCAAGGCTGAGTTTTTTTTGTTCACCCGCAGTGGGAAAAATTATGGTAAATTAACACATTTTTCATTTTATCCCTTGGTTTCTTGCCCCGCAGAAGAAAATTCATTTCTCAATAAAGAAAAAAAGGATGACAATTTTGAGGAAAAAAAAAATAAAGAAATTTAACTCATCTTTAAGGACGACTTTGAGTAATTGCTTTTGTTGAGATTAAGAAGCGTTTTATTACTCTCTCGGGCATGTCTGTGGGAATAATTATTATTACACACTCTGTTGATTCGGACGGTCATTTCTGGATTTTGGAGTTATATTATTATTTATTTGTATTGGAAGGAAGGTTATGGGTTTTATAATATTATAATTCCTCTCTAGAGGTATACCAAGCTACCTTACCTATGTATAATTCTACCTATATACTTATACCAACTGGTCTGGGGGCGACGCTTTTCAGGTTGTAAATTATAGAGTGTCCTTGGAGATTTAAGATCCTATGTGAATTGATTACTGCCGCTCTGTTAACTTTCTTTTGTTGACTCTACGAAAGTGGTTACAAAGTTGCGAATAGCTCAAGTTAATTAAATGTACTAATGAGGGTTTGAAAAATTAGATTTTAACTATAGTTATTCAAAGATTTAAACTTTTCTTTGAGTTTTTTTTGTGTATAATTAAAAAATGTTAATATTACTATATTTGATGGAAAAAGAAGCTTTGAGCTGTGATGAATAAAGGACTAAGATATTTTAAGTTTTCAAAGGCATTTTTGCTTATAGATAGTTCAAATTATTGCCTTTTCGGAGTGGCTTAAAGGCAATTTATATACCTTTATGAGAGTCACATAAGAAGTATTTTGTTTTCGACAGGAAAGTGCCTATTGGGAACTTCGACTATAGGTCTATATCTTTGATATAGAAAAAGAGAAATAACTTACTAAGTTGGGATGTACATAAAAGAAATAACTCATTTCATAGAAATTGCTTGCGATTCAAAAGGCTATAACTCTTCTTCAACAAAAGATTTGTTTGGGAGTTCCTGAAACAGACTCTTTTCTTACTTATTTTGACAGTTAATAGAACAAGAAAAAGAATACTAAAGAGTAATCTTTTTATTTAAAAGATATTAATTAGTTTAGTGTGAAAATAAAAAAACAATCGAGGTTTTAATCAAGCAGAACGATGATACGGAGAATTCCAAAAAAAAAAGAGATTTTCGCCATTAGTTTGGCTCGCACTCGCGAGTGTTAGATTTATTAACGCTCTCGTCATCAAGAGCGCTCTCATTATGTGCGATAGCAAAATCGCACTCTCATGAGCTTGAGACGAGAGAGAATAAATTTAGTCCAATTTTGAGAAAGAAAATAAATCTACTCCACCACTTCGTTTTTTATTAGGATCTACTCCTTTTTTCCCACACTAAAAATATCGCAAATTCTTTAGCCAAACTATATGAAAGGGCTGTGTTGTTCAGGTTTCTAACCAACTCTGGCTCTGAACGTTTAAATTTAATATTCTATTCAGTTCTGAAAGTGAATTTTTAAATGTGATTTATTTTGTTTATGTTGAAAAGACAATTGAATTGAAGGTTTTTTCTTTCGTTTTCAAATCTACTTCAGAAATTTCCTATTTACTTCACCTTTTTTTTACAAATCTGCTCTGAAATTTCACTACTGACGTTCTAACCCTGATCGTAGCCATTCTTCGATGAAAATTGACAATTAACAGCTTGACTGATAGTGGACCTACTATATTTTGACATGTAGTGGAATTCGCACTAAAGTACCTGCTTTATATCTTGCATCTAGCCACGTTGATTATGACATCATAATTATTGTATAATCCTGGCTTTGGAGTGGGATCTCTGATTTAGAAATTTTTGACAGAAATTCATATATAGTCTTCCGAAAGGATCGCTGTGTTACTGCTGAAGACCGTGGAGGTGGTCTACTAATGGCTGTCCGTTCATCCATTTCATGTGATATATAACATTTGCCTATCATTGATATTGAACAAATATGCGTCTCAATCGGTCTCGAACCAGGCATTTTTCTTTATATTATTATAAGCTATATTCCGCCTAAAAGTAACATTGATCTGTATGAAAAGCACTTAGCTAATATTGATTTTGTTTATAGTTTAAATTCAGTCCTCAAAAAGTTTTTGTAATTGGGGGTTTTAATTTACCAGATTTAAACTGGTCCTACTCTTTTACCGATAACATGCTTATACCCTGTAACTTAAAAAAATATATCGAAAAAGCTTTCATTGATCACCTTTTTACTCTTAACTTTCACTAAGTCAATAATATTGTTAATAATTGACGATTTACGTGACAAAATAAAATTTTATAAACATCGCAAAGAATTCATCGTTCTTAGTAAATTCGGGCACAGATATTAAATGACGAACGTTGAACTTAACTCAAAAAATGACCCAAAACGTTTTTGGTCCTTTATTAATTCAAAAAGGAATTCATCTGGGATTCCGAATTCTATGAATGTCAAAAATGAAGAATCAACGGATGTTGATAAGACTCTTGAGCTTTTTTGCTCAGTTTTTTGAGTATGTTTATTCTCATGTACAAGGAAACCTTGACATCTCTTCTAAAAAGCCACCTTAAGTGGATATAGGGTCAATACGATTAGACTTCTCAGACGTTTTAGAAGGATTACATGGTCTTAAACTAAATGTTAATCCTGCATCTCTTTGCCTGCCATTGCTAAATATTTTTAATCTATCTTTGTCATCTGGAATATTTCTGGACGAATGGAAATCGTCGATACTGATCCCAATCTTTAAATCCGGCTCAAAGAACAATATTCAAAACTATAGAGGAATTTGTAAGTTATCTGCAATGCCTAAATTGTTTAAGAGCTTAGTCAAAATTAAGCTCGATTTTCTTGTGAACATGTCCAACATGGGTTTATTTCGGGAAGATCAACTATCACTAATTTAGCATGTTTCTCTTCTTTTGTAGTTGATACGATTGAAAACCAAAATCAAGATGATGCTATCTATACCGATTTTAGCAAGGCTTTCGATTCTGTCTGCCACAGCATACTGCTTTGTAAACTTGGAGGTATCCATTACTTGAATGGATCAATTCATTCTTAACAGGTAGAGTACAAAAAGTACAAATTGATGAATATACCTCAAGGCCAATTAAATGTACTTCAGGTGTTTCTCAAGGCAGCCACCTTGGTCCTCTCTTATTTATTATATTTATTAATGATATTGTTAACTCAACTAATTTCAGTCAATGCCTCATATATGCTGATTATCTCAATCTTTTTTTACAAATAACATTTGATTATGACTGCCTTAAACTTCAAATGGATCTGGATAATGATTTCTCTCTCTAGTAAATGATTTACTTGCGAGTTTCCGTATTCTTTAGGAAGCAGTCACCTTCAGAGAACTGTAAAAGTTTAAAGATTTGGGTGTAACATTTGACTCCAAGTTTTCATTTGCTCCACATATCGATTCTTTCGTCGCCAAAGCTAATTCAATGTTAGGATTTATAATAAGAAATTCAACTTATTTTTCCGACCCCTACAGTCTTGTTTCATTATACACTTGGTTGGTTCGATCTAACCTTGAATATGCAATGCAGATATCATTTGGAACCCTCGTCAACAATCATTTGCGGGTAGAATTCAAAAAGTTCAGAATCGTTTCTCAAGGTTTGTGTTTTATAAAATGCACTGGATTTTTTTCCGAATTCTTTTGTCAGATAAAATCTTCTGGGTCTGCAGCTCCTCAAATCCCGAAGGGCTATCCATGATATAGTTTTTGTGTGAGATATTTCGTGTTATCACAATAAATGTCCTACTTTGGTGTCTTTACTGTATATATATATGCTCCAACGAGGCCATTAAAGGAAAGACACCTTCTTTTTCAGCCTAGGCACAGAACTAATTATGGTATGAACGAACCTATTTCAAGATCAGTTAAAGAGTTCAATGAAATTAATAGTCATATTGATCTTACTTTCTAAAGAAATAAATTAAAAAAATGAATTATATTACTTATTTTTAAGACATTAATTTACTATATTGTTTAATATTTAAGTCAGTTTTATCCCATTTATTAGATTTTAATCTGTTGAGCTTGAAGCTCGTAGGTGAAATTTATAAATAAATAAATAAATATTTCTTTTCAACCCAACAACCCATTGCCCTGATATCGCATTTTTCTGAAGCAAAAAAATAGAAAGCAAAAATTTTCGAATTTTTCAGAATTTTTTTAATCCGTCGGTATCGTAGTCATTCTTCGATGAAATTTGACAGTTGTTGATGGCATGGTAGATGACGATAAATTATATTTTTAAGTATAGAGAATATTTCTAGATAAAGAGATAATTCTAAAGCAAAATATGAAAAGTTCAAATTTTCGGATTTTTAGAGGCTATGTAATTAATTTTCAGATTTTTCAGATTTTTCAGATATTTTTAACTTTTTTCATTTTCAACAAGTGGAAAACCTAGGAGCCACTTAGCTCGATCGTTTATGGCCAGCTTACGATTTTGTATTTCAAGATTCAAAATAATTATAACCATAACTCAATAACTGCGGTAAGAATAACTATTACCATGAAATGACTGTAACTGATATAACAGTTACCGATTAGGCCCTCATAAAAGCATGATTTATATTGTATTGGAAAAAGGAAAACCCATTATGCTCACCAAAGCTCATGAGCGCTCGCAACCGCCCAAGCTCGCCCGCGAGCCATGGGCCATACAATGATTCCGCTCTTGCCCATGAGCGTGCGTGTCGCTAATGCTGTTTTCGTTCTCGCACATGAGCGGGCGTTTCCCTGTTGAATTTTTGCTTTTGAACCCTGCGTACACTCGTGGGCAAAATATGAGCTGAGAGCGTTTTATGAGCGCTTGTGTGCGAGCGTTTCCGTATACCCTGTTTTTCTGTGCATCTAGGTATAGATACATCGAGCTAAAAATTACACTGATTGCTGATTGGTGAAATTGATTCAAATCTTGTACAGAGCATTTTTATGTTATTCCCTCGAGCGAAAATTCGAATTTCTGTTTTAGCTCATCCAGAACCAACAATTTTGGTTCTTCCAATTTATTTCGAAAACGACTGCAACGATTTTAACTAAACTTCTTGTTGACAGATTACACAGTTCTATCCCACCGTTGTTCACTATTAATTAATAGGGGAGAGTGTGCATCTTAAAACATTGGTTATATCTTGCAAAAGTGTGGACGCGACTTCAATACTTTAAATGTTTCAGTTAAAGGATTTTATTCAAATTCAGGTCATAATTTAAAATTAAATGAATGCCCTACATAAATGCCATATACTTTACCTGGAGGAACAACGAGGGATTAAAAATAAAAGTAAAATATACACACATACCCACATTAAAAGTGCGAAAACTTTCACTATCTTGTCTCTATCGCCTATATATATCAACTTTATATTATAGAGCTAAGACCTCTTCAATTACAAACAAATTATAATTAATTTTTGTCTTCCGTAAATATAATGATAGAGTATATCTATACAATACATAAATATAACTCCCACACTATGTAAACAACCATTATTATACAGCTAAAATTAATTAAATAAACCTCACACTGTGATATTATCTCACCGCTTAACAGGGGGATATATGTATATGAAAACTTTCACTATACCTAAGTCCTATTTATTGCCCTATAATAGTGTATCTAATAAAAATCTCCCTCGTCTTCACCCGTCCCGATTCTTTTAGAAACGTTTTTACTTCCTCGTTCTTGTCCTCGTATCGGGCATAGTGGAGGATTATTAATAAAAGAACGTCTAAGCAACAATGTAGCAAGACTTATCTTTAACTAAACTAAACTAAAAAAATAAAAATAAACAAAAATGTGAAAAAGTATATCTCCAGATTAAGCCTTATGATTACATTATTGCCAAAAGTGGTGAAATTAAAAAAAAAATTGTATATTTTTGTGCCGAAAACAGGAAAAGAAAAAAGATTTTTTGCAGTTACGAAAATTTAAATACACAAAATAATATCTTAGGTATGAAATTTCCGGTATTTTAAACCATGAAGTTGAGATGTCGATTCCTGATGTCAGTTTTGGCGGACTGGTGTTGACCTTCATCTCGGTTTCAGTCTCAGTTTCGTATCGTTTCAGTTCGCAGGTGACAAAAGAATTTTAAAAATATCAATAGAAACCGGATCTCTATACCTAGAGCAAACTAGAAAAAAACTTTAAATTTGCACACAGTTGGCAATATTGCCTAGTTCATATTTTCTTATCTCCCCAGTATAGTTTGCCTAATGTAAAAACTTTGATGAAAACTGGGAAACAAAGCGCAGAATAAGGAAAACGAAGGCAAAATTAAGGACGCCAGTATAAATAAGAAGTAGGTAGGTAGGTATATCCATCTAAAAAAAAAGGAAGGCGAAACAAAAAAACTAAAAACAAATAACAGTAACCTATTCACAAGAAGAAATTGCTAATAAAACAGGATGAGATACGTGCGGAGACATGGCGTGAAAACTCTTTTCTCCTCGAGCGAGATATCGCAAAAAAAAAAGAACCAACATCATCCTTGCTTTTTACAGAGAAAGCCCATCACATCAGATAGGGAAACGGAAGCGTGCAGAAGACTTGGAATGAAAGTTTTTGCTACAGGATATCTGTTGAGTGGAATTGGAATGTGTAAAATCCACATCTTGCTATTGTTGCATTCGTGCATCATCGTGCATCTATAGAGTGGATTAAATTCTTTGTCGTTTCAACAAAAAAAAGTAAAAATATCGAATGTTGAGGCTTGAGGGAGTTAGGTGTAATATTTATAAGTAGCAGTACATACATACATACGTGCCTATACCTCTCCTCTCCTGAAAAACTTGCCGAGTTGATGAGGAAACAAACTTTATTTTAATTTATAATTTTCGTTAGAAATAGTGAAGGTGTAAGTAGTTCAAGGTATTTCCAAATTTCCCAACCCTACCGAAAAATTTCCTTTAGCTTTTGAACAATTTTTTTCAAGATTCTATAGAGAATGACCAGTTTTTACAACAAATCTCATTCAGTAACATCCCTTCAAAAAGTAAATTTAACTCGTAGCTTGTTTTTCCACACAATAGACAGGTAGATATGTATATACTTGAAGATAAATTTTAGAGGTTATTTTAATTGAATTTTGATACTTTCAATAGAATGACAATAATGAGCGTGCAGAAATTAAAGAATAGAAATTAATTTAATTTCATAGTCCAGTCAAATGATACCTTGAGTGATAAGTTTGCGTTAAATCGGAGTTCATTGAAATTTTGACGGTACGTTGCGTTGGGGTGATAAACCGCACAAATCAAATTACTTTGCGTAGTTTTTTAGGGTGGGCGCAATAATAAAATTTTAAGAAGGGCTGGACTGTTTTTAACGATCTCTGATTTGTTGGATTCGTCTCCGCCCCGAATAGCACAATAACTACTAAATGGGAAAAAATCACTTTGTAGGGTGAAAAGGGGCAAAATGAAAAAGACGTATCCGATTGAAAAAACTCTACCTGCGGTTAAAAGGTTATTCGTAGGAAATGGTTTTAAGGATTTTTTTTAAACAGGTATTGCTATTTGTAGCCCGATTAAAAAAAAAAATTTTGGTGTTTTAAAGGATTTTTTTTAGGAAATGGCCTAAGAGATTTTTTTCAAATTTTGTTATTTGTAGGGTGAAATTGTATAAAAAACAAAATGTCCGATTTAAGAAATTAAGGTTGGACTTAGAGGACTTAAGGTGAGGAATGTATCTATTAAAAGATATATCTAAGCTTTCGAAAAAAAAATTAAGCGAATGGAAAAGAATGTTTTTCGAATTAATGACTTAAAACGTGAAATTACTTTTATGTACATATTAGAAAAACAATTTTTCCAATAGGTATTCGGTACTTAGAATAGAACGAATTCATAGTTATTCAGTAGTTCGGTAAAAAATTAAATAAAAAAAAAAATTATCAACCCGTTTTTGAAAAATTATTCAATTTTCAAAAAGTCCAAAATACAATTTTTTTTTTTTTAATTTTGGTATGCAATATTATTAAGACATTTTAGAAGCATCTGAATACAAAAATTAATTTAAATAGCCCGCTATTTCGGTAACTGTCACTTTTGAAGCTGTCATTTTTTGACATTTGACAAGTAGAAACTACGCCATTAATAAAAATGGAACGATGCACGCTTCAACAACGCATTGAAATTATTAAAATTCACTATAAAAATGGTGAAAATTTGGCAGAGACGGTTCGTAAAACTAAAACATTTTTGGGTCGTCGTGAAGCACCTTGTCGGACCGCAATACAGAAATTGATGGACAAATTCGAGCTGTTGGGACAAGTTAGTGATGTGAAGAATAAAACCCGTGCACGTCGCTCAAGAACAACTGAGAATATTGCTGTTGTAGCCCAAAGTGTTGAAGAAAAGCCAGGTTTGTCCATTCCTCGTCGTTCTTTGGAATTAGGCATTCCACAAACGTCATTACACCGTATTTTGCATAAAGACTTGGGTCTTAAGGCTTATAAAGTTCAGTTAACACAAGAACTCAAGCCGGCTGATCATCAACAACGTCGTGTCTTTGCTGATTGGGTCCTTGAAATGCATGAAAATGATGAAATGAGTTATTGTTGAAAAGCCTCTCCATCCTCAACGCGTGACTGTTTGGTGCGGTTTATGGTCCGGCGGGGTCATTGGACCTTACTTTTTCGAAAATGAGGCTGGAGCAACAGTTACGGTCAATGGATTGCGCTATCGAGAGATGATTAATGATTTTTTATGGCCGAAATTGGATGGTATTGATCTGGACAACGTTTACTTTCAACAAGACGGCGCTACGTGCCACACAAGCAATGAAACCATCGATCTTTTACGGGAAAAGTTTCCGGACCGTGTTATCTCTCGAAGAGGTGATCACAATTGGCCACCGAGATCTTGTGATTTAACACCTTGCGACTTCTTCCTTTGGGGCCACGTGAAAGATAAGGTCTACGCCAACAGCCCAGCGTCGATTCAAGACCTCAAAGATGGAATTCGTGAGGCTATCGAGGACATAGGGCAGCCACTTTGCGATTTGGTTATGAAAAATTTCATGAAAAGGATATGGTCCTGTAAGCGTGGTCGTGGCGGCCATTTGGCTGATGTTGTGTTCCATTATTAACGACATACCTTCCTCTTTATAATGAAATAAACATCCGATCATTTATCTCAAAAAATGCCATTTTTCTTTGAATATCAAAATAACACCTCTTATTGGAAAACCCTTATTTTCAAGATTATATTAAAAAAAACAGCCTCACTTCCAAGGTACAAAATTCCACCATTTCTTTTTCGAAATAATAAGTTTTCAAAAAAAAATAATGGACGAAAAGTATTTTGTTTTTTAAATTTTGCTATTCAATATACCAGGTCCAGTTTATTAGTGCGATATTAAAGTTGAACCCGAGTTAGATCATCAAATGATGTGTATTAACTCCATTACTGAACAGATACTTTTGATGTTTTATCCACCGAGTTTCTTCAGGCGTTCCGCATTTATTCTCCACCGAAAACTGCTTCCACATTTAACTGTGGGTTGTTTTACTTCTAGAATAAGCTAACTCTGGTTTAACTCACCACTGAAAAACTGGGCCTAAGTAAAACATTTAAGGCAACAAGAATTTTTTCAGTTTTTTTTATTGTTTTTTGAAGAGCTGTATCTCTATGAAAAATGGTGTCGTTATTGCGAGACCATTAAAAACAGGACGAGATAAAAGTTATCAATAAAAAATTATCAATTCAATATCAATATTAGAATGTTTTGGTTGCTCTACAATTCTTTTTGCTTGACAATATCTTCTATTTTGAACAAAAAACGGACTTTCTACTTTGGTTTTACCATTATCTCAACAAAAAATGACACGACAGAAAACTTAAGAGCAATTTTGTAAAACTTGAAGAAATTTCCTACAAGACACAGTTTCTTGGAATCAATGTGAAGGTAAAAATTGAAGCTAGTAGAATTTTACAGCATTGCCTTGTCATCCTGACACCTACTGTCAAGACATACATTTTGACCCATTTTTAGACATTTAGTTTGCCGCCTTAGAATCTCTTTAGAATAGTTTAGGAATAAAGTTAAAGTTAGTAGAATAAATTTAGTTTGTTTTATTTCTAAACAAAATCATATCATTTTGGCGGCGAGGTATTAAAATGGTGGAAAAATAGCTTGCACAGCAGAAGGAATGGATGGAGAGTGTGCTACAATCTAATGCGGACCGCATGGAGAAAATATTTCATGGTTCAGAGTCATCCATGCCTGCGACTTCCAACTGCATTCCACCAGTTTCGTGCGTTCTCTTTATAAAAAGAGTCTTGGAAAAACTATTTTTTCCAGCTGGAGCAACATTTTAAAGCAAACGCAGTAGAAGGCGAGGCTTCGAGGTGTAAATTTCTTCGACAAAAAATGTCTACAGGTCAAACATACGCCGCCGAATGGAAAGCTGACTTCAGGGGATTAGCCAGTGACTGCAATTTTGTTTGTTCAAAGGAAGACTGCGGTACATCGTACGCTGACTGCATGATCAGAATGAATCCGTCCGCATGGCTGCAACTCAAAAGAAAGATCCAACTGTCAATCGAGGAGTTAGTAACAGCATTCGAGTTAACCCAAACATATGCCTTCAACAAGTATCCAATGAACATTTGTTTGCTAGAAAGTCTTCACCACAATCGAGAGCAGTGCAAACACATAAATTCAGTGTCTAATAATTGTGAACGGAGAGGGCATATCAGTACAGTTTGTTTGTGAAAAAAATATGCTGAATCGGTTTTCGTAAATCACGGCAGCGCTCTAAAAGCCGCAGACTTAGGTCATTGTAACATTCTGCTCTTGCTAGGCATGAAAATTAAAATCGCTCAAATCTCAGTTATCGCTCCAAGTAAATACAGACAAATCATTCAATCAACGAGATAATAGAAGATGGTCTAAATATTGAGATCGATCAAATTTCGTCAGCACAGTGGGAGTTAGAGCGAAAAGGCCGCCAAATTTTTGTGTCGCTTTCCGTTAATCAGCAACCAATGGTTTTCCAGTTGAAGACTGGAGCAACCTGCTCACTTGTGGGCCTTGAAGTGTACCAAGCTCTTGGGAATCCCTCCTGCGAACCTACTAGTCATTCGTTGAAGACTAACGGAGGTGTAAACGTTCCAATTAAGGGGGTTGTAAACGCATCAGTTCGTTATGAAAACAAAATTCGTAAGATAAAAATACTTTTTTCGTAAGAGTGCAATAGATTTTGAGAAAACAACTGATATTGTAAGGTTTTCGCACTTTCTTACCAAATTAACAATTGCTCGTACGATGCAAGTGTTTTCATCATTTTTGTGCAGAATTTAATAAGCTACAATTAACTTTAACAATTTTTGAAAAAAAAAACCCGTGGGTGTTAGGTTAGGTTAGGTTAGAAGGGGTGATAATACCCAAACCGCATTATCGCACTCGGATCCATTGTGGTCCCGCGGTTAGGTGAAAATGAGGATGGGCGAGGAAAGGAGTTACTGGAGTTTAGGTATGGATATGAGATGTCTCCCTGAACCAACCCGAACTTTGAATAAATTTCAGGATGGTATTTAGTGGCAAAGACGAGATTTCATTCAGGGTCGTCAAAGAAGTAATCTCCGAGTGCCATTTTCCTGGTTCTTACTATAAGCTAGGGCATTCAGAAAGGAAGTGATAGGAGCCCTCCTCCGCCTCTCCATCCTGACACCCTCTACACAATTCGGATGAGCTGATGCCCATTCTGCACATGTGGGTAGTTCCCATTAAGTTCTGACCCGTTAGGATTCCAACCAAAAGGAATAGTTGAGGTCTGCTTAGTTCAAGTAGGAAGTCTGTCTTTTTCTTAGAGAAGTTCAGCCATAGATTCCTCGAGACCCGACAAGTATCAATTGCTTACGATCTATCGTGTGTACTGTATTTAATGCACTGAGTAGTTTTAACTCGTTACGGCAACAGTTTACCAGTCTAGACTTTGTGACAATTGAAATTATGTATTTAATTGCCGCCTGACTATCAATGAAGATGTCAATGTGTCTGTTTACAAGTTCAAAAGTGGCAAGACTTTTTGCCGACTCGTAAATTGCAAGCATTTCCGCTTGGAAAACACTGCAAAAATCTGGAAGTTTTATTGATCTATTTAGGGGTGGGTTATCTGAGAAGATGTTTGAGCCTACCCCCTCAACCGTCTTGGAACCATCTGTAAAAACCGAAAAAAAGTTTTTATGACCCGGTTGGCCGCCCATAGGTCCCTTGAGGGGACATCTATTATGGCCACTAGGTTGAAATCAATGTGCGGTGCAGTATAGCCCGTTTGAATGTCTTTGTCCATGAAAGTCATTCTGGTTTTGTGCCCAAAATGGCCTCCTACCCAGTTCTTACATTGGTTGAGTCTTAGAGCACTGTTGGCCACCACTTCCTTCGTAAATAAATCAAGGGGGGTAGTGAAAGAAACGTTTCCAAGTCTGCGGTAGTAATAGTTTTCATGGCACTAGTAGTTCCAGTAAATGCGAGTCTCTGAATTTCTGTTATAGTTTTTAGATTGGTTGCCTTTTCTAAGGCTGATGGCCCAAATACAGACATGCGTTCGTCAAAATTGGCCTTATTATGGCTGTGTACATCTAATGAATGGTTCTGGACTAGGACCCCATCTTTTTCCAAAAATTTGACTACGCAAAAGTGGAATGCTACTGAGGCTTTCCTGTCTCGTTCTTTAATATTATCTTTCCAGTCTAGCTTACGGTCTATTAAAATTTCACTTAACAATTTTTGTTGCACACTTTTTCCCTCAACCCAGTATTTTACAGAGATAGTTGAGTTTCACCTTTTAAATTCATAAAACTCCTTTGTTATAGAAAATGAGCTCAGAAAACTAAGTTAGACCGTTCTTGTAAAATACCCTCTTCCTGAAGTTTTAATTTCAAGGGACTCTGATTTAACGCAAATCTAGCCCTTATTTTCGAATATGTATTTTACTGAAATGTCAATCATTTATGCCTGGTGCAGAAAATTTGTTAAACTTCATAAGATCTTGTTGAAATTAAATTTCGAGATTTCTCAGAAACAACTCATTCCATTTTGATTATTTTAAAAAACAATTCTCATGTTTCAGTTACAGGAGACATAAAATAAAATCTTCATTATCAATTAGTTCACCTATAAAAGCAGAATATGTAATGTAAATAATTTTTTAAAATATTTTGAAATACGATTCAGAATAATGCAACACCCAACTTATTCTTTGAAAATTCTCATATTGCTTAATTGATTTTTAACATTCAAGTTGCATACATGCGATTTATCTATTATGAATAGGTACATATAACTATGTACATATGTGCGTCCCATTACCAATTTTGATGTTTAAGGTTTTATTAAAAGGAAAACAGCTCAAAAGGTGCCAACATACATATACCTAATCCTTAGTCCTTGTTTGTGGCTAATTGGCATAGTGGGCAATTCTATTTATAGTATACAAACTTTGTAGCCTGATCTATACCCTCTGTGTATATATACGTCATGGGTAATCAAAAAGGATTTATCGCAATCTATACACACAAATAGATAAATCCCAGATCTTAAATACTTTTGATCTCTCATTTGAAATTCAAAACTATTTCTGTTCAAAACCAAGAGGTGCCTTTCATTTCCAAAAACAATTACAACCAGATTGTAAATTACATTGAGGCTTTTCACTCTATCTATCTTACTACAGTTTAACCTAGGGTTCCTTTTCTAAGCCCACCTTTAGGAAAACATATATTTGTTTCCTTATGAAAATGTTCATAAACAAATCATAGAGCTGCTTATATGAATAAATTCTCTTCATATATATGTAAACATTTTGTATGTAAGTAGAAGGTAGGTTGCCATTCAGTTATCCTTTCAATTAACCAAAAACAAGTTTACTTGTTCACGTAATCCTTTTCCAAATTCTTGCATAACATATTGGAACACAACTCATTCTGTATACCTTGCCAAAAGGATCTCATGTGCATACATACATATATGTACCTTGTACCTATAAATGTGAGACCTGCTGACGACGCGGACGAAGCCTTCAACTCTCAGTTCAGTAGAGAAATCAATTGAACGAATCGATTTTACGTCCGTCCGACACGACAGCAGAGAGTATTTTATAAGGCTTCGCTTCAAGCAATACCGGGGGAGGAGAAATCCTGTTTCTGCAGCAGGACTTTTTAAAAACAACAACATTTTATAATGATTATGTAGTGTAGTGTAGCAGTAAACTCTCCACTATGAAAATATTTGTTATTGTTATCATCTCTGACTATACACTAAAGAGAAGGAGAGAGAGAGAGTACAAAATATTTCATTCCCTAGCTTTAATATACACCATAGCTCTACCTACCTCACGAACCTAACCTCTACAACAACTAAGTATATAAATACATACCTATGCAGGAATTTAAAGGACTTTAGCTGATAAATGCAGCAGCTATGGTTGTGTGACTTTGCAAAATACGAATTATGTATACACTACACACCGAATAAAGTACCCTTGTGTTTGCTGCATTTTTAATGACACGTATTTAAGTGAAGTGAATTGATAAATACGTCAAACGACGACTATTTACAAAAAGTATTTTTAAACATTGATTAAATAATAAACAAGTTGGAATTTCAAATAAGTTCAACAATGTTCATTAATGTTGACACACTGACACAAGGAATCTTGTTCCAATATAAATGGCATCATTTTGGAATGGCAATGGAGCAGTTATTTCCAGAGTCTGTCGTAATGCGGAGAATCAATTATTTATTAAAATTTTTATGAATTTTAATTAATTATTTTAAAGTACATACAAAATATTAAGGTTATGGTTACAGTGGATGCGCAATTTGACGAACAACAGCTTTTTAGAAATATTCATCAGAAGCAGGTGGTTGCAGTGAAGTCGTCGGAATCCAAAAAAAACCTCATTCTTCTTAAATTTACTACACAATCAACTCATTTGTCAATGACCACCATCACTTCTAATGAACTTTTGAACAAAATCAAATTAACTCGACCTATGGATCTGTTCTGACGAACTCGTGCAGATTCTGACGAACAAAATGCACTGATTGCACATTAACTGACTTCATAAGAAATTTGATTTTTGTCTCCTCTTTATTAGTGGTGCTGAGCTTTAATCCAATTTTATTATGAAAAACTTTCTACATGCCCATCCCCCTTTGATACGTACTACGAATTGCAGTCTATCGAAGCAAGGTATGGAGAAAATGGAGGCGGAACAAGACAGCATACTTAAAGGTGCTTAGAAAAATGCTGATGCTCCAAATGCATTTGATAAATAAAAACAACCCATTTCTGTGACGTCAGTGGTCTCAGGCGGCGGAATGTGTAGTGCATACGGCTTCTAATACTGAGCAAATCTGATATCGTGGTAGCACCTTTAAGTTGTTGTTGTTGTTCAAAAATTCAATGAAATTGACGGAATAAAGAATGGTCAAGTCTAATAAACTGACATTCTAGTATAGGGTTTTCCAATAAGAGGTGTTATTTTGATATTCAAAGAAAAATGGCATTTTTTGAGATAAATGATCGGATGTTTATTTCATTATAAAGAGGAAGGTATGCCGTTAATTATGGAACACAACATCAGCCAAATGGCCGCCACGACCACGCTTACAGGACCATATCCTTTTCATGAAATTTTCCATAACCAAATCGCAAAGTGGCTCCCCTATGTCCTCGATAGCCTCACGAATTCCATCTTTGAGGTCTTGAATCGACGCTGGGCTGTTGGCGTAGACCTTATCTTTCACGTGGCCCCAAAGGAAGAAGTCGCAAGGTGTTAAATCACAAGATCTCGGTGGCCAATTGTGATCACCTCTTCGAGAGATAACACGGTCCGGAAACTTTTCCCGTAAAAGATCGATGGTTTCATTGCTCGTGTGGCACGTAGCGCCGTCTTGTTGAAAGTAAACGTTGTCCAGATCAATACCATCCAATTCCGGCCATAAGAAATCATTAATCATCTCTCGATAGCGCAATCCATTGACCGTAACTGTTGCTCCAGCCTCATTTTCGCAAAAGTAAGGTCCAATGACCCCGCCGGACCATAAACCGCACCAAACAGTCACGCGTTGAGGATGGAGAGGCTTTTCAACAATAACTCTTGGGTTTTCCGAGCCCCAGATGCGACAGTTTTGCTTGTTGACGTAGCCTCCGAGGTGGAAATGGGCCTCATCAGTTAAGATGATTTTTCGATGAAATTCCGGATCATTTTCATGCATTTCAAGGACCCAATCAGCAAAGACACGACGTTGTTGATGATCAGCCGGCTTGAGTTCTTGTGTTAACTGAACTTTATAAGCCTTAAGACCCAAGTCTTTATGCAAAATACGGTGTAATGACGTTTGTGAATTGCCTAATTCCAAAGAACGACGAGGAATTGACAAACCTGGGTTTTCTTCAACACTTTGGGCTACAACAGCAATATTCTCAGTTGTTCTTGAGCGACGTGCACGGGTTTTATTCTTCACATCACTAACTTGTCCCAACAGCTCGAATTTGTCCACCAATTTCTGTATTGCGGTCCGACAAGGTGCTTCACGACGACCCAAAAATGTTTTAGTTTTACGAACCGTCTCTGCCAAATTTTTATCATTTTTATAGTGAATTTTAATAATTTCAATGCGTTGTTGAAGCGTGTATCGTTCCATTTTTATTAATGGCATAGTTTCTATTTGTCAAATGTCAAAAAATGACAGCTTCAAAAGTGACAGCTACCGAAATAGCGGGCTATTCAAAATAACACCTCTTATTGGAAAACCCTTTATAAATAGTACAATAAATAATAATAAACTTGATTTTTGTTTCGGTATTTCGTTAAACGCCAAAACAATTTTTTGTCAGAATACGCATTCACCGTAACGGTAGCTTAATTGATAAATTCATTTAATTTAATACACCCCCAGACTCAAATTTTATTTTAAATTTATTTTTTTTTTGAATTTTTTAAATAAAATAAGGTCCCAAAATCTTGGAACATTCCCTCATGGATGGTGCCCTTAAATAATGAGTACATACCATTACCACAAACCCAATTTTGAGATGTCGAATTTTCAAAAAAAAACAATGTGTATTAAATTTTTTTTTTTGAAAATTTTGACGCGATATAATTTGATATTTTTGGAAGTTTCTATAAATAATTTAATTTAATTGCTTTCAGACAATAATGAATAAATTGAAAATTACGTTCTATAAGAGGTACTGTTAATAGTTGTTGTCCAACGTAAAGTTTTTTTATTTTTTATAGTAGACCGTACTTATTTAAGCACACAGAATTTTTTTTGGAAGTTTTTGTATAAATAGGAAGGTTCATAGAACGTTAAAATATCATTCGTTCCCTCGTGAAAAATTCAAAATTTATTTTTGATTCGATCGCGAATCATATTTTTTTGTTCCTTTAAAATAAAATTATTTTTCACGATCGAACCACTGTTGAAGTGGATCTATAAAATATCGTTCGTTCCGAATTTATCATGCGAGAACTGTTTAAGATCCATTCACGAACCGTTCAAATAAGAAAGCAAAATTAAATTTTACAAAAGTAAGAAGTTTCAAAAAGCCAAAGTTACGGAAGATGAAGTATCGAAGGACTGTTTTAAAAAAAAAGTTTCGAAATCCTTTGACCATCATTGTTCCTTGATAGATTTCAGAATTAATAAAGAAAAAATATTTTCAAAACGTTGCCATTAAGTCAATTAAAAATGGAGATATCGAAAAGTGTTTATGTATTAATACATACACATATATATATTTGCTTTTTATTTTGATACACAATAATTACTTAAACTTTTGGAATTCAAATTTGCATGGAAAAGTATGGCTTTACCCGAGTTCCTTTTTTTAGGCAATGAAAATAAATAATAAGAATTGAATTAGATTTCCAGAAAATTATTAAACGATTTGAAAATTCAAAACAAAACAAAATTTCGAATTCTGAATCAAACTTTTTCTTTTGAATAAGAAACTTAATTTTTTTTCGAAAATCTACACTTTTTATTTGTATAAAAAATTTAAATATTTACTTCATTATTCAGCTCTACCACGAACTTAATTGTAATCGGGCACTTGTTACAAATCCCGCAAAAAAAAAAAACTCACAGAATCCATCGTAGTGCAAAACTTCACACAAATTGCTATTAAGAACACATTCGGTAATAGTTTTTTCGGGATTCTGAAACAATCCGATTACAATGGAATTCGTGGTAGGGCTGATTATCAAATAAAAGTGGTTATATCCATTTAAACAACTGACCTAATAGCCCACAAAACAGATCAGCTCTCTTTAAATTAAAATTGTATGCTTACGTAATAAAAAAATTATAACGGGTGATTTTTTGGCTGGTTTGGTTTTGGCAACACTGGTTTTGACAGCTGACGTGTGTTTAGTACCTTGTGTCACTGTCAAACAGCTTCAGAACAACGCTTGTAAATTATTGAATTTAACTATCAAAATTCGTGCTCGGTTCGAAATGTTCATCGCGCGCTGCTTGTGTTCAGCGATGGGGCTCATTTTTGGTTGAATGGGTACGTAAATAAGCAAAATTGCCGCATTTGGAGTGAAGATCAGCCAGAAGCATTGCAACAGCTACCAATGCATCCCGAAAAAGCCACTGTTTGGTGCGGTTTATGGGCCGGCGGCATTATTGGACCATATTTCTTCAAAGATGATGCGAATCGCAGCGTTACTGTCAATGGTGAACGCTACCGAGCGATGATAACAAACTTTTTTTTGCCCGAAATGGAAGTTCTTGACTTGCATGATATGTGGTTTCAACAAGACGGTGCCACATGCCACACAGCACGCGAAACAATGGCGCAATTGCGAGGCGAGTTTGGTGAACAGTTAATTTCACGTTTCGGGCCGGTCAATTGGCCGCCTAGATCGTGCGATTTGATACCATTAGATTATTTTTTGTGGGGGTATGTCAAGGCTAATGTCTATAGGGACAAGCCCGCTTCGATTGACGCACTGGAAGCCAACATCCATGCATTCATTCGTGAGATACCGGCCGATATGTGTGAAAGAGTATGCCAAAATTAGACTAAGCGGATGGGCTACCTGAGACGCAGCTGCGGTCAACATTTGCATGAAATTATCTTTAAACATTAAATTGCAAGGTTCAAACTATCGATTCAAATAAATATTTCATTAATTTTTTCGAATTTTTTGTGTTTTTTTTTTTTTTTAAATTCTAAACCTCTTAAAAAATCACCCATTATAAACGTTTATTTTCTAAAGGCTGCGGTGCGTACAACCAATAGGCTTTCAAAAAAAATTTCAAAAATTGCCTACTTATTGATTAAGAATAACAATTAAAATTTGCTGTCAAAAACCATAGGAGCAAAAAACCCAAGTTTGGGAATCTTGGTGAAAATTTCACTTTACCAAACAGGCATTATATGTAACAACAATTAAGCCCCGATGTCGTTTTTTTCGTCCGATTCCTCTGGCCTTGCAACAAAACACACCTAATAAAGGGTCCTCCGCCATTTTTCGAAAAATGCCCCAATTATGCCTCTGGACCAAAATCCGCACCAAACAGAGTGACTCGTTTTGGGTGTATCAGCTTTTCAATGTATGCGTGCGGGTTTTCTGTGCCCCAAATGCGACAATTTTCCTTGTTTACTACCCGCCAAGATCAAAATAAGCTTCATCTGAAAAGATGATTTTTTTTGGCAAAATCGGCATCTTTTCTAAGTCGATCGCAGGCGCACTTAGCGAAGCGTATACACAACCATATTCGTTCAGCGGAAGGATAAAACTTATTATCTGTCAAATCAGACATGAGCTAAGTGTTACCGTTCACGAAATAGGCACTAGTTAAAAAAAAAAAAAGTTAGATGGCGGGCCCTTTATATGAGCCCTGATTACACAATTAGTCTTTTCGTTCGTTTCGTCTTTTAAACAGGTGCGTACTACGTACCTTCATGATTACACACAACGAAAGAAGTCCATTCATGTTTTTGACGTGCCCCCACTTGCCCCTACCTCCGGGCGCCTATGGTTACAAACTTAATCTTTATTGATCAATCGACCCAGAAATATTAGAAAAATAAAATGCATGTTCATTCATGTTAATATCATTAACGTGATGAGAGAGATGGTATGTAGTAAAAGAAGGTGATGGGGGTTAAAATGCCCTTATTTAATTTATTTGATACAGTGTTTTTGCTGTCAAATGAAAAACATTTTACTGTCAAAGGTAAGAACCTTACAGCTTATTTCCAAGTTATTGACCAATACTATGTGGCATGATTTTGGAGGTTGTTCTAAGAAAAAAATCCCTTGGGAGATGGGGGCCTATTTGCCCCCGCTTATAAGGGAGTGATCATTTTCGAAAGCATTTATTTTAAATGCATAGATATACAATTATTAAAAAACAACGGAAACAATTACAAAACTATATCATAACTTTATGAAAATCCAAAAACCTATTCTATAATTTTATTGTTATACTAAATTATCTTAATCAACAATTTAAAAAAAAAATGATATTGAATTAAAAATTTTGAAAGAAAATAAAAAAAATTAATTAAAGATATATTGATTTTTTGTTATAAGGTACTAAATTTTTATTTGATTTTTGATGCTTCCATTAATCTTAAGTCGAACGTTTAAAACCAGAGGGTTGTAGGTCTTTTAGTTTTTGAGAAAAATTAAGATTTTTTAACCTTTCGGAGTCTTATAATAAAATTATATACCTACCGTTTTGGTAAACGAAAACTGCAATTCCTGTTTTCAACGAATAAAAATACAAAAAAAAAATGTTTTATGTCTTGTAATGAGCATAACTATAGTATTTATTATTTACATAAAAGAAAAAAGGTGAGTAGGTACCTACCATACTATTGTAGGAAATTTTCTCTAGTTTCATTTTGTATGTATGTGTTTTTGCTGTAAAATGTGTAGGAAAGGAGTTATTACCAAAAAACAAAGATACGAGGTGGCAAAGTTGAAAATCTGAAAGAAAACGTCGAAATCTATAAAATTGCCAATTTTCAAAACTCCCGGAAAACTTTCCAGGTAACCCCTATTTTTTCAACCAAATGACTGGACTATTCTATAATAAATTCAAACCGTCAATTTTATAATGAAAGAAATAATCTTATAAGCCCAGAAGTAAAACTGGTTTTAAAAAATAAAATTTAAACGAATTTATTTTAAAACGCTGCAGTGAAATAGATCCCCAGAAACCAGGAACTGTATAAGTACACTTAATATTTTGTACTTGCACTGCAGGGAAAGTATTGGTTTCGTGAAAAAAACATTCCGAGACTGTATAGTCAAAACTAACACTACTATGATCGAGAAGACCGAAAAAGTGGATTTCCTCATACCGTCCGTCGGCCTTTTCGTCTATGCATTGAGATAGAGCCTAACCGAGTAATTTGTGTTATAGCCTAAACGGGTCGGGCCAATTTGCTTCAAATTTGATTTGATTTGATGTCTTTAAAAAAAAATTCGTTCAAGATATCATTACCTTATTAAATCATAATTGATATGCAACTTCAATGTGTTAAATTACAGAATCCGGACGGCTGTGATGAGAGGTGTTTTTTTCATGAGAAAAAAAACTAAGAGGATTTTTTATTTCCTCCCAAAGAGGGCATTACCACTGTTTTGTTATAAGGTGGAATAGGCTGGTATTTAATCCCTAGACCTCTGTTTGGTAGCGTGATAGTCTAGTAAATGGTCATTCATTTATGGGTTTCGAAAGTAAAGATAAATAAAACACACACAACGATACATTTTTGATGAAAATTTTATTTCATTAAAAAGTTTGGACGTTGCCATTCGGTGTGAAAAACTATATCATTCCAATGGCCACCTCGGGAAGATTCGCAGCATGCGATTCCTTTGAGGTAAATTTTTAACCACTTTTCCGGACATTTCGGGCGGTATCTCGCCAATAACTTGAGTAATGTTGGTTTTTAATGCGTCTAGAGTTCGGGGTAAACGCGGAAAATGGTCTTTTCCATAGCCCCACAGAAAAAAATCTAACGGTGTCAAATCGCATATGATGTACTTGGTGGCCAATTGACCTCGCCAAAACGTGAAATTACGCGATCAGGAAACTTCTCATGCAATAAAGTCATAATTGGTCGAGTTGTGTGGCTTGTTGCCCCGTCTTGTTTGAACCACATATCGTCCAAGTCATAATTTTCACAATTTTACCAATTGATTGCATAGTCGGTCTATTTTAATCATCGCGTAATGCGGGAAAAGTGGCTACGATTTATTCACGACTTTTGTAGTAAGTTTTAATAATTTTAACGCCTTGTACGATTGTTAAGCGATTCATTTTCGTAAATGGCAAACATTCAACTAATATTATGACACTTCAAATGACAGCTGATTTTGACAGTTGTCAAATTCCAGCGCTACTAACCTGAAACCATCAAATGAATGACCCTGTATTAAAGGTTGTGTCGTGTAGACTATATGGTCTCTTAAAAAAATACTTTCCGTAAAGTTTGGTTTCGAAATCACCCCAAACATATTTTGAGTTCGATTCACGTGGAGAAGCAAGAGCAAAAAAAATTCAAGAAGGTTGAGAGATTGTATAGGTATTAAAAAAGCTGACAGTATTCTACGAGTTAGATATTCCTTACATTCTGGGTGTCAGAATTTTACACCAACAAAAGAAATGCAGAAAACTTTCATAAGTAAGACAATGTATCAAACCGACACGACAGCCAAAACGAAGATGACGATAAGGTATTAGAATTTTTTTTTTAAATAAGTGCAACAAAAAAAATTGTAATTCCTTTATATTTTTATTTTCATATTTATTTCTGGTCAGTTAAACCAGAGTTATCTAACTCTAGAACTAAATTAACCCACTATAAACTGAGGAAGAAGTTTTTCGGTGGAGAATGTATGAGAAAAGCATCTGTTCAGTTAATCCTGAGTTAACCCACCAAATATGATGACTTAACTCGTGTTTTACTTTAATCGCTCATTGAAAAACTGCACCTAAGGGCTTGTTTCACAATGTCTGATTAAAGTTCTAAATAAGCAATTTGGAACTTTTTAGTAAATTATCTGCCTCCCTTATGTTTCAAAATATCTGAATAGTATATCCTATAACTTATAATTAAAGTACAAAGTATTTTAATAGCCCGATTAAGTGTTGATTAGGATCAGCAAATTTATGTACTTGGCAATTTAAATATTATCAATATTTTTTCCAGTTTTCATCAGTCAAAACTATTTTGTCTAGAAAACTAGAACATCTAATTGAAACATACATTTATTATTTCGAAAAAATGTGAAACGCTAAGTTTTTATTTGGAGGATTTAATTTGCGGATAATTAAAATGTCGAGTAAATAATCAGAACTTTATACTCACACATTGAGAAGAAAACCCTAAACAAATTGCTTCTTCTATTACTTAGTACCTTTTTTACAAATGTTTTTTTTTTTACTGTAGCTGTGTGAATTAATTAAATTTAAAATTAAAAACAAATTTGGGAGCTGTGAAAAAGTTGAAAAAAAATTTAGGGGTTTTTGTTGATAAAATGTGGTAATCTGGGGGGTTTTTAAATTTTTCTGGGGGAGATTTTTTTTTTCATCTGGCAACACTGTCTCGGAGCCTCATTACAGCCTGGTCAAATTAGACTTTCACTTTGAAGAAATTCACACAAATCTGAACTTTGATGGAGAGCTTAACTCTTAAGTACTAAGCTTACCTAAAAAGTATCCTAAACTTTGACCAAGGCTTTTTATTTCTTGTGGTAAAAGAGGCAACATTTTGTTTTTTTGCTGTAAATTGCTCGAAAACTATCAGTTCCTTGGAAGAAACGTCAAGGCGAAATTTCTAGGTTTATCAAACTCTGCAGAAAAAACTTTTCGTAAGAGCAGAAAATACTATACTCAAAAGGATACAGTTCCTTACACACAGTGTTGATGTGAAAAGGGAATTTAAACAAAAAACGTACTTTTTTTTTGTTTTCCCAAAAAAATGATAGTTATTGAGATATTCACGAAATGCTTAATGTTGACCCTTTTTGCCAATTTTTTTTTGTCCAGAAGAATTGAATTATGTTCCTTTCCCTCACATAAAATGGAAAAGCAGTGGCGCTCAGAGTTGGGGTTCTTTTTAGCATGTGCTTAATTCCGCCAAAAGTCAACTTTGTCAGAATTTTATTTTGAAGTCTTTCCTCTTTTTATGAAATTTTCTTGGGCTTCGACTTAACTAGAAAAAATGTTTTTGCCCCATATATATGCTAAAGTTAAAAATCCTGCGTTTATGCATTCCTGTTTAGCCATCAGAGATATACCAATAATGCAGTATTGCGTTTGTTTAAACAATTATTATCGTAGAGATATATGACGTAACACGCGTTACTCTAGGTAAATTAATTTTAACGAAACATGAACAAATACACGTATAACAATTTATTGCTTCTTGTTTAATAATTCATACTTTGTTTACTTAATAGTTTGCAATTTTACATCCTGAATTAATTCACACAAAATAAAATGAATAAATATAAATTTAAATTTATTAATTAAAGTGACGGTGCATTTAATGAAATCCTAAACTCAATTACATCATCGTTTGAAACCTTATGCAATGTCCACTAATTTCATAAATATTAAAACAAAAAAAAAAAAAAGAGATGATGATTTATAAATTATATGAGGTATATTCTTCTCTCAATTTTCACTAAAATTTTGAATTAATATTTAAACATAAACACACTTATATGCCCCATCCATTATATGGATTTATTAAAACACTCTCAATTATGTTAATAATAGCCAATACAAATGTTGGTATAATAAATATTAATTATATATGAAAAAAAAATATTAGTATAACTATAGCTACCTACACAAAAAATATGCTGATGATGTCCTACATAATATAATTTAAATTTTATTTTATTTTTTTTCTTCTCTATTTTTCAGAATATCCATTCAATTAAATTACGCAACCTTGCGTTAAATGACCGTTGACAACGTTGACAGCATCAACTGAGTATTATGTTCGGGATAATAGAGCCAAAACCGCATTATACAATACAAAGCATCATCGGGCTGCAAACAATCAGTGCCATTGATTTTGATTAATCACCAGTTAAATAATTTTTATTAAATTATCTTGGCCTATGGCGAAATGAGCCATGCAACACAAACATCTATACCCACCCACCGATTTACTACTCTAACCCAGCTCTATACTGATGATGACTTTTAATCCAGAATCATAACATTTATGAATGTTAATTAACTATTTTTAGTTTTATGTGCTTTTTTTTGTGTGGCCCAAATCTAATCTTTGTACAGCAGAAAGAATTTCCGGATAAAAAAATGTAAAAATAGAAAAAAAAAACAACAATTTCAAATAAACCGACCCAAATATAAAAATACAACAAGTAACGCTGTACACAAGTCGTTTGCGGAATTAAACTGCCATTAAATGTAATTCACATACAAAAAATTTAAAAAAATATAAGTACCTATCAAGAAACAGAAAATTAAGAGTTAAGAATTTTTGCCTTTTGTATTCACCACGATTAACGCTTAAGGAACTTCCGCAAAGGGTAGCCCACGATATAATATAATATAGAAACACAACGAAAGCGTTTTCTCTATTTGGGGTTTCCGGTTAAAAAAAACAAAAAAAATTTCTTTAGACGTAGGTATTTTGTATACCTATGTGTTTGTGTATTTTATATTTTTTTTAATAGAAGAGAAAAAAGGATTAAAAACTTGGTGTGTCAGAGATATAAACCTTTTTCCGATTTTTTTTTTTTTTTTTTTTGTTGGATTCATCTTGGAATTAAAATGAACATTTTTTCCCCCGGAATGGTGGCAGTAAAAGCAACAAAAATGGCTAAAAGAATCGCATCAACAAAATCAACAGCAAGAACAACAACAACAACGATAAGAAATACAGAATCAGCAGCAGCAGCAGCAGCAGCAGCAAGAACAACAGCAACCACGGCGAAAGCAACAACCACATCTGTATCTGCGAGAATGAATTGTCCCATTTTAATTGTAATTAGCTTCAGTTGCTTTTTGCATCTAGGGCTTTTGTTAACGTCAGCAGAGGGAGCTATTTCGACTAGAGGTGAGTACCTGGAATTTTACTACCTACCTATACAAAATACAATACATGCAATATGCATACACTCAGTGTCATTTAATTGATCATTTTTCGTATTTAAATTGGTAGAAAACTTTCAGAACTTTATTCTTAAATTTGTTTTTTTATAAATTGTACATTTTTTTGTAACTATAAGCCTCTGAATCGGTTCAAAGAATTGGTTTGGCTGATAAAACACTAAGGAAGTTCAATTTAGGGAACATTTGAAAAACATTATTTTTTTAAGTATTGATTTGGATAGAGTTTAACTTGCGTGTGCAAAGGAAAAAGAATAGAGGTGTTATATCCCATTATATAGGCAGCCAATTGGTCAGAGTGTAAAATAAACGGTGTATAGTGAAATACATTAGTCCCCCAGTTCTCACTTAATGGGTAATAAAATCACCTTTGTGAAGTATACTTAGATCCCGTGGGAAAGATGGTCACTTAGTAGAGTAAGGTCGGGTAATGGGGAGTAGGCGGTTAATGTGGACCCCTGCATTTCTCTTGCTCCTGGAAGAGTCAGAGATCTGTTATTGCTGATCTACAATAGTTATATTAAGCAGAGGGGCAAATCTTTCATTGCCACGCGTTCACGAGCTGTAGATTTTGCGCAGTTCGATGATTCTTGTTTTGATGTGTGGTCGATCTAATTTTTTGCTCTGCGTTAAATGTTTATAAATCATAAAATATAGGCTCAATTTTAATAAGTGTTTCTTATTCGCGTTAATTATATATTGTTTTATATAAACATAATGTGAGTTTTACTGTTTTTCTTTAATTTTATATAAATAAATTGGAATTGTTTACTATATGTTCCTGTCGGCTAATGTGGAGTACGGACAGGCGGGTAAAGTGGAGTAGTGCTCCGAACAAAAACAACGTTGGAACGTATGGCAAAAAAAATCTAAACTCAATTGAAGTTCCTAAAGCGTTAAACGTTTATCTATTTAAATAAATGTGATTTTTATTTATTTTTTTCAATAAAACTGACATACATTATTATAATAGATACATTTATTGAATTTTATTTTTGTATTTATTTAAATAGGTACGTAAATGCCGAAAAAAATATAAAAGGTAAGCATTGAAATTCAATGTTTTTATGTTATTTTAAATAATAATGTAATCCATTTATAAAATGAGACAAATCTATACAAATGTCTATTTCTGGAGTAGTGCTCCACATTACCCGCGCTATGGGGCCCACATTACCCGCCACTTTTGCAAAAGGTTAGTTTTGCACTGTTGTCAAACTTTTGCAAATATTTAATTCATTTGAAAAAAAAATAAGCACAAGGGTTATTAAATACTGTTGCCAGTGTTTCAATGAAAGATAACGCCTTTTTTCCTCTTCAAAAAATTTTTGGTTTTGAAACTATTGCCGTAAACAATAAGGGTACTCCACATTACCCGACCTTACTCTACACATGGGAACATAGTACACTTTCAGATATCTGTGGGCTGAAGGAAGAACCGCAAAAGTCGATTTTTAACATTTTTCAGAAGAGCACTTTGAAGTTTTTTTCAAATAGATAGAAATTACAAATCGCTCTAGAAATTTATTGCAAAGTCCGATTAACTTGAAAGTTGTATAGAATTTAAGGTGTTTTACTTTTCTTTTAGACTATATAATCAAATTTCAAACTCAACATAACAGTTAAAGACATGAAACCCAAAATAAACACTCTAGCTGTTTTGTCTCAACAAAATTGTATAAACAAATATTTTAAGTCGACTTTAGCTATTTTTCCGTGATGAAAAATAAAATTTTCATTGTATTAAGTCGACTTTATCGGTTGTCCTTGAGCAAAAACAACAATTTCGTGTTGTTATCTTGACTTTAGTTGTTATTCCAAAACAAATGAATGCGTTTTAGTCAAAATATGATTAATTAAGACAATTTTGTCAGTGAATGAAATAGATGAGAAATATTGACAGGTATTTAACAACAAAAAAAAAAACAAATTTAGAAATGAAGAAAAAAGACATAAAATAAATACTAAAAATTAATTAAAAAAATAAAGAGTTAACAAAAACGATTTTATATTCAATATTTATACAGTTTATGCTTAATTTACAAGAATTCTAAAAGGAACGAGATACTTTAGAAAAATAAACCTTTGACTGCTTAGTCATCACATTCAAATGGTCTTGTCATCTTGTCTTTAATGATGTCCGATATACTGGCTTCATTAATTTTCAGAAATTCTTTCCTTCGTATAAGATTTATAGAAACCAAGTAAAGTTCTGAAACTCTCTCTTTATATATATTTGTTAATTCAATGCATTAGGTACACTTGCAATTCTTAAACTTTAAAGATATACATTTACAGCCAAGGCATATGGAGACTTTATTAGGTTTGTTCAGTGAGGAAATTGGTAGAACAGAACAGGATAGAACAGAACAAATTAGAACAGAAAAGAACAGAAACGTCAGAACAAGTTAGAACAGTCAGTCATCTGACAGAGGGTGTCAAGTCAAACAAACAAAATTGAAATATTGTTCTTTGCTTTGGTTGTTATTTGCTTTTGTCGTGAAAAATAGTTTAAAATAATTAAAAATGAACTTAGATCTAGTTAAAACTTTGTTGGATGAAGTGGAAAATGATTCCGACACGGAAAGTGATATGTCGACGGATTCTTCGTCCGATTCGTTTAATCAGACTGTGATTAGTGTGATCACTTTTCATTGGGAAAAATTAATAGAAATTGCATTGCTTGCAAGGTATATGCGACGAAAAAAAGAAAATTCATAGATATCTTCGTCGGACATCCAGGTTCTGTCCATGACAACAGAGTTTACGAAAATTCATGTATTTACCCTCAGCTGCCGAGTGTATGTGGAACCTTTTTCCTCCTAGGAGATTCAGCATACGCATGTTCCTAGTACATGATAACACCGTACCGTGACAATGGGCGCCTAACATCACGGCAAAAGTTTTTTAATCGAAAAGCTCAGCTCTGGCCGAATCGTTATCGAGCATTCATTCGGTGTGCTGAAGCAGAGATTTAGACAACTTTACTAATGTATGTTGCGAGGGATGAAGAAGCTCTGTCATTTCATCCGAGCTTGCGTTGTTTTGCACAACATGTGTTATGATGACGAGCTTTCTTTCGAGATTAACGACAACATTGCCGAAGATATCGTGTAGGAACAGAACCATGAGCAGGAGCAAGGCTTCAGTCGGCGAAACAGGCTTTGTGAAGAATTTTTCAACCATTTTAATTAAAATAAATAATTATAAATACTTTCTTTTTAATGTTTTAGCAAACTTACAATTTAATTGAACATAATTATTACAAAATTAAAATTGAACAACAATATTAATAAATTAAAAACAAAAAAAAAACTTATAACATCTTTCTTTCTGGAAATATATGTGCCTAGGAATGATTTTCATCACGGCTGGAGCTCACCAAATCGTCTAAACGTCTTCCTCTTTGCTCCCTATTTTGTCGGAGCACTTCCGTGCGACTTTTATATTCTTCCAACTTTTCTTTTCTGTATTCCCTTTGGTAGCGGCTTTCCTCGACAAACTGCTCTCTCCACTTGCAGAGCTCAGAGCTCACCAGCAATAGTGTTGGCTCGTTTTCTCTTCTTTCTCTGTGGACCCTCGGTCGATGATGAATCCATTTCATTATTTTCTTGACTAACGACATCAATTGACTTTGATTCCACTACTGGCACTACTTCATTACTACTTGAAGAGTTGAAGTAAGAGCGGGTTCTAATTCTGAAATTTGGTAAATATTCAAGCAAAATATCTGACTTTTATCTAATGAAGCTCACCTTCACCATACCCTGATCCAAGAAGGATATCATTTCTCGTCACAGCGCTATCAACTGTGCTTCCCAACAAATATGAGGGAATAACAGAAGGCCGATCGAGCATCACATCTGCAAGCTCTCTGTAATAATTAAAGATAGTAAATATTTATATGTTTTTACCTTCATTATAGGGTAAATTAATGTTCTATGAGATAAACAACTTACTTTTCATAAGCGCAGTTTACTCAGTAATTTCCTGTTTTTTTGTTGTGGTTTACTTTAGCTCTAAATGTCCTTTCAAGGCTTTTCAACTTGCCTTCCACTTTAGAGGGTGTAAATGTTACTCCGTGCTGCTGCATCCTGTCGGCTATCGCTATCCACATTTTTTGTTTTGTTTTGAGGGCCACGTTCTTCCCCAAATTTGGATAGAGCTCTTTATATATGGAGATAAGGAGTTTACAATCCCCTTCTAGCCAAACTGCCGAAGTCGACTGGTCTGCTAAATCGTGGAAGATTGTGGTTGCTGTCGGTGTTGGAGGTGTTGGTGACACTATTGGCACAAAGTCTTCATTTTTTCTCATAGAGTTTTGGAAGATTTCATTGCGAAAGTCTTCGTCTGAAATAACAATAATTGACGAAATGACAAACATTTTAAAAGTGTAATAACTTACTTTGTTCGATGTTTTGCCGCGTTTTCGGCGAACAATTGACCACAATTGACTTTCCCTCTTCTGATGTTAACGTTATTTGGTGCATTTTTTCTTCATTTTTCTTGTATTTAATTTAAAATTTCACTTTTTCGCCTCGATTGAAAATAATTTACACCAAATCCAAAATTCAAGTAAAATGAAAGTGCAACAGCTGATTGGATTGACAGTTCTCACAAATCTGTTCCAAGCTGTTATTTCAATTCACCCAGTAAAAAAAACTTCGACTCATATAGAATGGCAGTACATAAAACCTATATATCAAAAGAGAAATTAAATACTTTAAGGTTTGAGTCTTAGCTTTTTCCATATTAACATTCAGAGCAAAACTAATCGCTTTGTGATCGAGGGGCCATTTTGAATTGAGCTTTTGCCATAACCGAAGCTTATGACACAGGCCAAAATCCAAAATAAAAAAGGGCAACCAAAAAAAGTAACAGTTCTTTGTAAAACTTGTACACGTGTCACTATTATAATTACAAAATCCTTTAGAAAATAGTGGTACATTATGGGGATGGCCACGAGACGAGAGTTTTTCCAAGCTTCGTCTATACTCTGTTCAACAAAAACTGTCAGAACAGGGCTTGTGTGTGAGTTTTTTCCAAAGCAGTGGCGCCTGATGCACGGCTCAAGATACTGAATTGGAGAAAATGCCATTAAAAAATTTATTAAGCCACTGACTTACGTATACGAATTGTTGTTGTGATTCTCCGCAAAAAGTCGTACACTCTACCATGACCGTTGTATCCTACTGCTGAAGGGAAAGGGATACTGAACTGATCAACGATCGTGCTCTCGTCGTCGGCATCTACGATATGTGTAAAAGAGTTGCAAATTCAAGAGATTTTTCTTTGGATTTAATTAAGGAACTTAGGGGATTTGAAGCTTTTGAGAAGTTGAGTATTTGTATTGTGCAGTGTTATTTATTATTTAAACTACGGAAACCCTGTGAGAAAGAGGGACGAGTTTATGCAAGTCAGACTGAGAGGCAAACGTTCTATCTTCCCTGTACTGACAATTTTTGTTGAACAGAGTATAGTGCTCGTTAAAATTAGAAAATTGCAGTCTTATTTTCGAATCGCCTGCGGTGTCTTAAATCTATGTCTCGTCTTCATATCGTGTTGGTTTTTCATGTTTTTTTTTTTTTTTTGAAAACATTGACATTATTTTCACTTCTTCCAAGTACTCCTAAACCGCTGAGACACTCCGCTTATGTTAACCCTAGTTTACGTCACGCAGAATAATTCAATAGCCAAACTTGGGTTTCGTATTACATACTCGAAAACTGATGAGGTAATTCGGCCCTTTTAAACCAAATTCAACAAGTTAAGTTTATTTATCGTAGGTAGGTAGGTAGGTAAAATGGCGGTTCTGAGAACACCTGTCCCCGAAGAACCCAATTAGCGCTGTAATGCGCCGTTTTGATACCATAACTCGTTTGACCTGATTTGTTTCTTGATATAGGGGTAGTGTATATTGTTTAGACAGAATTACTTAGGGCACTAGGTTATCGTTTTTTTCACTCAGCCCTACAAGAGCACCAGGCTCACACCTGTGTGCTAAGTGGTTCTCGTAGGGTTGCGATCCAATCATATAGCCCTTCACCAGATCCACTCGTGGCTGTGCCTATACAAAGCAAGTTAATACCTACTAGGTATATGTCAGTGCTTTACGGTTTGCACCAGTTATGGAGTTGGTGATTGTCCGAAAAGTTAATAACGAGTTTGCCGATTGATAGGGACTAAGCTATCACTAGATTTACTTGTGGTTGGGCTTTTTCAAAGTCCAAGGCAAACCTACCTAGGTTTTGTCAGAACTTTAAGTCCTTCACCAGTTATGGATTAAGTGGTTGTCCGTAGAGTTAGTGACGATATTTGTATATGAATTTTGTATTTGTAGTGTTTTACCTAACTTATTAGGCCAGCAATAGTCAATCGGGAATCGGCCCGAAGCGGAGTCAATAGCGATACAGTCCACGACTACCGATTCACCGAGCCCCGGTAGACCATCGCTAGTCCTTACTATTCCAATGCAATTTATCGTAGTTACTTAAACCGCTAAATGAGTGGTTTACAAATATCAGTAGTATAACCTATAGGTACGGTGACCATATTTTAAAATTCCAAAAAATGAACAAAAAGAAAAACAAAATTAAACCTGGTTTTTAATTATTATTTTTTTTTATTTAGAAAAATAACTCAAAAGAAAAAATACAACACAATTAATCTAACAGAAATAACTCTTAATATTAATGTTAGGCAAAATAAATAAATAAGATTCAGTATTTACTCTAACTAAGGGGTTGTTTCACAATGTCTGATTAAAGTTTCAGTTAAACTACATGGAACTAACTCTTCAATTAGGGACCTCATTTGCGTTTCACAATATCTGAATAGTCTACCTTAAAAAAGTAAAGTTCTAAGTATTTTAATGGCCAGATGAAGTTTCGATTATCAAATTTACATGTCAACGAAAATATTTTTTTATTTTTTTGAATTTTTCATCAATAACAACAATTTTGTGTGGAAAACTGGAAAACTAACTGACACATTATACTTAATTTTAAGATAAATTGTGGAACGCAAAGTTTTTTTACTGGAAGGATTTAATTTTAGGATAATTTAAATGTCGAGTAATAAATGGGAACTTTACTGAGACATTGTGAAACAAACCCTAAATGTTAGAGTAAAATAAATGCTCAAAAACTAAATAAGTATCCTCATTATTTAAATGGAACTAATGTAGGGAACTTTTATTTGTTTACATATTTGAATACTTTCCTGGAAATGGTATAGATCTGCTTAGTTAAATCTGGCTTTTGTTTTAAATATTCTCGGAATAAAGCCGAAGAGGAACCAGATTCTTCAACAAAATAATATCGTTTTTTTTTTTTTTCAACAAAATTAAATAAAATACTGAACAAATAATGAACAGCTTTTAAAATAATGAACATTTTTATGTTTTTGAATACAAAAAAAATAATACTTCAAATAATGAACAGTCCATTATAATAATGAACGGATGGTCACCGTACCTATAGGTATCTACAGAATTCTGAGATATTATAAAGCTTTCTATTAAAAAATAAAAAAGAGGAATGTGCCATTTCAAAAGAAAGTTTCACAAAAATATTCAATCCAGTGAACTGGAGTGTACAGCTTTTTTTTTACATATTATAGACAACAACTGTTTTATATTTTCATCAGCATATTATTTTCCCTGTTTTTATTTTATATATAAAATATTTTAAGACTAACGGATATGGTAGAATATTTGTATAGTGTAACTCGAGGTTTAAGTTGAATGTTGAAAATGGAAACCGAAATAAGAAAAGTAGAAAAGAAAAGTGGAAAGAGTCTGATGATGGTATATTCAAATCTGACGATAAAAACAAAATTTGTAAATTGGATTAATAAATTTTCAGAAACAAAATCGTGAGTCTCTTGTGGTGATGAATTAGTTTCTTTTTTTTTAACTCTTTAATTATAATCATGGCTCTATTTTCATTTTATCATAAATCCTATTTTTCCTTTTCTTATGCTTCTACCTTACTAATAGCTATTTCTATTTGGTTGCAATAAGTGATCTACATTAAAAAATTGGACTTTTTATAGGGCGATAGGCAATAACGCTCAAATCAACTTGGAAATATCGCCCAAAAAAAAAACATTGGAAATATCGCCCAAATTAATATTGTTGTAAAATTTGGGCGTTCCTCAATTTTGGGAGATATTTCCAAAAGTTTTTTTTTTTATTTGGGCGTTCTTTCCTCAATTTTGGGCGATATTTCCAAAGTGAAATTTCAATGATACTTGTTGCCAAGTGAGCATAATCATGGAAACAAAGAAGGCTTGTTCAAGGAATTGGAAGCCTTGGGTGACATAAGGAAACAGTGCTCAAGCTCCAAAGTGCTGCCAGGCTCGCCCGTTACCCAAATCTTATAGTGTGCTCAAGCAGGGGGGTTGCAAGGGGGATGCATTCCTCCCTATACATAGATACCTCACTATTTATACGGCGCAGCGTTTCAATTTTCAAAAATCCATTATGTAAATGTTAGTATTGACAAGATTTTGATTTCGGCGTTTTTTCCTAGAATTTGGGTGTTTTTTCTTAAGATTTGGGATTTATTTCCTTTTTTGGATTTTTTTCGGGAGTTATTTCCAATTTTGGGCTTTATTTCCAATTTTGTTTTTTTTTTTATGAAAATACATAATAAATATTTTAATTCATTTTTATTTAAAAGTTAGGAATAACAACCCAAAATTAATGAATAAGAAAACAAGGTAGTTATAATACACGTTATAAAACTAAATAATTAAGAAAAAAACCTTCTTGGTTATTGAAAAAAAGTTTTTTAAACTTATTATATTACTAGTGAAAAACTTCTGAAAAGGAAGAGCAAAAAAAATATGGCACTCTTTTGAGGAATACAGTTTCCATGCCCCCTAACCATTTCACACTGCAAATACGATGTCCATTTCACACTTGTCCTTTGGTTATCATTCCACTGTTTATTGCAGAAGTTGCAGATATCGTCACCTGATGAAGGAACTTCGTCAAATTGCTCTTCGTCATTTAAATCCTGATATTGGATACTCCTCTCTGAACCACTTGAAGATACATCATCGCCGTCGGGTTTGGAAGCTCGATTTGATATTTTTAGTCCTCTGTGGTATACTATACCACATTAGCCTATGTTGAGTATACCACATAAGCCGAAGCTGTATATTTTCACACAAAATTTAATAAAATAAAAACTGAACTCTTTTAGACAAAACTTACAATTATTTATTGTAAATGATTAATTTATTTTTCCAACGAATAAACAAACAAGCTTGAAATTCAATTTTAAAACGCGCACAAAAACTTTTTGTTCCACGGAAAAAAAAACTCGACTGCACTCAATTACGGATTTGAACTATTTCTCGAGATGAACGGCGAATGTAGGCTTGTTGGATGTCGCACAACTAATTTTTTTATAATCACCGCCTTCTGAGCCAAAAACAGTTAAAGGAGCATGCTTAGTTTTTGAAAAAACATTGCCTATACCACATTACCCGCCTGTACCACATTACCCGCCTGTACCACATAACCCGCCTGTACCACACTACCTCAACTTACTCTAATATTCAAATTAATGATTTCTTGGAGATTTTAATTGCTAAGCTTAGTTCTAGATCTAGATATAGGACTTAAGTACTTTGATACTTGAAAAATTCCTAGCTCTCAGAATAAAAATTCTATCAGACGAATTTGAGTTTCTTAACAAAAAATTAATTCTTTAGTAATATCGGGTTTTTCAATAAGTGCGCTACAAAAGTTTTTTTTAAATAAAACAAAAACGGTTTTGATATCCAAAACCGTTTTTGTTTTAAATTTATTTAAATTCTTTATACCTGTAAAATTACGTTTGATGCCATTATGAATGAAACTCGATTTCCTTTGCATGGCCACCACGGCCACGCTTGCAGAAATCCAGACGCTGAACCCAATTTTCGACGGTTTTCAAGCATAAATCGGCCGATACTGCTGCAATTTCACGTTCGATATTCGTACGAAGTTCATCAATCGTCGCTGGCTTGTTGGCATAGACCATAGACTTGACGTAGCCCCACAGGAAATCGTCTTACGGCGTCAAATCGCACGACCGAGGCGGCCAAGCGACTGGACCATTTCTTGAGATAACACGTTCTCCAAACTTGGTTTCCAATAAATTGATTTTGACATTCGCTGTGTGGCTTGTGGCGCCGTCCTGTTGGAACCACATGTCCTCCAAGTCCATATCATCCAATTGGGGCCAACAATATTCGGTTATCATTGAACGGTAGCGATCCCTATTCACAGTAACGTGCCGGTCTTGATCATCACGGAAGAAATACGGCCCAATGAAGCCCCCGGCCCATAAACCACACCAAACCGTAATTTTTTCGGGATGCAATGATGACTCATGGAGTACGTTTGGATTGCTGCCTGACCAATACCGCATATTTTGTTTATTGACGAAGCGATTCAGCCAGAAATGAGCCTCATCGCTGAAGATGATTTTTCGATGAAAATCCGAATCATTTTCAAGTTGTTGCTCAGCCCAATTCACGAACATACGACGCTTCTGGTGGTCAAGCGGCTTCAGTTCTTGCGTCAATTTAATCTTGTAAGGATGTAGGCCAAGATCTTTTCGCAAAATTCACCACAACGACGTCACAGAGATGCCCAACGCTTGAGAACGACGTGTGTGAGACACATTTGGGCTTTCTGCAACTGAAGCCTCAGCGGCAGCAATATTCTCGACACTACAGGCACCACGGATCAATATTGAACCACGTTTGTACAACTGGCCAGTTTGGTTTAATTTGTACCAAGACCTTTAATTATTAAATTATGGGATTTACCAATTTTTTTTTTAAAGGACGGTATTGAGTTTGTGGGTAATGAAAGTGCTGGGGGAGGGCTCTCGTAGGGCATGGTAAACACAAAATCACGACTCAACTCATGAGTCTTATTTTTCGTTGTTTCAATGGTCAAAATGTTGTTGTTTCAGTCTGTTTTGAGGTGTTGCAAAATGTCTAATGTTAACACCATTAGACTCACTAGTCCGGACTCAATTTTTTCATCTAAGCCACAAGGTAAAGGTATTTAAAACTGAACGTCAAAAAACCTAGCAAATAGTTTCCCTCTTTCCATTGGCAGCTACCTTGTCTTTATATATGTATAGGTGTATGTATCTACATTTAAAGGATTTCAAATTATGTACGTATATTAAAAAAAAAAAAAAAAATTGTATTTAAATTGCTCACTGAACTGCTTTAATATTCGCTGGGTTGATACTTCATACAACTTTAGCCTTGCACCTTTCAGAATATATACACAACTACACCATCAGTGTGTTTCATAGAAATCTTTAAGCTGCTTTGTTTCAATCTCCTTATATATTTAGTACTTTTTTTTTCTTCATCCTCATAATCCTTCCTGCTGTTTTAGAGTTTGCACTGAAAAGATACACAAAAGTTATAAGTTCTAACGTTTAACCTACATTCTCAACTTCTGGGTAAACTCACGTAATTCTCACCTAAAAGTCTCTGACGTTGACAATTTAACAAAATATAATAAAAAAAAAAAAAATTGCTATTGTATAAGGTTCTAGTGCGGATATACGCGATGGCTTTTGTTAATTGTCTTAACCACGCTCGGCATCCTGTTACCTTCGTTGTGTTTGAGTTAAAGCGAGGATTTTATATTTATATAATTGCGGTGTATAGATGTATAGATACTAAAATCCACAGACCGCACCGTGTTAATTATATACATACACATAACGTATGTTGGCATTGATTGCGGCAGGTGTATGCTTTCGCTTTGTTTCATTTAAATTGAAATTAAGTGACTAAATGAGTTGCACTTAACTGCTCGAAGAAGTTGGGAATTTTACATCTTCAACTCAAAAACGAACTCATAAGCGGTTATCAATTGTTTTTACTTATGCTGGAATTTTCTCAACTGACAAATTGGCAGTTTTCTGTCAGTATACTGCCAAAACAATGAATATTTCCATTGTTCTGGCAGTTTTTAACAGTTAACTGCCAGAGTGCTGCCAATTTGTCAGTCAAATAAATCCAGCATTACGCTGTTTCTATATGTAATGTAAATACAATCTGTCTATTTATAAAAATTTTTAAAAAAGCAACAACATTAGCGACAGGGAAAATTTCATTTCAGAGTTTGTTTCTTGAGTAATTTTTGTCGAAGTTTAAAAATAATTCCACCACCCTTATAACACTTTATGGTCAACTTTTAACCTGTGGCATAAAGGGCGTCTCACAGTCACCGTCGCAGAAGAAAACAATAATGGCCTAAGGGTACTTTTAGTCACGAACTTTAGATATAATTTTCTCGTTTTCGCTATTTTCTTTCAATCGAAAAATCTGATTAACAACTTTTTCTTATGCGGATAACGGTTTTACCGAAATTTTTTTTTAAAAATTTTAATTTTTTTTTTTAACTGCTTACTATGAAAGCCCGTATGTATTATCTTTAAATAAAAACAATATACCATTTCCGTTTTTGAATACAAATTTATAAAAACTGAGACTGAGAAGTTGTGGTTTAGAAAGAAGGGATTACTTAAAAAAAATTTTTTTTTAATAAATAAACTGATTTTTGATAAAAGAAGAAAAATAGGGTTAAAGTGTTTGGGGAGGGGCTACGTTAGTTGAGTGGCTTATGGCTTACAACTTAAGGAAAAAAAATCCAAGCAAAATAATTTTCTAAGAATATTTAAGAATATAATTAACGATTTTCTCATAATTACCTACTAGAAGATTTAACACCGTCTGGTTCTTATACCTCAAACAAAAATTAATAAAAGGAAAATTAATACTAAATTACGTATGTATGTACATTCTTGAAAAAAATCTGAATACAATTTTTTTCAATATTTTTAGTTTGAAATATTTTTTCCAAAAAACTTGAAAATAAAATAAAAGAATGTTTTTCTGGATTAAAATAAGGCTATTGCATGATATTTTAAGTGTTGAATTTTTTTTTTAAATAATTAAGTATAGGTACTATATAACGGGTATTTTTTTTAGAGGTATAGAACTTTAAGTTGGCAACACTAACTGGCGGCCATTTTGTCAGCTGTCAAGTGATTTATTTTTAGTTTGGTTTGGCATTTCAACATGAATAGACTGACGCCCGAACAACTCTTCCAAATTGTGCCCAAATATGTCCAAAACAAGATTGCAATTGATCCCAATTTTCATAAGCGAATTTTGATTAGATCACTTTTGGTTGAATGGACGCGTCAATAAATAAAACTGCCGTATTTGGAGTGATGATAATCCTCAAGTGTATGTCAATGGTGACCGCTATCGAGCCATGATTACTGACTTTTTCGTTCATCAATTGAACAACCATGATGTGCCGGAGCTGTGGTTTCCACCAGACGGCACAACATGTCACACAGCTCGTGCCACAATTGATTTATTGAAGGAAATGTTTGGTAACCGCATAGTTTCACGTTATGGATCTGTGAATTGGCCTCCAAGATCGTGCGATTTAACTCCGCTTGACTATTTTCTGTGGGGATATTGGATGTCACTAGTCTACGCCGATAAGCCCGAAACGATTGACCACTTGCAGGACAAAATTCGCCACGTTATTGTCGATATACGGCCACAAATATTGGATAAACTCATCGAAAACCGGACCTCCAGATTAGACTAAGTCTGAGCCAGCCATGACGGTCATATGCATGAAATCATATTTATATTATAATGCCAGAAGATTATCTTTCGAATAAAGTAAATTTCATGTCAATTTACAAAAAATCATCTTTGTTTTATTCCATTTCAAAGTTCTTTACCTCTAAAAAAACACACCCTTTAGATACTCAATCACGTAAATTCTTGAGAAAAATCTGAAAACTGCTCGTTTCAATATTTTTAGTTTGAAATATTTTTCCAAAATAGGTTAACTTTATTTCAATAAAGGCTATTGCATGATATCGTAAGTGTTGCCGTTGTCTTATAATAATTTCTATATGTATATTAATTTAAACTAATGTTGTAGAAAATTGCCCCCACTCCCGTGAATCAACGGGAAGAAATAAACCCTTTATCCATTTTCTTTGAATATTCCTCAAAATTAGAAGGAATGCCAAAAAATGTCCACCGACCATTGACCGATCACTCTGCTTCTTCGAACTCTGCTCTTCTAAAAACTGAAAGTACCTTAAAACTCAGTTGCTTCGTGTGAAAAGGCTCAAACGTAACATTTTAAATTTTAATTTCTCATTTTGAGTACCTCATAATTTGTATACGTTTTACCGAGCACCCAGTGGGGGAGAATCAATCCTAGTTAATGTTTACGGAAATACTCACTCATGAGTCGCTCATCGTGAGTTTGCATTGCAGATGCACTCGCTCATGAGTTATTAGCTCTGCCCATTTTTGTTTTTGCTCAAACTTACGAGATTTCCACTACAATCAGATTTTTTTTTACCCCTTATTCGGGTTTCATAAATGAGCTTGTTCCTAATGAGCGAAATCTACTGTCTTCATGTAGATATCCACGGAAATAATAGTGCATATTCAAATTCCAAGAAAAAAAAAATCGAACCTGAAACTATGGATCTCGCCATTATTGACGCGAAGAACTTTGAAGAATTCTAGGAGAAAACGATGCGTTTTCTAGAAATGATGAAGCTTTGAAACAAATTTGCTTAAACATTGAGAGCGAACATAAGATAATAGTGGGCAGACAGAAAATTAAATTAAATTACAAAATATTACTTCATTCCAAGGAACAGGACAAACAAAGTGATAGAGTGTTCCCTTCTGCAGATCATCTGACTTTCAATATTTAGTTGATAGCTCAAGTTTGTTTTGTTCTGTTGTTGCAGAACGAAGTCATAGATGAACCATTCCAAAAATCACCGAAAACTCACACAAAATCATAATTAAAGATTTTATAAAAAAATTTATGGAATTTTATGCTAAGTCAATCCCTCCCCCCCCCCCCCCCCCCCCTTTCGGGAAATGCTAGCTATGCAACTGCGTGCACCACTATTTTAAGTGTACACACACCTACCATTATTGTAAATGAGCTTGTTTTGACTATTCTTCCATGTTTCCTTGTTGATAAATTTTTTATTAAAAACTATTTTACTATAACAAAAATATCCCAGAAATAGCTAAATATTCAATATAAACAAAAAAGTGGAAAGTTATTGGCGCAAAACAACATAGTTTTTATTAGGTGCTATAGCTTCTAATTCTTTTGCAAGATTGATTTTACTTCCCAATAAGAAGGAATTTAATAAATACCTTCGGAGTATATCGCTGCAGAAATAACACTGGTCATATAAGAAATAATTAAATATTAATTTTGATTAAAATCGATTAATTTTTTGCAGAGATAAAATTTTTCCATCTTGTTTTTTTTTTTTTTTTATAAATCTGTAACTAACCCTTATACGTGTGTATAGTTTCTTTGCACAATAATTATGGCCACTAAAAAGGATGTGTGTGGTTTAACTTTTCACTTTCCTTACATTCACATGTGGGATACACATAGGTATATGTAGGTATGTTATGCACATCACAACACATGAAAAGCACAGAACGTAAAAATAAGATTCCGGAACAGCACCATGGATAAATTATAATTTATAAAATTATGGGGATATTGTTTTAAGGCTAATGAGCGAAGAAAAGTAAACGAGATGCTAATTAAAAATAATAAATGAACCGGATTTCAACCAAACGCGCACAAGGACATAATATAATGTACATATATATACCTATACACATGCGCATACATTAATATTAAATTTTTTTAACAATGTTTTAAATTTATTTTTATTAATTATTAGGATTGGTAGTTTGTTGGAAAATTGCGGGATGCTGAATCACTTAACAAAATTCATTTAATTGAATAAGAATATTTAGTGAATGAAATTCTTTAAATTGATTGATTTCAATTGATACGTGTAAAAATTTAAGAAATCTATAGAGCAAAGTTTTCAAACAGAATATTTCCTAAGTACAGGTATTAGGGTGTCCCTTATTTTCCAACAATTTTTTTTTCATACGCACACGGCATAATTTTTTTTTGTTAGAGCTTAAAACCGCTGCAAAAAAAATTTTGCATCATTTGAACTTCGTTTACTATACCCGACTTTTAATCAAAGTATGCCATGCAACTTATGTAGGGAAATAGCGTATGCCCCGAAAGATTGTTAGTATATTTTCATTTTTAGATTCGATAACAAGTATAGATATGTATTTAATTTTTAAAAGATGGCAATGCAAGTAAGAAGTGGGAAATATAAACCACCAAATAACAGGTGCTAAACTTCCTTCAAAACGGCAAGTTTTAGAAGTTTTATTTTTTAATATTCGGGAAGTTAAGCTAACTGTGAGTGAAAGTTCAAACCTCGTGATTCGTGAGTGCTTGATATTTTGGGAAAAGGCAAGAATACCCACAAAGGCACTTCCTCATTGTATAAAAAAACTTGTGAAACTATATGAGCTTTGGAAAGACCTGCAAAAAAATTCCAAAAAAACTCAGGATATATTCAAACGAAGGGAAGAGGAATTTCAAAGTGATCTGGATAATCTGTTTGATTTAGCACATGCCGATGCCTTGATTAAAATCAAAATAGAAGAGGATAAAATGTTTTTGCTGCGTCAGAGGGAACCAGGAAGACCAGGTTGCCTAATTGGCGTCGACAAAAAATTAATGGAAAAGGAAGAAAGGGCTAAACAGAGAATATTAGGAGAGGAAAACAGATTACGTAAGTTGACAATACCATCTAGCTCTACGGGTTCAACAGGGTGTTTACTATACCAACAACTTGGCGATGATACCGATAAGTCGTCCAATAGTGCTGAAAGCCATGGAGAACATTTGCCAACAACAACGGAAACAGAAACAGTACAATCTGAAAGTTTGAAAAAACGAGGAAGAAAAGAATTTCTCACTGCTAAGCTAGTATCGGTCCTAGACAGATGTCAATTATTAAGCATTCGAGATTCTGTTTATATTCTTCAGGCTACAGTAGAAGCCATCGGACTAAACTTTGAAGATTTTCCAATCAAATCAACGTGTTCGGACGAAGATGAGAAAAAAAAGAGCTGCATCTATAAAAACAGATTTTGAAAATGATGTTCCTGAAGTTGTGACTGTTCACTGGGATGAAAAATTACTACCTGGGCTAACCGTAAGAAGTTGCAAAGAAGAACGACTTCCTATCGTTATATCGTTTGGTAGTAAGGAACAACTCCTTTCTGTGCCTAAGCTTGAAAATTCGTCCGGGAAAGAACAATCTGCTGCTGTTTTTAGAGCAATAAATGATTGGAATTTTGAAAGTAAGGTACAAATAATGTTCTGTGATACAACAGCATCAAATACCGGACGCTTCAATGGTGCGTGTGTGCTTTTAGAACAGAGACTTGAGAGGGAGTTGTTACTTTTTGGGTGTCGACATCACATTTATGAACTTGTTTTGAAAAGCGTATTAGAAACCAAAATTCGCCAGGTAACAATAAGCCCAGACATTTCCCTTTTTAAAAAGTTCAGAGAGAATTGGAAAAATATTGACTCTTCTACTGTTCAAACTTGCAATGAGACTATAAGAAAGCATTTCCGAGAAACAACAATAAACGAATTGCTTGATTTTTATTCTGCTGAACTGCAGAAAACAATAGTGAGAGATGACTACCGCGAGCTTATTGAGCTTTCTGTCATAGTTTTGGGAGGAAATATGAACAGAGAATTAAAGATCCGACCACCAGGTGCAATGCATCAAGCGAGATGGATGGCAAGAGCAATTTATTCACTGAAAATATATTTATTGCATTCCCAGCTTAAATTAAGCAAGCAGGAAAGGCAAGGACTTAAAGATATTTGTTTTTTTATTACCACCACTTACGTTAGACCATGGCTTCAGTGCAATTTGGCTGTTAAGGCACCATTTCAAGACTTGGATTTTATAAAAACCTTAAAAAACTACGAACGTATCGATTCGGCAATTTCAATTGCAGCCTTAAATAAATTTTGTCAGCATTTATACTATTTTACCGAAGAAACAGTAATTTTATCCCTTTTCGATAATATTGTTGATGTTGAAACGAATACAAGGATGGTTAACAATTTAACGAAAGATGGTTCTTTAGATAGCTTCAAACGATATATTCCTTCAAAGGATGAACTTCGATGTTCATTAAACGGTAATTTTTTAAAGTTTTGCATTTATGCCATTTTTTAAAACAAAATTCCAATTTTATTCTAGATAAAACCCTCGATCAATTTGTGACTCGCTTAAAAATAAATGACTCTTTCCTTGAAGTGGATCCTTCTGAATGGGAGGAAAATAGTTCATACTCACAGGCAAAACTAAAAATTCTACAACTCAGAGCTGTGAATGATACAGCAGAAAGAGCGGTTAAGCTGGTTCAAGACTTTCATGGACTAATTACAGCAGATGAAGAAGAGAAGCAGTTCCTTTTACAATGTGTGCAGGAGCATAGGAAATTGTATCCTGACTGCAAAAAGGAAACATTAAAAAGGAAATATCCGCTTGAACTATAATATGGTTGACAAAGTTTAATTGAAAATTGATATTAATTTAATTGTATTCTCTTAAATTGAAAAAAAAAATTAAAATAAAGAAAAAATTCAATGAACACTCAAAATTGGTCCATACCAATCTTCCTTCTTATCTTTGAAGTCAAGTCGGGTAATGTTCCTATAGGCCTACGAAGCTAATATTTTGCGTATGAGAAGATCTAAGAGGTACAAAAAAAGGAGAGGGTGTGCGTTACAAATAAATAAAAAAACATATAAGGGACACGCTAATAGGTATGCATATTAGGGTGGTCCATTTAATATGTTTTTATATAAGTTTGAATGGCTAAAGTTGTTTTCAAATGGAGAAATAGAAATCCTTTAGTTTTTTAGATTTCATTTTCATCCCTTATATTCACACATAGTGTGCGGTTAACTTAAAAAAAAATATATTTTATTATTAAGGGACAGGGAAGTTCACATAAGATGCAACAAAAAGCGAGGGCGTGTAGACTACTTTTTTTTATTAATTTAAAATGTTTGCATACCCAATGTTAAAAGAAAGATTTATTCGATTTTTTTTTTAAACTTGACACTAGTGGTTTTGAACTGTTCCATACAAATATTAAGAAACCGCTAATGAACATGAAAATTGGGACTAGACAAGACAAAAAGAGGGGGGAAAGTACAAAACTGAAAGGTGGAGAGAGAGAGAGAGAAAGATAAGTTAGTAGAATAAAATTAAATGCATGACTGGTTGATAATACGGCTATAATGAAGCTACACATTGAAGATGCATGTTAATTTCAAGGAACTTCTTAACTCCTAGAAGCTCCCCGCGTTATGGTTATAGTGAGTCTTTATAACGTATAATGGTCACACGCGCTGGATGTCATGCGATCGAATTCCACGTTTGTTCTACTTAAAAATAGGAATATTTTTTCACGGGTGTTGCCTCTTGCGAAGAAGACACGCGCACACAGTCACTAGGTCCTATAGTCTTTCACGAGTTGAGCAGCAACAAATTTATTTATCCTTAACTCTTCAACAAATTGCAGCTCCACCTCCGCTTTCTTTAGCACCAATGCCGGTGTGCCCCAAGGTTGCACCTTAGGATCGATAATATTTTGTTTTATTTATTGATGATTTTTCCTGTAAGTTGCCTTCAAGCGTTAATTTTGGTAGTCTGCTATTTAAGATACTGCTTTATGCTTGCGATGGAGATACTATTGTTGAGAAAACAGTTACAAGAGACATACCACAGGGAGGGGTAATCTCACCTCTAGGCTGTCTCCTCGTTGTTAACAAAATTCTTATAAAATTCAGGAATCAGTGCATTAAAATTGTAGCCTATGCAGACAGCATAGTAATTTTGATATCGGGTAAGTTAATCCACAATCAAAGATATTATGGAATCTGCACTTAAAGAACTATCTTCTTGGGCAGCACAAAACGGTCTCGGAAAAGGAAACTAGATGGTTTTACCCCTCCCAAGCTTAATGACATTCCTCTGAAACTTTCCAAATAAGCTAAATATCTTGGAGTAATCCTTGATTCCAAGCTTACATGGAAACGGAACACAGTGGGACATGCGACGGCAACCGCAGGTCATCCAGTGGATGTACGCACACGGCGATTGTTCGTCCCATACTTAACTATGGTTCGATCGTGTGGTAGAAGGCTGTAGAAAAAGTTAGTTACCTCGAAAACCTGAACAAGGCACAGAGACTAGCCTAGGTGTACTCACTGGACATTATGCCATTGGAACAATGGCCACTAAATTGGGTGTACTAGCACCATGTTTCTGTAGGAGGTGTCAGAATTTCGAAGAAATGGAAACCATTAAACACCCGCTCTGCGATTGTCCAAACCTCTAAAAAATCGCCTCTAATACTTTAGAAACAGATTTGTTGAGAGAACTGGACGATCTAGCGCAGGTCTCAATGGCAAACATGAGAAAATATTTAGAGAGCACAGGCTGGTTCGCAAATGAAACAGTCTATGCAAGTCATTACTTTAGGAACATCTCTGCTTTTTATATTTATTATAAGGGGATCACAATGGACCACTAGGCCCCCGTGAACGCAACAACCTTACCTATGCTGACGATCTTGTTGTCTTGTGGGACAACCCCACCAGCCATCACCCTGGAGATACAAATGAATGGGTTGAAAAGATTTTGTGAAAATAAATATGTAGGTATATATACCTACTTCAAAATCAAAAATTATAATTTTTGAAAGCACCTGGTAAGGGAGAAACCTTCTATCACTTTACATATATGTAATCTTACTGTCGCTTACCGGAAAAATTGACCTACTACCTATTACCTATTTCTTTTATTATTTTACTAATATCAGAACTTTCATATTCAAAATACCCTCAGCCTTACAAGGATTGTGTTTTGTAATAAAATTACCCTCAGCACTTTCTTTTGTTACTTTGTTAAACACATTTAAATAATCTAGAAGGATTTTCCTGTGAAAATTTAAAATGCAAAACAATTATAGCCAATACACTGGTGATTAACCTAGTTCGAAAAATTCAAAGTAACTAACCTACCCTTATCCCCATAAGTCAGTCACTGTATAGGTATACTTAGCTATGTTATTCTTTTAGCTCACCAACCAAGCAACAAGACAAATTTCTAGGAATCTTATAATAAAACTACCAGCCAGAGTATGTATTATAAAATGAGTTTCCTTTGAAACCATTAAATTTCTAAATAATGTAAGTACGTAGGTACCTAGATATTATTTACCAAACACAAAGAGTCCACTTTAAACAGTCGCTCATCCGTCCGTGTTGGTTGAAATGAAAATTTCTGTTGAATTTTACAAGTATTTGCTTTCAATTTCAATCAATATTCTACGGCTCACAATGTAAACCAATTACACCACCAAGTTCTGGGTATTGGGCAACTAAATACAGATAGTATAAAGGCTTTGGTGTAGGAGTTGTTTTAACTGGAAACACACCAAGATCCCAAAAGCCACACCACATCCCTCGTTTAACAAAACTTAATCCCTTTAATTAACACACAATACTTTATATATGTAATGTAGGTATATACCTACTTCCTCCGCAGTATGGTGTCGCATTGTAACCAGAAAATTGCCCACGTCAAGAAGGGCCTGAAACCATCCAAGAAAACCTAAAAGCTAGAACCATCACCCACTAGGAAAAAAAAAGCCAAAGAACTGGCATCCATCAATGGCAACCGAACCATCTCCATTAAGTGTTCCCATTCCCCGTTGGAGTGCCATATACATACCTACCAACATGAAAGACGTGCCACGACTCGACGTGACGACGACGCACAGTGGTGCGAGAGCGGAAAAAAGTCTTTTGAAAAAGTCATGTCTATCGTTTTAAACTTTATGTTTAAGTACTCTTAGATAACCCGAGCGTATGATTTAAAAGTATTTTTTAACATATATATTGTATGTTCTGATTTACAAGCCCTCAAAGTTGAAAAATAATTTTACTCAAATCGCGAACCGTATTTTCAACAAATTTTGAGATGTTTTTTTCCGAAGTTCCTGTAGATAAATTCTCTAGCTTCTTAAATAATTTAATTGGTCTATTTTCGATTATCTAAAAATAAGAAAAAATATTGATTATTTATAAAAGATACCTTCTATAAGTAGCCTGAAGCTTTAGTACTAAGAAAAAATGTTTTTTTTTTTAACTTTTTGATTAAAAAAAACAGCTCCAAAAGATACCAAGAAAGTAAGTATGCCACCATATGCTCCATACATTCATGTTAAAGCACAGAAAAAATCAGCTGCAGATACGTGCAGATGTGGAAGTTATGCTCAAAAATGTTTCACTTAATCGGATTTCAAAAAACTCCGTCTTGACGGTGGTGTTTACCAAAAAGTTTGATTACTTCGGTATTAATTGTCAGAATGAACTGGTTAAGCACATTATTTTAAGAAAAAATGTCAAACTTTATTTTAAAAATAAAACAAAATTAATACATTGACCCAGGGCTGAGAATTTCGATTTTTGCGAAACCATTTATTTCTGCCTGGAAAATTTTTCAACTTTCAACTCAATTTTCTTGAAAGCAACAGACGAAAAATAATATAGTTTTATGATATTTTGAATTATATGATAGAGCTTAATACAAAATACAGAAAAGGATTAGGGATAATCCTTTATTTTTTTTTAATCTTTCGCTAAAAGTAGGGCAGGTAAAATAAAAAAAAGTGTTTTTTTTTAAGTTTTATTGCTTTGTTTTTGTTGTGTATGCTCAGAAGAAGAAAATTCAGCAGGAGTTTCGTGAAAAACTGGGCATCATTGTCGATCTTGTAAGACAAGGTACGGGGACAAGTAATGACGGCAACACCTCCAGAAGAGTTTTTGCAAATCCAACCATGACTTCAGAAATCACTGGAGTTAGTGAATCCCTAATTCGGCGGTTTGCTGTTATCCTTGAAGTAATAACGTCGAATGAAAAATTAGACTTAAAAAAATATGCAGCTTACACGTGGGAAACTGCTGAACTGTTTGTTGAGAAATATAAATGGTACAATATGCCAGCAACCGTACATAAGGTTTTGATCCATGGAGAAGAAATAATTAAAATCTGTGCATTTCCTGTTGAAGGAAGCCCAAGAATGCCGAAATAAGGATTATAAAGCCTACCGCAGGTTTCATTAGAGAAAATGCAGCCGAATTGCGACGAATGATGATGTGATGCATCATATACTCATATCCTCAGATCCAATAATAACAGGTTTAAGGCCACAGGCAAAAAAGAAAATACTTCCAATCAGCGCAGACGCTAAAAACCTCATTCTAGCATTATAAAATTACTACTTCAAAATTGTTTTTTATTTATTTTTTTGTATGTATTTATCTATTTTTTTATTTAAATTTATAATATACATAGTTAATAATAATATTTTATTCAAAATAAAAAGTTAAGATTTTACTAAAAAAAACTTTTATTTAAATATAAAATCAAAACCCTCCAACTTTATAAAAATGTCAATAACTTTTTTTCTACCAAGTTTTTCTTGACCAAATTTTGACCAAGCATGTATAAGACTAATTTTAACATGTTTGTCAAATTTCATTAAAATTCGTTTAATAGTTCAGATTTTACAGACTTTTTTCCGCTCTCCCATACAAACATCAAAACACTCAAATTTTAGAAAAAAAGTCAATAACTTTTTTACTAATGATTTTTTCTTAGCCAAGTTTTGAAAAAATGTGTATAAGACTAATTTAAAAATGCGAATCAAATTTCATCTTAATCCGTTAAACAGTTCAGATGTTACAGATTTTTTTTTCGCTCTCCCATACAAACATCAAATCCCTCAAGTTTTAGAAAAATGTCAATAACTTTGTTTCTAATTATTTTTTTTCAACCAAATTTTGACCAAATATGTATAAGATTAATGTAAACATGTTTGCCAAATTTCATTTAAATCCGTTGAACCGTTCAGATAAAACAGACTTTTTTCCGCTCTCCCATACAAACCGAACCACTGTGCGACGCGACATAGCAACGTTCGATTCCGATTCGAAGAAGGAAGCAACAAATCCCAAACCAGCTCATGATTTTCCGCCATTTGTATTTGTGTAAAGGGAATTAATCGAATTAGAAAATTGAGGTTATTTAGAGAGAAATTAAGTGAAGCTCGATAATTGAAATTTAATGGAGGTTCTTTTAATGTGCAACGCGACACAATATGACGAAGGAAATAAAGTATACGCTAAAGCTTCATGAACCGAGTCGAGTGAAGATGGGTGATTTTTTTTTACTAAGATATTCAACCATTCATCAGCCATCACATCAGCCGTCAGTGACTGAACGAATCTCAATCTTTTCAATGAATCTTTTCTAAGGGTTTTGCAGTTTACAAGGGTTTTCTTTCATGTAATCGATTTTGCTCTGATACCAATGCTGTTTTTTTTTTTTCATTCTAGAATTTTGTTCAGCACCAGATGAAAAGAGTTATTGAATGTTATATATTTAATTTAAAAATCTTTGAGCAAGAAAGACTTTTAGATTAATTTTCACCAACAAAAAGAGACCTATGAATTTTCATTGAACCGGTTACAGTTAATAATATTTCCTTCGAACATGACATGAAATATTACACAGCCTATATTGGTTCTTTGAGGTTTGAATCAAACGCAGATTAAAATCCAGTCTTTGAGTCACTGAGATCACGTAGGTATACCTACCTACCTGCCAGTGTTCCCAGTTCAAAATTCCAAATCCAGTCAAATCTGACTTGTTGACTGGATTTGTTTCTTCCGAATTCAATAAAAAAAAAAAAACAACAGTCAAACATTAGGACATTTTTTTCAAGTAAAAAAAACAGTCAAATATGAAAATACAGTAGTCCCTCGATAATTTGAACTAATTAAAACAAGGCTTTTTCGGATTTTAGAGGGATTCACATTACAGTTATTTGAATCAGTTTGTACTGATTGAAACAACTTTCTATAACAACACAAAATAATTTCCTAAAGCACAGTTTCACAGAAAAAATGAAAAATAAAATAATGATCATAAAACATCATAACAAAAGCATGGCAATGTAAAATGTTTCTACACAACTCGCAGGACACACTGTCTGATCTGCAGTTGCATTAAAAACCTTGTAATATGTCCAGCTAACGGTTAATTAGTCCTTCATATCGCAAATTCACATTTTAGAGTTCGAAAACTTCAGAAGTTCACATTATAGAGATGACAATGTAAAGTTTTGGCGGTTCACATTTTAGAGAAATTCACATTATCGAGGGGCTACTGTACCAATTTTTTTTCTAACGAAAAAAAAAATATGTTTTATTAATATTGGATAGAACAACCAGCAAGCAGAAGTTCAAAACAAAATTTAACACAAAAAAGATGTCTTGTCAGAAAGATTTAAAAATGGATGTGGTCGTTGATATCACTGCAAGTTCCGGTGCAAATTGAATTATTAAATCCAGTAAAAAAAAAACAGTTGACTGGATTTGTTTTTCATATCCAACTAACGGCGATAAAATTCAGTCAAATGTGACTGGAAACCAGTCAAAATGGCAACACTACTGCTACCTACTTAAAACTCCAATCAAAGTATCACGCTGAATAATTAACTATATAAGTTTTTTTTTGATTGCATTTGAGATTCAATTATACCTATACACAGGTTACTACATATTATATTTATTTATTTATTTTATAACATTATATCTCTGTTGAGTGATTGTTTTTAAATAAACGGCTATTCGAGACAAAAGCCGAGACGATATAACCCCTGGCATCTGTAACGAGAGTGTAATGAGAATTTCGTTGATGCGATCTCGGTGGGTGGTATCGGAAAAAAAGATTAAAAAAAAATTTAGTTTTTCAATTAAATTTGGTGTTTCTCCAGTATGTCAACTTATGCATTTTCTTGTCGATTTTTACCATCAGGCCCGCGCAGCACGCGTCTATTGACTAGAGAAAATATAAATATCAAAGGCCCCAGGCCCAAGTGAACAGAATTGCGATTCCCAAAGTGGACAGACAGCCTTGTTCATTGTTTGTATTGTGGGAATAACAGATGTTTTTTTGAATTTCTTCAGAGGCGATTTATTGATGTTGGCTTATAAAAGTACTGTTTAGGCGGTCCCGCAGGGTCAGGGCCCTCCACCGGTGAACATACTTCAGGAACCCAGAGTGTTTTTTCAAGTCGCGCTAAGTACGTTAACGCACACCCACTTTTAATGGCGAAAAACTGTTATAACTGTTATAAATAAACATTCTCTAGTCTCGTCTGGAACAATGAGATTTACCCAATAACTTTAGTTAACTTTACTTAAGTTGGCGCTACAACGCGGGGACCTGCTGGACCTCAAGTAATATACTCCGCCAGCTTTCTACATCTCTGGCTTGCTGTCTCCAGTTTTTAATACCAAGTTGGCGTGTATCTCCCTGAATACCTTACGGGCTGGAGCTTCGATGTTCATTTAGCTCTACATACCCAGTGACACGGCGCTGTACAGCTAGTTTATTTCGTATTTGTCGTTGTATCGTCTGTGCCAGATGTGATTTTGCCTATCGACACAAACCGGCTCATAAATCGTGCGTCATCCGCCTGGGAGAGGGTTCATGCTTCTACACCATAGAGCAAGACCGGGATGATTAGAGTTTTGTACAGCGTCTCTTTGGTAATTCTCGATATGGCTTTATTCCTCAATTGCTTACTAAGCCCAAAGAAACAGCGATTAGCAAAAGTTATTCTACTCTTGATTTCAGCGCTGATGGCATTTGCAGAGTTCACAGCAGTGCTCTGGTATACAAATTCACTGACCACCTTGAAGTCACGATCAATAGTCACATTCTGACAAAGTCTGCAACAACATTTCCATTTTGTTTGCCTCTGACTCGATGCTGGAAAAGGCACCCGTAACAGCTCGTTTGGTTCTTCACATAATGTTGAGGTCATCTGCATATCCAAAATATTGAATGGATTTTTGAAAGATGATGCCATTTGTGTTGGCCTGGGAGTTGCGCACTACTCTCTCAAGAACAATATTGAAGAAGCTGCATGACAATGCGTCGCGTTGTCGCCGCCGTCACCTTGTCGCAGTCCTCTAGTGGTTTTGAAAATTTCGGTTGAATCTCTTCCAATTTTGACGGAGACGGAGAGAGCATGCTCCAACGTTATCCTGATAACTGCTTGAACCCAATAGAATGCTGAAACTGGAATTGGAGCTGCAATAGTTGTCAAAAAGTGTCGTACGTACTTTTTTTTACGTGCCCACAATGCAGCTGTACAGCTTTCTGATATTCTGACTGCAGAAACACTGATATCTATAACATGAGGGATTGAAGAGAGCTTGAAAGTTATTTCAACCCCTATATACGTAAACACTCATCGAGTTGAAATGGGCTTGTTTCTGTTTGCCTCCATCAATTTTGAAATGTCAAAAATGCTGATCGCAAAAGTTAAAAGTTGATGAACTCTTGTAGCTGCGGCTACCTCTCCGTTTGCAGATACGTCGCATTGTATTCGCAACATTGAAATTAAGTGCATTCAATATTTTGACAGCGAATCCGGCTGCAGCTTCAGTTGCCATAAAACCCGATATGGTACCACAGATTAGCCACATGAAGATGAGAATCCCCGGCAGCCATTTTAATTTGCCTACAAGCTTGAACTGGTAGATATCAGATAAAAAATGAGAATGTGTGTATAAAAATCTCACACATAGACAGTAGGGATCTTCACACACCTGGTTAAATTGTTGTTGAAATTCACATCTATTCATCGACGCGGGATGAAATTTCAAATACAACAATGTAAACAAATGGGTTTTGGAGGGTGAAACGTACGAGACATTCTCATCTTCATATGGCTAATCTGTGCATGGTACGGTATAGATCATCCCTGTTATCACTATCATAAGCTGCTTTCAAGTCGATGAAAAGGTGGTGGGTATTGATATTTAATTCTTGGGTCTTCTTCAGAATTTGGGGTAATGTGAAGATTTGGTCGATTGTAGACTTTTTAGGCCTGAAACCACACTGATAAGGGCCAATCAGTTCGTCAATAAATGACTTCAGGCGTTCACATCACCGTTTTTATGTATCGGCGAAATGTCCTAAGGTTCCATTCGTCTGGCATACTTTCCTCCGTCCAAATTTAGCTTACGAGTTGGTGTACTCCCCTATCCAGACCATCTCCAGCGACCAACGTGCTTGAAAAGCTCCGCCTCACCGGCAGCTTTGTTCGATTTTAGGGTGGTGATGGCTACCTTGATCGAACATAGGTCGGTTGTGTGAAACTCGAGATCATTAACCAAATAGACTTGGAAAGGGCTGTTCATTGGCGGGACCTTGGACTTCATCACCATTAAGCAGCTGGTTAAAATGATCTTTCCAGTTTTTTAGCATCAACTGCATTTCAGGCAGGCTCCACGACGGCTAGTGAGTCCTGTTGTTGTTTTCTTTTTGACTCTTCTGAAGAAGTTCCTCACTAATTTTTTGCTAAAGTATCTCTGTATCCCCTCGACTTCACGCTGCTCACGATCCTTATTATTATTTTTTCTGAGCAAGCGGTTTTCATCCGTTCTCATGTCAACGTAAAGCTGACGGGAAGCACGTGTCCTCCTTTTCTGCCACAACCTGTAATAATCCGTTTTGGCTTTGTTTGCCTGGACACAGGGGTTCCACGGTGGCGCCGGTGGCGGCTGTGAGAATCCTAGCACCTCTTTATGGCTTGTTGGCATTGATATGCCAGTGCGCTTCTGGACTCATCTCAACAGTATTTGGGTTTCTCGCGAGCTTTAAAGATACTTGATCGGCCGGCGCACGTAGGCGATGGCGGTCTCTTCTAACTGCGGTCTTCCAACTTTGAATTTCCTCCTCGTGGTTGGTGTTGCCCTAAGAGCATATGATTCGGAAAAACTTAGGGTGTATAGGTTTTATCAACACAAGAAAAAATCTTACAAGAAAAGGGATCAATTTGCTCACGTTTACGCAGGAGGGGTAAATTTCTACGAAATTGAGGAAAATATGTATATTTATTAAAAAAAATTCGATATTAGTCCATCGAACATCGAACATGAATAAGACTGTAAACGACCAACTAATGGCATCACAGTTCAACTAAATAAATAATAACCATCACTATGCCAAGGAGCACTACGTTCGCACTTCCATTGATGATTTGGATTGGAAAGAGGAAACCCACTTGAAATTCAAATTTTATGTCTGGAATATAGGCCGAACAAATCTACTTTAAATATCAACTTTAAGCTTGCCAAAAAAGTTAAATCACGCAGGTAGAGGTTAATTTAAACTTTTTAATTGGATTTCATGACTACTTTAAATGTAAATAAGTATCTACCTACTCAAGCTCACATACCACAAGCACGTAAGAACGGAATCAACGTAACGAACTAACTTACGAAGAGGCGATGCGATGTAGTTCGATATAAGGCTCCCTCAAAGAAATATGACTGAATTATCTAATCGATTGGGAAATTATAATTAATTCTCATATTTCGTTACGAGCATGTTTGGCAAATATCCACCAATTTCCATAATTGTATATCGTTCAATCTTTTGCCATAGAATAGCTTGGGGTCTTCTATATACACCTTCCACTGTTGTATGGCCAGAGCCATATCAGAATACAATATTTGGATAGCTACAAGTAAAGACTGAATGTATATTAACTTACCCACAAAATTTAATTAACAACTTGATGAACTTGACTGTAAACCTACCTATACAATATTCTCTATTCGTGTATATAGGTACAGTTAGATTGAACTTCCTTCCTGAATGTTCTTCGAAATAACATAGAATGTTTATTAGCCTCAAGACTTGATTTAGTGAAAGTCCAATTTGGGTTAATTTTAGAAAAGCCGTCGTCCCGTCCCTATACTCTCTGAACTTTCCAATCGCTGCCATCAATCTATCCCAGTACTGGCCTGGCCTTATTCTTCACTGCACACCACCGCTCTGCCGCCGCCGCCACGCCTCCGATCCATAGCTCCCCTAAGGATGACTTTATCTGTTTTTAAACAAAATGTCCCCATTTCGATGTGTCAAAGGGACGTCCCTATATTCCTCCATCAAATTCACTTTTCTAGGGTGTAAAGGCGTATAAAGACAAACTGTCTGACATTTGGAGTTTGGACAAAAAAGGACTTCATCGGAAGGGCTAACGACAAAAGAAACGTTTTAAAGATGTTTTTTTTTTTTTTTGTAGTTATAATTCCCATTTTTTGTTTGTGTCCTTTGAGGGATCCTCTCTTTATTTTTTCTTCATCTGATTGATGACGGGTCTTCGATGACCCAAAATTTATAGATATAGGTAGCAATCCGTTTATTTGAAATATTTAGTATCGTTGTATTTTGGGAATTAATGTTCCGCTTCGTTTGTGCTATTTGAATTGTCAATGATTCGGCCAAAAGGAGACGATATTTTTTTTTTTGTTTTGTTTTGTTTTAAGGGAGATGGGTTCGGTTTATTGATTGAAGTCATCCTTTTAATTTCGTGAATCTAGGGACTGAGGAGAGCAGGGTGGATATAGAATTTTTGTTAAATAAAACATTGAATTTGATTGTTGATTTGGGTGCACGATTGAACTTTTTTTCCTTTTCCTTTTCCTTGTTTTGTTTTATTGTTGGTAATTCTATTATCCTTTTTTTTTGTATTCACTTTTAATCAAAGGTTCTCTTTGGTGGTGTTTGATAATTAAAAAATAAAAGAATGATCAAAAAGGAACTTTTTTAATTTATCCTCCTGATTCTTTGATTGTATTTCATTAATTGATAATGCAGAAGAAAAGGTCAAAGGATTTGGTTTTTGTTTGTTGTTGTATAAGGACACTATATAGGACAGTCTGTTCATAAGTATTAGTTTGTAATTTTGTTAGTATTGGTTGGGAACGGAAAAAGAACAGTAAAATATTTTGAAGCTTAATTTTGTTTTTTTTTTTTGGAATACCTACGTAGGTAGGTATAGATACTTATTTTATTTTTTTTCATTTTCGTCTTGATTTGATTTTCTTTTTGGCTCCTTTTAATTAGTTTCGTGGAAGTAGGTGAAAGGTTAAAAGTTTAGAGAACATCAGATAAATAAAAGAGCTTCGTTTGATTTCATTATGGCAAAAGTTTTCAGCAACAAATTTCTAGGTGAGAAATTGACTAAACTTAAGTTGCAGTTTTTTTGTGAGAAAACAATGATTGTAACTAAACGCAGAAATCAATTTTTTAACAACAACGAAAAAAAAAGGAAGTCTTAGGCTAGTTTATGTGTAGGTTGTTTACAAACAATTCCGAATTTACCCTCTAGAGAATTACATACAAATGTTCATTACCCCCGTAGGCTCTTGATCAAATTACAGTTTATAACGATGATAGGGAAGACGAAAAAGTGGGTCTCCCAAAAATTTCCGTCTGTTCGGCTACAGCCAGGGCCGGCCCCAGCTAAACTTGCACCCTGTGCAAGATTTGTTAAAAGCGCTACTTTTTATATTTGATACATACATACATACACTGATACACATGTACTAGACCTTTCCACACTACCCAGGAGGTAGATTTTCATTGCGTAGGTCTAGTGAGATCTTTAGTTTTACGATATTTTGAGTTAAATTTTCCTTGAATGCGTGAAGTTAGTTAGTGGGCAAGAATTAGCTTAGTAGACTTGTGATGGATGTTATTTTGGGATTATTTAAACAAGTTTTGTGGTTAAAATGCAAATCGCGGTACATATTTGTTTGCGCAAGTTCAGATTACATTTTCTTGCTCCTGGTAATGCGCTCCCAGAATGTTGCGCCCTGTGCATTTGCACATCTTGCATCATTTGCACATCTTGCACATATGGTTGGTCTGGCCCTGGCTACAGCCTAAACGTATAGATCGATTTTGTTTAAACTTTGTACCTAGCGTTTCTTGAATATTCCCTTGACAGATCTTTTTTTATCAAAGATTACAGTAGGTAAACTGTCATACAAAATTTTTGGACCATAAAGGGAAATCTTATTTTTCTCAAAATTGGCTCCAGAGACTAAATTTTTTTTTTAAATTTAGTACGTATAGGCTGCTTTTAACCAAAAAATGGTTATCAAAGTGCCTACCATTTTTTCGATTTTTCACTTTTCCTGAAACGGATTCTTTTTGTATCGAGAACGAGTAATGCATTTTAAATAATATTGCATAGGTATCTACTAAAATTTGCAAAAAAATATTTTTTTTGGATTTTTTTTAAAAAAAAGGTTGAATTTTTTTTTTTGAAAACTTAATATTTCAAAAACGAGTTGGTCGATTTTTATTAAACTTGGCTTAAATCAATTTTTCAACAAAATCTAACAGATTTTTTACAGAAAATATTTTTATAACCAAAAATCACGGTTGAGGAAAATATTATTTTGCTCGAAAACGACTCGTATGATTTTGATAAAAAAAATGTGCTGTGTATTAAAATTAGTAAGATTTAGTATATTTAAAAGAACTTAAATTTTACATTTTAAGCAGTAGGTAGTAAGGTACCTCTCACAGAACGTTTTTTTTTCCAGTTTAAATAATTTAATCTGCATGCATGATGCATAATTATGTATGTGCTATATTGCTAATTTTTGTGAATTCACTTATCTAATACAACCTTCAACTAAACTATGGTTTTGGTAGGTGGATAAAATATAGATTTTCCATATAACTATTTCGCACATAAGAGCAAGTTCGTGCGACCCAGTAGTACATTTGTTTTTTTTTTTTATTATTTTAAAGTTCATTTAACCCTTTCGGGACGCACAATCCACATTTATATAGAAGCAAAAGCTCAAACATCCCTATATTATAACCTCACATAATATAGGCTCTTCCAAACCAGCGCAGCGAGAAACATTCGGAGCGAATATGGAACGACCGAAGAGAACTATCAAAGATTCGCATCGCGCCAGTGTCGGCAACATACCCTATTTGAAATATACAGGGTGATTCGCAAATGGTTTGATAAAAAGCTAGAACTTGTAGGTTGGGTTGAGAAAAGAAAAAAATCGCATGGGATGGTCTATTCCCTCCCATTTAGCCAGGAGGGGCAATTTTTAAAAAAAACTGACTCAAAACAAAATATTAAAAAACAACAGTTACACATACAATGTCATGATACACCTTTTTAGAAAGTCAGAAATGTCTTTTTTTTATAATGCTTTTAAATTAAGTTATTTTAAAGAAAAAAATAAATTTTCAAACTTTAAATTTTGAAGAAAAAAAATGAAAAAAAATTTCGAACTATTTTTTTTTTTTTTTTTGAATTTGAATCAACTACCATTTTTATTAGCTACACACAGTCTAGTTGTTGTACATTCGGTTTCTTTCTTTTTTCTCCGTACTCGATTCATAGGCCAACAATTCGTTGGACCTATAAAGAGGGAGATTGTGTGACAGAAAAAAGAAAGAAACCGAATGTACAAAAGCTAGCCTGTGTGTAGCTAATAAAAATGCTAGTTGATTCAAATTAAAAAAAAAAAAAAATAGTTTGAAATTTTTTTTTTTATTTTTTTTTTTTCAAAATTTAAAGTTTAAAAATTTATTTTTCAAAAAATTTTCTTTAAAATAACTTAATTTAAAAGCATAATAAAAAAGACATTTCTGGCTTTCTAAAAAGGTGTATCATGACATTGTATGCTATTTCCACATATTTCAATAATTCCAAATTAAAACTTGTACACAAACAAATATTTGTATCACTTCATCAAAGTATTTAAATGATTTGAAAGAATCCAAAGGAGTGCATGAATTCCCAAAAGATTGTATTCTATTGATTGCTGTAAAATGAATGAGGAAAATAATGTTAAATGAATAGTTATTGTGAAGGCAATGAATGCAATCGTTTATTTTAATTCAATGAATGCAATCATTTATTTTAATTCAATGAATGAATTTAATATAATGCATTCACAAAAAATTGCATTTTTATACTCTCCTATGACGTTTGCTATAATATAAAGAGTTTTTCAACAGGGACGCTACATAAGTAGAGCAACAGGGACAGCAAAAGACGCCATATTTCTTGCCGCTCTTTTGAAATTTATCTTCAGTAAAGTTTGCCATTTCATGATGGAAGGATACACGAGCCAGCAACGAGTCGAAATTATTAAAATTTACTACCGAAATTCGGGTACAGTGGCCTCAACGTTAAGAGCGCTACGTCCAATTTATGGTCGTCATAATCGTCCTAGCGTCTAGTGGTAAAATTTCAATCCACAGCCACAGTAAAAAATGTTCCGGTGCCAGTGAGACAAAGAAGTGCCCGTTGTGTCGAGAACATTGCTGCCGCTGAGGCTTCAGTTGCAGAAAGCCCAAATGTGTCTCTCACACGTCGTGCTCAAGCGTTGGGCATCTCTGTGACGTCGTTGTGGCGAATTTTGCGAAAAGATCTTGGCCTACATCCTTATAAGATTAAATTGACGCAAGAACTGAAGCCGCTTGACCACCAGAAGCTACGTATGTTCGTGAATTGGGCTGAGCAACAATTTGAAAATGATTCGGATTTTCGTCGAAAAATCATCTTCAGGGATGAGGCTCATTTCTGGCTGAATGGCTTCGTCAATAAACAAAATACGCGGTATTTGTTAGGCAGCAATCCACACGTACTCCATGAGTCATGATTGCATCCCGAAAAAATTACGGTTTGGTCTGGTTTATGGGCCGGCGGCATCATTGGGCCGTACTTCTTCCGTGATGATCAAGACCGTCACGTTACTGTGAATGGGGATCGCTACCGTTCAACGATAACCGAATATTTTTGGCCCCAATTGGATGATATGGACTTGGAGGACATGTGGTTCCAACAGGACGGCGCCACAAGCCACACAGCGAATGTCACAATCAATTTATTGGAAACCAAGTTTGGAGAACGTGTTATCTCACAAAATGGTCCAGTCGCTTGGCCGCCTCGGTCGTGCGATTTGACGCCGTTAGACTATTTCCTGTGGGGCTACGTCAAGTCTATGGTCTATGCCAACAAGCCAGCGACGATTGATGAACTTCGTACGAATATCGAACGTGAAATTGCAGCAGTATCGGCTGATTTATGCTTGAAAACCGTCGAAAATTGAGTTCAGCGTCTGGACTTCTGCAAGCGTGCCCGTGGTGGCCATGCAAAAGAAATTGAGTTCCATACATAATGGCATCAAAATGTTCTTTCACGGAAATAAAGAATTTCATTGATATTCAAAACCGTTTTTGTTTTATTTAAAAAAAACTTTTGTAGCGCTCTTATTGAAAAACCCGATATTTGAGGATAACTTACATCACGAATTAATATTTCCTCCATTTAACTTGCTAGGGCTTTCGTTCATAATATTGATGGGGTTCTTAGGAAATAGGTAGGATCAGAATAAGGTTATCAACTCACAAACAATTTCTCTAAGATGCGAGAAGGAATTAGAAAGATTCAAAAGAAGGCAAGTACCTACTTAAAAATGTCTAAATGAGATGTAACATTTGAATAATTTCTTCCTGTATACATCATGTAGATAACCAGATACCAGAAGCTTCACACCTGCGTAGCTGGATTTTGGGTAAACCCTCACGTATAACATTCCACATTTCGCGCAAATAATAGCCGAAAGTACCTCCGCGAGATGACCATCGTGTTCAGAGGTTTTTGACCAATTCGTTATTAAAAATATAATTTTTTGAAGATTTATTATTTTCGGCGTTTTTGGAAGATAAGAAGAAATAGATAAATTTCTGCTGCCCTGGGCTATAGTTCAAGTAGCCCAAATATGTACCTTAATAGAATTTTTAACAGAGCTCATAATTCGGAATAAGAAATTTCTTAGATCCAACTTTGACAGGGAGCTTAAATTTCAGTTTGTTTGCATAAATTCTAAACAGGAAACCCAATGCTTCAGGCAGGTGGCGGTATATATATCAACTTAAGAATTGATCAGTCATTAACTTTTTTGTAATTGTTTTGTTGGTTTCAGGCTGACCCAATAAAGTTACTAAATTTGTTCTACTACTACATTAAAGCAGTGTGCGGAAAAAGGCATCGTTATACTACCTATATTTTCCAATGTCCTTTTTAACATGAAAAAATGAAAATATTAATAAAAAAAAAAAATATCAAAAAGTAACATGAAACCCTTTGCGTTGTTTTCACTTGATTTTTCAAAATTAATTATCATTTCTCTTTAATTTTAATTTTGCTTCTCTTTTTTTTTTTTTTGGCTTAATTTACCATTGTCATAATCGCTTCAGGGAAAAAGAAATGACTACAAAGGAATGAAATGAATGAAGAAAGATGATCCTAAAAAGGCAAACTCCTTTCGCGTACCTATCATTATCGCATGGATAGCAGAAGGAGAATGTTTTTTTTTTCGGTCGCACGTTTTTTTTCTGGTTCTTATTTCCGGAAAGTGTTCCATTCTTCGGAGCAACCGAAAGTGCTTGCCACAATTTTACCCGACAAAATACAAAAAAAAAAAAAAAAATAACCCTAAGGTAAGGGTAACATAAAAAAATCTTTCATTTCATTTTTTCTCACAACAAAAACACACGCCTTCATCATCATCATCATCATCGTCGTTTTTGGTTTTTGCGTTTATTCCTGCTGCCTATATTAAACACTGATTAAAAGGATAATGCTGCGGTTCCAGGATGAAGTTGGTTTTAAACGTTTTATATTAGACATAAAAAAAACTGCGCCAGTGTTTTTTTTTTTTCTCCCACGCTGCCTTTTTATCCTTTTGCATTGCTTTTCTAACAGAAATATGAACCTCTATATATACAACACATACATACATTAGTTATATCCTGCTGAAGGATAAACATATTATTTGAAAATGAATCTCAACCTAATGCGATTATACCTAAAAAAAAAAAAAAAACAGGTTAAAGGGACAAAAGCAATTTGGCAACTTTCTGCTTAACAGTAGTTGCTTAATATGTTTTACATGGACACAAACATGAATGTATGTGTATTTTAATTAAACATAAACCAAAAAAGAAAATCGGATCAATATCGAAAGGATATACGGTGCGCCGCGCCGTACCGTATAAAACAGAAAAGGGGTGGTGAGAAAAATTAAAACGGAACTGACATAGCGATTTTTTATTTTGTCTGAATTAATTCATTTAAATTTATTTACGATGAGGAATTTTCGAATTTATGGCAAGGACAGGGTTTTTGTGTTTCCTTGTGTTTATATGTTAAAATATAGGTACACCTATATACCCTGATGTGCATATTTGAAGGATAAACATTTTTGTGCTTAATTAAATTATTGTTATTCAGAAATATAAGTGCTGGGTAAATATTATTGTGGCATTTCATTGTCGTCTCGGCGGCATGTATGTAAATTTATATGAACAAATATATTGTATAGGCTTGAAGTTTAAAAGATGCATATTGTGATTAAAATTTTTAAAATTAATTTCTAAATGCCTTCGAGGTTAGGAACGATGTTGGAAATAATATAATAATTTTGACAGAATCATATATGTGTGTATCTCAGGAATAGACTATGGGAATGGACTAATAATACTATCGGGATGAATAATAAACGATGTAAAAACGCGTTTTTATAAACGAAAACTTAATTCAAATTAGTAATGGGGTTCGTTTTTTGAAAGGGGGAAGGTGGGGAGTTTGGAAACTCATTAAGAAACCAATTGCAGTTGCATTTAATAGATAACACTTTAATTCATCAACCAGATGGCGCGATGGGTCTTTGTAATCTGGGATTAGTTGGTAGGCCCTATACACAGAGAAACACAAGGTCTTAAGAAATCAAACGAGGAACTTGAAGAACAAACTTTCTGATAAATTAAATAACCGTTGGAAAATTTACAAAATAAAATGCACGGCTTCACGGAACCGAATGGTAGTGGCCACGAGCAAAACCCAGCTTAGTGACCCTATTAGCGCTGGAAGTGCCCAGTTTTGATACCCATAACTCGTTTATTGGTTTGGACTGTGGGTGAAAAATTAATTGATCACAGGAACTTGTGGATAAACCCCCAAGATCATCATCATAACATACGCTCTGAGTTTGACATCAGCAATGTGTCAGGCTAGCAATTTGTTGGCTAGTTCAGAGGCTCATACGATTTGATGTCTCAGGGGGGATAGTCTAGTTGCACGCTTTGGATGCGACACTCCAGCACTCCAGCTGGACCTCGGCATGCTCTCTCTGCACAATGTGAGGTCTCCAATAAAGGTCGTTATATCTGCCTGTGAAACCAGACCTAATTCTTGAAGTACAATCAATGGATGTGTCGTATATTGAGTATAATCAATCAGAGGCGGATAATAGGACACTCATATTCAACCGGATAACTATCCGCACCTAAACCATCTACTCTGTGCCATACTATAGTCAGATCATTATTGACTACTGTGCACCGTGAACTCCCGCTGCAGAAGTCCCTAGTCTGCTTACTCGCTGTCTTATGAGTCTGACGGAGGATAGGTACAGGGTACAGTTACCACCGAAGTTCATCTTAGAATTTTTTCATCGCGTTAAGAAAGTAGATCAAGGAGGTACTGTACTCTCATTCTGGCCAGAGTGAAGCATTTCGTTTCCCTAAATGCCACAGTGACCCAAAAACCCAGATAATGGTGACCCTGAAGTGACCATTAAGGCTTTGTGAGCTCAAATTGGCATTGATGAAGCAATTAAGGGGATATTGGGTTTCAAGTTGCTTCGATTTTTAATATTTTTTCGAATTGAATATTATGCATGTTCCATACTATTTTAAAGATTGAAAGAAATCCTACTATAGTTTTAAGTTCAAAATAAAAAACATCGCCTTAGTGCTTGAAAAAAAAATTGTGCAGAAAAAATTTCATCTACCCTACATCACTTTTCATTTGATACCAACGCAATTAGTGGACGCACTGGGCCCAGCCACCGGGCTCCCTAAGAAAATGGGCCATCTCTTTTAATTGAAATCAGTTACAACAATTTTTGGTACATTTTTTTAGTCGCAATCCTAAGAGCCATTTTGGAAATAAATAACCTCTTTTGTATTGCAGAAACCGTTAGTTTTGGAGATACTATGATTGAAGAAAATCACTTCAGTGGTTAAGGCTGTAGCCTGTAGGTTAAGGTACGGATTAACCATGAAAAAGGTCAAGAATATCGGCGTTTCTTATATATTTTGACCATTTTTGACGTCGTAATATCTTGTAACTGGTGCCTCATATGGAAAATATAGTATTGCAATAGGCGTTTTTTTTTTAAGTGCTTCGATCAGCAAATTTGTACACGCAAACTACAGCAAATCCAAAAATGAATACAATTTAGGTCAGTTATCAGAGTGAACATAGAGTGGATATAAATTGTTAAAATGCTGAAATGTTAAGATGGCGCTTAAATCGATTGCAAAAAAATATATTCGTTTCCGAATGGTAGCCATGGATTTTTTGATTCAACAATGGGATGTGTTCTTAAATGCATACCATGTAAGAAAAGTCGGCTGTATATACTTCTCTCTCAGACATGCGTATTATGCTAAGGAATTTCATTTCAAAATAAAAATTCACTTTTATACGAAACTTTGACACTTCTTGACAGATAGGCAACACTGTATTTTGACGTCTGTAGAATATTTCGTTGCGAAAAACACTAGAAAGTTCTAAAATTGCTTGTTTTCCGAAACAGAAAATCTCAAAAATTCGGAATAGTTTTTTTAATCCATTTATATCGTAGGCGTAGCTATAGCCATCCTTCAATGGAATTTGACAGTTTATTGCTTGATTGCCTATACATTAACCAAGATCGGTGTTGGAAAAACTGACCTTGAATCAATACTTCTCAATTCAATTTGAGCTTTTGGTTCACACAAATGGAATTAAATCTCACTGAACATTAACTATATCCACCCTGTAAACCACAGAACCACAAGAACCTTCGAACGCGCCCGAACACATTTCAACGAATGGTGGTGAGTCTGGAAGTGGTAATAAGATCTATAATTTAAAAGACTATTGCTATAGGTACATGAATTTTAGTAAAAGTACCACATGAACAAATGTTCGATTCAAGATCCGTTCATTGCTGATAGAGGGAAAGGGAAAAAAAGGAGAGAGAAAAGACAAATATTTACAAGAATATACAACTTACTTGTCACTGCCAAGGCATTGAAAATTCGGGCGATTTCCTCCCACCAGCGTATGTGACCGTACGATGTTATAGTATTGACGTCGCTGGCCAAAATAAGGTCACACAACAAATTCTCGTTTTAAATTGAGTAAAACGCTTGACCTGAGTTGAATTCTCTTTTTATTTTTATTCTTTTGGTGGCACTTTCTGTATTTGCGCAATTGTAGATTTTTTGTTCATTTTGATTCAAAACTGAAACTTGAAAAGATTGATCAATAAATCAGCAAACAGTTGATCAAAAGCCAAAAAACCCCTTTTTTAATTTTTTCATACTTGCGATGCTAACCGACGTTCGGTTTAAATCACAAATTTAAACCGACAGACGTACACCGAATGTCATTTGTTGCTTAAACGGTGGGATTACCAATTTAAACGCCGGTTTAAAGACTCTTAAATCGAGTTTTAAACGGTGTGAATATAACGGCGGTATAAGGATATATTAATTTCTCAAAAACTTAAAGAGATTTAAGCTTCCAGTTTTTAGTGTTAGACCAAAAATGAATAGTAGCATTGAATATTAAAAACAAAAATACCACTTTATGACGTAAAAATGTGAAATACAATTAAAATTGAAGGCAAATATTTTCATTTTCTAGCCACGTTATAGTTTTGAACCACCAAGAGCAATAAGCATATTCCTTAAACAAAATATGAAGTTTCATAAATTACTAAAAACTCAATGAAATTAATGGAATAAAGAACTGTCAAGTCTAATAAAAACTGACATTCTAGTATGAATAATACAATAAAAAATAATAAAAAACACGTCAAATTTAATTTTGAATAAATCCGCGTCTATCGGTTTTACAGAACATATTTGTTGTACTCGAATGTCATTGTTTATATTAGAAGACGAACAAAAATAACAGGAGGGCGGCAAGTCCTTAAATTTTAGTTATTTAATTTCGACATAAGCTATATAGATGAAAGTACGAAATGGCAGAAAACCTAAAAATTTACTTTACTTCCCCAAAACCCTGGATATACCATATACTTAAATACATATCTGAAATACATTATGTATAAGTAAATATATTGATTCAAAATAGCTTTTAACCGCCTTTAGTCCATACAAATTGGCGTTATGTTTAATATGTATTGCTTTTTTTCATTTGATAAACTCAATCTTATATGCAAATTTAAAACACGCCCAAAAAGAATAAGTGAGTATCCGAAATACTACTCATATATAAAATCTCTCTATTAAAAGATGATATTAACAAATAAACTCCATTAAATTTTATCAAATTTGATTATCAATCAATCGCTAATATTCCCATAGGTTCCCTTTTTCACTTGTAACTCTATATTATATTCCATGGTGTTTTCTGTATGGGTTCTCTTATTCCTTGAGTACCCGTCAAAATCCACTTAGAATTTCATTCTATAAACTTTTGAAAGCATCATTGAGTCAGTGATTCATTGCTAAATCCGGCCACAAATCTTGGTTTAAGTACAAAACTATTAGCAATAAATTTATAAGATTAAATTGCCAAACTTCTATCCCTTATTTAAGCCACAGTTTCGTTTCGAAGTGGTATGTGGCAAAAGTAGCATAGTTCGTTACTTTTATCTCGTAGAAAATATATTCGCATTAAATAAACAGAGATCCTTGCTATACGAAAATAATTTTAAATGAAAATTTAGCGCAATTAATCTACCCACCCAATTTGTCACCAGAATTTAAAATCCCTAAACTATTTCGAACAAAATAAACATACATATATTTATATACATACTATTCATCCACTCAAAGCTGAGCTGGGGGGTGCATTGTCTGACTGTGCCACGCCAACCCCACCACTACCACCACCTCCATACCGAATACTTAAATCCTTCCCGCTTTTGCTGATGGGGAATCCTTTTGCGTGAAATTTATTTGCAAACATAAAATATTTGAATTCATAAATCAAATGGATGAAGTAGTGAGTATAGAGCTTCTTTTTTTGTGCGAAGATTAATGATATCTAAAGCACATCGAGAGCGACACACCCACCTACTCATACCAAAACATACAAGTCTGGCAATCGCAAAACAGACAGCCAAACAAACAGACAGATAGACAGACTTAAAACACATCCCTTATGCCAAATGCCAAGAAATTTGTTTGCTGAATTGCTGAGTAGAATTATTCTTTAATTGCATCCGAACACCCCCGAACTGATTTATTTCCTTCTCAGATGCAAAGCATTGTTCAAACGCATCTAAAACAAACGAATGAATCTGAATCCGAATCTGCATACTGAATCTGAATTAGTAAGATGGGTTAAATTTATCAAGTGCAACTCGCTGGAAAGAAAAACAAAACTCCGAAAAGAGTTTTCAAATTTTCATGAAAATTTCGCTGGATAAAACTTAAAACTTTCTGCGCTGAACTCATTATAGTGCGGTATAAGAAGAAATAACATGGCGCACGTTATTCGCCTAGAAAATGCAGGCATTGGGACTTTCTTTTGCGAACTGCGAAGAAAAATAAGTTTTCGCGTTCATGTTTCTTGTATAATTTTAGATCTTCATTTATGTATTCTATTATATATGCAATGCTTGCATATTTCAATAATTTTTTATTATAAAACAAGTTTCACTTAAAAGGCGAGAAGAGTTGCAGAGTTTAATGGTAGTTGAATTATTTCCCACATCCTTCAGTTCTTGAGGCAATATAAATTATATTTATTATTCTCCGCATGAATGGAGTGAGTGCTTGCTTTAGTTCAGTTGACTTATGGATGGTTTAACACACTATACCCTTATTGTTTATTTTTCCAAATCAAATCAAAGCAAATTTTGTTTTTGCAATAATCCGCATAATAAAAGAAAAAGAAGAATGTCATACACTCTGGCACGGGTTTTTGATTTCATCGATCAGGGTTGGATTTGATTTTAACTTGTGGTAATAAAGGTATAAATTATTCATTTAAAGTAAGGGTATTCAAGCAACGATGTAAGACACATGATAAGTTTACCATTTGCATAAGTTTGACATTTGGTTAATGAACTGTCAGAAAATAGGTTTGTTGTTCTTTGTAGCTCATCAATCGATCGAGATTCATTGAAGAACCGGTTCGTTTTAGGAAAAGTTCTAAAAACAGTCGATACGAGTGCACTTTAACAGCTTATAACTTTGGTTTTAACTTCCTGATTATCAATCTTTAGGTATATAACTAAAGGTAAAATTTAACTTAAGAGCACAAAAATTCAAACTAAAAACTTAATTGAGTTTCATTCATTGCAAATGACGTAATCTCACACAAAATTGAGGAAACAAAACAACCACATCAACAAGAAAAAAAACCACAAAAATAAATAGAAATATGAAAGCGCGTCAAAATTTACTCAAGGTTTAATGTTGAAATTTTGTTTTTTTCGTTCCTACATATTATATATAGGGTCCGCCAAATTACTTTTTTTTTGAAAATGGCGCAAAACATCGAGTGTAGCTTCGGCTGTGGGGCACGTAGCGCCGGCCGTCCTGTTGAAACCAAATGTTGCCAATATCCTCTTCTTCAATTTTTGTGAACAAAAATTCGTTCAACATGGCCCGATAACGATCGCCATTGACTGTAACGGCCACTCCTTGCTCATTTTCGAAAACTGGCCCAATTATGCCTCTGGACCAAAATCCGCACCAAACAGTGACTCGTTTTGGGTGTATCGGCTTTTCAATGTATGCGTGCGGGTTTTCTGTGCCCCAAATGCGGCAATTTTGCTTGTTTACTACCCGTCAAGATCAAAATGAGCTTCATCTGAAAAGATGATTTTTTTTGGCGAAATCGGCATCTTCTCTAAGTCGATCGTAGGCCCACTTAGCAAAGCGTATACACAACCATATTCGTTCAGCGGAAGGATAAAACTACTTATCTGTCAAATCAGACATGAGCTAAGTGTTACCATTCACGAAATAAGCACTAGTTGAAAAAAAACGTTAGATGGCGAACCCTTTATAACTTTTGATCGAAATAAATGATATCGAAAAGTAGTTTATGCAAAGCTTGTAGATCAGATACAATCTTCCATAATAATAATAAATACTTTTATTGAAAAGAAAAAAACAATGTTTTAATTTTGTTCAAAACACAAAAATATGGTCTTTTTTACTCTTTAATGACAAATTTGTTAAAAAGTAATTTACAATCAATTTTCCAAAACAAAAATTCCAAAGCTGAGGGCTTTACTGTTAATGAATTATATCTCATATATTTCTTGTAATATTGCACTAAATATTATTAAATGAGTATGATTTCAGCACTTTTTTCTATACGAGCCATCAGTAACAAGATAAAATATTACTTCTTTAAAAGATCATAAATGTCGAAAATACAGGTTTTTCAATTGGAAGTGACTCTAGGCATGCCAATTATAACAGTATTGGTTTATAAAAGTACTGTTTATGCGGCCCCACAAGGCCAGGGCCCTCCGCTGTTGGTTATACTTCAGGCACTCAGAGTTTTTTTTTCAAGTCGGACGTTAACGCACGCCCCCTTTTAATGGCGACACCTGTTATAACTGTTATAAATTGGCATGTCTCTAGTCTTGTCTTTTTCACATACAACTGCTTAATGGTGAACTCAATCGAAAATTTTGTAAATAAGCAAAATTTGTACATTTTGTGAAAAAAAAAAAATAAATAAACTAACAAACAAACCTACTCTTTACAAGGACGCATTGAATTTTTTCTATTGTCGATCATATTTGTTAGATATCATTATAATTATATTTTAAAATATTGGCCAAAGAAAACCGATATGTTTGCAATTTTTTTCATAACGTCCTATTTACAGTTTCACAGTCGAAGTTTAAATTTTAGTTCAGCTGAACCTAAAATTTAGTTTAAAATTTGAAATTTAACTTGTCTGGTTTCGTAGTTTAGACACCTTAATTGTATGAACACAAGTTTTGGCAACATTGTACATATCTTCTATGTCATGTGACCATTTTTAAGACCCGATAGCTTAAATTTTTCCTTTAAGTATTCTATAAGTTTGACAAATAAAATGTTTGCATAATCTGTAAATAGAACAATGTTTAATGTTTGAATTTTCGAAACAGGAAATCCCAGCAAATTGCATTGGTTTTTCGACAATTACTCTTGGATTATCATTCGCCCAAATGGGGCAATTCTGCTTATTGACGAATCCACTGAGGTGAAAATGTGCATCATCACTCAAGATGATTTTCTTCGAAAATTGATCATCCACTGTTGCCCATTTTCATAATAAGCCTGAATAACTTTAACGCGTTGCTCGATTGTGTATCTTTCCATGGTTCAAATTGTGTTAGTCTGAAATTGAGAAATGTCAAATGAAATGCAGAAAAAAACTTGACGTTTATGTGTGGTTCACATTCAACATCGGCCCTTAAAATTTAACCACCCTTTATATGCCACAATGTATGGAATTATGACAACGTTCAAATGCTCTCCTCGGCTTTTTACGGTGGCACAGATCCGATGTGGTCAAATTTTCAATGACTCTTCCTTCGGCATAGATCCAGACGAATTTGAGCGATGGCCTGATGTGTTATGTCTACTTTAAGGGCATCGGTCGATTATGATTTATTCGCACAGACCTGCGACTTCAGGTCACCCCACAAGAAAAAGTCTAGCGGGGTCAAATTGCATGATCTTAGTGGCCAATTCACGAAACCTTTGCAAGGGATAACCTTACCCTTAAATTTTTCATACGGAATGTCAATCGTGGCGTCTACTATGTGGCACGCAGTATACCGTCCTGCTGGAACCACATGTCGTTTATATCCATAGTATGGATCACAGATTAGCCACATGAAGATGAGAATCCCCGGCAGCCATTTTAATTTGCCTACAAGCTTGTACTGTCAGATATAAGATAAAAAATGAGAATGTGTTATATAAAAACCTCACACATATCTATACAGTAGGGATCTTCACACACCTGGTTAAATTGTTGTTGCAATCCACATCTATTCATCGACGCGGGATGAAATTACAAATACAACAATGTAAACAAATGGGTTTTGGAGGGTGAAACGTACGAAAGATTCTCATATTCATGTGGCTAATCTGTGACCCATACTATTCAATTTGGGCCATAAGAAATTGGTTATAATTGTTCTCTAACGCTCGCTATTGACGCTGACCGCCTCACCAACGTCGTTTTCGAAAAAGTACGGACCAATGACGCCGCTACATTGTAGCCTGATTAACAATGGGGCAAGATAACAAGACGTGAGCGTGACGACAACTCGTTGTAGTTGTCAAACCAATTTCAAACAATGATAGCATACCTGGATATACACAATGCGGCGTTTCCCGTCGTCACGTCACGCCAGGAATTCGAAAAATTGAAAAAAAGACGCGACGTGACTACGATTTTCATTTTTCCTAAGTAATTTACAGATTTTTCACAAAATATGTAATCAAATTGTGTCTAACAAATAAAGTTATTGATAAATCTATTGTTTTGTAAGTTATTTTGTTTATATTTACTGATTTTTTTTACAAAAATGAATTTTTGTCATAAAAACGCTCGCTGCATTGTGAATTGGACGACAATTTTGTAACTAGAAAAAGATGACAGCGGTTCTCGTTACGCTCACGTCCCGTTTCCTCGTCGCATTGTGAATCAGGAATGTCACTTGGTGAACTTCGTGTGGGTTGATGTCGTCATAAATTTAGCTTGTTAACATTACATAACTATTCATCCAAAAATGCGGCTCGTTACTAAAAATGATTTTTCAGCCAAATTTTGGGTCCTCTTTCAAACGCTACGCAGCCTAGTCAGTAAACAAACAGCGTTGTGTATAGTAAAGAACTTAGAGCTCCTGAGTCAGTTGGATCTTGTACGGGTGAAGGCCATAGGCGCTTTTGGAAAATATGGATATTTTCTTCACAGCTTCTTTATGGATTTCATGGTTTGCAAAATTCGCAAATCCGAATTTGTTTCACATCCAAAAAACAGTACCTGTCATGTCATTATATTTACGTTAGATTAAAACGAACATTTGAATATTGTCGTACTTATATAACTTCGTTATCTCAATCAAATTATCGGCAAACTCATATTCAAATTGGTTACTCTCTGCGAACAGTTAGGTGATACTCTTATGCTGCATTTACACGACTGACAAATTGGCATTTTTCTGTCATTATACTGCCAAAAGAATGAATTTTTCCATTGTTCTGTCATTTTTTTGACAGTTAAATGCCAGAATAATGCCAATTTGTCAGTCGTGTAAATGCAGCATTAGTCTGAACAGGCGGCGCGTAGTTTTTTGTTATTAAACTATGGCAGTCAAAACAATATTCGTATTGTTTTTTTTAGTAAAGTGCAACAAACCCATTCAACTAAAACAAAAGTTATTCTTTTAATTGATTTATTTTTGTATACCTAGTGTGTTTTAATTTAAAAGAAGTTTTTAAGTTATTTCAACAGAAACATTATTTGTTTTTAATACTCTCACTGTGTGCTGTGCTGTTTGATGAAAAATATTTATTTTAAATCAAGAGGAATCTTAGTATTATTTCGATATTCAGATCAATATGCGATTCGTATTAATACGAGGGTCTGTTCAATTTAAATAGATTAATTTTCGCTTGGTATACAGGAAAATATATTTAATAACTGAAAGCAGTAGAGCTGTGTAAATCGTTCATTTCAAATGATCGAATCGTTCAAGAATCGATTACCAAAATGATTCGATCATTTTAATCAATCGATCATTCGATCATTTTCATTCCACTCAATTCATTATTTCACACTGTTCCGATTCGATTTTTGATGTGTAAACATCTATGTCGGCGGTAGAGTGAAATAAAAACGTGGACTTTCCTCTGTGCGACGTTACGATGTACAAGGTTACGTAGCGCGTATTCTCGGAAATGATTTGACATTTCGACACTTGTGAAATTAAAAGTGTTCTAATGGACCTAGAGAACCTAGAGAACTGGTGTGACTTTAGGTAATTTCCACCTCCTTAATTGGCGTACTCCGTTTTTCAATCCGCCGTACCAAAAATTTTGACATATTTTGACACCTGTCAAACTAAGACAATTTTTTTATTTCGTTCTCGATGAAATTCAATCTCAAGGGTCCGCCAAATAACTTTTTTTTTTTTTGAAAATGGCGCAAAACATCGAGTGTAGCTTCGGCTGTGTGGCACGTAGCGCCGTCCTGTTGAAACCAAATGTTGCCAATATCCTCCTCTTCAATTTTTGTGAACAAAAATTCATTCAACATGGCCCGATAACGATCGCCATTGACTGTAACGGCCACTCCTTGCTCATTTTCGAAAAATGGCCCAATTATGCCTCTGAACCAAAATCCGCACCAAACAGTGACTTGTTTTGGGTGTATCGGCTTTTCAATGTATGCGTGCGGGTTTTCTGTGCCCCAAATGCGACAATTTTGCTTGTTTACCACCCGCCAAGATCAAAATGAGCTTCATCTGAAAAGATGATTTTTTTGGCAAAATCGGCATCTTCTCTAAGTCGATCGCAGGCCCACTTAGCGAAGCGTATACATAACCATATTCGTTCAGCGGAAGGATAAAACTAATTATCTGTCAAATCAGACATGAGCTAAGTGTTACCATTCACGAAATAAGCACTAGTTGAAAAAAAAACGTTAGATGGTGGACCCTTTATATATTTATAATTCAACAGAGATTGACATCGAAAATCGAGATTCATTAAAATGATTGAGATTGGGATAAAAATCGAGAATCATCGAAATGATTGGGATGAGATCGAGAATCGAAATTATTGAGATTTGGATCGATTGAAACGAAAATTTGTGATTTCAATCATCAATACTTTTCGATGATCGGATCAAAAAAATCGAATCGTTCCTGATTGACACAGCCCTAGAAAGCAGTATTGGAGCAAAATTGAACATAATTTGAAGTATTTTTATTTTTCTGTGGATATGTGAATGTTTCTGCACTTATTATTTTTTCAAAACGTGGGTTGGTTTTTCAAACTGAAAAATGAAAATAAAATAGTTTTCATAAAAAAAGAAATTTTTAAAGTGTTGTTATAACTGATCCTTTGACATTTATAACCTCAAAATTTTATTAAAGTGGCTGATATTAATCAAAATTCTTATAAAATATTGCTTAAAAATTAGGTCCAAAAATTGCCTAACGCCGGCCAAGAATTTCGAACAAATCTTCAAATTGAAAAACGTAATCCTTCAGAGCTGTTATATCTACGCCTGAACTAAGACCTAATTTAAAAACCAACAAATACACTCCTGCAGTTAGCCCCTTTCAATCCAGACGCACTGATGGGTGCGGAGTGAATAAAAAAAAAACTTTTACCTTGCAAACATTGAAAATTCTCTGTCAAGAATGTTTGCCTAACGCTAACTCAAATATCCCAATAATTGTATCCCGTCTTTTAAGAAAAGCTCAGATTTGCACATACAAATACATCCATATACATACATACTTATTTTCAACCCACCTATACCTTCCTAACCTATATATATGTATGTTTAAGTAGAAGTTTATTATAATATACACATGTGCAACGGCTCCAGATCCTTACTTTATAGAATTGAAAATTGTGGGGCATAAGAAATCCTTGAAGCAAAAGAATGAGAGGGAGGTGGGTGCAAAAGACTAACAAAAACTGTTCAACGTCTTTGTTTGTTGATTTTGTGATGTTGAAATTTTGCTGATTTCGCTTCAATCACATCATAACTTATTTGAGTTCAAGTTGTTAGACGGAATGCTACACTTTTGTTGATGGAATTGGAATGGGACGTTGGGTTTTGGTACTCCTACACCTAAATAGAGTTGGATGGATTGGGGAGTGAAAGCAACCCAACCGCACATTTACTTTTTGAGTGTGTGTTTTTTTGACGAGAAGTTTTGTTTCATTGGTTTTTTTTTATTTATAGAATTTATTTTGAAAAAAAAGTGAACTTTTCAATCAATATTGATATAATCCTTATACTGGGCGGAGATTTATTCCATGAAATTTTCCTTATTCACAGATTACTTTAATGGTACCTAAACGAGAGTCTATGGTCTGATGGAAGAAGGAAAGTCGTTGCTGAGGGGGGCATTTGTATACCTACCTACCTACTCTGGCAAACGAAAAAGTTTCTTATGAATTGAATTCGTCGTTGGTGCGCCTATTTTGGTAAAAGTTTCTTTTGGAAATAAATTATCACGTGTTTTTTCGGTGTTTTTTTCTTCATTCTTGCTGTTGTCTGAATCCCGATGGATTTTGGGAGGACGAAGTGGAAGGAAGGCTGTGTATAGTGTAATTGATTTCCATTTATTTATTAACATTGGGAAAGTTGATTTATGGATGAGAGTTTTTCCACAGCCTAAGCTGCACGCAGAGAAAGCACCCGAGACCCGAGACCCGACCAGGCCGGCGCGGTGCGGTGCGGCGTAACTTTGCGATGAAAAGCTTACTTTTGTTGCTCTATCGATCGAAATTGTGTATAAATTGGGAGGCATAAGTTCATAACTTGTCGTAGATGAAAATATATCTAATTTTTCAATTGCTTTTTTTACATGGTTATGGTGAAGCTGTTTAAGTAGGTATAGATGTACAAATACATACATTTATTATACCAAATATGAAAGCATAACCTGAATAAAGTTTGAAACTTTATTAGGAATTTATTTTTTTCTTTTAAGTGGATGTGGATTAGTCCAACAGTTGTCGGTTGTATTGCGGTTTACACAACGAGACCTTTTTAGAAGTTGTATAATTGGAATAAAATTTGAAACTACGTTTATATAAATTTCGATGTTAGTCACTTGATGAACTATTATTTTCCTCAATTTTTACTTTTCAAATTATATCCATCAAATTAATCAAAGTTTTTCACAGTTTCCATGAAATTTTCAAAAACTTTGACTTCTGAAAATAAGCTAACTCTAGCTATTTATAGAGAAGCGAGATTTTCTCATAAAACCAAACGCTTAGCACTATAAGAGCCCAATTTTTCAGTAGGAGAACATCCTTGTTTCGAGGTGAAACCTAATTTAACTCATGACCCAATTTAACTTGTGCCATTGGCAGCCACTATAGATTGGGTTTACTAGCACCCGATTTCTGTAGTACCTGTCGAAGAAACCAGGAGATTGAAACCATTAAACAACGGCTCTGCGATTGTCCAAACCTTCAAAGAAATCGACTCCGATATTTTGGAAACAGATTTGTTGGAAAACTGGACTATATAGCGCAGGTCTCAATGGCAGACATGAGAAAATACAGGGTGTTTTTTTAGACGTGTAGTTTTCAATCTTGCCATTTCATAATAAATAGACTTACTCCTGAACAACGTTTGCAAATCGTGCAAATTTATTACCAAAATATTGTTTCGGTTCGCGCTGCGTCCAACATTCGGTCGACATAATCGGCCAGCAGAGTCGGTAATTCGAGCAAACATCGATCGGTATCGCACCACGTTTACTCTAGTTGATAATGCGCATCCCCAGATATGCCGTACAGTGCGCACCAAAGAAGCTTTTGCTGCTGTGGAGCAGAGTATCGAAGAGGACCCGAATGAGTCCATATCCGCCATCGCGTGCAACAATTAGAGCTGTGTTCATCCATGATTAATGACTTTTTCGTGCCTGAATTGGATCTCTTTGTTTCATTTGTCCGACTCATTCTTGAATACGCGTCGCAAGTATGGTCCCCATATCAAATTACCCAAATTAAACCGATCGAAGCCGTCCAGCGTAGGTTTATTTGAATTTCTCTGCGCAATCTTTCGTGGGATGATCATTGTCGACTTCCTCCTTATTCTGATCGCTTACAGCTGATCGACCTTCAGTCCCTAGAAAATCGACGTCAAACCGGAGATGTACTATTTTTGATATATTAACCAGTAATATTGACTGTGCCCTGGCTCTGTTAAGTAATATCTCTTTCAATGCGATTATCTCTCTGGCCGTTCAATTAAAGTTTTTCTGGACGATTTTAAGTCTGAAGTTAAAAAAATAAATGCTGGTGTTCCCCAAGGCTCCGTTCTGTCTCCGACTTTATTTCTCATTTTCATTAACGATCTCTTGTCTGAAACAGCTAATCCACTAAATTGTTTTGCTGATGACAGCACCCTCAGCTTTTCTTATTTGTTTGCAAACTCACACCCATCTTCTTTGAGTGTTGAATTACAACGAGAGAGTTTGATAAACTCACTTAATTCCGACTTAAGTAGAATTGTTACATGGGGTATGAAAAATCGTGTAGAATTCAATGCATCCAAAGCTGTTTTCTGTCCTTAAAGCGAAATATTCCTCGATTACCATTATTCATAAATAGTACATTAATCGAGGAAACCGAAAAACTTTCGATTCTTGGTATGTCCATAACCAATAACCTTCTGTGGAACGACCACATATTAGTCACTGCTAAAAATGCAGCGAAATGTTTAGGTTTCCTCAGGCGATGTAAAAATTTCTTTTCCCCCTCCGACCTGACAACCATTTATAAGGCGTATATACGTCCGAAGCTAGAGCATTGGTCTGGAGCATCTAAAACGACATTAGCTTTTTTAGATAGAGTCCAAAACAGAGCATTAAAGCTGATGATTAAGAGTGATGGGGCAATCTCGGAAACATTCGTTTCCTTAGAATATCGAAGGAATGTCTCTTGCCTTTCATTGTTTTACCGCTATTTTTTCAGTCAGTGCTCTACTGAAATTGCCAGATGCATGCCTCCCTTGAAACAGTTTTCCCGTAATACCCGAATCGCTAGGAATGCCCATCGTTATACTCTTGAGCCAAACTTCGGACGTACCCTGAAGTACAGGGATTCTTCTATTAGTCGAACTACACGAATGTGGAATTCCTTACCCAACTCTATTTTTCCTCCCCATTTCAATGTCCAAACATTTAAGACAAATAAGTACATCGTTATCTCCTACTTAATCCTATTTCTGTTTCCTAAACGCTCGCACTGTGTTAAAAGCTAACATATAAAGGGTAGTCATAACCCCTTGAGTGAGCGTAAATTATAAAAAAAAAAAAGAAATCTGACGTCGTCGGCCTGTGGCGTGGCCTCCAAGATCTTGCGATTTAACACCGCTGGACTATTTTTTGTGGGGTTATATGAAATCCCTTGTCTACGCAGATAAGCCCGAGACTATTTTGACGCCATGGAACATGGAAGGGAATATTCGTCGTGTTATTGCTGACATACGGCCACAATTGCTGCAAAAAGTGGTCGAAAATTGGCCACTTGCCCGAAATCATTTTTAAAACATAATGTCAAAGCCTTATCTTTATAATGAAGCTAAATTCTTGGCCATAACATTAAATTATATGCGTTTTATTTCTTCTTGAAAACCACACGTCTAAAAAAAAAACACCCGTTATATAGGGAGCACAGGCTGGTTCGCAAATGAACCAGTCTATGCCAGTCATTAGTTTAGGAGCATCTATGCTTTTTTAAGGGGATCACAATTTACCAATAGACCCCCGTGAACGCAACAGCCTCCGGGCAGTGCACACCCCTACAAACCTAACCTAACCTAACTCCTGAAACATATTTTTCGGTAAATTTAGATCCCGAATTAATTCATCAATTTTGGTGAGTTAACTACTCAATCGAGCTTGGATTCTTAATAATCTCTTAACTTAAAAAAAAAAGAAGACAAATGCAAGTTCCCATTTTATACGTTATACATATATCTAGATACAATCCGACTTAATTCCATGGAAAACAAAAATGCATAAATAAAATAAGCAACAAAAAACAAAATGTTGGCCGTTACTTAAAAAAAAAAAAAAAAAAAAAAAAACACCTGACATTTTGTAGTGTTGGTAAACACTTTTCCATTTATTCATAAATGAAATGTATTTATGTTTTTTTTATTTGTAAGTTTGTTTGTGAGTTCCAGTAACAACCTTTGTAGGCAAACATTTAACCAGTCTTGTAAGGGAAAATACAAAATAAATACGGATATGTTATATTCGCATATAGAATAGAGAAACATGAAAAATCGCAAGAGAAAATAATTGTTGACCATATTTCCTTAGCTTAAGGCCAGAAAATACTACCTGGCTGGGGTTCGTATTGGACACTAACTTCATGTAAATATATTTATATACCTCCTACAGGTTGAACAAAAAAGTTATGATAGTTTGTCCTTTGGGAAGAAGTTGTACGTTGGCTGACCACACATTGAAAGTTATTTAAAATGTTTTGCCATGTTCGTGTACAAGAATAACTCCTTGGACATTGTACTTTTATTAAAAAAAAAAAAACAAAAAAAAACTTTAACATAAAGTAATAAATTGGCTTTAAACCTAAAAGTATGGTTGCTCATTTTATATTACAAAAACGATGTAGATGTATGTGGTTTTTACTGCTGCTAGTTTTAAGAACGCAAACTCTTTGAGACAGCGAAGGTAACCTATAGTCACCGCCTAAGAAAAGAACCCTATTCCATTTAATGAAGGCTCAGTTCTACCAGCCAATGAAGAAAGCTATAAAAGAGCTTAAGGAGAAACAATAAAGTTACCGGTTTTGAGGACTTATACCAGTATGGATCTCTTCAAATACGAAGAGGATGTGTTGATGGAATACATGCATCAAGCTTAGATAGGAGGAAGAATGCCCATGACTACAAAAAGAGCATCCTTTATCTTGCAAGTAAAGGGTTTTCCAATAAGAGGTGTTATTTTGAAATTCAAAGAAAAATGGCATTTTTTGAGATAAATGATCGGATGTTTATTTCATCATAAAGAGAAAGGTATGCCGTTAATAAAGGAACACAACATCAGCCAAATGGCCGCCACGACCACGCTTACAGGACCATATCCTTTTCATGAAATTTTCCATAACCAAATCGCAAAGTGGCTGCCCTATGTCCTCGATAGCCTCACGAATTCCATCTTTAAGGTCTTGAATCGACGCTGGGCTGTTGCCCCAAAGGAAGAAGTCGCAAGGTGTTAAATCACAAGATCTCGGTGGCCAATTGTGATCACCTCTTCGAGAGATAACACGGTCCGGAAACTTTTCCCGTAAAAGATCGATGGTTTCATTGCTTGTGTGGCACGTAGCGCCGTCTTGTTGAAAGTAAACGTTGTCCAGATCAATACCATCCAATTCCGGCCATAAAAAATCGTTAACCATCTCTCGATAGCGCAATCCATTGACCGTAACTGTTGCTCCAGCCTCATTTTCGAAGAAGTAAGGTCCAATGGCCCCGCCGGACCATAAACCGCACCAAACAGTCACGCGTTGAGGATGGAGAGGCTTTTCAACAATAACTCTTGGGTTTTCCGAGCCCCAGATGCGATAGTTTTGCTTGCTGACGTAGCCTCCGAGGTGGAAATGGGCCTCATCAGTCAAGATGATTTTTCGATGAAATTCCGGATCATTTTCATGCATTTCAAGGACCAAATCAGCAAAGACACGACGTTGTTGATGATTAGCCGGCTTGAGTTCTTGTGTTAACTGAACTTTATAAGCCTTAAGACCCAAGTCTTTATGCAAAATACGGTGTAATGACGTTTGTGGAATGCCTAATTCCAAAGAACGACGAGGAATGGACAAACCTGGGTTTTCTTCAACACTTTGGGCTACAACAGCAATATTCTCAGTTGTTCTTGAGCGACGTGCACGGGTTTTGTTCTTCACATTACTAACTTATCCCAACAGCTCGAATTTGTCCACCAATTTCTGTATTGCGGTCCGACAAGGTGCTTCACGACGACCCAAAAATGTTTTAGTTTTACGAACCGTCTCTGCCAAATTTTCACCATTTTTATAGTGAATTTGAATAATTTCAATGCGTTGTTGAAGCGTGTATTTTTATTAATGGCGAAGTTTCTACTTGTGACAGCTTCAAAAGTGACAGCTACCGAAATAGCGGGCTATAACACCTCTTATTGTAAAACCCTTTACTATAGACGCATAGCTCGCAATAAACGTCTCACATAAGATCTCATATTCAATGTAATGGGTGATTTTTTAAGAGGTTTAGAACTTTTTTAAAAAAAAAACACAAAAAATTCGAAAAAATGAATGAAATATTTATTTGAATCGATAGTTTGAACCTTGCAATTTAATGTTTAAAGATAATTTCATGCAAATGTTGACCGCGGCTGCGTCTCAGGTAGCCCATCCGCTGAGTCCAATTTTGGCATACTCTTTCACACATATCGGCCGGTATCTCACGAATGAATGCATGGATGTTGGCTTCCAGTGCGTCAATCGAAGCGGGCTTGTCCCTATAGACATAAGCCTTGACATACCCCCACAAAAAATAATCTAATGGTGTCAAATCGCACGATTTAGGCGGCCAATTGACCGGCCCAAAACGTGAAATTAACTGTTCACCAAACTCGCCTCGCAATTGCGCCATTGTTTCGCGTGCTGTGTGGCATGTGGCACCGTCTTGTTGAAACCACATATCATGCAAGTCAAGAACTTCCATTTCGGGCAAAAAAAAATATTTGTTATCATCGCTCGGTAGCGTTCACCATTGACAGTAACGCTGCGATTCGCATCATCTTTGAAGAAATATGGCCCAATAATGCCGCCGGCCCATAAACCGCACCAAACAGTGGCTTTTGCGGGATGCATTGGTAGCTGTTGCAATGCTTCTGGCTGATCTTCACTCCAAATGCGGCAATTTTGCTTATTTACGTACCCATTCAACCAAAAATGAGCCTCATCGCTGAACACAAGCAGCGCGCGATGAACATTTCGAACCGAGCACGAATTTTGATAGTAAAATTCAATAATTTGCAAGCGTTGTTCATTTGTAAGACGATCCATGGTTAAATTGCAAACCAAACTGAAGCTGTTTGACAGTGACACAAGGTACTAAACACACGTCAGCTGTCAAAACCAGTGTTGCCAAAACCAAACCAGCTAAAAAATCACCCTATATAAGTACTATGTCTGCGTCCTGAGCCGTTCTGTATTACTTTAAGTGGCAATTACCAGTGCGGATTCTGGCTAGCAAAATCGACCATTGACCAAATCTTCACACTTAAGCCAATCTTATATAGATAATCATCAACTTCAAGCCGCATATTATGATAGCATTCATCGTGCCGTCAAGAGCTCTATTTACATATAGATAAGATGGCTGGAACGTGCATGAGATTAAGCGGTTTAATGTGCATCTATAGGAAAGTTCCATCAAACTGTTCCAAACTTAAAAAGGGTTTCAGTAAAGAGATGAACGCAGTAATATTTGATTTCTTCAACTTCGTTCTAGAACAGATAATGGCCGCTTCCAAAGTGCCATAAAATAGTTTTGGACAACTCCCGCGCCGTGTCCGCACCGACCGATGATTTATCAAAGCCTCAAAGCAAAAAACTTAAATTAACTATTCTTGAAAACAGTATATAAACTCGTTTTTTTTATTTTAATTTTGACAGTGTGGCTTTTCAAAGCATCGCAGCCCTTTGTAGCATCCGTTGTGTTCAAGCAATCAGATAGCAGCTGATTTCAAAACAATTGAATTAGACGCGTTCAGATTTGTATACAAAGTGATCTGAAAAGCTTTGTGTTGTTGTAATATACCTTGTAAAAACACATCTGATGACAAAACAACAGCTGTTGTCAAAGAAGAAATCTCAAGATGTCCTAAAAATTCTGCTGTATACTCATCTATCCCATAAGAATTGTCAAGAACAGCTGACTATAAAACTGATTTGATCAGCAAATTTAACTTATCCGTTTTTGGTCGTTCTGAAACATACATGAATTTTCGAAAATCTCTAAGACAGGCTATCCTATAGTGAATCCTGAACAAGGCCAATGTCAAACGATAACAGGTAAATATTCGGTGTGAACGCGTTACTAGTTTTTGTAAACATTTTGCCCAAGACCCTGTTTTGGGTTTGATGTGAAAAGGCTATTAAACTTGTTCCTTTTTTGTTTATCAACTGAAGTAAAAATTGCTCAAAATAAAACGACTGGTTCCAAAAAAAACAATAAAGGGTCTTCCAATAGGGACTTCCGAACTTTGACAGTTAATAGCGGCCACAGTGTTGAAGCTTCATCTGTCAAATTGGCCGTCATTTATTCAGTGTCTGTTGTAGCAAATCACCATGGGCGGGTAAAGCATTCAACGACACGTGCAAATGATAAAATTATTTTATCAAAATGGTTATTCCGTTTTGGCAACCTTCCGCGCGCTTCACCCATTTACGGTCATCTTTAGCGATAAGGCCCCATTTCTGGATGAATTTTCGAATTTGGGACGATACCAATTTGCAAAAGATCCAAGAGCGTCCATTGCATATCTTTGGTGTGGATTTTGGGCTGGCGGTGTCATCGGTCCATATTTCTTTGAGAACAACGTTGGTCAGGCCGGGCGAGGGCTATGGGTCGATGATTATACCAACTTCTTTTGGCCTGAATTGGATTATATTGAAATCAAAGACATGTGGTTTCAACAGGACGGCCGGCGGCGCTTAGTGCCACACAGCTCACGCCACATTGGAAATTCTGCACGAGCGATTCGAAGGCATGGTCATCTCACGTGGAGGTGATGTAAACTGGCCACTGAGATCGTGCAATTTGACTCCGTTAGACTTTTTCTTGTGGAGATTTCTGAAGTCGTAGGTTTATGCGAAGAAGCTTAAAACCACAGCGGCCTTCAAAGCCAACATAACCCATGCCATCTGTCAAATTCAGCCTGATTTATGCTCCAGAGTTAGATATCGAAAATTTGACGTTTCGGATGCGCGCCACGCAGAAAGCCACAGTGGACCTTTGAACGAATACAAAATTTCGATGATATTTCACACCTCACACCCACTTTGTTTTATATAAATTTAAGGATAGGAAGCGCTTAATGAAAGACCCTTTACAAGCATTATTCATATCACCGTAAGATGGTATAATTGATTTTAGTTTTAATATTTTTTTTTTTTTAATGAAATTAAGAAACAAAATAATGAAAACCCTGAGAAAGAATAATTGGGTTGCTCTTTCCGCTTACTTTTATGCAATTTATCCCCCCTCTGTAAACCACTTTTTTAATAAGGGAGTCCTTTACATCGCCTCTACAGCCACGGGAGTAGCAACGTATTTATTCGTTCTTTAAACACAAATATACAAATTAAGTTTATATGATGTCTATAATTATACATTTATATTTACATTTTTTGAGGAAAAATACCAGGACCTATAGCCTGCTCAGTGAAATGTATGTATGTAGGTATGTAAAGAACAATATGACCCTGATGGCGTTGAAAGGGCCGGATACTTATAAACGTTGCAAAAAATAATAACCAGTTTGACTTGCAGATTTTCAAAAGAGAGAGAGAGAGAGGTCGTTTCTTTCGGTTGAGTGTTTATTTTTTGCTGCTTCGGTTTTCTGTCCTTAAGGACACACACAGAAGTTCATTATTGATTTTATTCGGTGACTATATATGGGTGACCTATCGAAGGGCGTAGCAGGACAAGAGTTTACTTGGACGCAGGCTGTTCCCATAGTTAATGGAGCATAGAAATAGATCGTTTTCTTTTTCTTCTTTTTATTTTTTGTTTGTTATTTGCTTTCCACTTGTTTGTTTTTGTCAACCCTTTTGGATGCATTACTTAGATCCTTTTTCTATTGTCACTTTCTTGTTGAAGAGCACAGAAGCATGGGACACATTTTGTAACTTGTCAAACTTTTTTTTCGGGTTCGATGGTAAATATTCAATTTATTGGACATTGGACAAATTGTTAGTCGAGAGTCCTGTTCTCATTCATGTGTGATTTTGAAGGAAGGTACAGGTTTAAATTTAAAAGAAACATTCTTCTCGTCCTGAGACTAGGTATCTATATAAGATGTTTTACCCACCACAAAGTGAATATTTAAATGAAAGTCCGGATAGGTAAATTTACATTATGGGAAATCCAAGTGATTGCAGTGCAATTGACCTGGAAAACTGTGGCATGGAATTCGTATTTGATGTAAACATTTAATTGTATTATAGGTACATAATAGGATATTGGATATTTGTTTAAGTTGATGCTTTCAACCGCATTACACCGTTCCATTCTCTGCTGGGAATGTACGAAAGACTAGTTTTTGACAAGTTGTGCATCTTCTTCAAATGTCGGACGACTCACGGCCGTCACCCGTGAGTGACGTTGAAGGGGCTACGTCTGCCCGGAGGCGGCCTTTACTCATTTAGGGATTCTTGAATTTGATTTTAGGAACTTCATTAGGAGTTAATACGTTTTTGGGGTATGCCATGGAGAACCCTACCTTTAAATAACGGGTGTTTTTTTTTAGACGTGTGGTTTTCAATCTGGCAATACTTTTTTTGGAGTTGATCTTTTTGACAGCTGTCACTTGATTTATGCTCAATTTGGTTTGTCATTTCATAATAAATACCCTAACTCCTGAACAACGCTTCCAAATATGTGCCCAAATGGGCCCAACACAAGATTGCCGTTGATCTCAATTTTCATAAGCGAATTTTGGTCAGCGAGGAAGCTACCTTTTGGTTGAATGGATACGTCAATAGACAAAACTGCCATATTTGGAGTGATGATTATCCTCAAGTGTATGTTGAAACACCGTTAAATCCTCAAAAAGTCACTGTTTGGTGTACCCTATGGGCATAGCGAATCATTGGTCCATATTTCTTCAAAAATGAAGCCAGTCATAATGTTACAGTCAATGGGGAACGCTATAGAGCAATGATTAATGACTCTTTCGTGCCTGAATTGGAGGATGTTGATGTGAACGACCTTTGGTTCCAACGAAACAATCAATTTATTGAAGGAAACTTTTGGTGAGCGCATTATCTCGCGTTGTGGGCCTGTGGCGTGGACTGCATGATCGTGCGATTTAACACCGCTGGACTATTTTTTGTGGGGTTATGGGAAGACGCTTGTCTATGCAGATAAGCCCGAGACGATTGACGCCATGGAAGAGAATATTCGGCGCGTTATTGCTGACTGAAATACGGCCCCAATTTCTGCAAAAAGTCCTTCAATCAAAAATGTATAAAACTATTAAAATAGAATCACCGTTAAACTTTCAGTAGGCAAACAAAATCAAAAAAAAAAATTGTATAATTTATGTTAAATTTGTTTACAATAATCAATAAGAGCTTAAATATGCGTTTCCCTACAATTTAAAAAAAAAAAACACTTTTGTCAGTTTGTGAGATAAGGGATGAAACGATCCTGACGAAATTTGACCCCGCACTGATACTTCGAAATACGGGTTAAGAGTTGTGATAGTTAAGATCAGTAATACAGACTTCTTGGTTGACTCTTCTCCACCACATTGAAGAAGACTTTTAGCTTTGTTGCTCAAAAAGAATAGCCCTTTCCAGAAATACAAACAAAAAATCAATCAATTTAATTCTTAAATGGAACTTTAAGAATCCCTAATTAGTCCTGCTTCCTTTAGTTCCTCGAAACTCATCCTGAACTTTTCAATCAACCCAACAAACATTTTAAAAACTAAAGCAAGCATTCGTTAACTGATTTTCGTTAAAGTCCTTGCTTAAGTGGGTTGAAAAGGGGTCGTCGCGTCGGTCGGTCGGTCGACGCTTGATTGGGGTGGTTACCCAATTGTTGTAAATATTTTCTTATCACTGACAGGCATAATAATTTTCCATAAGCTGCAGTAGAAGTAACAGCTTCTGTGATGCTTATGCGGAGTCCTTGTGCTTGTGATGTTTAACGGTAAAATACCAAAATGGCAAAATGATAAGAAAGGACTACCGCCGACCAAGCTGAAGGGGCGTCTTACTGTTGGACTGTTCGTGTTGTTGTTGTTCATTAACAGCATTACAGGGACAGCAACAACAAAAGTAACAAAAACTAGCACAATAATAAAACAACAACAATGTCATCATCAGCGCCATGAATAGGAGCACAGGAGAAAAAAAAAAACAAACTGAATCAACACAAGGACATAAATATAATAATTATGTTTATTTTCTCTAGGCACTACATTCAAACACAAACACACACACAAGCATACACACTGTTTGCGTTGAATGAGTTTTTGTTGCATTTATAGCTAGCTGTAAGCGTTTCATTTCCGAGCGGATGATGATTTGCCCTTACATTTTTAGAGGAAGAAGTTTTGTCATTAGAAGTGTTATTGTCTGTGACACAGAGGGCGCTCGTCGGTATAGTAAAAGAGGGTGTGCGAATCTAATAAAATATTCCTCACTGCTCATAAATTTTATCTTGACCCTCCTTGATTGCCACGACAAGACGAAGCTAAGTCAGTAGCTATAAGTTGATGCTTCTATACGTACGACAACAACCAAGACGTTCTTCTTCTATCATAAGTTAGGGCATACGATGCCGATGGTAACAGAAGGGGAGCCCTCTTGCTTAATTGCCCGCTTAGAATTGTTAAAGATTGCATTTTGAAAGACAAATGCCATTTGATTTGGGTAAAAAAAGTTGTTTTTTTTTTATCTCGTTGTGATTTGAGATGTACCTATACCTTAAGTATATATAAGTATATATATAGTTATACTGAATTGAAGTATATATATGTATATTATAATTAAAAAGATTTGGTAGAAAGAAGAAATTGTTTTATCTTTCAATTTTTATATAAAATGTGCTGGTGATTAGGTACAATTTATAGGGCATTAAGGTGACAGAATCTGTTGTTGTAATCTTATTATATTCGAGATTGAATTGTCCAAGTTGAAAATATTACGACATTCAATTTATGTCTTTAAGAAGTTCATTTTTGAATGTGGTCTTAGTTTACAGTTTCGACATTAAAGATAACGTGTGGTCCTCAATTTGAAATAAGAAGTCTTTTTAATGGAAATTGAGTTGAAGAAGTAAGAAGACTTCATTTAAAAAAAGAAATATTACCTGAACTAAGGGGACGAGGTCGATTTTTGAGATTTAATTTACTGTTTCTGTCAAGTCAAACATAGCTACATATACCTTTACTTTTTCAATAAATAAATTACTATACCACTAAGCAGAAAAACTAGGAAAATTTGTCAACACTTAACATTTTCAATAAGCAGTAACCCCTCTTCACCCCATATTCGCTACGCTAACTTAACTATCTTCAATCATTAAAAATATTCTTATCGAATTGGTATCAGATTTTACAGAAGAATTATTTAAATAAAATATTAGCTTTCTAAGGTTCAATTTGTTAATAATAAGTGTTTTTTTTTTTTTTAATTTTTTGCAAATTATATATTTTTTTTATAATTAAAATGTTAAAATAACGCATACGTATCTACAAAATTTTACAAAATCGGAAGAAGATATTCTTCTTCAATGCATTTTACGACGAGCAACAATCAGATATCGAAAATAAAAAAACCGATGCATGTTAATTTTCAACAGAGACGCTACAAAAGTAGAGCAACAGGGACAGCAAACGACGCCATATTTCTTACCGCTCTTTTGACATTTCTCTTCAGTAAGGTTTGCCATTTCATGATGGAAAGATATACGAGCCAACAACGAGTAAAAATTATTAAAATTTACTACCGAAATTCGGAGTCAGTGGCTTCAACGTTAAGAGCGCTACGTCATCTTCAGCGATGAGGCTCATTTCTGGCTGAATGGCTTCGTCAATAAACAAAATATGCGGTATTGGTCAGGCAGCAATCCACACGTCCTCCATGAGTCATCATTGTATCCCGAAAAAATTACGGTTTTGTGTGGTTTATGGGCCGGCGGCGTCATTGGGCCGTATTTATTCCGTGATGATCAAGACATGCACGTCACTGTGAATGGGGATCGCTACCGTTCAATGATAACCGAATATTTTTGGCCCCAATTGGATGATATGGACTTGGAGGACATGTGGTTCCAACAGGACGGAGCCACAAGCCACACAGCGAATGTCACAATCAATTTATTGGAAACCAAGTTTTCGAGAACGTGTTATCTCACGAAATGGTGAAGTCGCTTGGCCGCCTCGGTCGTGCGATTTGACGCCGTTAGGCTATTTCCTGTGGGGCTACGTCAAGTCTATGGTCTATGCCAACAAGCCAGCGACGATTGATGAACTTCGTACGAATATCGAACGTGAAATTGCAGCAGTATCGGCCGATTTATGTTTGAAAACCGTCGACAATTGGGTTCAGCGTCTGGACTTTTGCAAGCGTGCCCGTGGTGGCCATACAAAAGAAATCGAGTTTCATACATAATGGCATCAAACGTACTTTCACAGGAATAAAGAATTTCATTGATATTCAAAAACATTTTTGTTTTATTTAAAAAAAAAACTTTTGTAGCGCTCTTATTGAAAAACCCGATACTACGAAAGAAAAGCAAAGCGTTTGGGAAAAAATTGTGATTACATTCAACTCATTATATCCAAATGTTGTAAGAATATGAAGTGCTGTTCTGTTCTTGATTCTTATTTTGTTTTTTTTTTAAATTTCATAAATTTCATTCGATAAATCCATACATTATTACAGGCTCGACAGAGCAAGGCTCTCAAGGAGAAATACGCGAACATAAAAACTATGCTTCGTAAACAATTTGAAGCTGAAAAAATCAAGTCGAAAAACAACTGATGGAGAAATAGAAATACCAGAGTAGCATCCAAAAATTGAAGCAATGGCTGAATTGGCAAAAGTCATATCAATTTCAATCCATGGTACGTCACCAACTTTTTACGTTGACGATGACGATGATGAAAAATCAAATGATGTTATTTTGCCTTATTTGAAATCGTTGATGGATGAATATGATGATGTTGGAAAACCGCTTGATTCAACAAATACGCAAACGATAGATGTTCAGCAAAATAAAATTGGTGATAGCACTGTGATTCTATAGATGATATTTTGATTAAGGCCCCAGTTTTGCCTCCAGCCAGAAATACCAGAGCAATTGAAAAACGAATCTTGGTCACAATATAGCCTATCTTTCGTTTATTAAATATATTATGTATCTTATTTGGATTTAAAGAGTTTTTTTTATAGAATACGAAAGTAATTGTTAAGTAAAAAATCACCGGCGTTATTTCGATCATTTCTTTCAGCTGTTATTGTGCTTGGAATCTTAGTCGCAGACATCATTTCCTCAAATACTTCTTATTCAGATGCAACACAGCGCAGGCACTCAGGCAGTGATGATTAATTTGATTTTTGTCTACTTAATTCGCATGCCCATAGATAACACTTTAAATCTTCGTTTTATAAATCCAAATGTCTGCTCTATTACATTAACCCTAAGAATCTGACTTTCTTTGTACATATTTTTCAAACTTTCATATGATGCACCAGGCCAGCGTGAGACATTTATAATTTTCATGTTGGCTGAACAAACTGCCTGCACGTTAAAGGAGTACCAACCCTTTCTATTGCGATAATTTTGTGCATTTTCCCCACCAGGAGATTGAATCTTGACATGAGTGCAGTCAATTGCACCAATTGCTCGTAGAAATCGAGAAAATTTAGAGAACTCCTCACCAGTTCTACTCATTTCAAAATTAGTTTGGGGCATCCTAATGAATCTTGAATGATTTAGCGATGGCACGTGTAACTTTTGGAAATAAAATGCATATGGAGGAAATACTCACACCAGCAAAATCAGGAATAGAGATTTCCATTGATCCAAGTGCATAAAAACGTATAATGTAATTAGCAATTGAGCGATTGGACGAATGTACAGTGACCTAAAAATATGAACAAATTCGATTAAAATGCTATCTTTATGGGTTTGTAACATTTTCTACCTTTGAAGAGAGTACTCCAAATCTGGTCGAATAATTGCAAGTACTTTTACTATTGTTTGTTTGGTCAGACGAAATCGTTGGAAGAAGTATTCATCATCACATTTTTCCATGTTCATTCTTTCCGCCATTTTATACCGCCTTCGTACAAGCAAATTTTCGTCGTCCTCATCACTCAAATATAACAAATATTGTAAATAATAATTGTCCATATTGCAATCGAATTATTTTTCAATACCTAACACAATATACATACATATTTTCCTACATAGACATTAAAATAATAAACAATGAAAACAAAACTGACAGCTAACGCTCATGGAGAGTGAAAAAAAAAAAAACGGAAACACTACACAAAATCTCAATTAGTGCGAAAAATCTTCCTCAAAATGTGGATTTTGTCGTTTTAACTAAACCTGAGTTCAAATTGAATAGTCGATAATTTAAAGAAGGCAGTCTTCATTAAAATGTCCCTAAAAGAGGCTGAATAAATGATTTTTTTTTTTTTAAATCTTTAATTTCCCTTTAAATTTAATGAAGAGTGAATAAATTAGCCCTAAATCAGAAAAAAAAATCTCCTGCTCTGCAGTTTTAACTTAAACAAAAAATGATGAAATCTACCCACCCCAATAAGAAAACTTTGACTTTAAATGACCGTTTTTGACCTTTAAGATGGTAGAATTGTTAATTAATTCAATCTTTAAGAGATAATACTAGGGTTTTCATAAATGTGGCTTAAAAAAACAATACTTTAAGAGTTCATTTATAGAATTTTATGGCTGAAAAGTTACTACTGAAACTAGTTGACTAGCTTTATTGATCTTTTTCTGACGTTTTATACGGTATAAATATTAGAATTATTGTATGTATCTTTTTTTCGTTTATTGTACAAACATTTTAATATACCTACATACGTTCATGTATGAATCTCCTTTTCCTCAAATATAAAAATATCCAGGCTCTAAAAAACTTATAACTCTCAACCATTTCTGTGTACGTATTATCAGTGGGATTTAAGGTAACACACTAAAAAACACACTCAAGTTGTTGTTGTTTTATTAAAGTATGCTTTGCCGCTACCTACTACCTAAACTTTCTTTCAAAACGCCACTTATATGTTAAATATACCAACCAAAAGGCTAATGGGCACTTCACATTTTTTTATAATTAGAGATTTCCAGTAATCAATGATACCTCAATGGAAAACTGCTTTTCTTGTAAACAAAACTTTTAACGCTTGAAACTTCCTACAATTCCACAATATCCCAAAGAGCACTTTCGTATAGAATGTGAAAATAAACATGAGAGTGAAGCCTGTTTCACAATGCCACGAGAAAACGAGACATGAGCGTGACGAGAAACGCTGTCGTCTTTTTCTAGTTACAAAATCGTCGCCCAATTCACAATGCAGCGAGCGTTTTACGACAAAAACTTATTTTTGTAAAAAAAAATTGATTAAATAGAAAAAAAAAAATAGCATACCAAGCAATAGATTTATCACTAACTTTATTTGTTAATACACATTTGATCATTTCTTCTTTGAAAAATCTGTAAATTACTTAGCAAAAATCAAAATCGTCGTCACGTCGCGTCTTTTTTTTCAATTTTTCGAATTCTTTGCGTGAAGTGACAACGTGAAACGCCTTATTGTGTATATCCAGGTATGATTTTATTTTTTGAAATTGGTTTGACAACTACAATGAGTTCTCGTCACGCTGACGTCTCGTTTCCTCGTCGCATTGTGTTTCATGCATGAGACTTGATTGATTCTAAAAGCCAAAATTATTTATTTAAAAGCCATTGAAGGAATGGAATTTGACAGTTAATTTAGAGAAGTCTAAAATTATGATATTCAGAGATGGTGGTGGCCGATTTGCAATCAACGAAAAGTGGACTTATAATGGAGAAAACGTTGCAATAGTTCGAGAATAAAAGTATCTTGGCGTAATAATCTTAGCATGAAAAAACATTTCTACAGTGTGGGCCCGTTGCATTGAAAATAAATATCTAAGTCGATCATAGCTCAAAACTTAAAATATTTCAGGCAACGGCCACAGTACACAAATCTAAGGTATTATATTGCGCAGGTTGTCAGTCAGAAATTAAACATGGCGGCTCGAGTGTCTACGAAAACTGCACATGACATTACTAGAAACAACAACAAATATAAGCATTTTGACAAGTAAAGAGACACTGGATCCGCCATTTTCACAGATGCGCAGAACTGAACAAAAATTTAAACGCTAATGATATTACCTGTAATATATGTACCTTGGGCAACGGCAGCTTCTATATAATGCTTTACGATGCCCAAGTTTGGGGGTACTTTCAATTCGAAGAAGTGGAAAAGTTCCTCAGATATTTTTTAAGACTTATTTTAAGGTTACCGACTTGTACTCCAAACTATTTGGAAACATTTGCACCTTTATTGTCTTAAACACAATTAAGCTGCATTTTGAATATGTTATGAAAGTATTGGAGATGGATGACGAAATACTTCCAAAAAAAGTTTTTAAGAAGATGTTATCTACCAAAGGAAATCTTGTATGATAAAGTGGGAGGAGCTGGCTTTTGGCTTTCGCGAAAATCTACAGTTTTCATCCGATATGCACCTTCCAGGTTTAAGGAAATTTTTTAATAATATTTTAGAGAAAGTATAGCTACCCCACATACATATTCAGGTTTTAAGCTAGAAGCACAAACTTCACAACACAGAATGATCTACAGTCAACTTAATTCGGATCTTCGAGAACATTCAACCGTTATCCCCTCAATATGCTAAATGTAATAGTTAAAGTAATAGGTGAACTCATAAAGTGTAAGTTCGATGTATTATGTTCCTGAAGTTCTGAATTGGAAATTGGGCTCGGAAATCTTATATATTTATATATATACGTCAAACACTCTGTGTTACAGACACATCTCCTAGATGGAGATTTTAAAACAATATACAATGTCAATCTGATAATTTAAGCTGCATAATTTGTCAATCTCGTAGATGGATATGTGCCAAAACTTATTAAACTTAAGAATAAAAAAAAACAAAATAAATGAAAAGGAATTTTTAGCAGGATTTCGTTTCCACTTTATAAATAATATCAAATATTATAAAGGGTTTTTTTTTAGACGTGTGGTTCTTAAGATGAAATATATAAATATAATATATGTATATTATAATTCAATATTAAGGCCAAGAATTTAGCTTTATTATAAAGATAAGGGTTTGCCATTATGTTTTAAAAATGATTTCGGGCAAGTGGCCGCAGCGGCTGGCTCGAATAAATTACAGCCCAGAGGCCCAATTTTCGAACACTTTTTGCAGCAACTGGGGCCGTATGTCAGCAATAACTCGCCAAATATTCTCTTCTAAGGCGTCAATCGTCTCTGGCTTGTCTGCATAGACAAGCGACTTCACAAAAAATAGTCCAGCGGTGTTAAATCGAACGATATTGGAGGCCACGTCACAGGCCCACGACGCAAGATAATGCGCTCACCAAAAGTTTCCTTCAATAAATTGATTGTTTCCTTGGTTGCATGGTATGTAGCGTCGTCTTGTTGGAACGAACGGCCGTCCACATCAACATCCTCCAATTCAGGCACGAAAAAGTCATTAATCATGGCTATATAGCGTTCCCCATTGACTGTAACATTATGACTGGCTTCATTTTTGAAGAAATATGGACCAATGATTCCCTCTGCCCATAGAGCACACCAAACAGTGACTTTTTGAGGATGTAACGGGATGTAACGGCGTCTCAACAATGGCTTTGCTTAGCAACACACCCATTCAACCAAAAATGAGCTTCATCGAATATTGGACGCAGCGCAAGATGTGTCGCGCGAACCGAACTATTATTTTGATAATTAATTTCCACGATTTGCAAACGTTGTTCAGGAGTTAATCTATTCATTATGAAATGGCGAACCAAACTGAGCATAAATCAAGTGACAGCTGTAAAATATACCAACTCGAAAAAAAGTATTGCTAGATTGAAAACCACACGTCTAAGAAAACACCATGTACCTACGAACTTTAAAATATAAAAATGAAATTTTGTTAGCACTCTCAAGCCTATTTGCTGGGACACAACTTAAATATTTAAATTCACCATAAGAGTTTATATACCAGTTTACGCTACAACATAAACGTTTAAGTTTAACATAAATAGTTAAGTTTCTCTAAATAATACTTACATTTTTAACTTTAATGACTTTTTTAACAGGCAATTTTTTTTATTTTTCATTCCAGGTAAGTCTAAGAAGAAGAAAGATAAACTATCTACATATTTGTAAGTCAAAAAATTAATAAAAAAAATAAATCAAGTTCTAAAATTTAAAAAAATACACAAATAGATAACTACTTTTTTAATTTTTCAAATTACTGTATGTTGTTGGACATTTGGACAAATCTATTAATTTTATGCTACCAGATATTTCCCATAGAAAATTATGCAGTAGAATAAAAAGCATTTAGGAAAAACATCCAACACATGCATGTGAAAATATATCCGTGGCAGTTGTGAAGATCCAGGTAAGTCAAGATACCTCGACTAAATGAGAAATGTAATAATAATGATTAAATAAATATTGCCTTAAAAAATTCTTAATGCCTAAATCAGTCGTAGATAAAACCTTCTGAACTTTGTACGTACATACATATATGTATACACATATTCGACTACCCTGGTTTTTCATGACCGCCACCCATATAAGTTTGCCTCTCTTCAAATCACCTTTATACCTTCTTACAAAATTTTCGCCAGAATATATAACATTTTAATCTTAAATTTTGTTTCGAATCGACCTTCGGATTTTCTCGTCCAATAATAATAATTCATTTATACAACGTTATATTATAGGTACCTCGTATAATATTTAATTAAATCACAAGCGCCATATTCGTGTATAGGTGTATACAAAGATATAAATATATCTATATAGAATCAATATTTCATCCTTTAATGTTATCCGTTATTTGAAAAAAGATAAATTATTATTTGAAGATTTAGTATTCCACCAGATGATACACATTTCACGTGTGTAGTTCAACACCTTTTTGTTACTTAAATATTTTATGTCAGTTATAATATATATGTATGTGTGGAGAGGTATACCATATACATTTCTGGTTTTTGGTTGTACGAAAAGTCACCTATACTCCTCCAAATAGGTTTAACTTTAACGTAATGGGCCTTCAAGGACTTTTTGTTGGTTTTTTGACCATCTGGTAATGGGCGATAATATGGTGGCTTTATAGTAGGTAAGGTATAGCAGGTTGAAATTAATGACAGGTTGGAATATTTACCCTTCAACAATCTAATTTACTGGCATAAGATGACTTATATGAGACAACTTTTAAAAGTACGTTGGTATAAGTTTACCCACATATTTCAAACCAAGTGTTATCATAACCTACATATTGTAATAATGTCAGAATGTCACCGCCGAAGTACTGTGATTTACTTTAAAATGTCAAATATATGTTCATCCAGTTCTATGCGTAAAAGTTCAACATTATACAGTTTGTATCATTTGATTGATCCATATTCTTTCACAAAATTGTTTTTTGTAATATCAATACTGCAGCTACTTTGACAGTATATTGTATTATAGTCATTTGTTTTATTATACGATTTTTTATGGATTGCAAGTCAAATGTCAATACCATATACAATTTCCTATGATTTCCTACATATCTGACCATTTAATCCTATGGGAACGCTGTAGAGCTATGATTAATAACTTTTTCGTGCCTGAATTGGAGGATGTTTATGTGGACGACCTTTCGTTCCAACAAAACAGCGCTACATGCCATACAGCCAACGAAACAATCAATTTATTGAAGGAAACTTTTGGTGAGCGCATTATCTGGCGTCGTGGCGCCTGTGGCGTGGCCTCCATGATCGTGCGATTTAACACCGCTGGACTATTTTTTGTGGGGTTATGTTAAGTCGCTTCTTAACGCAGATAAGCCCGAGACGATTGACGCCTTGGAAGAGAATATTTGGCGCGTTATTGCTGACATACGGCCCCAATAGCTGCAAAAAGTGGTCGAAAATTGGGCCTCTTGGCTGGAATTTATTCGATCCAGCCGCGACGGCCACTTGACCGAAATTATTTTTAAAACACAATGGCAAACCCTTGTCTTTATAATAAAGCTAAATTCTTGGCCATAACATTATATTATATGCGTTTTATTTCTTCTTGAAAACCACACGACCAAAAAATAACACCCTTTACTTAAACAATGGAGTTTTTGTTTGATTTTTTTTTCAATTTGTTTTAAAAATGTTTAAATGCATTGTCTTTATTAGGAAGCACTAGATTGTGAAAACCTTTAAAAAAATATACGCGAATAACCAAAAAATTATATTTTTTTTTCAAAAAACCTGCAGTGCCTAGTTCCTGAATGTAGGTATGCCAAAATAAACTTTATACGCAGTTTTCTTAAAATCACTTATGGCAATTACAGATATGAAGTTTAATCAAAATCGTTTTAACTGTTTTCGAGAAAATGCTTAAACAAAAATTCAAATCTTCTCTTAAGGGAATCACATAATAGAGCTCTGAACCAAATTTTTAAGTAAGTAATTATTAGGCCCACCCATTTAGGTTCAAGATAAAATGAGAGTGAACCACGCACAGACGCACCAACACACAGACCGACGACGCAACGCATGGACCTTATGACGAAACCCATTTTTGTTGGACTTCTCGTAGTGTTAGTTCTGGATGTTGTATGTTTCGAAATTTGTTTACATGAAACCAATATTCGCCTTAAAGAGCAAGTACAAAATATTACAGACAGACGTTAAGGCAGACTCGAAATCCACAAGTGCAAATATGCAAACTACATGGCTGTCCCATTACTTGTTTCCCAAAAGCCCAAACACCTCAAAAAAAAGTATTGATATTTTGAAATAAGGCTAAACTGTCCAATTTCCAATTTGGGTATTTCAATTTATTAAAATTTCATGTCATACGTACGCCCGCGCCCGATGATGGATGAAAGAAGATCCGAAACGCGTCGCACAATCTTGATCTTTTAATAAGTTGTGAAAATTATTGTTTTTAAAATAATAAATAAAATTTAAAATTTTAATTATTTTGTTTTTTATATTTGTTTTTATGTTTTTATAAATTAAATTTCATAAGGCTAAAAGCCCATATTTTGGTCAATAGGCCTTATTTCATGTCACCAATTGCTAAGCTATTGTGAAGATGGCTCCTAGAAGTGCATATCGACTACTTTAATCAGTATACTGACACTTTAAAGGTTCTAAGTTTTAAACATTGTTAATTGTTCATTGAAAATGATAGCGCACCAAGGCGACCTTGATCAAGAGACACCACACTGTCTCTGTGTTCTGTGTATCAACCTTTAAGGTCCATATGATTTCTACACAAAAACCACAACAACATTTTTTCTAGAAAACACTTGGTATAAAAAACAACAACAACGAACGAATAAACCTGACGATACTAATATTGAATTTGTCGTCCTGCACTTACCTACACAAATATTAACCTATACCTATACATATATTTATGAGTAGCTGGGTACTTACAACGAATGCGACAACCCCACACTTACAGATATGTATTTGTATATTGCTTACATAGATACCTATATCCTATATACTGTATCTGAAGCTGAAGTCCTTTATATCGTCCTTTTTCGGTTCTATTTACGACTTAAGTTTTGGCCAAGCAAACAAAAAAAAAACGACCTTATAGGTACCTAACAAAACAACAACAACAACAAAAAAAATACCTTAGCGAATAAATTCCTTCAGCGCTTATAAAAGAAATAGAGGAACATTTATCGATATTGGCATATGAGTGGTATTGGCTTTTATTATTGTTTTTACTATCATTGTCCTTGGAAATAATATCGTCTTTTGATATTTGGTTTGCGTTTGTTTCTGTCGCTTGATATCGCATTTAGTTTTGTTCGGTTATAGTATTAATTCTTTATTGTGATTATTTCCTTAGAAATTGGTTGTAGCTTTTAGTTATTGTTATTAGCAAATAAAATTAAGACAAGTTTTGATAAGGAAATGATATTAAATGGTATACAAAAATATTTATAATGATAAATTAATGTACTTGAATATATAACGAATTTTTCTGTTTGAAGTAATTTAAAGAGAATTGCTTAGTCAGCTTACATATAACTTCAGGTATTCAAACAATATCTTCTAAGCTATGTAAAGGTAAGAATCTCAAAATCTCAGATCAGGCCAAATTGCTTGGTGTGGTCCTAGATAAGAAACTGAACTGGTGTCGCAACACTAAAGAAATAGCAAAAAAAAGCTATGGTCGCATTCTATTCTAGCAACAGGATTTTGGCAAAATCCTGGGGACCCAACCCACAAATTATCAGGTGGATGTACACGGCAATAGTTAGATCGATACTAACCTACGGTAATCTAGTTTGGTGGAATGCGACTGAGAAAACAACAACCCTGAAAACCTTGACAAAAGTTCAAAGACTAGCATGCGCAGGTATTACGGGGGCGTTGAAAACCACCCCAACAGTGGGACTGCAAGCGATACTCAACTTGAAACCCCTAGATCTATTCGTGTAAGAATCAGCAGCATACAGTACCTTGCGACTAAGCCAGACTTACTGCTGGAAACAAAGCACAACTGGCCATACTCAGATTCTTCAGAGGTATGTGGGAATTAGTGTTTGCAAAGACTACACAACACCCCATTTAAACTTCAACAGACCATTCACTACCTCTTTCTCATAATAGAGAGAGATGGATGAACATAACTAACCTCTCAGTAACGAATCTACGATAACTGTCTTCACTGATGTTTCTAAGATGGACACTGGAGTTGGTGCAGGAATTTTCTCGGAAACTCTAGGACTAGCTAGCTCCTTCAGACTTCCGCACTTTTGCAGCGTCTTCCAAGCTGAGGTCTTAGCAGTGACCAAAGCAGCTACGCAAATATCAATGATGGCGATACCACGAGCTGATATCACCCTCTTTATTGATAGCCAAGCAGCAATTAAAGCAATTTCTGCCACCTAGATACATTCGAAGCTTGTAACTTGCTGTCGTGAAGAGCTTAGGGTTCTTGGTATGCAGCATAACATTTAACTCTGCTGGGTTCGTGGTCACAGTAATGTGCGCAGGGAAACGAAAGAGCTGATGAGCTGGCTAGAATGGGATCGTCGCATGATTCTAGTCAAGCTGAACAATATATTAAAGTACCAACCTGTAGCATCAAACAGAATATTGGTATAACAAAATATCAGAAAAAAACCAATGAAAGATGGAACCTGCTTGAAATATGCGCCACAACTAGAAAACTATGGCCAAATTTCAATAAGCAGAGGGCAGACAAAATTATGCAAACGAACAAAAAACACCTTCGTTCCTTGTCAGCATAATCACCGGACACAACCTACTGGGGTTAGCACAAAAAGAAAATGAAGCTCAGTACTGACGACCTTTGCAGAGGGTACAGGGATGAAGGAGCACATGATGATATACCTTATACTTCCTTTGTCACTGCCCAGCACTCTGTCCTTTAAGAAAGAAACACCTAGGAAATCATTTCTTTGAAGACTTAGAGGGTCTTTCTGAACTTCGTCAACGCCTCTATATGGCTTGACTGCTGACAGAACGCATAGGTTTTTCTTACATTAAGTGGGATACAACTTCCTAGGGTAGCACAACGGATCTACATAGATCTAAGTGTGACGGTAACAAGATCAACTGTCAGCCCTTCTACCTAACCTAAAGGTAAGAATGCACCTGCCGAACTGCACCTAAACGGAACTGGGTAACACTACAAAGCACTACGAGGCAGTTTTTGGATATACTATGGAACTGCAGTGGTGTGACGGTATGCGGCAAAATATGTTATATTTTCATTGAAATATTAAACAATTTTGGTCGATCCTTGAATTTTGGACAGGACACGATTTTTTTTTGTTTATGTTTATGTTTATGGGGCCAGTTTATACTCACACTGATCCCTCCTACACATCAAATAAGAAAACATGTCCTATGCGAAATCCAAGTTTAACGGAATTGCACTGCATCGATAAGCAAAAAAGTTGCGGTCAGAATATCAATTTTGCCGCTTAGTGCCACGCCGCACCGCTGCCGTAGCCGTGAAGTTCCGTTGCCGCTTAGTGCCATATAGCTCATACTATTTTATACAAATAATATTTTTTTTTTTTGAATTTCAGTTGAAGCGCACTATCAAAACAGAGAGGGCGACACTATGTTCTATGGAATTGGCGATTTCCATACTGTCGCCTTCTCTGCTTCGATAGTGTTTTGAAAAGCTTCTGTCAGAAATATTTATTAATTTAATCCAGAGCTATATCACAAAATTTGTTGAATTAACTCCGAATTAGCTCCCTCTATTACTGATAATTTTTATTTAATCGTAAAAATACAGCTTTATTTAGCATTAAATCCTTCCAACAAAAAGGTGTATCATTTTTCAAAATTATCTCATAAACAAAACTCTTCTCATTAAATTTCTGTTAAGAAAAAACTTATAAACATACATATACATATGTACATACATACATAACCAAAAGAGCTTACGTCTTACAAATTAGATTCTGCGGTTATTATAAGGTCTTTTCAAAAATGCCTGCATCCCCCAATTAGGGTTGTTGCTGCCAATCCCTCTTCGCCCCACTCGAAAAAAAACATCAGCTTTAAAAGGATGAAATATGTTCTTAATAAGCCAATTATTATGAATCACGAAGGAAAAGAAGGTGGAATGGAAACAAAAATCACTTTGCAATTTGAGTGGTACCTAACCATTGAAATAAAGGACTAAGATTTTCCTGGCATAAAAGTATTTCGAGATGTTTTCTTCGGTGAGTAAACACTCGAGTACCTATCTACCTTACCTTCTGATATCGTTCGTTCCGTTTCCTTTGGTTAGATCCGCATTCGCTTTTACATACGTCCTGCCTACTATATACAGGACGGAAAACACAAAAATAAAAGAGGTCAAACGATTTGGCCAAAATATTGAGAAAAAAAAACAAGAAGAAAATACAGCATGAAAGGCTTGCTTGTTTGTATAAATTTTAAAGGATACTGAACTATACCACTTTACGAAATCGAAGCACGTCCCTTGTTAACAGGTCCTTTCATTCTCAACCGCTGCCGCCGCCGTAGGTGTATAAGAAGATTTGTGTACCTTCCCCATTTCATTTGGGAAGAGAGGAATCCAATTCTTAAGGATAATGGAAAAATTGCAAAATGTGTCCAGAAATAAAATGTAGCTTAATTCATTTATTGTGTTTCAGTGTGATTTTTCCGATTTGAACCATTTACTTGGTAAAAATAAAAAATGTATTCTATTGAGGGCCAAACATAATAAAAGAGATGGAAATCCTTTTGATTTTTTGCAATATTGTTTGGAGACCTTTTTATTTATATATTTTTACTTAAACTTTTGAACATAAGGCAAATTAATTTTCAAAATAAGCTCCTTATAAAAATTGTATCTTTTTTATATTCCTATTGGGCATATGTAGGTATAATGAATGTGGTGTGCTATTATTATACGCAGAAAAGCAGACTTTGAGCTAAAATTTTTAAACGAAACCAAAGTAGGGGACAAGTGGTTCTGGAATGTATAATCTACGCATATTGGGCTATACCTACGTATGTAGGGTAAAGGTATAGCGGTACCTTTATGTCTTTAACTTGAAGTATAAACAAAAATAAAAGGTATACCTTCTTTCTTGAAAAATTACTTAAAGAATTATTTTATAGTTTCCAGCAAACAGTTTCTAGAGAAACGCGTTAACGCATTCTATATTTTTATATACGCATTAACATTTATCATTTCGTTCCAAAGTGGATAAACCTGATAGTTTTAAGTAATAAATGAAGAAAAATAATACCTGTTTTAATTTTTCTTATTTTATTTGATTCCAAATTGTCATATTTTGGAGTAAAGATGAAATGAGATATATGTTTGCGAATGGCATTGCTCTTTTCTGCCTCGGGATCGGAACTTTATCTAAAACTTTCTTCCAATGTCCACTGTGCTGAGACTTGAAAGCCATTAAAATAATGGACGAGACTAGAGGAATGCCAATTTATAACAGTTATAACAGTTTTTCGCTACCAAAAGAATTATAATTATGCAACGTGCTTTGCTCGGCTTGAAAAAAAAAATTGTGGGTACCCGAGGTATGGACTTTGGTGGAGGCCCCTGGCCGCTGTCCAATGTTATTTGAACTATTTGAACGCACTTAATTGCAAAATTATAAGAAAATCTATCGAGCCTATTACCAGATATAAAGGAAAAATACAAATAAAATTTTATAAGAAACAAGAAGGTTTATTCCTTTTGGTAAAAATCTTAGTTCAGTAGAAGATTCTGATGCACCCTTTAAGGAATTTTCATTAAAAAAAATTACGAATATATTGAATTGATATTTTTTGAAAGCTTTTTCACCACTAAGCGACCTAAAACATAGCACAAAATAGTTTATTACATGTTACTGTACATATATCGTTCGTCAGCTTCAAATTCCCCATTTTTTTTGCTCAGAGATAAAATATAGGTACCTTATAACGGGTGATTTTTTGGCTGGTTTGGTTTTGGCAACACTGGTTTTGACAGCTGACGTGTGTTTAGTACCTTGTGTCACTGTCAAACAGCTTCAGTTTGGTTTGCAATTTAACCATGGATCGTCTTACAAATGAACAACGCTTGCAAATTATTGAATTTTACTATCAAAATTCGTGCTCGGTTCCAAATGTTCATCGCGCGCTGCTTGTGTTCAGCGATGAGGCTCATTTTTGGTTGAATGGGTACGTAAATAAGCAAAATTGCCGCATTTGGAGTGAAGATCAGCCAGAAGCATTGCAACAGCTACCAATGCATCCCGAAAAAGCCACTGTTTGGTGCGGTTTATGGGCCGGCGGCATTATTGGGCCATATTTCTTCAAAGATGATGCGAATCGCTACCGAGCGATGATAACAAACTTTTTTTTGCCCGAAATGGAAGTTCTTGACTTGCATGATATGTGGTTTCAACAAGACGGTGCCACATGCCACACAGCACGCGAAACAATGGCGCAATTGCGAGGCGAGTTTGGTGAACAGTTATAATTTCACGTTTCGGGCCGGTCAATTGGCCGCCTAGATCGTGCGATTTGACACCATTAGATTATTTTTTGTGGGGGTATGTCAAGGCTAATGTCTATAGGGACAAGCCCGCTTCGATTGACGCACTGGAAGCCAACATCCATGCATTCATTCGTGAGATACCGGCCGATATGTGTGAAAGAGTATGCCAAAATTGGACTCAGCGGATGGGCTGCCTGAAACGCAGCCGCGGTCAACATTTGCATGAAATTATCTTTAAACATTAAATTGCAAGGTTCAAACTATCGATTCAAATAAATATTTCATTCATTGTTTCGAATTTTTTGTGTTTTTTTTTTTAAAAAAGTTCTAAACCTCTTAAAAAATCACCCATTACTTGACTATTTTCTAAGTAGTGTTCATTCCTTGTGGTAAAAAGATTTAGTTCAGTAGAAGATTCTGATACACAGTGTACAGTATTTTTCTTAAAATTCACTAACTTTACAGCCTTGAAAATTTCCTAAAAGCTCACGATATTCGAAACCGTTTGAGTTCAGGGTTCTTTATTTTGAACTCAAACTTTTTTTAAGGAGTTGTTTTAACAACTTAAGGAACGAGTTTCAATTTTCTTTAATGCAGTTTACTCTTAATTATTATTTGCATGTGTTATTAGGTAAAGTTCTAAAAATTTTAACCACTTAAACTACATGATCAAGTTCGTATAATCTGTAGTCGTGCATTTCATTTTTACTTGCTCTATAGGGCAAGTATTGATTTCGTATAGAAAAAAATTTCGAGTTTATAACCAAAACTAACACTACGATAATCGAGAAGTCCGAAAAAGTGGGTTTCATCATACCGTCCGTCGGTCTGTGCGTGTGGGTGCGTCCACTGTAATTTGAGCTAAATCCTAAACGGCTGAACCGATTGGCATGAAATTTGGTACAGATCATTTTTATGTGATTCTCTAGAGGTGAAATTCGAATGTCATACAAATATTTTGCTTTATTCAATTTTTATCGAAAACGGCCCTAGCGATTTTGATTAAACTTGGTACCTATAATAACCAAGTCAATTGTAAGAAAACTGCATTTCAGGTTTTTCTTAAAAAATTCACATTACGGAATTAGGAATACCAGGTTTCTTGTGAAAAATGAAATTAAGAATTTTTAAAAATATTTTTTTAAGAAACAAAAAAATTAAACAAAATATCAATTTTTTAGTGCTTTTGACTCTTTCAATATTTTCTCTGCATCTTCAATAGGAGGTTACACACAATATTTAACTACAAGAGAAAGTTCGTGCGATCAAGTCGTGCATAGTTTTTACATTAATTTCAATAATTTCTTATATTTTCAAATTTATAATATTTTTTAATTAAACTTCACATAAAAAAATGAAAAAAATTTGTTTTTGTTGAATTTTTGGCGACAAAAATTATTTTTCACGCGAATTCTTGAAAAAAATGAATTATGAAATTTGGTACACTTAGTGATTTGAAGACTCTAAATTCCTTGGTGCTGCCTATTATTTTGTATTTAAAATCGGGTTTTCTTAATTTAAGTCGGAATAGGTATCGTAGAAATCAAAAAAACAAAAAACACTGCAAAACTCAGTAAAGTTGTATTTAAACTCATACCTTCATAGAAAAGTGATTTCAATATAAATATGTACCAAATTTGAAAAAGCTTGTCTCAAATGTTGCGAAACGATTCCGATGTTTAGACCTTTTTAGAAGAATGATTTAGTTTTTTTTTTTTAATTTTGAAATTTCGTACCATATTTTGTCCTGATTTATGAAGCAATTATCTAATATATTTAAAAAAAAAAAGTACCACTGAATTCAGAGGCTTTAAATCATTAAGCGGATCAAACTTCATTAATTTCGGACAAAATTTGGCCATGGAATTGATTTCAGTCGCCAAAACTGAACAAACGGACCACTGTCCGTCCAATGTACAGCGAGCTAGAGCCTAAATGGGTGGACCGATTTGCTTCAAACTTCGCACAGAACATTTATATTTGTAATTCCTTACAGAAAATTACGGAAATATCTACGGTTTTTAAAGATTTTTTGAGAATATTGCCATATTTTTGGGTTATTCCCTTGTTTTAATGAATATGGCTGAACTGATATAGTTAAAAATTTTCAATTTACTTGTGTATATTTAAGTACGTACCTATGCATAAAATTATACTACCTACATTTAAATATGTTTATTTGCGATATATGTACGTATGTATGTAGGTACTATAGAGCAAATTTTGGATTTGTAAAAAAATCGAACTCCAGATTTCAATCAAACATGACATTACGTTAAGAGAACACGAAAAGTGGATCCCGCAATTCGGTCTATATGTCTTGTCTATATGTCTGTTTACACCTCATCATATAGCCTAAACTACTGAAGCGATTTCCTTTAAAATTTTGATCTTAAGGTTTTTAGTAAATGCCCTAGTGGGAAAAATGGATTTTTCTTATCTTCAAGAGTAACAGTTCCTCCCATACATCCGTTATAAAAAAAATATATAATTTATTTCGGAACCGCTTCTTACGATTTTGATACAAATTTGTATATAGCCACTATTTTAAGCATGGTGTGGATTTTTAAAAAAAAACAATTTTTTAGATTCGTTTCTTGATTTTCGATTTTCTCGTTAACGGCTTAGCCGATTTCAATCAAAATTTTTATACACAAATTTCTTTTCAGTATAAAAATTGCTGCATAATAATTTTTCAAAAAAAAAAACATTTCTTGGAATAAATACATTTTTTTTTGAATAATCAATATTTTAAAAATGGATTAGTGATTTTTTTGACATTAGATTTTTAGATGTAAAGGATCCGCCACATAACTTTTTTTTTTTGAAAATGGCCCAAAACATCGAGTGTGGCTTCGGCTGTGTGGCACTTAGCGCCGTCCTGTTGAAACCAAATGTTTCCAATATCCTCCTCTTCAATTTTTGTGAACAAAAATTCGTTCAACATGGCCCGATAACGATCGCCATTGACTGTAACGGCCACTCCTTGCTCATTTTCGAAAAATGGCCCAATTATGCCTCTGGACCAAAATCCGCACCAAACAGTGACTCGTTTTGGGTGTATCGGCTTTTCAATGTATGCGTGCGGGTTTTCTGTGCCCCAAATTCGACAATTTTGCTTGTTTACTACCCGCCAAGATCAAAATGAGCTTCATCTGAAAAGATGATTTTTTTGGCAAAATCGGCATCTTTTCTAAGTCGATAGCAGGCCCACTTAGCGTAGCGTATACACAACCATATTCGTTCAGCGGAAGGATAAAACTAATTATCTGTCAAATCAGACATGAGCTAAGTGTAACCATTCACGAAATAAGCACTAGTTAAAAAAAAAAAAAAACATTAGGCGGCAGACCCACCACCTTGGTGGACAAATGAACTGGGCGATATTAGGAAGGAAACTAGGCGACTTTTATATTATTAAATACTTAAAAACGGCATTCCAATTGATGGTTTGAATGAAACAACAACCACTTTAGTGAACTACCACCAAGTCATTATAAGCTGGAGAATGCTGGACTTATAGCTATTTTTAATTTAAAAAACTTTTTGCCATAGCTGGGACTTGAACATACAGACCAAGCGTCTTCAGAGCCATTGCCCCTACCGAAGTCACGTGATCTGATCAGGTCCAACCCAATGTACGTTTTATTGTAGTGATGGGACATGGAAGATTTGACGCAGGCCCAGAATTGATTTGAAATTTGGTTTTTGTCTGATAACACGCACTGTTATATTCTTGAATGATTTCAATGATGGGGAGTAAGCTTTGCAGCCTAAACTGCGAGTGTCTTAACATACACAAAAAACAACTTGGAATTCTTGTTAAATGTTGATAAAATTGTATATTTTTTTCTTATTGGCTCGTCTTTCATTCTATTTTAATTATTTTTTCTTATACAAAAACTAAAGAAAAGAACATTTTTTAGTTCCTATACTCTTGACACTCTTCCACATACTTTTTCTCAACGATATTTCTATTATAACGTTATCGAATAATTACAATAAATTTGCGATATAAATTAGCCATATTATATTTTTGAAGAACATAACCAATTTCGGGCGAAGGATGTAACCTCAAACGCACAAACAAAACTTCAGACTCTTGCTGCACAGAGTAACTCACCAAATAATAATATCCATCAACACAAATAAAATCTAATTCCATTAAAAAGACACGTTTCACCGTTGTTTTCTAAATTTTCAAAAATGCCTTAAGCATCAACATCATCATCACCAAAGCTTACATTAACATTGTTCTCAAATATTATAATTTAAAATATTTTTGTTGTTTCTACATGATGTTTGACAAGCACTCTGCGCGTATGCAAATTTGGTGCGAGGGAATGCTAAAGGAGCTAAAAGGAACATTTGCTGTTATATGGTCCAACTTCATAACGCAAAAACGAATCAATTCCATTACCAGCTTAGCTCAATAATCTCTTAAAATTGCGAAATGTGTGTGTTCTGAGAATGAAGGAAGCAAGAGGATTATTATCGTTTTTATTTGATAGTCCATATATGAACATATATTTATCATATAGAGTACAGAGCCTTATAGCATCATAATAATCCTTTCATATAAGCTTGTATTCATATTTAGTCCTTTTATGGTGATGTGTCTATAGACATATATGGCATCTGTTTTTAAATGATGATATAAATCTATGAAACATAAGAACATCGTAAAGTCTATGTGCGTCCTTGGAGGACATACTGCATATACTTAATCTATTTTCACTGTTATATTCTTGAGGAAGTATATTAAATTTTATTTGGAAATAAAGTAGATAGGTATTCCATCTTTAAAAATATTGAAAGCAAAAAAATTTTGTGCAAGTTTTAGGTTTTTATTCCGTGGTATATTTATTTCGATAAGATCCAATTTTATATCGTTCTTTAAGACTGATAGATTTTTCAGTAAGGATAATTTTCAAAAGGATTTGTGATTTTGACTAGCAAAACTGATTTAACATAACGGGGCTATTTTTAGCAGAAATATAATAAGGAGAAAGATGCCAACAACGAGTTTTTATTGCACACCTTCGATCAGCCTTTTTTATTTATAAAAACATTTCCAGGAATCATTGTTTATTTATAAAAACAATATTATATCGTTTTACATTTGAACAAATAAATACTTCATGAAATGAAACCAAATATCATAAAACATGTCCTCCATCCTTCCTATACAAGTACATATACACATTTATATTCAATCGGATTTAGGATTGATTTCAAATATAAATAGTATACAGTACGATACCGCACGCAAGGAGCTTTTCTTTCTAAGAACAATCAGGATTAGGGAATCATTTCAGAAATAGGATTATCTCAAAAAATGATAAAGACTGTCAAGGCATATTCAAGAAGAATAGTCTGTCACAATTGAGCTCATAAAATATCTCACGTTAGCGTTATTTTAAACATTCATATTAGAACGGTAACAGTATTCTGATACCCCACAAAGCCATATACCAAAACTTAAGGATGAAATCATATAATGCAACATGATATTCAAAAATATTAAAATGTATATCCTTTAAGAATAAAAAAATATTTTTAAGCCTAAATATGTCTGTACTGTACCTATAGCTATACAGGATATGTTTTAGACTGCCTTCGCCATGGTGTGCTAGATATCCTTGTTCATGTTCATATGGATTGACGTCGAAATATATATGTAGATACATATCTACGTCCAAAATAATACTGAAGTACATTTTTGTATGTACAAACATTATGTGTAGGTATAGTATAGATATCAACATCTACATTTTCAAAAGGATTACAAGGACAAAGAAGATTCGATTTTAATCGTGATAATATGCACATAAAGAGGCTATAGGAAGTTCCATCAATGCACAGACTCATGAAGAAGCCTTCCTCTAGGTCCTGAGGCATATTATGTACAATACCAACAATCTACATCCTTTCACTAGAAAGAGGAGATATCAAATTCGTACATTGCTAATCACAGATCGGAGGTGGCAAATCTCTTTATGCATTGTTACTGTGGGGTTTTACCGAAGCTATGTAGAATTTATATCTTAAAGATACACAAGCATAACAGCGTTTAAAAGTATATATCCTGTTTCTAGTCTAAGATTCGTATCTTAATAAATTCTACAATGATATTAGCAGTGGGTCCGGGCGCCGAGAACAGCCATTCATAGGTACAAAAAAGTGAAAAGATCTTTATTTATATTTTTTGTTTTACTTTGTTAGTGAATTTTCTTTTGTGATACAGGGTGGATCAAGTATTCTTCTTAATATCTTATTTGATGCAAAACTTGAATTCACACAAATTCACGCACCAAATCCGAAATTGATATAAGGCCAGTTAAACTCGGCTCTGGGATCTTAGCACTCCATATGTGAGATATTCAGAATAAAAGTATGCCGTCTAAGAGGTCAGTTATTTGTCAAAATAGATCCAGACAGTTTCAGAAATTAATCAGCCAAATAGAATTTTTAACCAATTATTTAAGTTTTTCAAGGTCATTATCGATTTTAAGCATCTCATTCGTGGGATATTCAAAAAAGGTATGCCAACTAAAAAGTCTTATTGACCTTATTAAAATTCAGTTTGGTAGTTTTACTAATTCAGCCATAGTATTCCATGAATTTTTAAAAAAAATTTCACCCTCACATTATAAACTTGTTGCACCTCATTTGTGGGATATTCGTAAAAAATTATTATTGAAACAAGTTGGTCTTTTATGAGGATTTATTAATCATTCAGACGGTGAATTTTTTCGAATATCCCACAAAATAGGTTTTAAAAATCCCTACGACCTTTAAAAAATCTTTTACCCAAAACCTATAGCATATTATTTATATTGCAACTAATACCTGACCTTTTATGAGGTCTGTAACATCTTTCAGATAGTATATACTTCTTTTTTACGAATATCCCAAAAAATGAGATGCTAAAAATCGCTGATGACCTATAAAAACTTCAACCACCAGTTAAAAAGTTCGTACGGCTGACCAATTTCTGAAACTAGATTACCTTTTTTGATCAATTACTGACCTTTTAGATGGCATCATTGTTTTTCCGAATATCCCACATATGGGGTTCTAAGATGCTGGAGCCGTTTAACTCTTGGCTGTCAATATTATTTAAATTCAATTTCGAAAATAGACTTTTGAACATTTTTCTTATAACTCTACAGTATTTATTTAAAAAATAATAAAATGTATTAAAAAAGTTTTAAATTAAAAATAAAGCAGATAAATATAAACAGTTTGAATATTGGATTATCTTAGAGAGAAGCAAAATTCAAACTATCTTAACTTTACTATTGCACTATGTATATCTATAGCTATAGCCTTCTGCTGCATCTTAGATCTAAACCACCCTGTTTATTTCAATTTAAAATATTCCTTTAACCCATCAGCTATAGCTACCCATAGAAAAGAAGAAATTAAAAGAACCAAATTCTATAAAACCTAACGAAGCACTTTGATCTTAAAAGCCCGAGTGCAAATGCTCTCTTGCATTCGAGTTTAAAAGAAGGGCAACACTGTTAGTTCTTCTTTTTAATTAAATGTTTTTAAAGAAACTTTCTTGAATATGAAAAGATTTTTTCTCAGTCCTTGAATACAAAAAGTGTTAGGGTTAGAAAAAAGGTGAATCATTTTGTTTATTTGTAAGTAAATTCAAAAGTATATTTTAGAAACAAATTAGCTTAAATCACAAAGAAAAGATGAAAGGATGAAAGGATTTTCTTACAGTTTGTTTAGTATTTCCTTGGGTGTGCATTTTTCAAAAGATTATTTCAAGATATGTTTTGAAAAACAAAAATGTATATAGGTACACGGATACTTATGCCACCACATGTATGCATCTATAAAATGTCTTATACGAATAGATATTTCCAATAATTATACCAGTCAGCCAAAAAGTTTTAAAGGCATCCGAAAACAAGAGATTACAAAAAAACACTATAACCACTAAAATGAAGCAATCCATTGAAGATGTATGTAAATGGTTCAATAATGTTATACCGAGAAATGTAGAAATCAAAAGTACTAAAAAAATTGATTTTTTGATAAATTTTTGTTTTGTTTAACTATTTTTTTTTTTCAATTTGATTTGCAATATCGTTTGATTAATTCAAAAACGAGACCATTTTCTCAAAAAATGTGGAATGACTATTTCCCCAATACGAATGTTTTAGTTTAAACCTGCAACACAGTTTTCTTCAAATTATTTTAGTCATTAGGTACGAATTGTAATCAAAATCGTTAAAGCAGTTATCGAGAAAATTTAAACAACTACAAAATATGAAACAAACCGGCTCACCCGTAAAGGCTATATTTTAAATTTCAGTTGACGCACAAACCAACGCAACGGTAGGTATTACAAAACCTCATCGTCTGTCAAATTAGGCTTTTCCAGAAACTATTTTTGTCTTTTCTCTTTCTAATTTTAACATACAAATATGTAGGCAAAACAAACAAACGACCAATCACAATCACATGTTTTTTGTTTTCCCTACATATTTTACTGTCAAACTAATGATTTTTTTTTTGCTTGTTTGGCACTGACGTCTGGTGGAAGTTCCAAATTGACTAAGCAAAATCTCTGAGATCTTATAAACGAGAACTGGCTAAGTGCTATATAGTATATAATATATATAATGACAGTTCGAACTAAATACTCTTTTCTCGAAATCTAACCTAGTTGATTGCCAAAAGTTTCCATAAATTCTGTCAAAATGGCGAAATCAATCAAATCACAGGACATGTCAAAATCAACCTAATCACTTTTTAAACACAGGCGTTTCTTAAAAAAAATCTCACTGATCGCTATATGTAAATTTAACGAAGCCAGAATAAAATAAATAAACAATTTTGTTATATACGAAAATCAAGTAGGGGAGAGTGGGTACGAACGTAACGGTGGGTCGGTTGTAACATTCAATTTTTACGAAAAACTAGAACTGTGTGCGTTCATTTTTGAATGCACAATTCTCTGCAATTAGGTCCTGAATGCACCCACAAAAATCCAAAAGTCAGTACAGTCGAATGTACCAACAAAAGTCAAAAATGTGAAATTTTAGTGAAAACGTAATTTTTTTGGTCTTGAGTTTTTTCATAATTTTTCTTGAAAAAATAAACAATTCATTGACGTTTCCGTGATCCAATATTTCTAAAATCGAATAGATTCAATATTTTTACGATCGGCATACCGGTTTCTTCTTACTTTGATTTTTAATATAAAAAAGCGTGGGGTGGACTGTTGTAACAATTTTTGTGTGGACGCTTGTAACATAATACAAGCACAAATTTCTGTATAATTATTTGTGTTACAACCGTCCACACACAGTTTTTGGTGACTTTGTTTATTCAACAGCTGGAGATAGAGATCAAAATAGTTTTTTTTTTTAAATAAATTCCAAATAATGTTATACTACATAAATCCATTTATTATCAGCACTGAATAAGATTGCCTTTTTATTGGCATTCATTTATTTTATAATAATACATAATTAATTTATAGTATTGGCTTAGAATTAAATTCTAAGTCTAACCACCATTTTAGATTTTTTCTTCATATATTTATATGGTGATACAACCGTCCTTTCAGCGTGTTACAATCGACACACCGAAAAGGACGATTGTAACATTTGAACTTGTCTTCATTTTCAAGTCATACATTTAAATCAAAGACAAAGCTGGAAACCAAAGAAGTATTTAACGGTAGCTAAATGTTCATTCAATAATATGCACTATGTTTCATTTTGATATGTTTATTGGTTATCAAATAACGGCACGAAATGTCAAAAATGTTACTTTCGTACCCACTCTCCCCTACTTTTTAAAAAATGAATAAATACAAAATTAAAATAATATGTACTAATATACGTTTACGTATAAAAATTTCTGAAAATATATAAAGGGTTTTCCAATAAGAGGTGTTATTTTGATATTCAAAGAAAAATGGCATTTCTTGAGATAAATGATCGGATGTTTATTTCGTTATAAAGAAGAAGGTATGCCGTTAATAATGAAACACAACATCAGCCAAATGGCCGCCACGACCACGCTTACAGGACCATATCCTTTTCATGAAATTTTCCATAACCAAATCGCAAAGTGGCTGCCCTATGTCCTCGATAGCCTCACGAATTCCATCTTTGAGGTCTTGAATCGACGCTGGGCTGTTGGCGTAGCCCTTATCTTTCACGTGGCCCCAAAGGAAGAAGTCGCAAGGTGTTAAATCACAAGATCTCGGTGGCCAATTGTGATCACCTCTTCGAGAGATAACACGGTCCGGAAACTTTTCCCGTAAAAGATCGATGGTTTCATTGGTTGTGTGGCACGTAGCGCCGTCTTGTTGAAAGTAAACGTTGTCCAGATCAACACCATCCGATTCCGGCCATAAAAAATCATTAATCATCTCTCGATAGCGCAATCCATTGACCGTAACTGTTGCTCCAGCCTCATTTTCGAAAAAGTAAGGTCCAATGACCCCGCCGGACCATAAACCGCACCAAACAGTCACGCGTTGTGGATGGAGTGGCTTTTCAACAATAACTCTTGGGTTTTCCGAGCCCCAGATGCGACAGTTTTGCTTGTTGACGTAGCCTCCGAGGTGGAAATGGGCCTCATCAGTCAAGATGATTTTTCGATGAAATTCCGGATCATTTTCATGCATTTCAAGGACCCAATCAGCAAAGACACGACGTTGTTGATGATCAGCCGGCTTGAGTTCTTGTGTTAACTGAACTTTATAAGCCTTAAGACCCAAGTTTTTATGCAAAATACGGTGTAATGACGTTTGTGGAATGCCTAATTCCAAAGAACGACGAGGAATGAACAAACCTGGGTTTTCTTCAACACTTTGGGCTACAACAGCAATATTCTCAGTTGTTCTTGAGCGACGTGCACGGGTTTTATTCTTCACATCACTAACTTGTCCCAACAGCTCGAATATGTCCACCAATTTCTGTATTGCGGTCCGACAAGGTGCTTCACGACGACCCAAAAATGTTTTAGTTTTACGAACCGTCTCTGTCAAATTTTCAACATTTTTATAGTGAATTTTAATAATTTCAATGCGTTGTTGAAGCGTGTATCGTTCCATTTTTATTAATGGCGTAGTTTCTACTTGTCAAATGTCGAAAAATGACAGCTTCAAAAGTGACAGCTACCGAAATAGCGGGCTATTCAAAATAACACCTCTTATTGGAAAACCCTTTACAATAGTAATCGCAAATCAGAAACTTTGGATATTTATTTCAAAACAACAAAACATCACCCTCCAAATTCAGTTCTTTTTCCATTTCTTTTAACACCGCCAGAACGCACTATAGGCTGAGCAATGTTTTCGCACAAGTCCAAGAGGCCAAAGTAATCAAATGCCATATAAAACCTAGCAAGATGACATAGACAGCCCATTATAAAACGTCACCGAAACAACACACTTATTTTAAAATTTTATTATTAAATTTTCGTGTTTGTCATTTTTTTTTTGGTTTCACTTGTTCCACTCTAGCACCAATATTTTAATAAACATTTGGCTTAAGAACTAGCTGCATTACATTCCGTCACATTCCCGAAATACCAGTTCATTAAAAAAAAAAAAAACAATACATACAAACAAATTAATATTAATTAAAACATTTGTTTCTAACTGGAATCCCCAGTAGCCGTAGAATATTAAGCTTACGGCCTTTTCGATAGGTGACTGAATTGGAACGATTGATGACTGAACCCAGTATCGTACGAGAAGCGTTCTTACGTTGAATGAATAAACAAATATTGGGGTGATTGCACTGCTACCTGAAGAACTATTTTGCCCCCATATGGAGCTGCACGAGGTTCTTCCTCTACAGCTCTTCCTCCAATCCTCTTTCTCTTAGAAATTTGAGCATTGGAGGTATCTTTAGAGAGGATAAGTTGCTCTCTTCTACCTGGTAGTATCCCAGATGTTTCTTCATTTGTTGCATAAGTGCATCACATTTGCCGAGTATGTGTTTCGGTAGCGCTGCTCACTAGACCAAGTATGCTTAGGTGTCTTCTAACCCTACAGTGGCCAGTAAGAAGGCCTGTCATTATTTTGATAGTTTTCCTGCTCAAGCTGATACAGTTTGCAAAGTGTTCTTGTTCCCACGAAGGAGTTTGGCCTGCCGAAGCTTGGGGAGTTCTTTCCAATTTTTTGATCGTTTGGGCTCCTCTTCTTTTTTGATTCTTTATCTAATCAAGTTTTCTCCTAAGCCACAATAGGGACCAGATCCTTTTTTTGCTAAAGAGTGTGCCGCTTCATTACCCTGGACACTGACGTGGCCAGATACCCAATGAAGTGTGACACTGTTGTTTTTACCAAGTTCATTAAGGTTGCCAACACACTCCCACACTATTTTACAGTTAATGGCGTAGGAGCTCAGTGCCTTGAGTGCAGCTTGGATGTCCAACATAATGGCAATGTTCTGGTTTCTATATATTGTTTTGAGATTACTATCTGCCCATCTTGCTATAGCATGTACTTCCGCTTGGAAGATGCTAGTAGTTTGGCCCATCGGTATGGAAAGTTTGGTTCTAGGTACGGAAAACTCCTGCACCAGTCCCTTCAATCGTTCTCGATCCATCAGTGACAGTGTACCACTTGATGGTGTAAGCTTTGAGAGTGCAGTTAACTGTTTCACCTAGGTACCCAATCTTTTTTGCAACTTAGCTCCGCTTGAATGTTTTTCTCGAAGTTATATTTTTTAATCGTGCCATCTCTCGTAATGTCTATAAGGTTTGTTACTGAAGACTTTGGCATACATTCTCTTGCTCTGAGACTTATGCGATTATTAATCTCAGTTCCCTCTTTAACAAATCTCATGATAACTCCTTTTGCAGCACTTTCAATGACCTCATGTAGAGGGGACAGGTGAAGGATGACCTCCATAGCTGCTCTAGGGCAAGTACTCATTGCTCCAGTAATACATATATTTACATGCAAGCCTTTGTATTTTATCTAGTGCTTTCCTAGTTGTTACTAATTCGGTTCTTTTGTGCCATATCACCGCACCATAAGTAGGTAATGATGGGTCTTACCATCATAGTGTACATCCACCTAAGGATATTTGGTTTGCAGCCCCATGATTTACCTGCAAGTCTTTTGCATATCATAAGGGCTTTCGTGGCTTTCCCGACTGTTATCTCTAGGTGTTTATTCCAGAGAAGTTTGCTATCTAGTGTAATTCCTAGATATTTTACGTCCCTCTTTATTTCGATTACATCACCAACTAAGCGAATGGGTTTCATGCGCGGCAGAAGTCTCTTCTTCGTAAGTGGTATTATTGTCGTCTTTGTAGGGTTAGTTGATAATCCTACTGATTGACATTATTTAATAATTATTGTTAATCCTCATCGGATAATATCACAGAGTTTCTTCAAGCTTCCCTACGGCCGTAATATCGATATCGTCAGCGAAGCCAATAGCGCGTATGCCTTGGGTAGTAAGATTCTCTAGTAGTTCGTCCACCACTTGACTCCACAGCGAGCGTGAAAGTACCCCTCCCTGAGGACAGCCTCTATAGTTGTGGTGATTTTCTGTACATTTGATCCTGCTATTGCCTCTGCGGTTCTAGTGCCTAGAATTTCCTTTATCCATCTGGTTATGGTGATGGGTACACACTTCCTTAAAAGAGTCTTGTGAACGGCCTGATGTGACGTCAAAAGCTCCCTCTATGTCCAGGAAGGAAACTAATGCCGTTTTTTTTACGTTTAATGCTTTTTGTAAGGTGTTAGTGAGTTCAAAAAGAGCTTTCTGTGGATCTACCCGCTCTGTAGGCATATTGTCGCAGATTGAGAGGCCTGTTTATTAGAACTTCTGATCTTGATGAAGTTGTTTACTATTTTCTCCAAAGTTTCCAATATGAAGGATGGTAAGCTTATTAGCCTGAAAGACTTTGGATGTGTTGTATCTTTTTTCCCAATTTTAGGAATGAAGATGACTTTAGCTCTTCTCCAAAGACTTGGTATGTACCCAAGGGCAATCCTACTTCGAAGGGTGCTAGTGAGATATGGTATAAGATCATCTTTCCCCTTTTGCAAAAGGGCTTAGAAGATACCATCTACACCTGGTGACTTCTTACGAATTAAGAATTGATATTCTGAATTACCAATCGAAAAGACCATTTTGTCAGTTTTATCAGTGAAAACTATGTCCCAAATGTACAGCCGTGTAAACTTAAAATTTCGCTGTGAGCCCATTGTCTAACGGTCATCTGACAATCGTCTGATAACACAAGTTTTTGTTATTGTCAGGCAGATTGATCCGTTACCGAGGTAGTCTTTTTGGTCGATATTCTCGTAAAAATATTGTACGTAATGATTTTTCATTCTCCACCAAGGCCCATTCGCTGAAACAAAACTTAAATGTTTTAAATTAAAATATTTATGAGCTTATGTGACAGTTTACGCTGAATAAAAGTAGAACACACTTTTAGAATTAGGCTGCGTGTCTCTGGGCTCTTATACTTAATAATTTATTGCATCTGTAGACTTTAAAATTTATTTGTGTCATTCAAAAATCTGACACTGAGAGCTCAATTTTTTGCCATTTTATACAGAATGAATTAAAAATCAGGTTTTATAAATCCATTAGGGAAGCTTCTTTTCTAAGAGTATATAGTTAGAAGGTATAGGTACCTACGTCAAATTCAACCGATCAATGTTATTGTCTATGGCATGAAAAAGAACATTAATCCTAGAGATCAAATTAAGGCCACACACGATGAACAATATACAATTTAATATGAATCCACTTTTCCTTTTAACTTTTTTTTTTTTTTTTTTTTTTATTTATTGTTGTTTTTGTTAACCATTTACTCAATGTTATTGAGAATTCAATTGGTGGATAAAGTCGAGGTGTAGCATCCTTAAATTGTTCCTCGAAATTGCTATGCGGCTTGAATCCTAGAGGAGTTAAACCAAATACAAAAACCAAGAAAAAAAGAGAAAACAAAATAATGAAACCAATGAGAAAAGTTTTCGATTTTTTTTTTTTTGTTTTTTGATCCTTTGTGGCGGTAGGGAAACCAATATTGGAACGAGAAAACGTAAAGAATCGAACTGAAAATCCATTGGGGAATTAGATACCCTCCACATATATACACTCGACCACAAAGAGTCCATCCGTCCATATCCATCAGACTATGCTGTTTGGATTTTGAAGAAGTTTCCCTTTTAGGTTTGTATATGGTATAGGTATATAAATATAGAAACATCTATATATTTTTGCTAGTTCAGGTTCAGGCGATATTCTCATTTCAAATTCCATGAATGTAAAAAAAAAATCCGGTTTGCGGGATCGAGCAACTGTTAGGATACATTTGTATCTATATGTATGTTAGGTTTCGTCGGTTTTACCAAAAAACGAAATAGGTACCAAACCACAATTCTACAGTCAGAGAAAATGAATTCTATATATGTAGATATAATAAAAGTGTACAGAAACTAAAGTTTTTTAGATTTAACACTGCCAGTCATTTGAATAGGTACTATTCGTTGTTATAAGCATCAATTAAATAAATTTGTACAATCCCACAAAAATGTCTTACAACCGCGTGAAGTTATAATTTTGTATTGTTAAGTTAGTTTGCTATTTTCAGCTCATTGGCTAACGATGTGAAAATATTAGGCAAATAATATCCAACTATCGTTTGTACTTAACTTAAAGCTACGATTAGACGGTCAACGAAAATGGTTAAGGCGTCAAAATGACGTCAAATTCCGTCCCACAGTTGCCTTGTCGTGTGATCGTCAACGCAGAATACTGTCCATGCCGTTTTCGCTGACGGCTGCGTTGACATTGACGTTGACATTGTTTTTACCTTTAACGCATTGACTTTTTTCGTTGAACGTGTATTCACCCTGAGCAAATGTTAGGACAGATTGACGCAAAGCGTTGATCATAATCCAAACATTGACATGGCATACTTTTCTGTCACGTCAAGATAGTCTGCGTTGACTTCCGTGTGACATTGACGTACTAGCGTCATTCGTGTGATCGTCAATGTGTTATGCGTTGACATGGTCAACGTTGACGGTCCATTGTCAGTGTGGTGATGTCTTTTTTGGTGACGTCAGAGAGTCAATGCGTTCAACATTTACATTGACCGTCTAATCATAGCTTAAGTGTTTTTAACTCCCATTAGAGACCATTTTCTCCCAAGATTTGTTTTGCTAAAAATTTCCCATGAACAATGTCACTTTAGAGTTAGAAGTGAACAAAAACAAGTACAAGCCCGTGATTGCAATCGACCACGGGCCTCCCTGTATGCAGCAAACTCTATGGCTGTGCATTCTTTTACTACTTTCAAGTTTCAACCAAATTATGAATTCTTAAATGCTCTTGTTCTTTATTTTTTCTCAAGCAAGGGCGTGAAGGTGGGACAAGACAAGAAAAAAGGCTTCTTTTAGAGGGGTTGTATCAACTTTCTTAAAACAAGTCACGGTACGGAGATGTTAGTTCATGAGCTCATATTTTTGAACACTTTTAAAAAACTTATGAGCGTGAGTGTGAGCAACGTAAGAATTAGCATATATCACATGACTCACTCACGAGCATGAGCACTTTTGAGCAACTCGTAAACTCCAATATTTCACGCATTTGTGAGTTGGTTTCATTTTCACGCGAAATAAGAACATTCAACACGCACCACGTGAGTTATTGAACTCATTAAAACTCAATAAGCACTTCTGTAAAAAATGTTCGATAGATGCCAAGCTTTTGAACCTGATAAATATAGCATTGAGAATTAAAAATTAAAAAAATTAAAATATTTTACTAAAAATGTTTATGTGTTATCATTCTAAAATTTTAAGCACTTAATCGATTCACTCTCATCTCACGCTCATAAGATGAGCAGTTAGTTTATTGAGCATTAAAAGAGTGCTCATGGCAGTGGCGTAACTAGGATTTTGCTCTGGGGGGGGGGGGGGGGGCAAACAATTTTTTTTTAGATGGAACAAAATATAAAACAAATCATTATACAGGGTGATTCGCATAAGGTGTAACAAAATGCTAGAGCGTGTAGGTTGCGTAGAGACAAGAAAAAAATCGCATAGGAGGGGGGGTCTTTCACCGCTTAGTCAGGACGGGCAATTTTCTAAAAACAATTGAAAAAAAAAATTATTAAAAAACAACGGTAATACTTACAATGCCATGCTATGCCTTTTTGTAAAGCTAGAAATTTCCTCTTTTTTTTCGAATCAGCCCACATTCTTATGGTTTTTGAAGCATCTTAATCAAATCTTATGCAAATCGTATACGTACATATACCTACAAAAAAAAAAATTCTTGAAGGATCTATTAATCTATCTCTATTTCTCAAAATGAGCTTTATATCAAACATTTTTATAAGTATTTTGTATGGCGCTGGGGGGGGGGGGGGGGCAATTTTCCCCTCCCCCCCCCCCGTAAATACGCCTCATGGAGTGAGCTTTTATAAATCGAGCGCTCGTGGGCATGAGCAAAAATAAAAATGCTAACAGCTAATGATTCGTGAGCTAAAGCTTATTATAATTGTTCATTCGGAATCAGGGTCTCCACGAGTAGAATTTCCATACTATGTTTGAAATTGCAAACAAAAATTTCATTTGACTGAAAATTGATGAGATCTAACCAAAATACTATTCAGTAATGTAAAATTTTTAAGAAATCATTAAACAATTTTTGTTCATAATTTGTTTTTTTTTTTTAATTTGTTTTGAGTTTGTAATACATAACTCGTCTCTGAAAAAAACTTGAAAAAAAATAAAAGATTTCTGTTTTAAGAAAAGCTGTGACATATGATGACAAAGTCATTTTTAAACAGTTGCTAATCTAAAAGAGAGTTTAAACGAATTTGTTTAGGTAATTTTAATTTGTATGGTTTGTCAGGCCAATATTTGAACTTAATGAGTTATTTCGACTTACTAGGGACACTAAACAATTAAATCAGAGATAAAAATCCCAATTGCTTTAAAAACCGTTAAACCTAATCAAATTAACAAGAGTGTACAATGTACATTTATATTCCTATATATACCTATATATGATACACCGAGTTAGAAATGATAGACGGACAAACGGAATAGTTAAATCAACAACAAAAAAAAAATAAAAAGTCTAAAATCACTCGTGCAACAAGAGACAAGATGTCCAAGTTCCGAGTATGACAAAAATAATATATACATACCTAACACATTTAGCTAATGCGCTTTGGTGAATTTATACAACACAAAAACACGTGACGAGTGAGATCAATTTTTTGTTATAAACTTCTATAACAAGATTTTGAAAGTTAGTACACATAGGTATGTAGTAAATTTTTTTCTTAAATACGAATACAAGAAAAAATCCAAAAAATACAGTCCATGGGGATAAATCATCGAGACAGAATATGATGTTTTATATTGAGAATGGAATAGGATTTTAAAATACAGTTAAGGCACTTATAACGAACGCCAAGGGGAGGGACCAGCCAAATGTGGTCGCAGTAACTGGTGACGGCGCGGCGGTCGGCCGGCCAGCGGTCGTTCTCGTTCTAAAGGGTTTTCCAATAAGAGGTGTTATTTTGATATTCAAAGAAAAATGGCATTTTTTGAGATAAATGATCGGATGTTTATTTCATTATAAAGAGGAAGGTATGCCGTTAATAATGGATCACAACATCTGCCAAATGGCCGCCACGACCACGCTTACAGGACCATATCCTTTTCATGAAATTTTCCATAACCAAATCGCAAAGTGGCTGCCCTATGTCCTCGATAGCCTCACGAATTCCATCTTTGAGGTCTTGAATCGACGCTGGGCTATTGGCGTAGACCTTATCTTTCACGTGGCCCCAAAGGAAGAAGTCGCAAGGTGTTAAATCACAAGATCTCGGTGGCCAATTGTGATCACCTCTTCGAGAGATAACACGGTCCGGAAACTTTTCCCGTAAAAGATCGATGGTTTCATTGCTTGTGTGGCACGTAGCGCCGTCTTGTTGAAAGTAAACGTTGTCCAGATCAATACCATCCAATTCCGGCCATAAAAAATCATTAATCATCTCTCGATAGCGCAATCCATTGACCGTAACTGTTGCTCCAGTCTCATTTTCGAAGAAGTAAGGTCCAATGACCCCGCCGGACCATAAACCGCACCAAACAGTCACGCGTTGAGGATGGAGAGGCTTTTCAACAATAACTCTTGGGTTTTCCGAGCCCCAGATGCGACAGTTTTGCTTGTTGGCGTAGCCTCCGAGGTGGAAATGGGCCTCATCAGTCATGATGATTTTTCGATGAAATTCCGGATCATTTTCATGCATTTCAAGGACCCAATCAGCAAAGACACGACGTTGTTGATGATCAGCCGGCTTGAGTTCTTGTGTTAACTGAACTTTATAAGCCTTAAGACCCAAGTCTTTATGCAAAATACGGTGTAATGACGTTTGTGGAATGCCTAATTCCAAAGAACGACGAGGAATGGACAAACCTGGGTTTTCTTCAACACTTTGGGCTACAACAGCAATATTATCAGTTGTTCTTGAGCGACGTGCACGGGTTTTATTCTTCACATCACTAACTTGTCCCAACAGCTCGAATATGTCCACCAATTTCTGTATTGCGGTCCGACAAGGTGCTTCACGACGACCCAAAAATGTTTTAGGTTTAGTTTTACGAACCGTCTCTGCCAAATTTTTACCCTTTTTATAGTGAATTTTAATAATTTCAATGCGTTGTTGAAGCATGTATCGTTCCATTTTTATTAATGGCGTAGTTTTTACTTGTCAAATGTCAAAAAATGACAGCTTAGAAAAAGTGACAGCTACCGAAATAGCGGGCTATTCAAAATAACACCTCTTATTGGAAAACCCTTTATCTGACTCCTTGGTCGGAAACATTCAGTGTATAGTTAATTCTTGAAAACTAAGGAACTATTTTTTTCGGATGAGACTACGAGACCAATTTATAACAGTTTTTCGTCGTTAAAAGTGAGCGTGCGTTAACATGCTTCGCGCGACTTAAAAAAAAAACTCTGGGTGTCTGAAGTAATCCCACCCGCCGAGGGCATTGGTTTTGCGGGGCCGCATAATCAGTACTTTTATAAACTAAAGCTGTTATAATTGGCATGTCTAGAGTCACTTCATTTTTTTTGAACATAGTTCCCTCACAACCGCTTAAGGCTGGTGTTCCCGACCCATTTTCTTAGACAATAGCAGGAATACCATGGCAGGCTCCGTGATTTCAAGGGATTTTAACTCCCTTCATTGCTCCTCTATCCCGCTCACGCAGCTCCGTTGCTCCGCTTCGCATATGTACGTTCAGTCATCCAAGAAAAGGCGTGGATGGACTTTTTTTTTTAAATTCTTAAAACTAAAGAAATTAGAGTTGCCTTGCACAAAGATCATATTGTATTTCTAACTCTCTTAGACTTTTCCACCGTTTATTTGACACCGTTAATCACTCGGTACCTTGTAGTAATCTGCAACATAGCTATGGTTTTAAAACAGATTCTAGCAAACTGATTCGTTCTTATCTTAATGGCAGACAGCAATGTGCTGTCACAAACGGTAGACCGTTCAGCTAAGTAAATGTTCTTCATGGTGTCCCACAAGGATCCATACTTCGACCCCTTTTCTTTTCAATTTTTATTAATGACCTTCCACATATTGTTAAGAATTACCTTATTCATTTGTATGCAGATGATGTGCAACTCTTGATTAGTCGATCCTTATCGGCGAAAGACGAAGCAGTTTCTCTGATGAATGAGTATTTGCTCAATATCTCACGGTGGTCTTAAGTCTTAACTAAACAATCTTCACCTAAATCCCATCAAGTCAAAGGTTATACCCATCTATCGTAAACAAATCGATGAATCGACCTTATGCCCATTGCAGATAGAGAACGAAAACATTGCTTATGTGGATACACTTACTTGGAATGACCACCATAAAAGTACCTTCGTGCTCTTCGGATCAGTCAAAATTTCATTTCTAAGAAGACAAAACTTCTTCGAATCGAAACGACTTTGTGGTTGCAGTGTAGATTACATTACTGAAATTTCGATCACTTAGCTACCTGCATAAAATCATTCAAACCCAACAACTTGACTATCCACATAGTACGCTAAATTTTCCCCATTCGAAACGGTCATTTGTTTCTATACGGCTACGGCCTCGATTCAAGTATCTGAATACTCAGCGTCTATTTTTATCTATGTCATTGGCCTTTGGAACACTCTGCCAATCTCAATAAGATGAAATAGATAATAATTGACTTTGTAGTTGCGTTATCTGGTCAGGAGTTTAACGCAAAACTTCGGACGCCTTCTCCGTTGTTAAACTAAGTCCACTCTCCACTATCTCATTTATCATTAAAAATTGGATAAGCTTCAATGAACGGATTCAGCTCAAAAATTCCACAAAGTAAATTAAAAAATCAAGTTTACACGAACAAATTCCCCGTCCCAAACTGTCCATACTATGATGAAGAAAAATATTTACGACGGACGTACTTCCAAAGTATGTCAATCTTAAATGGTAAGGGAAAATTCAACTTCATGCGAAAAAATTAAATTCCCCATAACCGTAGTCCTCCGTAGAGATTTCGGGAATTTGAAGAATCACCTAACAAAGTCATCTTCTTTTGTTGTTGGGCCGAGAACTTCTGCCGTACATCTCACTGCAATCAATGTTGCCAGAACAGGTCAGTTAGGCTACTCCAATATTATTATTTTGATGAGAATCTAAAATTTTAAAGAGTTTATTGTGAATTAAACTTCATACTTCAACTTTTATATTGCTTGCAGCCAACACACTCTCAACGACCAGCAATTAATTCAGTTTATGCAAACGATTAACTATAAACTTACCTAATCTAGGTATGGTGTTAAAGCATCAAAATCAATTTTCTCGAATAAGTTGTGTTCCTTTCCAGGAAACTCTGCAAACTCCGTCTTTTGACATTTAGATAAATCATTGGAAAAATGGAAAGAAGTAAAGTTCCTTATGATTTTTAGTAGATATATGAATATTGAATCTGGCAACACTGATCTCGTTGGACAGAGTAGACCTTCTGTTGAATGTCTTGGGTTATGTGGACCATCTATCACACATGTTGTTAGGCACGGACGATCTGCAACACGATTGTCCTTCGAACAACAGCTTTTGCTGCTTTTCCAAGATGGTTTAGGTATAGGCCTGTAAGAAGTAGTAATCTTCCAAGCGTATCTTCGTCATATACCTCTTTTCTTAGTTGTTCGAATTGGGCAGGCAATTGTAGGTCCCCTTTATGCCTGCCGACTAACAACACTCACACAGGAAAATGATTGAGAGATGTAAGTTACACTAGGACCGCAGTTCTCCAAGAACTTTCGTGACTTAAATTAATTTTTTTTTTAAACTTTCGTTAAATAGTGTCACCATACTATATAGATATCCACGACAACCATGCATTTGTACCACCTTATGAAAACAAAGTACCTAGGCTTTATTGTACATTAGAAAAATCTAAATGTACCAAGGGATCGATCAGAAAACCATTAAAATCAATGTCACTATTCAAACAGGTTCATTTACGTATCGAATAAATCACTTATCAAAAAACAGCCCCTATGTCTATGTTAATTGAAATTCTTCAACTATGACCCTTTCATTGTCAACCTACATTCGATGTCGAATTGATATTAATTTTCCACACACTATTTTGTCCTCTCACACATTCTACTTATGGAATATTCGTACATATAGATACAATACACATACATATTTATATTGGTGTTTGCATCATCTTTGTCCGGAGTCAAGATTTTTTCCCCCCATACCTCTAGGCTGGATGACGTGCCTATTGGAAATCCATGACCTTCTCTCATCCATTTATATTCCATCGTCAGGCTTAAGTCATAATCTTCTCACACTATCAACCTACCAGCCAGTTTTACCGATTTCCTTTTGGAGTAATAACTTTTCTCAATTGTCCTGGGACCATGGTAGGTATAATCTAGAACAAGAACAAATAATACACCAGGAATGGAAGGAACGGAGAACTATAACTGTTTTAAGTTCATCATCCATGACCTGGATTTTGTGCAAAACTTAAACCAGGATACTGCTGGTTACAGTCGTCAAGATTAATATCTTGAAAGTATTTTCTATCTGGGTCCTACGGGTATTGTGTGTGCTTGGCTATAGAATATAGACTTCTTTTCTTTTTATTTTTTTTTTTGTATTATGGCCGTATCTCTGAACTGAGAACAAAACTTTAGGTCCCAGCTTATTAAGGCAAAAGGATATTTCTTATTACCATCACAGTATCTACAGAGCTTAATCATTGTATGCAATATTCATGGCGTTGAAAGCTAATTTTGGAGTAAATGTCTCCTCTGCTCCTGGTTCGGCTTTGCACGGTGCGCTCACCTAAGAATGTATTTAAATGGACAGAAATCTGCATTTCATTTCTCAATGACTGGTTTCAACTGTAGCAATCCTTCTTAATCATACAACCTCACTTGACGAAACACATTTCAACGGAAAAGAGTTAGGAAGGACTACGGAAAATAGGAGCGTATTTACCTACAAATTGTTAATAAAAGGCACTGGCTCTTTGAAGATTGTTCAATATTTAAACAAAAACTGTTTTTGGAAAATTTTGAGATTCAATATTAAATACTTTTGTCGCTTGGAAATAGGTACCTACATTTATACATGTGTAAGAAACTAGCTGGCCCGCCCGGCTTCGTACGGGTAGACAAACCTAAGCTTCGCATAAAAATTACAAAGGAAAATATAAATAAATATTATTTTAAGCTTTTTTTTGTAATCGAATACTACTTTTTGGATTTTCAGACATTCATAACGTGAAGTAGGTAACGTTATGAATGTCTGAATATGTAAAAACAAGATCCTCTAAGTACAAGCTTTATTACTTTCCAAACACAGAAACAACTTTTTTCGCATTTCACTCTATATATAGCAATTTTTTTTAAATAACTTTTCAAGCACAAAAAGAATTTTAGAAATCAGAGGCCACTTTTCATTTTTACTCCATTACACCCTATAAATGCCAATTTTCTAAAAAAATGCCTGAGGCCATCCACAAAAAAACAACCTTACAAACAACAAAAGAATTTCTTAACTGGGATAATTTTTCTATTTTTACCCCCATTTCATCCTACAAAAAACTAAATTTGAAAAAGAATATCCCTTAAGCCAATTCCTAACCACCTACAGCTCCACCTGTTGAACGGTAATTGAATAGAATTGAAAAACGAAATGTGCGACTACAACGCCACCTGTTAAAAATTTTCTGACTTTTCTTTTTTAATAGGACTTCGTGTAGCATATACAAACAACCTGCAGAAGAAAGAATCCAATTTTGTCCAGTCGTTTTCAAGTTTTAAGCATCCCAACACACCACGATCCAATTTTTTATATAAATCGATTTGAAAACGTAAATCGGTGTACGTAGTCATTAACAAAAAATACGGGAACAAATACGAACAAAATGTCAGGACTGCGTCGCACAGTTAAACATTGTTGGAGCTGTTTTTGAGAAAATTAAATCGTCGATGCAACCCCACTCTGCTGGTAGCCAAAAAACCATAAATGCCAGTCAGTCACTTCATTTACTTAATTCTACATACAGCTTGATATTTAACATAAATTAAAAGACCTTAACCTTCCAGATTTGACCATAAAATATAATTCGCAGATTTAATTTTACATGTAGCTTGACATTTTACCATCATTTTAAAACGTCAAGCTTACATTTTGGACAACTAAAACAGGAGTTATTGGTTCATAAGGGCAAGCACCGTCTACTGCTTTCTATTTGCATTTTTATTTTCACTACATAGGTACATATCTTCATACGTACATAGTTATTTTTTAGAGCCAACTGTGACCGTTGACCGTGGGGGACCTTCTGCCCGTCCAGGCGTCCACCAGGCGTGCACCACCGATTATGGAGTCCGTGAATCATATGGAATTCCCTCTTTGGCATCGCGGTGTTTTACATTTTTAAAATTCGGTGTTCATGTTTTGACATTGTTAGTACGTATGTTTCTATTTTCCAAGCAAAAACATTTCTAATAATAAAAATCAGGACTGCGTCGCGTCGGCGTCGGTCCGTCCGTGCGTCCACTGTAATTTGGGTTAGAGCCTAAATGGAGGGACCGATTTGTGTTGTAGTTGCCATACAATGTTTTTCTTTTTTTTCAAAGTTTCTAGAAACTGGCTCAAAAGATTTTATTTAAATTTCGTACCTGTAGTGACCCAAGTGATTGTAAAAAACACTGCGTTTCAGGTTTTTGTTAAAAAAATCATACGGGGGAAATAAACAAGTTCAAGTTTATAGGAAACGATGATATTGTAAATGTTTCCAAAGTTTATCTTTTAATATTGTATTAATTTTTTGTCTATGTTTTTGAAAAATTTCCTCGCTACCTAAAGGGGGGAAATTATAACCTCCATATGATTCTAGGCTTATTCGTTGATACCTGACCTCACACCCTATACGTTTTACTCATTCTTTGGAAAAAATTCTGCGTTTTTTGACACTTGCATTCGCCCTGAACACGTCAACAACAAAATTGATAGCCCTTGCCTTGGTTGTATTTTGAGAACCGTAAAACTTAGGTTTTTTATAACTCTCAAAGCATACCAAACTAGAATCAACACTTCTTGCAAAAAAAGGTGGATAAGTGAAACATAAAAATATGGCCTAGAGCGTTCGAAAATTAAGTTCGATCTGTCAATTCAAATTGATTCTAGAGCAATTTTTTTGTTTTTCACTTTTCCACTTTTAGCCATTTTTATGCAAAAAGCGTTGAATGAAAATATGGGTCGACTATATTAAATAATTTTTTGTTATTAGTAAAAACAGCTCACAGTGATACCCCCCTCCCCCTACACATAGAACCGTTGTCTTTTGTTTTGGAATTTCTCTGTAATGTCTAAACCGATATCGATCAAATTTTGTATGTAGGAGCTTCTTCGAAGTTGTTACGAAAAGTTCCATGCTACGTTCCTCTACTCCACCCACCACTTCATCGTCAGACCGGCAATTTTATTTCAACACAGCAAAATTTACATTCAACGCAAACACGTCACACAAATTGTTATTTTAATTCATCATTATGGAGTTCACACTCACTTTTACCAGGAAATGTCATAATAGGACCTACTCCAATACAGGAAAATCACCCTTTCGGCATGCTCAAGTCGTCAGTTTCGCTTTCGTTGCTGACGAGTAAAGTCGATTCGGTCTTTAAGCTTGTTCGACCATTTCGTTCTTCAGGCTTAAAGAACCCCATCCGTGTCAAAGGGTCGTTAGTTCGAAGCTTAACCCACCAAGGGCCACCAAGGGCTTTGGTACCTGTTGATCTGTCAAGCTTTAGCTTGATTTACTATTGCCAGTAGGGGCTTCGGTACCTGCCGATCTATCAAGCTTTAGCTTTGTTCCAAAAGCTACTAGGGGCTTTAAATACTATTGATGTACCAGTACGAAAGCCTGCTGTTCTGAAAGCCACCAGGGACGCAGCACTTGCCCGTGTAAAGCCACTAGGGGCGTTAAATCCTATTGATCTACCGGTGCGAAAGCCTGCTGTTCCGAAAGCCACCAGGGGCGTAGTACCTGCCGATATAAAGCTATTAGGGGCATTCAAACTGTTTTATTTGAAAATTCAATATTTAAAAGACAGGTTGATGATTCTTATTTAAGAAAGATCATATAGATAGGTATGTTACGTGACTGTGTACAATACACAATAAATGAGTGGAGATACCTCTTCCTAAATAAACGTCTTATTTTAAAGGTTAATGCCTTTAGCTATTAAGAAAGAATTAAATGCGGCCCTGAAGTTTGTTTAGGGCACACAAAATGAACCTCCAAAACAAAGCACTTCACTTCGACTAGGCAATCTTTTAAACTTCAATTAGTATCTTTCTCTAACTCTCGGAGCTGGCATTCGTGCTTCATGTCCTCGTTTTTCACACTGATGACTGTTCGAATTCATGTTCGAGTATATATATAGAGTGTAGGTAAATTGGAATTTACTCCATTCATCTACTGTACCGTTCAGTTTGTGGGTTGGTAAGTGGTATTCGGTGAGAGATGTGGTACATACGATAAACGAAGCTGGCCTCCTCACAAAAATATCCTCATGCCAATGTGAGTTGTATAGTGAATGAGATCTGTACGGGTCTTCTCTAATTGGACAATAAACATTGCCATGAACCAACAATTAAGTGTTTCGAACACTATTATCCTGTGAGAGGATGTGAGTTGTGCGGCATTGCTGAAACTTATTTGTTATCCGGCTGGCCGATGGAAAATGTCCAGAAGCACGGTTCGTTATACATACCTATATAGCAATTCCAACAATGGACAATATGGTTGTTTCTAACCAAATACACAACAACTACAACTACAACACACATAAATAAATACAAAAAAAAAAAAAAACACCTCCAACCGTCCACCATATCAGCCAGCCACACCGGCCATTGCCAATGTATTTTAATTTATTTGTGTAATTCAAACTAAAGTGCGAATATTTGTTCGGCTATTACATCCTGTTTTGATATTAACCAATGTGAGTTTGTCGTAGCTCGTAGGGGCCGGTTTTTCAACACGTATATAGCTATGAAACAAACTGACTGATAGATTGATTGATTGCACAGTCATATAGTCCTATAGACCTTGATGTCTGGCTGTAGGACGTTTCTATACAAACCCATCCACACGCGCGGATATAAACTTTATCAAGGCCCGTGATGGAAACAGGAAGGAACTTCCCTGTGATGGAGATTTCATTAGTTTTTTTTTTTTTTTTTTTTTTTTCATTTACAAACAATAAATCTGTGGAATTATTTAGGTCGTCTATAAGAAGTGCCAAATCGTGTCCATTCACCACACATAAATTTGTACAAAAAAAAAAAAAAAACAAAAAACTGACAGGATATAAAAACGAACTTTCGATATTTTATTAACTTATGGAACTTCGTTCTTTGGCTCAAAGGTTAAGTATTATTGACAGAGTGTTTCGTAGACAATTAGTGCCTGTAGATATTATATACGTGAGCTACACTTAATTAATAGCGGCTTTGACAGTTTTTCTATATTAAATATGTTTGGGGTTGCGGAAACGTCAATCAGCTATTTCTGAAACTATGTATATTATGTTGAACTTTGATGAGAGCGCTGTCACCGAAAAGTATTCGTTGTTTTCTGATAGAGAAAACGTCACTTTCGGTAGTTTGGTGAACAAAAGTCCCCTATAAAGCTTAAGTGTGCTACCAGCAGAAATGGCGGTGTAAAAGGTCCAATATAAGATTCATTGGGTCGCAAGCAAAATGTTAGTGCGAATTTAATTCACTTTTCTTAGAACCTTCTTAAGAGATTTGGGAAATAAATAGTCTTACTCGGTATACCAAGAACAATCTAGAAACTAAAGCTTAATACGAGACATTTCGAGGTGTTGATCCGACCTTGTCAAAGAGTAATTTAACCAACCCCCAAATAGACTATGGAAACAAAACAAAAAAATGTATTTACTAAATACTATACACTAGCAGCTATAATGCTTATAGTCGACATTCGTACGTCAATGAAATGGAAGATCTAGCAAAGACAAAACGCCAAGGGTTTGCCATCACGATCACTATCAACGGCTAGAGCCATCGATCGGCTTATATGGGTGTGAAAGAGATGTGGGTGCAACAGGAGGGTGCGTGCTACGTGCCACACTGCGAACACCACAGTGGAGATTCTGCATAAGCGATTTAAGGATATAGGGATATCTCTCACCATCGTGAAGTGAATTGGCCACAAAGACCGTGCAATTTGTCCCTGTTAAACTATTTCCGTTAGGGGTTTTCTGAAGTTGAAAGGCTATGCCACTAAGCCGACCGATCACCTCAAATTCAACATAACCCAGGCCATGTGGAAGTCTATTCCATGAACCTATTGAATGAACAATCCGCAATATTGGATGATTTGTCACTTCCTCGCAAGAGGACGAGGCTGGGAATCGAACCCAGATCTCGGATTGTATGATAGTTCTATATGCACTTACCATTACACCATCGTCTACTACTAATTAGCAATCAGGAAGGTCATTTATAAATAGAGAAAACAATAAAGGACCTTAAACTGAGCCCTGAGGAATTCCCCTATTTGGATACCTACAAGAAATAAAATTAAATATTTACTTGGGGTCAATTAGACCTTTCAACCGTTAGGAAACGTTCTCTAAGAAACTCTTATAAAAATGGCTGATAGTGTATATAAAAATATTACAGGCCCTTATAGTCTACGGTGTCCCCGTTTGGTGTAAATGCAGGCGTATATCTACTCATATTAAAAAAATAAAAATTATGTTAAGTAAAATTCGTAAGATGATTCTTGATTTGACTTACCATAGCATACTTCTCCACCTGTGACTTACACAACATGTCAAACGTTTATTTTGTCTTTCATAAATTAAACTCCTTATATGATTTAGCTCTCAACCACTAGCTATACCCATTATTCACAAAACTGATTGTCAGTTTTTTTTTCAGAAAAACTCACAGAACGTAAACGGATAGTATTTATTTTATACTTGGTATTAAGTTCTCCTCAATGGTTCAAAATATATTTTAAAAAATCCTCTCCAATTTTCAAGTCCCTCTCTAAATATTAAGCCGTTCCTACTGAATTTTCTTTTTTTTCATACAAAATACGTATACATGAATTTAGATAATAAAGTAGTTTTCATACAGCTTTTATAGTAGTTACTTTAAACAAAATGTCAATAAAGTTCTTAAAATTGAAAGGAAACTTTCAACATTAATTTAGGACTAGATGGAGTATTAAAAAATATTATTTTTAATTTTCTTAAACATTAAATACCTAGTGAAAAATAGCCTCAATCAATATCTTTGTTTTTGTGTATTTATTGTTGTTTAAAAAAATCGAAAATAATTGTTGTATGCTCACCATAGTCCTTAAGATATTTGCCAAGTTTTAAGACTTTTTATGAAATCCACGGAAAATTAAAAATTCAGTAGGCACTGGTTAATATTAAGACATAAATTTCAAATTTAAAGACAATGGCGCAAATTTATAGTCAGCTCCTATTAAGTAGGTTAAGTACGTACTAACTAAAACCCATTTTAATTTTAAAAGCAGCTAGCTACTAGTTTTTAATCAATTATAAACATTTTATAACCTATACTTACAACTAGTATTACCGTTAAGACCAATCCAGAGTTAATTTTCCTCGAACAAACCCAAAACTAAACCGTTTGGGAAATCAAATACATTTTGAGGGGTATACTGTATACTTTTTCAAAATAACCGAACAAAATTTCACAGTAGACGAAACTAAACCAACAGGAGCAAATAACAAAAAACGAAAAGATACAAAAACAGATCGGCAAAAAACTTGCATTTATTATTATATGAGCGGAAAGGTATTTAAAAAAAAAAATAATAATTAATTATTTTATATCTGCAAGTTTTGTCAATGCATAAAGGTTAAGCGAGATAATTGAAGTGAGTATGAGCGAGAAATGCTCGATTAGTACAGGAGCACTTGGCTGTTGTGGAGGACCGGGGCAATGACACCAAAATGATAAGAAAGAAGGTGCTTTAATGTGAAGTCATAGCCATAGGAATGATCGAGAAACTGAACAGTGATCTAATCAACTCTATATCGGCAATAAAATTCGACTTCATCCAGTTCTTTAAAAGGATTCGCCCTGTTCTTATATATTTTGGGTTTTCGGAAAAGATCATAATCCTCAAAAATTTTAAAATCTTGAAAAAAGTTACTTGAAGACATTTTTCACGCGACTGACAGATACTTTTGCTCAATTTAAGTCCATATTAAAAAGATAAAAAGTACTTTGGTCGGTATTACATTTATCACGAGCCGCTAACGATAAAGTGGGTTTTATTTCGTCTATATTTATCAAAAAACTAATATCGAGTTTAATTTATCTGCTCAGATAATTTTAAAGTGTACTTTATCTAACTATAATTAATCGTTAATTTTGTTTTAGTTATATCGAACTATTTGAGCCGCTTTTTAATGCAAATCACCCTGTTTATATGTACCTACAAACTTTATGTATCAAATATTTTAATAGGTATATTTTGTATGGTCCTGGGGTGTAGGGTGATTGCCCCCTTGCCACCCCCCTCGTAGTTAGTCGTTTGCCACTGGGTACAACAATCTTTAAAAGTGGCTTTATTAGAGGGGTTTTCGATTTACCATTGGACAACCTTAGTCCGCTTAAACGTGCTGTCTAAAGCTAAACCAAGATTCACTTCGTAGCGTTGAGGAAAGAGATCAAATATTTGGTCTTCATCTCAGAAATTTCGTTCAGGGGCCTCATCACGCAATATGAAAACTATCGAAAGAATAATAAGCTATCCTTATTATTCTTTACTGATATGATAGAGATACCAATGGTGAAAATGAAATCGCCCGATTGTTTTCATTTTACGTGATGAGGCCCCAGGTCTTTAAGGAAAATCTTTCCAAATGATTGCGATCTCAATCTGGTCAGAGCAGCGCATTTACAGACAGAGGAAATGAATGACTGTTTTCTTCTCCTGCTGGTCCCCACAACTATGACAAAAAGTATTGTAAGGAATTCCCAGCTTCGTCGCGTGCTCTCCTTGACCAGAATATGCCACAATGACCCCGGCTCTATCTCGCCTGGGTATATCAGGTTATAATAGATGGGTCATATCTTTCTGGTTATAACGCAGTTTGTTAAACTTCCCCACCTACGATTGGATTCAGGAAGATAAATTGAGAATATATTGCCCTTCATAACTCCAAGCAGAATGTTAACTCTTTCAGCAAGTGAGCTATGAAGGGCTGATCCTTATACTTGGCCAGTTCGTCAGCCCGTTCGTTTCCCTCAATGCCACAATGACCTGGATCCCAGATAAGAGTGATCCTCAGGTTGATATTAAAGCTTGAGAGCTCATCCAGACATTGCTTAAACAGATACGTGACTGTCTATCAGAATAGGGATATTTCGGTTTTGGTTAGGGTCTTGTTTGAGTATCTTGCATGCTTCCCTTATTGCCAATAATTCAGCTTGAAATACACTAGCAAAGTTGAGTAGCTGAAAGGACCTAGAGATGTTCAAGGATCCGGAAAAAAAATCCTGAACCAACACCAACCTCTCTTCATGACGTCATCCTTCCAATCCTTTCTGGATTGAAATAAAACTTTAAAATCCCTAATGATATCCAGATTAGGAATGCTGAAGTCAGTCGGTATTTTTGGCTTAGCATACTAACAATAAGACTCCTTCAGTCTAATCGCGCTGAAGTATTCTAAATATCTAACGGTTAAATCAAGTGGTAAAAGGTGCAGGAAGACACTTAAAGCATCAGGCGGGCAGGACCATAGTGCCCCTGTGGTACAAATGCTACCTTTTGTTTAAACCTTCTGAAGTTTCAAACAAAAAATCCAGAAAGAAAGAACTGAAAGAAGGGATAGGTCGTTACACGGCTGTATGCGTCCACAGTATCATCATCGATTGGAGGCCCCAGTTTTTCCCGAAAATTTTCTACAGGCGTAGAAAGCTAAGTAAGCCTTATTCTTAACCCGTTCTTTAATATTTAATTTCCAATTCAATTTTAGGTCAAGAACAACGCCCAGATATTTCATACTGGAAGGCAGTCAAAAAACTTGGTCGTTGAGTCGCGGTAGCGTGAAGGAGGGTATTTTTATTCTGGTAAAGCTTCTTCAAAGTTGAAATAACATTTAAAAAACCCTAATCTAAAGGGTGTTTTTTTTTAAAAGGTATAAGACTTGGAAATGGAATAAAACAAAGATAATTTTTTTTAAATTGACATGGAATTTACTTTATACGAAAGATAATTTTCTGGCAATATAATTTAAATATGATTTCTGGCATTTCCGGTAGTCTAATCTGGATGTCCAATTTTCGATGACTTTTTCCAACATTTGTGGGTGTATATCGGTAATAAAGCGGTGAATGTTGTCCTCCAAGTGGTCAATCGTTTCGGACTTATCGGCGTAGACTAGCGACTTCACAAATCCCCACAGAAAATAGTCAAGCGGCGTTAAATCGCACGATCTTGGAGGCCAATTCACGGATCCGTAACGTGAATCTATGCAGTTACCAAACGTTTCCTTCTATAAATCAATTGTGGCACGAGCTGTGTGACATGTTGCGCCGTCTTGTTGAAACCACAGCTCCTGAATATTATGGTTGTTCAATTGATGAACGAAAAGGTCAGTAATCATAGCTCTATAGCGGTCACCATTGACTGTAGCGTTCTGGCCAGCATCGTTTTTAAAGAAGTACGGACCAATTATTCCATCAAACCATAAAGCACACCAAACAGTCAGTTTTTGTGGATGTAACGCTGTCTCAACATATACTTTAGGATTATCATCACTCCAAATATGGCAGTTTTGTTTATTGATCATCATTCATCTTTAAGTCATCATTCATCGCTAAACAAAATTCGCTTATGAAAATTGGGATCAACGGCAATCTTGTTTAGGGCCCATTTGGGCACAATTTGGAAGCGTTCTGCAGGCGTCAGTCTATTCATGTTGAAATGCCAAACCAAACTAAAAATAAACAACTTGACAGCTGACAAAATAGCCACCAATTAGAATAGTGTTGCCAACTTAAAGTTCTATACCTCTAAAAAAAATCAACCTTTACTTGAACATTAAGAGCAATAGCTGGTGACATCTTACATTTCATTTGATAATAGAGTAGATGCGTGCGACCTATTCAAAGACTTTATATATTTTTAGTAAAACTTAAAGATACTTTTTCCCTATTTGTATAAAATAAGCTTACCTCAAAATACTTATTCCCACACTACAACAACAATGTCAACGAAAGATATAAATCAACACAATAGAGTCCATTATATACATAGTACATGAAAGAAAGTAAAAATGAATAAAGTATTTTTTTACTCTTGCGATATAAATTCCACTTCAAGCAAAAAATTAACATAATCAGATGCCACATTCATATAAATTATTAGATTTATTATAACGGAATTTTCGCCGATATAGACAAAAAATTGTATTTACTAAAGTTTGTAGGTATGTACGTACCTACACCTATAGCTTGATTCATATCAAAGTATTAAGTTAAGTAAAATCATTAGAATCAAAAAGTTTCTTACTCTTAATTTATGCAAATTTAATTGATTTAATAAAAAAGTTCACTTATACACATTTGTTTTAATGAATTGAATATCTAAATCAAAAACAAAAAGGATAACACTCACACAAGAAAAGCCCATCTGCAAAGGTTTTTCTTTGTTGTTGTTGTTGTTGCTGGTTTGCATAATGAATGTGTGTTCGCCTTTTGCACATATCAAATTACATTATATTACGTTCAAAGTTCAATAATTTTTTGTTTTTTTTTGTTAAATAAATAAAAAGGACGAACAAGACACGTGCTCACCGAAAATGTTGTATGTTCTTTAAGAAAATCATCCACCCTTAAAACTGTTTCCATCATAACCAAAACCATCCCAACTTCATTGTGTTGTGATGTCCTTTTCTTTTGAGGAGAACCATATAAGAGCAACCCTTTTATTTCTCGTTTACTAAGTGGAAAAAATCATCCATATAAACGCAAAGGGTTTGATTTTAAATAAAGTAAAAAAAAAAGTCCTAAATATAATTCAAACGGATATAAAAAAATCATAAAGCAATCCAATTGTTTTGTTTTTGTTTTTATATCCTTTTTGGTTTGATGCGTGTCTTTTTTTTTTTTTGTATAAGGAACCCTTGAGACGAAATCATCCTTTAGCATATTTTAAACGAACATGACATCATATTTTGCGATGATGATCACGATTATGATGAACAATAAAATATCCTTGAACAATGTGCGAATAAATGAGAGTATGAATGATTTTGGAGAACAAAGTAAAGTCTGATTCAAATGGTTTTTGTTGTTGTTTGATGTTGTTTTCACATAACCTCTGGGCTCCCATATAGGGTAGGGCAAGGGACAAAAAAAAGGACTCACTATACCTACTTCTAAAATAAACACATAATATAAAAAAAATTAAATAATAAGGAAGGCTTTGTGAATGAAATTTGTTTGAATCCTTCAACCGGTATAGACGAGTGTGGCCGTAATAGTAATTGTTTCGTTTTCTTGTATTGTTTCCATTGTAAGAGTTTTTTTTTTTCAAGGAATAAAATTCTCATGAATCTGCTTTTGTTCGGGCGACATTGTCGTCCCTGTAACTTATGTTCTTATTCAGGAACAAAGTCTTTGGCTTGCGGCGTATAATACTTACACAAACAGTGTCCTGGAGAAAGGATATGCAAACAATACTCTCAAACATGAGCACCTGTTTAAGGACATAAAAGAATTCTTATACGTCTTAGGTATACCCACCTAGAATGATTGTTATTCTTATCAAAAGGATACTTGACTCGTGTAATAATGCTCGCGATTCTTGAAAGTCAGTTCACGTTTTGTTGTTGTTGAATTTTGAACTTTCTCGTCGCCTCTGGTAGAAATTTAAAAAGTTCCCATTTGGTTGACAGAAGAAGAGGGGCTCTGAGACTCTGAGGAATAAAAAAAAAAAAACTTTTAATATCCTTTTTCTTATTTACATTGATATTCTCTTCTTTTTCCATCAGTGTTAGCTGTTAGGTAGGTTATACTGAATAACATTTTTTTTATTCATCAAACGTCATGGTAAATTATTGATTTTATGCGACCAATATGGGGCATTAGCGACGACAGCAAAAAAAAAAGAAAAACAGCAAACAGTTGCAATGTATACGGATCCCGAATGAGAATGACTAAATAAATTTCCTTGAATGCGCTATCGAGATGTGGAGTCCATTTTTATTCCATCAGGACAATATGGACCCCGAGCGTATGTCTGTTATTCTCTATCTCTGTCCCTCGATGAAAATTTATATTGGCATTTGATTTCATATTTGTTAGAAAAAGGACGGATACATTCGTTGGAAGTGGAACCCTTTTTTTTTTAAGGAATAATGCCTGTCGTAGTATGGTAAATGGTGTTGATATTGATAGATACATTGAATTGTCAGTTTGTTTGCAAATTTATTCAAATAAACACCCAGTCAATATTAAACATGTAAATATATGTGTACATAAAAGCAAACATACACTGCGATCCATTTGATTAACGTTGTCAGTGGATTTCTTGAAACCATTTCTGACTATAAAATATATTCGACTTAAACAATTTTTTAAGAGACTGTGAATTTTACTAGCATGGAGTGTAAAATTTAAAGTTTAATTTTAATTGGGTTTTGTGAGAAACTTTTAGAGAAAAAAAAACGGAAAATACCGTTCTGAATGGATTAGGTCTCTGAAGTGCAGTAGCGGCTTAAGTCATAAATGCATAAATCGTATTACGTGTAGGTATAACCCATATACAATAAACCTACCTGGGATGTTTTACTTTAGTGTATAGTCCAGTGAAGGTATTTAGGTTTTTTTTATTTATTATCTTATTAATCCCAGTTTTACAGTGGTTTAAAGTTTAAACTCCATTTCTGGTTTAAACTTCAGTTCGACAGTTAATTCAGTTTGGAGGTTTCGTTTAAACCTCGCAGTTCAACGTTTAGAACCACTTGACTACACAGTGACATTTCAATTTTACAGCTGCCATTTTATACAATATAACCAAATTTGGACAACATTAAGAAAGATGTGTAGTTGAAATCGTTTGCAATTAACCCCGATGCCGTGGTTTTTTCTGCCGATTGCACTGAAGCAGCCTTTTTGTTTTTATAATAAATAAATAAATAATTTCATCGGAAAATTTATTTTCTAAATTTTTTAATTTATTACTGTTTTTTTTTGCACAATTATTGATTTTTTTTTAAATTCGTTTCCACTTTAAAATTTTTTTGTGTCAAAATCACAGGTCACAACGGTACCTACTTTGAAACAAAACAAACTTTCCCAGATTCTCAACAACACAAGATATGTATTTTCTGTTTCCCGTGTTTTTCGCTATTTGCTTCAGAAACAGAAAGAGAAGATAGACGAAGAAAGTTTTTGGAAAGACGCTTAAAAACTACGTTTTGCTTACATTATGTCAAATGGCAAATAGCAACTACTTACAATGCTACCAAATTGCCAAAATGTGTTCATACAATTTATTTAAACTACGTTGAATTGAAATGAAGTTTAACTAGACGAGTTGAACTCCAAATTTAAGTTCAGGTCCAGCTGAATCCATTCCTCTGATTTTAAAAGAATAACATGTAATTGGAGCCTTATTTATTTTTTAAAATCTGCCAAATAGGTGAGTTGTGCGTATATATCTAGTTAAGATTAAAGGTAGTTTAATGTGAGTAAACAAAAGTTCTTAGCTTTTGAGCAAATCAAAAATTACTTGATTTTTAAGTATTGAAGGCTCTGTTAACACTCGAACATGATGCAAGTAAAGTTGGATGGTTCTAATACCAATTTCTTGGTAGTGCCACTAAACCAAACAATTGGTTTCAAAAACCAATAGGCTTTAGATATTTATCGATGTTCGAGGGGAGGGCTACCTCTGGTTGTCATACCACATACCAAGTTCTACTGCCTGCGGAGTGGTTTAATCGAACATGCCATTTTAGTTCTAAATTTTAATCTATATATATAAAAATGGATCGTGGTGTGTTTGGATGCTTAAAACTTGAAAACGATTGGACCAAATTGTATACTTCCTTCTGTGGTTTTGTTTGTAATTACTGAGCGAAGGTTTAGGAAAAAAGAAGAGTCGGAAAGTTCATTCTCAACAGGTGGCGCTGTAGGCATACATTTAGTTTGTCAGTTCAATTTAATTACCGTTAGGTGGCGCTGTAGGGGGTGTGTCTTTTTCAAATTTTGTTTTTTGTAGGGTGAAATGTGGTAAAAATAAAAAAAAATCCTATTAAAGAAATTCGTTTGGTGTTTAAAAGGTTGTTTTTAGTGGATATATGATCTTAGAGATTTTTCTCAGAAAATTGGCATTTATAGGGTGAAATGGGGTGAAAACCAAAAGTGGCATCTGATTTCAAAAATTCTTTTTGTGTTTGAAAGGTTATTTAAAAAAAATTTGATTACAAAAATTCTTTCGATGTTAGGAAAGTAATAAAGGTTGGACTAAGAGGATCATGTTTCTACAGATTTAGCCATTCATAACGTGAAGTAGGTCAAAACCAATAAGGTAGTAGGTATTCGATTACAAAAATTAGCTGAAATAATAATTTATATTTATACTTTTGTAATTTTTATGCGAAGCTAAGGATTATCTACCCGTGCGAAGCCGGTCGGGCCACCTAGTTTGGAATAAATAAAAAAAATAATTAATGTTTTGCTGATTTACTCATCAATTTGAAAGTGACAATGACAATGGGGTTACTAACCCCATTATGTTCGAGTAGGTAGTAGTAGTTAACTTTTAAGAATCTGTTTTTAAGTGTTTGTAGTACAACGTAAAATCTCGCGTTTTAATAAAGTTGTGCTTTGGTACAACTGAGTAGTAATGCCCGGCATCTTGTATCGAAAATGCCAGAAGTATAGTAAGAGACAACTAAAGAATAGTCATTGACGACTAGTCTCGTTTTCAGCAAGGCATTGATTCTGATTTCACATTCGACCCGAGACACGTCATACAAAAATTTTGATAGATAAATAAGAATTTTTTTTTTTATAGACTACACATTAATAAGAGCACTGAATACTAGAAACAAATATATCTACTGCTTAATTAGGTTAAATTTTGAAAAATACTTATTTGAACAATTTTTTTTCAAAATTTTTAAGAAAAAAAATTATTCCCAAGAATTAAAAATTTGAAAAGCATGGATTTCTGTTTTGTAAGTGTTGCGGTTGTGTTTAAAGAATGATTTTTTTCTACTTCAAGTCCAGTTTTTTTTTGAAAATTTCACGAATTACCCTTTTTATCGTATATTATTATTTACTTTCAGTTTGAAGTTGCTTGCTTCCGTTAATAATGTTCTTTTTATTTTAATTACATATTTATAAATTCTAGATTTCAGTTTTATTTCAAATACTACTGTAGTAATACAGTTTTATCAAAAGGCTACAAGACAGCTAGTCAAAAACCTAAAGTTGGTTATGAAAACTCCTGGTTATTCATAGTATCCGACTTAAATCAAGTGACGTTGAGAGTAGTTGTTATTTAGCATTGTCTCCTTATTTGAAAATCATACTAGCTTGAATAAAAAATATTAAACTCAATTTGAATGAAACAAGCAAGCGAAAAATAAAGTAGATATGATTTGTAATTTGGCGCATTGGCTTCAAGGATGTGACCTCTTATTTTTGTTTGTCAGATTGTGGCAACAAAAAACAAACAAGTTAGGAGAATTGAATGGGATTATTTTGTTTTAGATATTCATAAAAATTTTACTGATTTTAGCTTAAATTAATAGCTATATAGTGTAGAAGTTAAAAGGGATACTAATTTTTCGAACTGAATATCCCAACGAATTTAATTACATTTCGCATAATTGGAAAATTAAGTTAACAGCATTTCACTTGTAGGAAAATTATCTTGAAAAGAAAAATTAACTGAAAATACTAATTTCTAAATAAATCAGCGGCACATAAAGAGAACTAAAAAATTACCTTTCATCATCATCATCGGCTCGACAACCGGGGTCCGGTCCTGGCTTCCTTCAACAAGTCTCTCCACCCATCCCGGTCTCGAGCCGCCGCCATCCAGTTGCGCACCCCAAGGCTCCGGGCGTCCTGCTCTACGCCATCTCTCCAGCGCAAGCATGGTCTACCACCCTGTCGTCTACCATAGAATGTACCACAAAGAACTTTCCGAGCAGGTTCCTCTTCGTCTTCGCTCATGCGAGCTAGGTGCCCTGCCCACCGGAGTCTACCGAGCTTAATTTTTGTCACGATATCTGCTTCAAGGTAGATTGCGTACAATTCATGATTGTACCGTCTCCGGAATCGTCCTTCCTCACATATGGGGCCAACAATTCTCCACAAGACTTTTCTCTCGAACGCGGCTAAAAGGTCGGAGTGCCTTTTGCTTAGCACCCAAGTCTCGGATCCATATGTGAGTACTGGCAGGACCATGGTCCTGTACAGCAGCAGTTTTGAAGTTATAGTGAGATTTCTGGATTTGAAAAGCTTTGACAGACTATAGTAGGCTCTGTTGGATTTGAGAAGCCGCCCGCGTATTTCTTCTTCTATATTGTTATCGGCTGCTACTATTGACCCAAGGTATTTAAAGGATTGCACCACTTGAAATTCGTGCTCCGCTGCCTTGATTGTTTGACAAACTGTTCCTCTCGCATTCGACGCCACCATGTACTTTGTTTTACCTTCACTAATGTGCAGCCCCTGATTTTGTGCCGCCTGCTCGATCTGGATGAAGGAATCATTTACAGCTTGGTCGGTTCTTCCGATGATGTCGATGTCGTCTGCGTAAGCCAGTATCTGGCTGGACCTGTTGACGATGGTCCCTCTTGTTGCCGTGCCAGAGTCACGGATAGCTTTCTCGAACGCCAGGTTGAAGAGGAGGCAGGCCAAACCATCCCCTTGTCGGAGTCCATTAAAGATGTTGATTTGTTTGGATAGCAATCCGGCTATTTTTACTTGGCTTGTTACGTTGGTCATCGTCAACCTACATAGTCGTGTCAATTTATTTGGGATGCCAAATTCTCTCATGGCTTTGTAAAGATCTACTCTGGCTATGCTTTCATAGGCGGCCTTAAAGTCTGTAAACAGATGGTATGTTGGGATGTTAAAGTCTAGACATTTTTCCATCGTTTAGAGGTAAAAAATCCAAAACAGTCTAATCTACGCGTAACACAATGCTTTTTAGATTTTTGAAAAAAATCATTTCAAAATACCTACAGATTCCCTCACAAACAAAATTTTTTACTTTCGATGCAGCGATCTTCAGCTTCATAAAAAAATCTATTTTTTTCACAAATTCCTTCCATCAAAAAAAATATTCGATCAATCCAAACAAGTTTAATGCGAATTAACTTTGTTTATTTGATATCCTGAGGTAAGTCATTTTTATGTGCTTATAGAGATGGGGAAATCCGAAAGTTACCAACATGGGGAAATTTTAAATTTGCGGCTTTCTCTTTGCTTCAATTGCTAAAAAGTATAGTAGGAACAACAGTTGACAAAATTTTGAAGATAAATTTGCCAAGTTTATATAAATGTACATACAAAAGTGTATACATAACTGGTTGAAACCTTAGACAAAGTTTTTTTTTTTTTTAAATCTGAACCGCATTTTAAGAAAGTAATCTCGTAGTTTTTTTTTGTTTGGGTGTTTAAAAAAAAATTACTAGGGGCGGAAAAAATTGGATCTGCCCCGTTAGGCCCTAACCCACGCTACGCCACTGACATCAATGCTTGGAATTACCTATACTGTTCATTCAGGCTTTCAAAGCTTACAGCAAAAAACCAAGGAGACATTAGAACCCTTATTGTCCTGATTAATATGGGGCTTAAGCCCCAGTCCAGTGTCTATTGGTGAAGTGATGAGGAGGAAAAAAATTCAATGACGCGCTCTATGTGCACATCACAGTGACGTCAACCTGGTCAAGAAGCTGAAAATATATTGCTGTTATAAGATGCCTGGCACAAGTCGCGTCGATAGCGTATGAACAGCGACATACCATCAGGGGCATCAGGTCGACTAGTCTTCGATTCGAATCTACCCTTGATAATAGACATGGCCTACGCTACGCAGGATTAAAGAAATCGACCTTAAGTCGAACGGACGAATGGAGAATGATATCCTCCGACTTTCTATGCGTAACTCGAGCCATCAGTTAGCTACGGACCGGGAAAGCTGATGAATGGGCCTGTTGGTTTAGGCCGTGATCCATCTTGAATTTACTTTCCACCTTAAAAAAGTAATTTATTTAGTTTTTTTGTTTAATTTTAAACTGATTTTTTAAGTCTTACCCAAAAAACTGTTACAACCTAAATCAAAACATTTGATCAGTTTTAATCGTGCAATCGCTTAATCGCAGATACAAAAAATTACAAGTTTACTAATTCCCTTTAATTCGTGCTTAATTTGTATACGTATATACCTACTGTCTAAAAAAAAAGTATTTATCAAAACGATATTAACTGAAAAAAAAAACAAAAGATACTAACTCTCCAAAAATCCATCTTTTTATTCTTTTCAATGACTATCCATCTCCTTAGGCCTAAATGGAGGCCAAGCTAATACCAAAAATCCATGCGTAACCCTTAAATTAGCATCCATCATCTTCAATATGTTATGCGAGTTGACATAAGGTTTAAACCAACATGACCCTCTATAATACAAAAAAAAAAAACAACAACAACAAAAAGCAGATGGAAATCAACTTTCCATAAATGTTGTGTCCTTCCACAAATTGTTTCACCCTTTTCCACACACTTAAGATGACAAAAAAAAAAAAAAATAAAGAATAAGAAAAAAGAATATAATACCTAAAATATTCTTATACATACTCATACATAATATACACACAACAATACACAACAATTGCCTAGGAATATCATTTACGTATAAATGAAAATTGTTTATGCGATAGATGTTTTTCCATTTTAGCAAATTGTTCTTCGAATCGTGTCCTTATTTACTAGTCCACCCACAACCCATACTTCTCATTAATATAAGCCCCAACCAAATGTACTTACCCCATCCCTTTGCCTACTCCATAAGAATGATAGGGACTTAGACTTTTTTTTTGTCTTTTGTTTTGTGTTTTTTTTTTGGCAATTTATTTTGCATACCATATATATTTTTTTTTCTTTTACTTATATATCCATAAAAAAAGACAAAATATACATTTTATCATTTTGAAGGAGTGAGAGGGTGGCGGGAATAAACAGATATGCGGGTGAAGGTTTTATTTAACATGATTCGTGTGGGCTGAATGGAGTGCCAAAAAAATACGAATATAATTGTACAGTATAGGTATGTACCTATATGGAGTGTAAATCTTTCCAGTCTCAATTTCCTCACAATAGCTTGTCATTTTAGATAAGACACGAAATAATGTTGGATTCTAATACAGAATTTATAATGAATTGAGTTTGTACTCTCTTTTCCCATGCTCGTGTGATAGCATCATTTTACTCAAAGTATAAACAGTCATGTGTCATGTATGTTGGGTACAAGCATATAGGGGATCGAGGGTTAGGGTATGATTTTAACTTATTTATTAACTTCTTAATAAATAGAAATTAATCGTACTGTCGAGCGTAAATATTTGACCGTTCAAGAAACCATAGAAATCTCCAAAAATCTCTATTAATAAAAAAAACACTATGTACTCCTTAACACACGTGTTAGTTGGCACACGGATAGGGAACTTCATCAAAATGTATAGCAACATACGTGTGACACCTACATGCCGTGATTTATGAAAAATATGATTGTAGTAGTAAAAGGTCCGATGAGATGTATGCATGTGTGTATTAAGAAGTTATCCCTCTCATAAGTGCCAAATTTGGCGATTGAAACTTATTCGCCAACTATAACTTGTCACAGACCATTCCACATTTATTAATATGAATTACAAGTTGAAAGATGTGTAAGTTCTATCAAGTCATTGTTTGTCGTTTATTAATAGAATGGTAAGTTTTTGACTACTTGACTAAAGTCTGAGCTTGAGAGTAACCAACTGCCAGATATAATGATGTCTGACGATAACTTTCGAAATTTTCTGGATATAGACAAAATAAAAGTGATTGGTGCAGTGTAAGGTTTGTGGTAGTAATGGTTAGTGCGTAGTAGTAATGGTTAGTTTCGTAGGGGTTCGATTTCCAGCCTTGTACACCTAAAACACAAAAAAACTGGCTACTGCCTCTTGCGAGGAAGTGACAAATCCTGCAAGCGTATCTCTTAGCAGGAATAAATGCAACCTTAGCCATTCGGATTCGGCAGAAAATTGTAGGTCCCCTCCATTCCTGCAAACAAACAACATGCACACTGGAATGGTTGGGAGTTGTAAGTCACTAGGCCCTGGTTCTCGACGGGCTTTCACGACACCAAATTTCTTTTTGGTCTGAATAGTCCCAGATTTTGTTGTCTTGTTGTTCAAGCGAATACAAATAAAGTACAAGTTCAAAAAAAATAGGAGTGATTCTTTCTTAAAGATAAAATTATAGTTCAATAGTTAACTATATATTAACACGACACACAAGTAAAATGGCATCTTTAAAAATCAGTTGTTTTTGTCAGTTTTTAATGACAAATATATTGAAAAATTTCAGAAAATCTTAATAATGAAAAAGCGCATATTTTGTATACCTCTAGATCCAATTTTTGTCATAAAAGCACGATAATGACAGTAATTGGAAAAAAAATATGGTATGAATGATCGCATTATGTGAATTGTATAAAAATATACTTTGGTGATTTTTGCACCTAAAAAAATATTAATGGTAACCCTATAATAAGATTATAATTAATAACAAAATATTTTAAATATGCATAGTTTTGCGTTGTTATTTTTCGAAGCAAAATGTGGAAATTAGCAGATGCAATTTTAATTGCACCGAGAATTTAGCCTACATATGCCATGATTTTTACAAATATAATACGTCAATTAACTTGTGAGATAAATACTCGCACCAAAAAACACATTATTTTTTGACATGAGAGAATCACGAACACACATAAAAACTATTCGCCTACCTTCTTCAAAAAAAGAAATTAAAAATGCGAAAGATATATGTTTTTTTAAGTTTACACACACTCGTCCTCTTTTTAACAACTTCTGTAGGAAGAGACGCACTCCCATAGGAAGAGTTCAGAGAGCTTTACTAGATTTACAAAGCGGCGTCTATAATCACATAAGAAGAATAAAACTCTTCCTATAGGATCAAGAGGCTCCCATAACTAGGCCATTTAAGGCTTTTAACAATCTTATAAGAATCTAGAAGAACTCCTCAAGAGTGCATTTAGCTCCCTAAAAAAAGTCTCGTAGCGCTCTCGGAGCGTCTTATGAGAGGAAAAATGTTACTTGGGTAACTACTACTTTGCTTAAAACAAATAAGATAGTAAAAACATAAATTTTCTTAAAATTATGCAAAAGAAGCTGTTCAAAATATTTCAATTCAAGTATAGAAAAACAACGAAAATAATCAAACTTTTTAGTTTTTTTTTTTCAGTACTTTGTTGAAAAACCTTTGTTTTTTATTACTGCTGCACATCTGCGTGGCATTTAGTTGACTTGGGTCCAACAGCGCTCAATTGGTATTTGATGCCATGCTTCCTGAACTGCGTCCCACAATTACCGCGAATTCGAAGGTCTCCGCTGGCAAGCAACCTTTTTGACATCTGCCCATAAATTTTCTATGGGATTAAGGTCAGCCGACTGAGCTGGCCATTGCTCAACCTCAACCCCATTGACCTGAAACCATTCCTTAGCAGACTTACTCGTATGTTTCGGGTCGTTGTCTTGCTGGAATATACCCATTTCATCGGCATATTCCATGAGGCAGCATCAAATTGGACAAGATATCCACATAAGCCCGCTGATACATTGTGCCAATTATTTGATGTATGGGATGGGGCCATTACCACTATAAGAGAAACTGCCCCATGCCATCACCTTAGCACCTCCAGCACAGTTTTAACGGTCTACTGGACGATGCGACGATCGTCCGTTATAGTTGTTTTTCGTTTCCGACCTCGGGTTTCGGATGTTTCTTTGTATTTTATAGCATTAGCGATCATCTGGTTAGAGCATCCCAACAGCAACTTTATGTCTTTATAAGTTTTGCCTTCATTTCAAATTTTTTAAAAAAAAATTCACGCTTTTCGTCGGTACAATGCTTTCCTCGGCCCACTAAATAATCAAATGTTTGGAAATAAACGATTTTTCAACTCTAAAATATTCCTAACTGAATTTTCATACTTAGTTCTTAATATCAGCCTCATTGGGTGTAAAAAGCACTTAAATTCTGGTTATCAATGCAAATGTGCATGAATTGCAAACCAGTTCATTGTGTTTTCATTATCAATGCCCCATTATAAATATTTACCGAAAAATAAATGAGTTGTTTACCAGTAAACACATAGTAAAAAAATATGGTCGACTGGGTCGCACGAACTTACTCTTATGCGCTATCACATTGTGGTTCTATTGTCTGAAATAAATTAGCTATAGGAGTCTATATTTTATCCATTTTCCAAATCTTAGTATAGTTGCAGGTGGTATTATGTGGGTATACAAAAATTAACAACATAGCCTAGTGTTGAAAATATGCAATATGCATAAAAGGAAATTATATTATTTAAACTGGTAAATTGTTTTAAATCAACTAAATTAGAAAGAAATTGATTAAAATACTTTAAATCTGTTTTAACCCAACGCGATGTACACCATTTGATTTCTTATATAAATCTTAATTTATAAGAAAAAAAAATTGAAAATCGTAGGAGCGGTTTAAAAAATAATTAATTTTTTATATTTAAAATTTCGTTAACATTTTTGAGAAAAAAATTCGTACGCCAATTTAAAGTATTTGTTAATGTTAAGTTAAAAATTGAACTTTACAAAAAAATCTGCTACCTGTTTTCGAAATATCGAATTTTCAAGAAATAATTTTGTCCAAAAATTATTTTTTCAAAAATTTTTCTACTCACTTTTTTTTATATTTGTTACAAGCTTCTGTATAAAAAATCTAATTTTATTCGGTTGATCAGATATTTAGATAGTCGAAAATCAATGAAACCGTTCTATATGAGAGGTACTGTTAAAAAACCTAAAATAGAAAATTAATAAATTTTAAATGTTAGATCGTACTAATTTTAACACACAAAAAACTTTTATCAAAATCGTAGGAGTTGTTTTTGAGAAAAAAAAAAAAATATTTTTCTTAACGGATCTTAAACATTTGTATGGGAGGCACGGTTATTTTTGGGTATTAGAATAATTTTTGTCAAAAATCTTCTAGATAAAGTTAAAAAAATGCTATATTACAAGTTTAATAAAAATCGACAGAGTTGTTTTTGAAATATTGAGTCTTCAAAAAAAATAATAAAACTTTTTTTAAAAATCTTAAAAATATTTTTTTTGAAAATTTTGGTACGCAATATTATTTAGAATGTTTCAATAATTCTTCATAAAAAAATTGATCAAAATCAGTTTATCCGTTTTCGAGAAAAGCGAAAATCAAAAAAATGGTTCTTTGGGAGGTACCATTAATAACCATTTTTCGGGACCATTTTTTTTACTAAACGGCAACTTATAACTATTTAAATGTATTGAGTTCTTCTTGAGTTTGGTCCTAAAAAAAAGAGAAAAAATCGGGAGGGGGGAATGTCAAAAAAACGCTAGGTACCACGTTCAAAGAAAATCGACCCATCCGTTCAGGCTGTAGTCGAACCGACAGACAGACAGGCAGACAGACAGACAGACAGACAGACGGACGTTTTTGCGAGACCCACTTTTTTCGTCTTCGCTATCATCGTAATGTCAAGTTTGATCAAAATCTCGAGTTCGATTTTTTTTGCCATTTAATACCTACATATATTCGCAAGTAAAAAATAACTTGGACACGTTTTGTAAAAGCACTCCTTTTATTTTGAACAAAGCATATAAATAAGGTCTTTAACTGGCTGAACGCCATGGTGGGTCAGCGAATATTTTCATACATTCTGTGTATTACATAAGTTACATAAGTTAAAGATACCACCATATATTCAGGTAGTAAGTATAGTAAGACAAAACGAACCACTGCAACATTTTCGTAGAGCTCTGTAGAATATTATTTTTCAAAAATCGTGAAATTTTTATCAACTTTTGCATTTTAAAAGCGAAAACAAAATTGATGGTATGGTATAATTCATTCAACCCTTTAGTGTGATTTTGTTTGCCTCTGACCAATAATTTTATAAAAAAAATACACAAATGTAGTCTGACATCTTATCTTTCTTAAAAGACCTTAACCTTTCATATCCGATGATTATAATCTTCGGATTTTTTGATTTTTTTGAAGGCATTTGTGCATGCTGGAATTTTTCTCCACTGAAACACGTATATTGGTGATAAAATACTACCCATTGCTACGCAGCTGCAATTGAGCGGCTTTACGCTGCCCGTATCTTGACATTCATAACATCTTTTCGTTCCATCTACACTTTTACACAATTATTTACGAAAGCTTGCAATTTTCGAGATGGTTGCAGAGACTATACCCAGATCTCGCAGGCATATAAGAGCAGGGATTTGAAGAATCTAAACTTCGTGCGTATAAGGTGATTTTACTGAAATTCCAAACTGGCCACAAAACATCGAAAGCAGCTCGAAATGTATTTATCAGCTTTTAACATCAATTTCCGTATACTATCCCTAGCCGATACAAAATTATCGAGGTGATTAAATTCTGTAACCTCTTCAATTGGTGCCTGTTGAAAAATAATATACGCTGATGTGTGGAACGGCCTGTGTCCATTTGCGTTATTCTTGTCTTATTGCAGTTTATCCACATTCACTCAACCCATTGATTATGTATTCCAAATGACTAAGCCCTCCAATCTCCAATACTCTTTGATACAACTTAGGCAGTTAGTCAGTACATCATCTATAACCAATATAAAGAGGGTTGGTGACAAAACATTCCCTTGTCATACCCCCTATTGCACTTCAAAAGAGATGGAGGGCTGTCCATAATTCAAAATGAAGTACCTTCCGTTATTGTAGGACTCCTTGATAATATAGTAGCAACTAGCAACTCTGCCTATACGCAGAGAAGATCTCAATGTATGCATTCGGTATTGCTCTGTTCAAACCCGTTCTCGAAATCCGTTAATATTTGCTAAAAAGGTGAGGCACAGAGCAATAACAACCGAAGAAATAAAGTCAAATTTTCCAAAATAAAATGAAATAACACTAACGGCCTTTTTTTCCTTTCTGAAATGGAAAAAAAGCTTTGGGATTTGGGAATCCAAAAATACTGTTGCCAAAGGCGCCTGCCTGATAAGTACGGGTCTTAATTCCAATTCAGAAAGGCAATAACTCTCTTTTGTTTTAATGATTTTTATTAATGGTCTTATTGCCACTTGAAAAAGCAAAACGAGCCTGCGGGTGTTATTTCCTTCTTTTTTTTGGGAAATATGACTCGTGGGCTTTTATTGCACTGCACCGGTGACTGCGGTTGCTTTGCTTCATTACAATTACAACTTCTTTTGATATTCGATTCAAATACAACTGTCTATTTTTTGGTGAAGAATGCATGCGGAACGACTGAACAAACTCGGAGGATGAGACATAAAAAGCATCTGTTCACTTAATCCTGAGTTAACTCTCACCATATTCGATGAGTTAATTTTAATCTCGCACTGAAAAACTGGGGACCTAAGCGCTTGGCACGAATTGAACGGCCAGCGTTAGAGCAACAAGTTCAAGCGACAACTGGCCTTTATTGACCGACAATTTTCTTGAGCAGCAAGTTGTAAAAAATCCGTTGCTATACCCAAGTAACTTTTGCAAACATTTTAATCGTCGTTCCGGTTTCAATAAAAAATAAAAAAAAAATAAAATAGATTTAAAAACAGAGCGACGGACGGTGCTCAGAAACGGCGCTCAATGACTAGACTACATGGCAGAAATCATACGATCTTTTAATGTTTAGTTTTTATTCTGTCGCACTTGAGTTTAAAATTGGAATAAAATCGGTCGAAACCCAAAAGTAATACAATTTTTTTGAAATTCATTAAACCCCATTTTCGTTTTGTGAATTGGCTGCCAAAAATTTGTGAAACCACCTTACCCCATTCTCCCCTTAGAAAAAAAAAAACAACCTACTTACATCTTATTAAAGATTTTACTTCTTTTATGTACAAACATATTTAATATTTTCTCTTGGTCCTCAAGATTTTCTCTTGATGAAGATTTTATTTTTGTTATCAAAATGAAAAAAAAGCTACAATAAACCGGTATCTATATGTATATCTGCCTACTTTATCCACCTTTATATTTTCAGTAATAAATTATCTTTTATAATTTACAGTCCACTGTGGTTCTTATTTTACATAGTATGTACAGTAGGTAGGTAGTAGGTACCTACATACCTATAAATAAGGATTTTTGGATTTTTTTTTTCTGTACAATAACTTCAACTTGTCACAATTTTTCTGATGAAATATGAAGGATATGTTGGAAGAGAAGGTGGTGAGCATTTATATGTATTGACTGAATATAAAACTCTTATATAAATAATGAAACCATCCTTGGGATGGTAAGCTCTGTGTCTATATTTGTTTTGTTTTCTTTTATCTTAATCTTATGAATAGGTAAGTAGGTACGTATATATATGAATTAAGGCAACGAGAACCTCTTTTAGGCTTCCCCAACAGGTATTTTGTATACCAATTTAAGTTTTACTCTTCACGAAAACCTCTATAGGTAGATAGTTTAAAACCAAAAACCATACATTTCAAACCTAGGATAATTCATCAAGATATGAATGAAAACCCATAAAAGTTAAGAATCTTGCTGTTAATACCAAGGTATACCCCTATTCCTACTGAGCTTAGCTCCTTTTGTAGATCACGGGACTTAAAATCAAGGCACGGAAACGCTCGCACACGAAACGCTTTCAGCTCATATTTTGCCCACGATCGTACGCAGGGTTCAAAGGCTCGCGAGCGGGGGCGCAAAAACGACGGATCGAAAAACGGAGAACGCCAATCGATTTAGGAGGTGGAAATTACCTAATGTCACGCCCAGCTCTCTAGGTCCATTAGAACACTTAATTTGACAGGTGTCAAAATGTCAATCAGAATTCCGAGAATACGCGCTACGTAACGTTTAATATTAAAATTGTTTTCTTTTTTTCTAAATTCTAACAGGCTCGCGAGTGCTAAATTAGCTCGCTCTCGTCTCACGCGTAGGGTTTTGTTATCGCACATAATGAGAGCGCTCTTGAAGTGAACATTTTGCTAGATCATAATGAGAGCGCTCTTGAAGTAAGCGTTTATCAATCGAAATGCTCACGAGTGCGAGATAAACTAAAAGTACTCACTGTTACGGTAAAATTTTGCCGTAACAAGAATTACTCTTGTGCTTCCCCATCCTAGGTTCCTTTCTTCCCAACTTTCTTTTACAGGTGTTTCGTTCAACTTACTGAGAGAGAGAAGGGCAGCCATGGTCCATCAGCCATTGGTTCACTGTCTCAGTACCTTGAAGAAACAACTTATCGAAGTTGTCAATTTTGACACTTTCGTGGATGGTTGATCCACAGCATCATATTTGACAGACGGGTGGTCTGTTCTGAACCACTAATTCCAAGCGCGGGTGACAGTTGGTCCTCGAACGCTCATAATTCTTGACAGACGGGCGGTCTGTACAAACTTTACATACAAAAAGCACGGACGACAGTTGGTCTCTGATGCCGATGTTACTCCTGGTGAGAATGGCTGTTTGCCCAACCTAAAAAAAATTAATTTATTTGTTTTTGTAAAAGATGGAACGTTAACCACTAGTCCTCATCCCCCAAATCTGCGCAAAAGCCCAACGACGTAGAGTAACTTCGCGAAATAGGGAATAACTGCCTGCATCTCCTATCCTGAAAAATGTGTATAATTGAATTTTGCTTTCCACCAATTTGTTGCTAGTTGCTAGTTTTTTTTAAATGAAAGGGGAAAAATGCACGCGGGATGAAGTTGACTTTCTTTTTGGTTTTTGGAAACTTCCTTTTTAAAATAGTTTAGTGGGTGAGAATAGGTGGCTGAATGCACCCATTGAATTGCCGCCCACTGGAAGTTGTACAAGAATTCAATGGTGACGGTGCACGAAGCTGGGGTGTAAAGTGCGAGTAGGAAAGGCTGCTGGGTTTCAACTGCGTTGGCTCCCTCACGCGAATATTCTGAGTGTTGCTGAGTGATAACGCGATCGAAGCCCACGTCGCTGATTGGCCGAAAGCACTGGGGCATTGGAAAAAGGAAGAGGTCGTCCAGTCAAGGTGAAAGTCTGGATGGGCACTTCTTACCCGTATTGAGTACGAACCAGAGGTTCTTAGAAAAAAAAGGCAAAAATAAAATAAAAGCAAGTTTCAAAAAGTCAAAAAGAGATTCAAGTTTTTTTTTGATTGTGACAGAGTTACTAAGGAAGGAAATTCCTGGTTTTGATTCTGGCTTAAAAGTCTAGAAAAGTTGGTGAAGAGAGAGTTCCGGATAGTTAGAAAATTTGTCGTCAGGAAGGAGAGTAGCAGGAGTTGAAAAAGCTAAGTATAGTGTTGTGTTGTAATTAGTTTTCTTTTGCATATAAATTCGTTCGCCAGAGTTATTTGTTGTACTCATCTATAATTTTCCGTTTGGCTTTTGCTCCGTAAGTTTTCCGATAAAGCGGAACTCGCGACCCGTTTTCCATTTTCCGTTTGTTCTTTCGGGACCAAGTGTAAACGGTCCATCTTGTTAGTTAAAATTGAATTTCGTTGTTCCCTTTGTCTAAAAGATCTTGGGTTTTAGCCCAATTGCAAGGTTTCCCAAGCAATTTATTAAAAAGTGTTAAAATTCCCATTCGGAATTATAAATCAATCTTTTATTTCAAAATAATTTTCACCGTCGGTTTCGCTTCGGAGGTTTGTAATTTCCATATTAAAAAAAAAATTACTGGCGCCCTTATTTTCTTTTTCAGTTACGCCCCTGTGGCCATAAACATATAAATTAATCTTACTTGATTAACTTCGTCAATCAATTTAATTAACTTTTTATCACTATAAAAGTGTTAAAAAGTGAACCCACCCCTTTGCTGAGCATAGCCGTGGTGGCAGCACTTTTGTTGCTGACTGTTGCACCTTTTTAATTCGCTCTATTGCTTCGCCCGGCTGTTTTGACAGTCGATCTTTCGCCCTTAGGTAAACGTTTACCAAAGATAAATTATTGTTCGTCGGTTCGGTACGCGTTGTTTGTTTTAATATATTAATAATTACCATAATATCGTTTCGTTTTCGCGGATTAAAAGTGTAACATCACATCTTATGGCTCATAGGCGAGCGTATCTTCTAAGAGCTCATTTGGAAAGGCACGATTGCGAGCAGCTCCATGAGCGTGCGTTTCTGACCTCTGCTTAAAATACATTTCCTATAAACTTATTTTTGTAGGTACCTATACCTATGAATTGATTGGAAAATTTGTCAATGTTTTATTCAAATAAGAAGCAAGCAACAAGTATTCTAGATAATCTTCTTTGTCAAAGAAACATCCCCGCAATGCCAAGTCAAAATATTTGATAAGTTCAAATCTTCTTGTTCTCCTTTCGATTATTTCGTTTCTTTTGACATTCCCTGATGGAATGCGTCATCACCACACGCAGCTATATTTCGCAGAAAATAAGATAATACCTCTCCATACGTACAAATCCGGCAAACATTCAACCCCAATTTAAAACTCAAACCCAATTTCACGAATAATATAATCGCGTTTAGGGGATTTCATTATTATACCTCTCCCCGGTTTATACATACCTACACTCCAAATAGAACCATATAAGAACCACAATGTATTCATCAGCACTAAACCATCGACACCACATCATCAACGAGTTCCGAAAAACCACAATTTGCCTCACTCTTTTGTCGGTTGAAGCATAACATACCTAGCATAAAGGTCCCCATATAGCCCCCCAACAATATACATATACCTGACCTTAACCACGACCTTTCTTGCATTCCTTATGGCATCAGTACTTTTGTGAGGCTGACTCCCTTCTTTTGCCTCACCAAGAAGTTTCCATTACAAAAGAATGGAATTTCACAGGCCTTCATCAAGAGAAAAGACTCTGAATCTTCTAACAGTATATCTGCAGGACCAGCACAAGCACAGCACACACCGAGACTATCAAATTTCATTTGATCAAAATACACAGAGATAAGTATGTACCTATATACGTTCTATTCACTCACATTCACCCTCCGCAATTCCGCATCCTCATCCCCATATCCATCCAAACACAAACAGTTATGGTGAATTACACAGAATCACGTCGGATACGGCATGTGAAAATTTCAGCCTGGCGGATTCAATTAATTTTTGTACAGCACAGCCGACCTGAAATATTTTGTTAATAAACTTTAAGCTGAGAGCAATTTCCACACGCGGAAGCGCTAAATGTTCATTAGAAATGTGCTTTCTGCATAGCTGTATAAGCATATATCCTGCAGGAATCAGCCATTACAACAAAAACTTCGTACTCGATGTTGTTCGTAAACCTCGTAATTATTCCCGATTTAAGGGAAATTATAATTGGAATTACGTAATAGCAGCGGGCGAGTTCACAATTTATTTTCAAGTTCAATACCTATATTCGAAGGATTAAAATGGTATTGATATTGGATATGGTAACAGGAAACCTAGAGGAATTTGTAAAGGTACCTTTCGAATCCAGGGTTGACCGCTACGCACCGTTAATGATTATTGCAGATAGTTCAGTGTTCAGAAATATAATATTAGAGTTTATAATGGAATTTTCAGACAAGTCCAATATTTGTGGGTGGCTTACGAATCGCTTTAATTTTATGTGAAGGAATGTTGACAAATACAAAGTAGAAACGAATTAAAGGAATGAGAATCTAGATGGAGTTTGCAGAGTCTGTCTGAATGTAGTAAAGGTGAATGAATTGTCATAGTGGTCATATGATAAACACAAAAGTCGTTTTTATTATATTTTTCCTAAGAACACTATTGGATAGCTAGCCATTGTCTAAATACAGTCGACTCTCCCTAAGTCGAATGTTCTCGGGATACCAACATTTGTTCGAGTTAGAGAGAGTTTTGGAAAAATTCGAGTTATAGTGAGAGAGATTTTTTTTTTGTTTTTTTATTTAATAAAAATAGGTTAATATACATACTTACACAAAGTTAACAAAAAAAATATACTCATATAAATATACTCATGAATTCATCGAAACAAAACAAAAATATAAAATAAAAACCATCTTCTGAATAGGAAGAAACAGACGATGATGGCACACGCGATGCTACAAATACATATTAAGGGTATTGAAGTGTTTAGTTACATATATACATATGTAGTTGGACATCTCCTTATTTATAAACGCATTCAAACAATATTCTAATAATTTTTCGTTTTCAAATGTATAGCTAAATAAAACACACACAGCGATACATTTTTAAAAGAATTTTATTTCATTCAAATGGCCACCTCGGGAATATTCGCAACCTGCGATTCTTTTGAGATAATTTGTTACCACTTTTCGCACATTTCGGGTGGTATCTCGGCCATAACTTGAGTAATGTTGGTTTTTAATGCGTCTAGAGTATGGGAATTATTCGCGTAAGCACCGTCTTTTGCGTAGCCCCACAGACAAAAATGTAACGGTGTCAAATCGCATGATCTTGGTGGCCATCAATTGACGTCGCCAAAACGTGAAATTACGCGACCAGGAAACTTCTCACGCAATAAAGCCATAATTGGTCGAGTTTTGTGGCTTGTTGCCCCGTCTTGTTTAAACCACATATCGTCGAAGTATTTATCTTCAATCGCCGCGCCGGCCAAAAAAAATCATTCGACCAATTCCAGCCAACGCCGGGAAATCGATAAATTCGGATCATCAGCAACACTCTCACTTGCAGCAGCAATATTTTCGACTGGGCGTGCATTACGATGATGCACAGGCCTTACGATATCGGCAGGGCCGGACCAACCATATGTGCAAGATGTGCAAATGCACAGGGCGCGAAATTCTGGGGGCGCATTACCAGAAGCAAGAAAATGTAATCTGATCTTGCGCAAACAAATATGTACTGCTAGTTTCATTTTAACAAAAAAACTTGTTCAAACAATCCCAAAATAACATCCATCACAACTGTGCTAAGTTATTTCTTGCACACTAACTAACATCACTTTCATTGTTGCATTCAAGGAGAATTTAACTAAGAATATCACAAAATTGAAGATCCCACTAGAACTACGTATTAAAAGTCTACCTCCTGGGTAATGTGGAAAAGTCTTATGCATGCTGTGTATGTATGTATGGATGCAAATATAAAAAAGAGGCGCTTTCTACAAATCTTGCATAGGGCGCAAGTTTGGCTGGGGCCGGTTCTGGATATCAGTAAAGCTACGAGTAGACGTCAACGCAAATGGTCAACGCGTTGACTCTCTGACGCCTGAATGAGGTAAAATGCACACGACTTAGCAACTTTGGGACAGTATTTTACGTCATTTTGACGTCAGAGAGTCAACGCGTTGACCATTTTCGTTACCCGTCTAATCGTTGCTCAACGCTTCCACGCTCTTCAAATTTCTTCGAAATTGTTCCGCTTACTTGCGTAGTTGGTCGATTATGATGACCATAATCATCGTGTAGTGCGAGAAAAGTGACTACGTTTGAATCACCACTTTTGTATAGTAAGTTCGATTTTTAAGCGATCCATTATCGTAAATGGCAAACATTCAACTGAAATTATGACACTTCAAATGACAGCTGAGTTTGACAGGTGTCAAATGTCAGCATTACCAACTTGGAACCTTGAAATGAATGACCCTGTATGTTTTCATATATTATTCATTTATCTACATCCCTTCAATCCGGCAATTTCGTGAACTTTTGAATACGTTCAATGAACTTTTCATTAAGTAACTAGACTTAAACATACTGGGGCCTATTCATAGTCACTTTTAAACTGCAGTTTATCTTAGACTGGGGTTTATTCAATGTTATTTAGATAGGATAAACCCAGGTCTATGATAAACTGGAGTTTAAAAGTGATTATAAATATGCCCCATCTTCTTTGGAATGGGTTTATACGCTTGTAGTCCGAAAAATGATTGCACAAATCTTTGGGCTACATTCCTTACATATTGAGAAATTGGAATTACAAAAGAGTGCTGCCTAAATACGCCGATCCGGATTAAAAATTCTGTAAATAACGCAATTACAAACATGCGTTCTACCACTTCTTATTTACAACCTAAAAAAAAGTTATGATCATTTTGACTCATATTTTGCAGCTGATCTATAGTATTTTTAAATGTTAAAATATCACGAATATTTGTGGTGTTAAAATTCTATTTTCTGTTCTGTGTATCATCTCACTCCAATCTCCAAAATGTCTCATTCAGCAGACTTTAAGATTCCATAGTCGTCTCGCTTTCGAATAACTTAGTTTCGTTTTGGTCTCGTCTCGGTATCGTCTTGCACTTAGAGCGTTTTTTGTATTTTTGTAACGGGTGATTTTTTAGCTGGTTTGGTTTTGGCAACACTGGTTTTGACAGCTGACGTGTGTTTAGTACCTTGTGTCACTGTCAAACAGCTTCAGTTTGGTTTTCAATTTAACCATGGATCGTCTTACAAATGAACAACGCTTGCAAATTTTTGAATTTTACTATCAAAATTCGTGCTCGGTTCGAAATGTTCATCGCGCGCTGCTTGTGTTCAGCGATGAGGCTCATTTTTGGTTGAATGGGTACGTAAATAAGCAAAATTGCCGCATTTGGGGTGAAGATCAGCCAGAAGCATTGCAACAGCTACCAATGCATCCCGAAAAAGCCACTGTTTGGTGCGGTTTATGGGCCGGCGGCATTATTGGGTCATATTTCTTCAAAGATGATGCGAATCGCAGCGTTACTGTCAATGGTGAACGCTACCGAGCGATGATAACAAACTCTTTTTTGCCCAAAATGGAAGTTCTTGACTTGCATGATATGTGGTTTCAACAAGACGGTGCCACATGCCACACAGCACGCGAAACAATGGCGCAATTGCGAGGCGAGTTTGGTGAACAGTTAATTTCACGTTTCGGGCCGGTCAATTGGCCGCCTAGATCGTGCGATTTGACACCATTAGATTATTTTTTGTGGGGGTATGTCAAGGCTGATGTCTATAGGGACAAGCCCGCTTCGATTGACGCACTGGAAGCCAACATCCATGCATTCATTCGTGAGATACCGGCCGATATGTGTGAAAGAGTATGCCAAAATTGGACTCAGCGGATGGGCTACCTGAGACGCAGCCGCGGTCAACATTTGCATGAAATTATCTTTAAACATTAAATTGCAAGGTTCAAACTATCGATTCAAATAAATATTTCATTCATTTTTTCGAATTTTTTGTCTTTTTTTTTAAAAAAAAGTTCTAAACCTCTTAAAAAATCACCCATTACAAAGTAGAAACGAATTAAAGGTATGAGAATCTAGATGGAGTTTGTGGTCATATGATAAGCACAAACAGTCGTTTTTATTATATTTTTCCTAAGAACCCTATCCAAGCTAGCCATTGTCTAAATAGTTGGTCATCTCCTTATTTATAAACGCATTCCAACAATATTCTAATAATTTTTCGTTTTCGAAAGTATAGCTAAATAAAACACACACAGCGATACATTTTTAAAAGAAATTTTATTTCATTCAAATGGCCGCCTCGGGAATTTTCGCAGCCTGCGATTCTTTGGAGATAATTTGTTACCACTTTTCGCACATTTCGGGTGGTATCTCGGCCATAACTTGAGTAATGTTGATTTTTAATGTGTCTGGAGTATGGGGATTATTCGGGTAAACACTGTCTTTTGAGTAGCCCCACAGAAAAAAATCTAACGGTGTCAAATCGCATGATCTTGGTGGCCATCAATTGACGTTGCCATAACGTGAAATTACGAGACCAGGAAACTTCTCACGCAATAAAGCCATAATTGGTCGTGTTGTGTGGCTTGTTGCCCCGTCTTGTTTAAACCACATATCGTTGAAGTATTGATCTTCAATCACCGGCCAAAAAAACATCGGTTATCATTCGAACAATTAGTGCTGCGAACGCCGGGAAATCGATAAATTCGGATCATCAGCAACACTCTCACTTGCAGCATCAATATTTTTGACTGGGCGTGCATTACGATGATACACAGGCCTTACGATATCAACAGGGCCGGACCAACCATATGTGCAGGATGTGCAAATGCACAGGGTGCGAAATTCTGGGGGGCGCATAACCAGAAGCAAGAAAATGTAATCTGATTTTGCGCAAACAAATATGTACCTACTGCCAGTTTCATTTTAACCACAAAACTTGTTCAAATAATCTCAAAATAACATCCATCACAACTGTGCTAAGTTATTTCTTGCACACTAACTAACATCATTTTCATTGTTGCATTCAAGGAGAATTTAACTAAAAATATCACAAAATTAAAGATCCCACTAGAACTAAGTATTAAAAGTCTACCTCCTGGGTAATGTGGAAAAGTCTTATGCATGCTGTGTATCAGTGTATGTATGTATGGATGCAAATATAAAAAAGAGGCGCTTTCTACAAATCTTGCATAGGGCACAAGTTTGGCTGGGGCCGGCCCTGGATATTAGTAAGGCTACGAGTAGACGTCAACGCAAATGGTCAACGCGTTGACTCTCTGACGCCTGAATGAGGTAAAATGCACTCGACTTAGCAACTTTGGGACAGTATTTTACCATTTTCGTTGACCGTCTAATCGTAGCTTAACGCTTCCACCCTCTTAAAATTTCCTCGAAATTGTTCCGCTTACTTGCGTAGTTGGTCGATTATGATGACCATAATCATCGTGTAGTGCGAGAAAAGTGACTACGTTTGAATCACCACTTTTGTATAGTAAGTTCGATTGTTAAGCGATCCATTATCGTAAATGGCAAACATTCAACTGAAATTGTGACACTTCAAATGACAGCTGAGTTTGACAGGTTCAAATGTCAGCATTACCATTTTGGAACCTTGAAATGAATGACCCTGTATGTTTTTATATTATTTACTAACATCCCTTTAAACCGGCAATTTCGTGAACATTTGAATACGTTCAATGACCGTTTCATTTCGTAACTAGACACCCTGTATATACTCACTTAAGAATAGGTTTGGACAATCATTTGTAGTGTCTAAGTTAGATATTTGGTTGGTAATGTTCGACAGCTGCCAAAAATTAAACATAATTTGCAATGGGCTTATAAGCTAGTAGTTCGAAAAATGCTTGCAAAAATCCTTGGGATACATTCCTTACATATTGAGAAATTGGAATTACAAAAGAGTGCTGCCTAAATCCGCCGATCCGGATTAAAAATTCTGTAAATAACGCAATTACAAACATGCGGGCTACCACTTCTTATTTACAACCTAACAAAAAGTTATGATCATTTTGACTCATATTTTGCAGCTGATCTATAGTATTTTTAAATGTTAAAATATCACGAATATTTCTGGTGTTAAAATTCTATTTTCTGTTCTGTGTATCATCTCACTCCAATCTCCAAAATGTCTCATTCAGCAGACTTTAAGATTCCATAGTCGTCTCGCTTTCGAATAACTTAGTTTCGTTTTGGTCTCGTCTCGGTATCGTCTTGCACTTAGAGCGTTTTTTGTATTTTTGTAGAAGAAATATAGAACTGACGTTTGAATCTAGAATTTTTAATCTTTTCTGCCAGTATCACCTAGACCGCTAGGCCGACGAGACTATAATCTTTATGTGATTCCGAACTCCAAAAAATACGATTTCGTTTTAGATGCTTTGGTCTTAGTTTCGGGGAAGCGACCTATAAGAGGCCAGTGCTAATTGCAATAATATTGCATTTCAGATTTCTGCCAAACACTGCATATTTAAAAATTTCACGCACGTACATATTTTTTTTATTGTTGATTTTCCTAAAAATAAAGGGTTTTCCAATAAGAGGTGTTATTTTGAATAGCCCGCTATTTCGGTAGCTGTCACTTTTGAAGCTGTCATTTTTTGACGTTTGACAAGTAGAAACTACGCCATTAATAAAAATGGAACGATACACGCTTCAACAACGCATTGAAATTATTAAAATTCACTATAAAAATGGTGAAAATTTGGCAGAGACGGTTCGTAAAACTAAAACATTTTTGGGTCGTCGTGAAGCACCTTGTCGGACCGCAATACAGAAATTGGTGGACAAATTCGAGCTGTTGGGACAAGTTAGTGATGTGAAGAATAAAACCCGTGCACGTCGCTCAAGAACAACTGAGAATATTGTTGTTGTAGCCCAAAGTGTTGAAGAAAACCCAGTTTTGTCCATTCCTCGTCGTTTCTGGAATTAGGCATTCCACAAACGTCATTACACCGTATTTTGCATAAAGACTTGGGTCTTAAGGCTTATAAAGTTCAGTTAACACAAGAACTCAAGCCGGCTGATCATCAACAACGTCGTGTCTTTGCTGATTGGGTCCTTGAAATGCATGAAAATGATCCGGAATTTCATCGAAAAATCATCTTGACTGATGAGGCCCATTTCCACCTCGGAGCCTACGTCAACAAGCAAAACTGTCGCATCTGGGGCTCGGAAAACCCAAGAGTTATTGTTGAAAAGCCTCTCCATCCTCAACGCGTGACTGTTTGGTGCGGTTTATGGTCCGGCGGGGTCATTGGACCTTACTTTTTCGAAAATGAGGCTGGAGCAACAGTTACGGTCAATGGATTGCGCTATCGAGAGATGATTAATGATTTTTTATGGCCGGAATTGGATGGTATTGATCTGGACAACGTTTACTTTCAACAAGATGGCGCTACGTGCCACACAAGCAATGAAACCATCGATCTCTTACGGGAAAAGTTTCCGGACCGTGTTATCTCTCGAAGATGTGATCACAATTGGCCACCGAGATCTTGTGATTTAACACCTTGCGACTTCTTCCTTTGGGGCCACGTGAAAGATAAGGTCTACGCCAACAGCCCAGCGTCGATTCAAGACCTCAAGATGGAATTCATGAGGCTATCGAGGACATAGGGCAGCCACTTTGCGATTTGGTTATGGAAAATTTCATGAAAAGGATATGGCCCTGTAAGCGTGGTCGTGGCGGCCATTTGGCTGATGTTGTGTTCCATTATTAACGGCATACCTTCCTCTTTATAATGAAATAAACATCCGATCATTTATCTCAAAAAATGCCATTTTTCTTTGAATATCAAAATAACACCTCTTATTGGGAAACCCTTTACATGGTGGATTTTCAATTTTAAAATAATAAATTCCGTGTGGTTTTGCATAAGATATGAGAAAAAAGTAGAGCGCAGGGATTTAAAAGAATGCAATCTCTTGGGAATGGAGTCTTTAAAAATCAATAATGGAATTTAGTTAAAAGATTGCATTCATTTACTTCACTTTAAGATTTCCACCGACGTCAAATTTTGAAGTCATTATTTATTTGACATAGAAAAGATGGCAATCATTTTTGTTCCCCATTAGTTTTACAGAAATCAATTGAATGCAATCTTTTTTGAATTCATGCATTCTTTGCAGTCATTTGCATTCTTATGTACATGGTCATATACCTTGGATTACCAGACGTAGGTAGATTTTGTCATGTAACTGGGGGGGGGTGTAGTTTACTGAGGCCATCAGAGCACGTAAGGCTTATGAAGGGCAAAAACAAAGCAAAGTATGCTAAATAATTCAAGAAATGCAAAAGAATGTAAAGAAAAAGAATTAAAGGAAGAAGAATATAAAGAATGATTCATGCATCCCAAAAGATTGCAGTCAATTGATTGCTTTAAATAATGAATGATTGCAATCTTTTCGATGTCAAATGAATAAGGGTTGTATTATAATTTAAAGTCTAGATCTCAAAGTGAAGTCAATGAATGTTATATTCACATTGACGCCATTAAAGGTTGCATTCACAAAAGATTACATTCTTTTATAACCATACTTACTATTTTCACGCTGGTAGAGTAATTTCTTAAGAAGAAACAAAACTATTAAAACACAACGGCACCATCTACAATATCACCAGAACTCCATTCTAGACTCCCCTCCCAACTTATAACTTGCAGGGTCTGTCACATTTTATCCAATACACACTGTTTAGGCACTTTTCAACCTCCAAATCGGCCGGTGCGGCGTTTAGTAGATAGGCGTCTTTTCCAAATTGCATCAGTTTTATATTTACATACCTAACGTCTATGTTGTTTGTTTTACATCTGTATTTTTGAATTTACGTTCTATATGTCCGGAAACTTTTCTGAACAATTTGTCGTCTTTATTCCATACCTACACGCCACACGCTTTCATCGAGCTACCACTTTTGCCTTTGACCTAATATTTATTATGAGCGAATTGGGGATATAGTCATGTGTTTAAGTTATAATAGGTAATTTCTAATCTATTTACCTATACCTATACAAAAATGGATGTAAGTATGTGTTCCATTGCTTAAAACTTGAAAATGACTTGACTTGACCAAATTGGATACTTCCTTCTGCGGGATTGTTCGTAATTGTTACGCTAAGGCTAAGGAAAAAAGAAGAGTCGGAAAATTCTCAACAGCTGGCGTTGTAGGCGGTTAGGAAGTAGCTTTAGGGATATTTTTTTTTTAATTTTGTTATTTGAATGGTGAAATGGAGTAAAAATAAAAATATATCTATCAGATTTAAGAAATTCTTTTGGTGTTTGAAAGGTTGTGTTTTATTGGATAGCCTTAGGGATAGAAAGTGACATCTGATTTCAAAAATTCTTTTTGTGTTTGAAGATTATTAAAAAAAATTGTTATTTATAGAGTGAAATGGGAAAAAAGTGGTTTTGGTTTCTGATTACAAAAATCCTTTCTGTGTTGGGAAATTAATGAAGGTTATGGACTTAGAGGATCATTTTTTTACATCATATTTAGCCATCCATAACGTGAAGTTGGTTAAAACCCATAAAGTAGTATTCGGTTACAAAAATTATCTTAAATATTTATTTGTATTTTTTTTTTGTAGTTTTTATGCGAAGCTTAGGTTTGTCTACCCGTGCGAAGCCAGACAGGCCTAGCTAGTAAACTATGTATAATACTAAAACACAGGTGAGGGCGGCAAGAAAACCAATGTAACTTAGTCATGGAATACTGATGGGTATCTGATACATCCTGCCCTTTTTACACCATTTTAAGAAACTTTTAATTTATTGCCTAAGCAATAAGCATATAGCTTTACCAAAAGACTGATTATATTATATTAAGTGCAAAAATTTCTCTTTCGGGGGCTGGCGGGCTGATACGAACTTAGGACTTCTTGCTATTCTCTTCTTGACATTTTCCATTAAATTTTCTATTATAGCCTATAGCGGTAAGACTACTGTAAAAATAAAAGTACTTTCCAGTACCTACATACCCACCTACCGACAAAAAAAATCAAATCCGAGTGCAAATTTTATTTCCTTTTATTATATGAGTGCAGTGCCAGTTTCTTTGTTTTGCCGCTGTACTTTTGTCTTATGCAGTTGAATTCTTAAGTAGAACAAGGACTTACGGATCTCAGCACACAAAAACATAAATATATATATCTATGTATTAAATTTGCATCTGCATATTTCTGAGAAGAACACGAAGGAAAAAAGGGAGCAAAATAGAAAGCATCACAAAGCATAGAACAGTTAAGGATAGAGAAAGAGATTTACCGCAAATAGTTGTACCATTATTTTCTGTTGAATTAAATATAATTATATGCCATTAGGACAAATTTCTTTCTACTTATTTTTTTTCTCCGTGAGAAGCCCTTTTGCTATCTGATTCTACCAGTGTTGCCTATTCGTAATTACTTGAAATTCAGAAGAAACCAAAATGAATGATATAATGAAATGTACATAGCAAACAGAAAAATGGATTTTTTTTGCTGAATACATAATATCTTTAAAACTATTAGTTTGTTATGCATAAATTAAAAAAAAATTAGCTTATAAAATTCTGCACAAGAAAGGTTTTTGACACTGAGGGGTGTCTACATCAGGTTTTTTCCCCTGTTCGGAAAGATCGTAGATCCGGGGCTGCTGGTTTGTGCAGGTATTACCAAGACAATACTTTCTACTTTTACGAAAAAAATTGTTATATGGTAACACCTTTCTCTATCATAACCTTTTTTCTTAGCAACTTTATGTACCTTTGCAAATGGAATGAGAAATTCCCTAAATAACCAGCCGCAGAACCGTGGTCCTATTTTTGAAATTTAATACTTCATCCGCAGCAGGGTTTAACTCCTGCTTTTATCGACAGTGAACCACAGTGGGATGTTGGATTTGTATAGAATCCTACTTAACTGCGGATAGTTTTTCAAAAGAAATAAAAACACGTGTACCTATTGTTATAACAGGTTTGATGAAAATCTGGTAGGTATTTTACTGCAATAAAAAAAATCAGAATTGGCAACTCTGGTTTCAACTTATTTCTTACCACCCTGACTCAAAATAAAACAAGTGAAATAAATTAAAAATGAAAGTCCATAGGTAGGTACCCAGAAAAAGAAAAAAAAAATCTTCTTCCAGAAGAAAAACCGAAAAACAATTTTCTTTTTTATAGCAATGGAAATTGAGTATTGAATGAGAATGAGAATGAGAAGAGAAGATGGTAATTCCAAAAAAAAAAAACGAATGAAAATACGAAAAATAGTTGTATAGGAGAATTTTCTGTATAAGTCGATTTTAAATGATAAATGACAAAGCATATCTATATAGGAAACAATCATTTAAGCTGGAATGTCTTTAGAACGTAATTATTTTTGTATGGTATTTCCATAATATTTTGCGTAGGTATACATATATCATTTCATCAGGGAATTTTTTCTTGAGCATGTCCAAATTTTTTTCTGCTTTAAAAATATAAATACACAAATTTTATTGGTATCTGGAATGAATTTGAGTCTTATTAAAGCCTTTTCACACGAAACCCGAAACGGGGTTTTCGGCAAAAAGTTTAAGAAAACTCATAAAGCGTTCACACAGCGAACAATTACCCGTTTTCGTTTGACATTTCAATTGTTTTTAAATCAGCTGCTATGTGATTGCTTGAACACAATGGACGCGACAAGGGCCGCAAACCGCGATACTTTGAAAAGCATCGAAAATTAAAATAAAATAAACTAAACAAACTCGTTTAAATGTGGTTGGAGTGAATAAATTTCAGGTAAAGTTGCATACAGATCGCCACCTTAGGACAACAAGGTTCTAACTCACATTTTTGCCAAAATTGAGTTATACATTTGATCGAACTAAAAAAGCTATGCTCTTTCGATTGTAGCTATCCGTATCTCTCTATCTCTTACGGTTTCGGAAATAATTTTAAAAAATCAAGGAACAAGGTTCTATCTACGCATAATTAAGTTCGATCTTAAGATCACAAAGTTCTAACCAGCCAGATAGAACCTTGCGTTACAAGGCAATCAAAAATATTTCGTAGATAGAAACTTTTTTCGCCGTAGATAGAACCTTCTTGTTCCAAAGGCATCCAATTGTTTGATCAAGTGTGATGTTTAATTTAAATGAAAACGGTGACACAAAGTTTTATCGGCTCCCGGAAACTACGCCAGAAGAAATTACGCCAGAATTTTTTTTTGGAAAAAACGCCAGAAAATTCTTCATACAAAAATCTGGCTTTTTTTCCTAGGAAAAAATCCCAAATTTTTCTGGCAAAATTTCGGAATTTCAGGCATTTTTTCCTAAAAATTTTCTGGCGTTTTTTCCATTTACAGAAATGGAAAAAAGGCCAAAAAAAATTATTTGGAAAAAAAGCCAGAAATAAAATTTCTGGCGTTTTTTCCTTTTCATGTTTAGGAAAAAACGCCAGAAAACTGTATTTTGTATAACTTGTTGTAATACATAAACAGTTTTACTACACATTCTTTGTCTCTATCATCTATTGTAAGAATTATTGTTTAGTTGCTTTCGCGAATTCATCATTGACACTTGACGTTGTGAACAAAAAAAACATGCAAAGTTATGAGTACGAAATTGTCTGTGGAAAGCAAAAAAGCAGTAAACTTTTATATATTCTCGAACAGAAACAATTATATAAAAAAGAATATGAGCGCGAAAATTAAAGAAGCAAGCCAACTTTTGGCAGACAAAAAGATAACACCAATCATGTTTCTCAACAGGATGGTGTACGAAAAAAAACTGTATATCCACAGATATGGAGTCGTTCGATGAAGTTTTCGAAGGTTTTTGTTTTCTAATTAATAATCGTATTTTTAAAATAATTTCTATGCACTTTTCTAGATTCTAATGATGTTGACACTAACGTTTACTCTGACGAGGAAGAAGAAGCGGAGGAACATCCTGAAGACGTAAAAGAAGCGGATGTAATATTATGTATTATATGTCAGGTCCTTCCACCAAACGTTGTGTTGTTGCCGTGCAGACATATGAAAATATGCTCGGAGTGCAACTTAAAGTTGCAAGCTCAAGCAGTTGCAGATTCAAACGAAAATTACAAATGTCCATGCTGCCGGGAAATCGTAGCAGACACTTTGCAAGTTTACATTTAGTAAAAATATTTTGTTCTTTTCTATTTTGTTAAATAAATTGTTACAAATAAAAAAAATTATTGAAAACTTTAGCAATTTTTTGCGTGGCAGCCACGCCGTAACCGCGCCGGCCCGCGCCGCGTCCACAACGCCATGGCTACGCGCGCTTGGCCGGGCCGCGCCGGCTAGCCGCGCCACGCCGCGTCCGCAACGCCATGGCCGCGCCGCGCCCGCGACCGCCCCCCCCCCCCCTGCGGGTGCATGTCAGGGGCTGTTTTTTCCTGTTGTGATAAAATGTCTACAATTTTGACCAAGTAGCGACTTTTAAAATGCAAAACATTTTCTGGCTTTTTTTCCAAATTGATATTAGGAAATTAGGCCAGGATATATCAATTGGTTTTCTGGCCTAATTTCCATTTTGGTTTCTGGTTTTTTTTCCATTTCTGTCTGGCACAATTTCCAATGTTTCTGGCTTATTTTCCACAAAAAATTCTGCTTCTTTTTCCAATTTGAAGCAGAAAACATTTTCTGGCGTTTTTTCCAAAAAAAAATTCTGGCGTAATTTCCGGGAGCCGTTTTATCAGGCATTTAGAACCTTCTTTTCCTACGCCTAAGTGCCTTAGCGATGAGCAACGAAGTTCTATCGATTTTTTTGAATTTAAATTTCAAAATAACTATGTATGATAGTTCAAATTTTGTAATTGCGAAAAAATCAGAAAAAAATAAGCTGTAGGGATATATAAATACGTTTCGATTAAAATCAATGCAGAAAAGTTACACAACACCAAATATTCCATCTTAGTTTTCTCGAATGTGATAGAGGTGTGCAGTTAGAACCTTCTTGTCCTAAGGTCGCGAGATATTTGCTTCTATTCACTGTTTGTTTCAAGTAATCGTAATCATCGAATAAATAAAACTAGGGCAGAATAATAACAAACAATCATAAGAGATTACGAGAATCAGATGAAAACTTGTCACATTTTCCGAAAATGTATATTTCCCACAACTTTTACCACCTCTGACCACATTTGTTGGTGTCGTAAGTAAATAACTGAACGTGGAAACCCTGACTTCTTAATTGAATTCGTAATCGAAATGCCGAGTTTATTATTTTAGACGCGCGTCCCATCGCGTCTACTGTGTTTAATTTAATTTCTCATGAGAGCATCCCATCGGCTTTCGTTTTGACGTTTCATTGAGCGCTGAATGTATCGAAAGGTGTGTTTGTTTAGTTCAACTCTGAATTCCAACTGGTTTTCGACAGTCTTTATATAACACCTGTAGCTTACGAAAACTTGTGGTTTACAAAAATGTATGGCAAAACTTGTGTTTTCGATGTATGTTTTACGCCAAACCCAATTTTTTGGATAAAACCGCGTTTTGGATTTAGTGTTAAAAGGCTATTAGGCTTAGTAGAGTCATATATGGAATACAAAAAATAGATCGATAGAGGCTGCCATTTTTGATTGATCTTTTTTTTATATTGTAAATTATGTACTAGGTAAAGGGTTTTTCAACAGGGACGCTACAAAAGTAGAGCAACAGGGACAGCAAACGACGCCATATTGCTTGCCGCTCTTTTGACATTTTTCTTCAATAAGGTTTGCCATTTCATGATGGAAAGAAATACGAGCCAACAATTAGTCGGAATTATTAAAATTTACTACCGAAATTCGGAGTCAGTGGCCTCAACGTTAAGAGCGCTAAAAATCGAAAAATCATCTTCAGGGATGAGGCTCATTTCTGGCTGAATGGCTTCGTCAATAAAAAAAATTTTCGGTATTGGTCAGGCAGCAATCCACACGTACTCCATGAGTCATCATTGCATCCCGAAAAAATTACGGTTTGGTGTGGTTTATGGGCCGGCGGCGTTGTTGGGCCGTACTTCTTCCGTGATGATCAAGACCGGCACGTTACTGTGAATGGGAATCGCTACTGTTCAATGATAACCGAATATTTTTGGCCCCAATTGAATGATATGGACTTGGAGGACATGTGGTTCCAACAGGACGGCGCCACAAGCCACACACCGAATGTCACAATCAATTTATTGGAAACCAAGTTTGGAGAACGTGTTATCTCAAGAAATGGTCCAGTCGCTTGGCCGCCTCGGTCGTGCGATTTGACGCCGTTAGACTATTTCCTCTTGGGCTACGTCAAGTCTATGGTCTATGCCTACAAGACAGCGACGATTGATGAACTTCGTACGAATATCGAACGTGAAATTGCAGCAGTATCGGCTGATTTATGCTTGAAAACCGTAGAAAATTGGGTTCAGCGTCTGGACTTCTGCAAGCGTGGCCGTGTTGGCCATGCAAAATAAATCGAGTTCCACACATAATGGCATCAAACGTTCTTTTACAGGAATAAAGAATTGCATTGATATCCAAACCCGTTTTTGTTTTATTTAAAAAAAACTTTTGTAGCGCTCTTATTGAAAAACCCGATATAAACCTAATTGCAAGTCAAGAAGTTTCTCTTGTCATAACGAAATACTTCTCATGTTAGCCGTTTGGATTTTGCAGAAAATTGTAGGTCCACTTTATTCCTGCAAATAAGCAACAAGTAAACCGCTATTGTTGCGAGTACTAAAGCGACAATTACAGTTTTTATTGAAAACCTTCATTGAAAATTTTGAGATGTTTATTTATTTACGTCTACAAGCAACCTTACAGCTAACAGATTATGTCTTAAAATTAATAATAATGCATACGTTTTGGGTATATATGATACAATTAACAAATAAATAGAAGTAAAACACTAGCTTTAAAGGAATCTCTTGAACAACTTACATAAATCAATACACCTATTGCCAAACTTCATTGAAGTTGTTTAAAGCTCTAGAAACTGGCTCATTACAACCATAGCTTCTCATTTGAAATTGCTCAAAAAGCAAATCCATATTGACCGAAAACATCTTATCAGTGCGTAGATAGGTATTACCGAAAGTAGGTGAGGGCATCTTATGTCGTAACATAACACATCCCTCACAACCATCACATCATGAATGGTTCGTCTTGATTCTAGAGTCTTAATTCTAGAATCAGTAATTATTTGGATGCAAAAATAAAATTGATGGCTTGAACAATTCTTTTTAGTAAAAGCAAATACTTTATAATTCTTTATTATTATTTCAATTACTTAAAAACCAAAGATTCTGTTTCACAACTGACTGAGTAATATCAGGGTCAAAAAGTCCACAGCCCAAAGAAATTATTTTTGGATTTAGAACCTATATGCAGGGGGGTCAATTTTATGTTAAATTTTGGAACGGTATTAATTTTTTTACTATGCCGTCAAACTATTCAATTCAAATTCTCAATTATTGAACAAAATTTATTTTTTATATTCTTATAAATTATTTTACTATTTATCTATATTGAATTAAGCTATCAAGACTAACAAAATATTTTTTTTTTCATTTCAGGTAAGATTTCAAAATATAAATAATGTGTGAGTAATGAGTATGTATTTCTACAGGTAAGGTATTTCTTACGCTTAAAATTGAATATTAAAAGCTTGATCCAAAAATATTCTTACATAAATGGTATAATTATAGTTAAGAATATAAATCGTCAACCTAGAGTCAAAAGCAGTTGTTAAGTTCGGTTTTGCGCTTTTGTTCAACAAAAAAAAAAAAAAACTTAAAGAAAAAAGTGTTCGAAAGTTAAGCATCAAAATTAAGAGAACAAACTTTTATTCAGTTTTTTTTTTTTTCAAGAGATGTATCTTTGTAATAAGTTGTGAAATAATATGTAACAAAAAGCGTTGTAAAGATTTATGTTTTGTCTGTTGAGATCTCTTAGCAGATAATTTTATTAAGATACCATTATTCAACCATGAGAAACAGCACGAAACAAATATTTTCAATTTTTACTTGCGATTAATGGGTACTTATAGTGGTACATATTTATAGGGGAAGTTATGAATTCGCAAAAAAAGTGGAAATCGAGAAATTACGATGATAGGAACGATGAAAATATTTGGTCTCGCAAAAAGTTTCGTCTGTCTGTCAGTTCGGCTACAGTCTAAACGTATGGATCGATTTTCTTTAAACTTAGTACCCAGAGTTTTTTGGACATTCCCGACACATTTTCTTTTTAGGACTTAAAATAACACTAATCGTCAAGCAAATTTTGTTTGGCCAAAATATAAAATTGTATAAATTTTTCTCAAAATCGGCTACATAATGTAGATAAAAAAAAAAATATGCACGACTGGATGACACGAACTTCCTCTTGTGGTAAATAACTGTTTCTGTGCCCTTTTATAAAAAATCAAATAAGTTAGTACGCACTTAATGTTATGATACCAATCTTTAACGAGAAATTGTTAAAAAGTCAAAAGCAACACAAAAATGGATTTTTTGTTTGATTTTTCAAATTGAAAAAGTTTGAATTTCTGTTTTTGAAATTTTAATTTTCAGAAAATGGGCTTATTTTTGGATTATTTACCATATATGGTTATGGTATCTAAACGTTGCGCGCCTTTTTTGCGCTGATTGGTTCAGCGAGCTTGTCTGCTCGTTGGCCGCCATTTCTACCTATACCTACGCATAAGCTGTCTTTCAGTTGAACAATGGTTCCGAAAAATAGTTATTAATGGAAGATGGAAGCATTTTTTTTGAATTTCTGTTTTTTTTCGAAATCGTTTCAACTGATTTTTATCAATTTTGAAGGATGGATATGTTTTATGTTATAGTGAAAAAAAGTGAACGTTCGTCTGCAACGTTACGTCGTGCAACGTTACGGTGTGTAACGTAACGATCTGCATACTAGGATGGGTGCGTTCAGTGAAAAAAATCTTTAGATCCCCTTCAAGCAAAAACAAGTCCGTTTTGGATCCGCGCACGTTGATGTTTACACATATTAACCGTGAGTCCCGGCACTCACACAATTTTTTTTTTTTTTAATTTCGACTCATCCGAATAACACATTGTTATGCAGAAGCTTCTCATAAGTTTAAATAATATTTTATTTCAATTTTTTTTTGGATTTAAAAAAAAAAAATTTCAAAATAATTAAAAAACCGATGGATTATTTGTTTAAATTCAATTTTTAGCTCCACATACTTAAAATTGGCATGCCAAATTTTTGTATTAAAAATGTTTACAAAATTTTTTATACAAACAATTAGTTCTGTTCTTATGATTTTTAATTTTTGTTTCCCTCAAAAATTAGGATTTATTACAGATATTAGATGGTTTACATCGAGCTGAGAATTATTTTAATGAATTTATATCTAATTTTGTTAATTTAAAACAATATTCCAATGAATCATATTAGCCGTGTTTTTTTGCAAGCCCGGAGGAAATCGATCGAAAAAAACGACGTCCTGTCCTGCAATTTACATGTTGAATGCAACAACAACTAATCAATTTCGGGCTTAGCTAAGCGTGGAGAATTCTCGGGGCTTAACTTAAGCACGGAGAAAAACTGTGTTACCGGCGTGAATTGCATACTTATTATCGATAGTTTGTATGGAAACTCCATTTTGTTTCTGTAATGGCGTCGCTAATCCCCGATGTTGTTTTTTTCAACCAAATCTCCCCGGGCTTGAAAAAAAAACAGGGCTATATTATAAAAATGTTAAAATGCGTCTGGGAAGCACAAGGCTGAAACCAAAACGTCTTGGACACACATTTTTATAATCAGGAGAATTTTTCTGATTTGTTTATGGATCACTCATGTGGTTGTCTCTTCGATCCAAAAAGTTGATATTCGCGCATTTTGGTGGCCGTCTGGCAAGGGGAAGGCTGAAAGTAAAACGTCTTGGACAAACCTTTTTACATCAGTGCACCATCCTCTATCATATATAGTTTAATTTAAGTGGTTTTCACTTCGACACGCAAATAGGAAAAACTACAATTTTCGAACGCCCACCCCCGCCCCCGGCTGACAAAAAAAAACCTGCCAGACGGTTGAGTTTGACATAATGTTGCGTATATCTACACATACAGTGGCTGCCAGCTTTTTTGATACAGTGTTTTTTTTTTCCAAAATAAAAACAGTGTATCTACCTATCTTCAAAGGTAAAAGGTTTACATATGTCCGAAATTGAAATTAAGACTTGTAGGCCTATGTTTAAAGAGCATTAAGTGAAATTTTAAGCTTCACAAGTTTACCTATTCACCCTACTAATAGGGAATATTCATTTTGTACCAAAAAAATCATCTCACAGCTTATTTGATACAACTAATATAGGGCACTTACCCCTCCTTATTTTCACGCAATTGATTGCAGTTTATGTTTTTCTTGTCACTTTAGGTTTGTTTCCCATACATTTTTCATAACTTTGAGTGTGATTTTGTAAACAAAAATAGCAATTCCCGTTTTTTTTTTTTTAAATGGGTCGCCGCACAATAATTGAAGATCGCAAATTGGTAATTCACCACTAAAAAAGTGAACAGTCTATTCGGCAAATCAGAAAATGTGTTGGCTTGAGTGTCTCTACAGTGCAGCATATTGTGGAGCGCTGTGTTCACGAAAATCGTGTTGAAAACATGGGAAGAAAAGCACCGAACAAAATTTTCAAACAATCTGATGAACGCTATATCTATTGTTCGAAAAATTAAAATGACTCCAAAGTTATCGGCCACGAAACTTGCTACTGAGGTTCAGCAAGAATTAGGAAAGACATGTTGCGCTGAGACCATTCGCCGTGTGCTTCGCCGGGAGAGTTGCTCGAAAAAAGGCCCCTTTCAGCAAAAAACAACCAAAGAACCCAACTTGCCTTTGCCAAGAAGCATGTTCTCAAGGACTCCAACTTGTGCCGATAAGTTGGGTATTCGTCGGAATTTCCGGTTCTACCAGGACAATGACCCGAAGCACAATTCAGGCATCGTGCAAACCTGGCTTATTTGGAATTACCCTCACTTGATGACACCTCCGGTGCAGTCAACTGATATGAATGTCATTAAAAATTGGTGGGCTTTGTTGGACAACAATATCTATTAGAAAACACAAAATCTCCAACAAAAATGACCTCAAAAAGGCACTTCTGGAAGAATGGCAGAAAATTACCCCAGACATTACAAAGAAGCTTTTTGATTCCATGCCAAATTATTGGATTAGTTAGAATACTTAAATATGCCTTAAAATGAAAAAAAAAACAAACAATTTTTGCCAACAAATCAAAAAAAAAAAAAAACAAATACCTATGCAATTTCTCCAAAATTTGAAAATTAGCAACGACATTAAGTTTCCATGCAAACTATAGATAATGTAGAGATAATTCGCACTGGCAAAACATGCAGTTTTCTCAGGGGTAAGATCTAAGCCCCGAAAACTTTCTGGGTTAAACCCCCTATCGTTTTTTTTTTTGTTACATTTAACATTTTAACGTTTTAGGAACGCCTTCGACTTTTTGTTCAATTTCTTTTGAGTTTTGAAAATTATACACCTATTGATACACGTTTTATAAACTTTCGTTCACAAAGACAAGGACAAAGTATTGACTTCGATTCCATTAGACATCAACTCAAAGTAATGAATTTCAATTTCCCATTATGAAAAAGAAAACATGTTTTAACATAGTAATTTATTTTAATTTAATATTTGTCATCTATTAGATATCCCTTGACGCATTTGAAACAATTTGCGAAAACAAACGATTCCTAGTAATGTGATGTAGAATAAAAAAAATATTATTGGATTTCACTTTGCACCTGCTTAAGTCACCCCTTGTCTCATAACATGATCTCTGTTTTTGTGTTTTTATTTTTTGTAAATAATGGGTGATTTTTAAGCTGGTTTGGTTTTGGCAACACTGGTTTTGACAGCTGACGTGTGTTTAGTACCTTGTGTCACTGTCAAACAGCTTCAGTTTGGTTTGCAATTTAACCATGGATCGTCTTACAAATGAACAACGCTTGCAAATTATTGAATTTTACTATCAAAATTCGTGCTCGGTTCGAAATATTCATCGCGCGCTGCTTGTGTTCAGCGATGAGGCTCATTTTTGGTTGAATGGGTACGTAAATAAGCAAAATTGCGGCATTTGGAGTGAAGATCAGCCAGAAGCATTGCAACAGCTACCAATGCATCCCGAAAAAGCCACTGTTTGGTGCGGTTTATGGGCCGGCGGCATTATTGGGCCTATTTCTTCAAAGATGATGCGAATCGCAACGGTTACTGTCAATGGTGAACGCTACCGAGCGATGATAACAAACTTTTTTTTGCCCGAAATGGAAGTTCTTGACTTGCATGATATGTGGTTTCAACAATACGGTGCCACATGCCACACAGCACGCGAAACAATGGCGCAATTGCGAGGCGAGTTTGGTGAACAGTTAATTTCACGTTTCGGGCCGGTCAATTGGCCGCCTAGATCGTGCGATTTGACACCATTACATTATTTTTTGTGGGGGTATGTCAAGGCTAATGTCTATAGGGACAAGCCCGCTTCGATTGACGCACTGAAAGCCAACATCCATGCATTCATTCGTGAGATACCGGCCGATATGTGTGAAAGAGTATGCCAAAATTGGACTCAGCGGATGGGCTACCTGAGACGCAGCGGCGGTCAACATTTGCATGAAATTATCTTTAAACATTAAATTGCAAGGTTCAAACTATCGATTCAAATAAATATTTCATTCATTTTTTTGAATTTTTTGTGTTTTTTTTTTTAAAAAAGTTCTAAACCTCTTAAAAAATCACCCGTTATAATTTCTTTAGCTTTTTTTTGTGATTATCATAACGTCAGTGTCTTACAAGAGTATACCTACTATGTACTTTTGTGTATGTTAGCATCAGGAGAATAAATAAGAAATTTTAATTTTTCCGCATCAGGGAAATAACTCAGCCACTCAAGGAACCTCCTTATTTCATTTTACCCACTGTTATCCAATTATACCACAAGAATATCAAGGTACTTACTCTGAAAAAAGAAGACAAGTGAAAAATAAAAAAAGAAAAAAATACATAAAATATTAAACCTGTAAACACTGCAGAGTAATCGTTGTTTATTCAACGTCCAGACTCCGTTTGTTGCGCGTTATGTAAGCCCATCATCTTTTCCACAATCAGAATTACTTAAAGTACATCTGGGATGGATTGATGGAAAATCAAAATAAGCAAGGGCTATAAGGGCCCATTTGACACATGATTTGAATTTTAAAAATAAAATTTATAAGACAGTCAGCTCCGCTTATCTGAAAACAATTTAATTTAAAACACCTGCTTTTGAAATTCAATTTGTTTAAAATAATATTTATTTCAACAATTTAAAAGGTGTTTCAGTTTAAAGAAAGTGTTTCATGCTTCTTTATCATTTTTTTGTAAATTCATTATAGATAAATCCAGCACCTTAGCACCCTTTATGTTGGATATTCATCACAAAAGAAGTACCTATACCATCTAAATGGTTAGTAATTGGTCAAAAAAAATCAATTAGTTTCAGAAATTGATCAGCCGTAACTTTTTTTTAGTTTTTTTCAAGGTCGTATCTAGATTGTGGCCTTGAAAAAATCTTTAAAAACCCTTTACAAAAAACCTGTGGTTGACCAATTTCCGAAACTAGTTGACCTTTTTTGTATCAAGTTGGATCAAAAACCGATGATTGGGTTGATGGAGGTGTGGTAGACTTGGCTAAGGTCTCTCATTTCGTCTTCCTGATCATTGTAATGTGTTCCAGGCAGAACTTTTAGCAATCAAAGAAGTTTTCTCTTGGCTTAAAAAAACGTGAAATCAACAACTGATATCCATATCTTCTCAGACAACCAAGCTGCTATTAAATATGTGGACTCAGTCTCTACAAAATCTAGAACAGCTCTAAACTGTCGATCATCTCTCCTTGAGATGGCTTAGCAGTTCAATATTCACCTTTCCTAGGTGCTGGGACATAGGGACATTCTAGGAAACTGTAAAGCTGATGAACGTGCTTAAAAGGGAACTACAATATCCATATCAATAGATCGCTACATGTAAACTTATGCTAAAACAAGATGGTATAAAAAAAAAACAAACCTTAGGTGGGCCAACATCACAACTTGCTTGGCGACACAGATCTGACGAACGCTTGACATCAAGCGCTCTTAGTGTTTGATATCTTTAAGCAGATTGCATATTTGCTCCGTAATAGGTGTCAAACCGGACACTGTCTAATATAAAGGCTGTTATTTTAGACGTGTGGTTTTAAAGAAGAAATAAAATGCATATAATTTAATGTTATGGCCAAGAATTTAGCTTTTATATAAAAAATAAGGGTTTGCCATTATTTTCTAAAAATGATTTTGGGCAAGTGGCCGCCGCGGCTGGCTCGATGGCAGATGGACTCATTCGGGTCTTCTTCGACACTCTGCTCCACAGCAGCAATAGCGTCTTCGATGCGCACTGTACGGCGTCTCTAAGGATGCGCATTATCCACTTGAGTAAACGTGGTGCCAAACCGATCCATGGTTTCTCGAATTACCGACTCTGCTGGGCGATTATGTCGACCAAACATTGGACACAGCACGCGATGCGTCGCACGAACCTAATCATTAGTTTGCTAAAAAATTTGCACGATTTGCAAACGTTGTTCAGGAGTAAGTCTATTCATTATGAAATGGCAAACCAAATTGAGCATAAATTAAGTGACAGCTGTTAAAAAGACCAATTCCGAAAAAAAGTATTGCCAGATTGAAAACCACACGTCTTAAAAAAAACACCCTTTAGTTTTAGTAAGGCACGCCACGCGAGTTGGCATCTACTCAAACGACTTCTGCAGAAGGTGTATTGATGCAAAGGAAACAATTCCTACCTACTCTATTCATGTCCTGCTGTATCCAAAACGCCAAAGACTTAGAATGCATATTACGTAATAGTTACTTCTACTACAAGTATCTGGCAAATACTGATACCTATAAGTTGTCTTACACGCTTCATAAGAAGCTCAAAATGGCTTAACGAGTAAGGAAAGATTTAATATATCCATGTGGTATCACAACGCGCCAGCATTTGGCCTAAGTGAGTCGATTCTCCGTCGACAGTCACTTCTGCCTAACCTAACGTGACCTTTTTTGACCAATTACTGAACTTTCACATGGCATAGTTTTCTTGCAAATATTCCAGATATGGGGTGCTAAGATCCCGGAGCCTAACTATACACTAAATGAATGCCTAACTATACGCTAAATGAATGCAGTTTTTTGGGCCTGGAGCTTTCATTTGGCCTGATCCTTCACTGTCTCATTATAGGTAGATATACTATGTACTCAATTCCAACACGGATGCCATAAGGCCAAAAAATTTATAATTTTCCACGCCATAAATCTTGCTATTGTATTGCCTGCCCACCTGCCTGCTCACAGTTTAAAATCACAATGCGATATGCAAACAAACGTTATTCACATACCTACATACAAACATTTTCTGAAATAAAAACTTTTATGTTTTGCTCTCTGAGTTAAAAAATAAAATAAAATACATAATATAAATACACAGCCCGGCAAGCAAGCTTATCGTACTCATCAAGTATATATAGGTATAGGTATACATCTTATTGTATAGCCATAATAGTACCTGGTAATATATTTATATAGCCCTTTTTGACTTTCTCAAGAAGTTGGAACTGCAACTTGGAAAAAATCCCAAATCTCATTGCAACTTGATCCTTCGCATTCCGCTTTGCCTGTATAGCCTGTTCATGTTCATGTTCAACACTTATTCCCAAGTGACTCTTAGGATGCAAACTGTATTTTCAAAAATTCTTTTACACAAAACCCGCATTCCACTTTTTCGTTCTTCGTCCTTTCATCAGGACATCAGTGTAAGTGATGTTTAACGGGGCGCATTCTGTTCTGTTTGTATGTTGGTTTTTCGTTGAAATAATTGCTTTTGTTTATAAGTAGGTATAGTACCTACCTAATTTACACAAACGAAAACATCGCAAAATATTTAATTGTCTGGTCCACACCACAGTTGCATATGTGAGGTATAGCTAAGCTACCTAATTACATACTTACCTGCCTAATTAATAATAGGCATTGTTTTTATTATAAGCATTTTTGAAAATCCCCAATGGGTTGCTTGAGTTTTATCTTTTGGCAGCTACATATTACATATGTATATATTTTCAACAAAAACAAAAGTTACTTTGAAAAAAGGACATGACAATTCCATAGGTCTGTCATCAGGTGGATGATGGGCCTTCTATTATAAAATATTGCTCGTGTTTTGTAAACGTTGATATACATTAATTATATACATACTCATAGACATAGAAGACGACATAATATTAAGTTAAAAGTTTGCAGTCAAAATTAATTTCGGTCAGACTTGCCATGAAAAAGGTTCATTAGAAGTTTTGGTTGCGAATTTTTGTTAAAGATTAAATCAAACGAATAATAACTTTGTATTCCACACTGACATGCTCATCAGTGGTTATTTGAAATAATTATGTATTTGAATTATAGCAATAACTTTTCTCAATTTCAAAATTTAAATTTAAATTAATTGTAGCTTTTTTCTTGTAAATTAGTTGTGGAGAGAAAAAAAAATTTTAGAAGACTCAGAGTGTCAACTTTGCACAAATTACCAAGTTTTTGTTTGAAAAGTTCGTTAACAAAATTTTTAGATTTTTTTTCTCTCCACAACTAATTTACAAGAAAAAAGCTACAATTAATGTCATCTTTACATTTTCTAATGCCTGGACTCAGAGTGTCAACTTAGCAATACCTGCCAAGTTTTTGTTTGAAAACTTAGTCAAAAAAATTAAAAAAAAGTTTTTCTCTCCTCTAATTTACAACAAAATAGCTACAATTAAATATGTACTTTGTTTTTTTAATTTCCCAAAGTGTAGTGCTAACTTGATATCAAGTTACCACTACATACATTGTAGAAGAGCTACAATTTTTTTTTTCCACAACTAATTTACCACTTAAAAGCTACATTTAACTGTGTACTTTGTTTATTTAATTTCTAAAAGTGTAGTACTAACTTGATACAAGTGAATGCAACAATGAAAGTGAAGTTAGTCAGTGTGCAAGAAATAACTAAGCACAGTTATGATGGGTGTTATTCTGGGTTTATTTGAACAGGTTTTGTGGTTAAAATGCAAATGGCAGTACAAAGATATTTGCTTGCACAAGTTCAGATTACATTTTCTTGCTCCTGGTAATGCGCCCCCAGAATTGTTCACCCTGTGCATTTGCACATCTTGCACATATGGTTGGTCCGGCCCTGTATTCATTTATTGGTATCCTAATACATCAAAATTTACAAAGGTTTATAATAAATTTAAAGCCGTGGCTTTGCCGTCAGCTCGGTAAGCAAATTTAAAAAATAAATTTATATTTACAATAGTAAAAGTAATAAAAAAGAAAGTCATCTATTCATATTCAGTTATAAGTAACATTCTGTGTTTTTTATATGTCTTTTTAAAAAAATAGAGTTTTTTCCAAACACAATAGTTTAACAATGTAATTGTTTCTCGTAACGTAAGTGTTTTCTATGTTTGTATGTATGAAATTCGATTTTGTGCAAAGTTCCAAAAATGTGCGTTTAAGCAGCACAAACTGAGCAGAAGAAACCAAAACTGTAATTTTTTGTATTGTAATTGCAATTTAAAAAAAAAATCATCAATTCAATTAAGAAAAATTAGCGATTTTATTAAAAATATTTACTGCACATGCACATGGCATCACATGTTGAAAACATCTAGACACAATTTTTTTTTTTGAAAATCGAAAATAGCGGCGATAATTTCAGCTTTGAAAAATTAATATTTTCGATTTGTGGTTTTCAATCTGGCAACATTTTTTTCGGAGTTGGTCTTTTTGACAGCTGTCACTTGATTTATGCTCAGTTTGGTTGGCCATTTCATAATGGATGGACTTAATCCTGAACAACGTTTGCAAATCGCGCCCAATCGGGTCCAAAACGAGATTGTTACGATCCCCATTTTCACAAGAAAATTTTGTTCAGCGATGAAGCTCATTTTTGGTTGAATGGGTACGTTAATAAGCAAAATTGTCATATTGTATGTGGATTATAATCCACAAGCCATTGTTGAGACGCAGCGCCGTTACATCTTCAAAAAGTCACTGTTTGGTGTTCTCTATGGGCAGAGGGAACCATTGGCCCATATTTCTTCAAAAATGAAGCCGGCCATAATGTAACGGTCAATGAGGAATGCTATAGAGCCATGATTAATGACTTTTTCGTGCCTGAATTGGAGGATGTTGATGTGGACGACCTTTGGTTCCAACATGCCATACAGCCAACGAAACAATCAATTTATTGAAGGAAACTTTTGGTGAGCGCATTATCTCGCGTGGTGGGCCTGTGGCGTGGCCTCCAATATCGTGCGATTTAACACCGCTGGACTATTTTTTGTGGGGTTATGTGAAGTCGCTTGTCTACGCAGATAAGCTTGAGACGATTGACACCTTGAAAGAGAATATTCGGCTCGTAATTGCTGATATACGCCCCCAATTGCTCCAAAAAGTGGTCGAAAAATGGTCCTCTCGGCTAGAATTTATTGAAGCCAGCCGCGGCGGCTACTTGCCAGAAATCATATTTAAAACATAATGGCAAACCCTTATCTCTATAATAAAGCTAGATTCTTGGCCATAACCTTGAATTATATGCGTTTTATTTGTTATTGAAAACCACGCAATTAAAAAAAAACACCCTTTACATATAATGTTCTAAAATTCATTCCTTGTGGAAGAAAGTTTTAGTTCAATAGGAAATTCTGAAACTTCCTGTTATCATTTTTCTTAGAATTCACCAATTTTACAGCTTTAAAAAAAAAAACAAAATTAAAACAAATTAAAAAAGCCCCAAAACACACCGGTGGCCAATTAACACAGGCCCATTTCGTAAAATTAATTACCTTCCAACTGGGGCACGAAAAAGTTAAAAGTCATGTCTTTGTACCGCTCACCGTTAACGTTCTGACCATAATCATTTTTAAAGTCATTATGGGATATGGACCAATGATTCGCCCGACCAATGAAGCTCACAAAACGGTGACTTTTTCTGGATATAATGGTCTTACGACAATGGCTTTTGAATTATCATCGCTTTGATATAATCACAAAATAAATTTGAACAAACGTTGCTCCGGCCGGCGGCGTGAGCCTATTCATGATGAATAACCCAACCAATCCAACCTCAAAACAACCAAAAACTGTCAAATCAAAGAAGACGGTAGATACACACGAGGAGCAGAGGTAGGTCAAGGCACTTAATAAAAATTCACGGAAACTACAGCAAAAAAATGACAATAATTGAAAGTGTCACCAAATGCAAAAAAAAAAAAAACATACGCAAACGCAAAAAGCCATGCTGTAATGAAAGAAACAACAAATACAAACACGAATAAAACTCAAAATGTGGCTTTTCCGCACAAAATAAATTGTCGGGCAAATAATTCACTGCGAAGAAAGAGCAGAGACTTCTCCGAATAATCGGCTAAAATTATCAATTTACGTTCATCGAACAGTGTAGGTACTGCAAAATGAAACGGAGACCGAAATTTTTCGTCTATGATTTCGTTGTGTCATTTTTGTGTGCAATTTTTTCGTTTCACATCAGCAGCGTACTATAGGCTTTAAACGGAACTGATGGTCGCTACCGGAAATGGATTAAGCCAGATCGAAATTCTTATAAGCCAGTAGATACTCTTAGGTCCAGTTTTTCAGTGGTTGGTAAGTTAAACCAGAGTAAGCTCACTCTAAAAGTAAATTAACACATAGTGAACTGAAGAAGCAGTTTTTCGGTGGAAAATGCATGCAGAACGACTAAACTAACTCGGTGGATAAAACATCAAAAGCATCTGTTAATTTAAACCTGAGTTAACTCACCAAATTCGATGAGTTAACTTAGGTTTAACTTTAATCTCGCACTGGAAAACTGGACCTGAGTGACGTTGTTGATTGAAAACTTCTTAAGTGCTTTTCATTTTTGTTTTCATTTTATAAGGATTATTTATTAACAAAAATTTGAAAATGATCGAATTTATGGTTTGTATAAAATTTACATCATGTAGATAATTATATAAAAGAACAGAATTTTGATAGATTTAGCAAAACTTAAATTTTGATATTTGGTTAACTGTACGGCCGCAATTTCCTATTTCTTTGTTCTGAGAAAATTGGACTGAAGGATTTTCCATTGCACGACGACAACGATATCATTAAAAACTTGAACTTTTCTACCCATATGACAGATGTCAAATGTCAGATTTGATTTAGTTTTGCTGCCACATTTCAAAATTGTATCAAATTTGTTTGAATAATTTTGTTGCAATTGATGGCAAAACTATATCTTATCTTTATACATAATGTATTCGTAATAAGCCTAAAATCTTAAACGATTTAATGCCAGACATCTCATATTGTAAATTTGTTTTTAAAGCTAAGCCTGCGGGGGAAATTGAAATTGAAACATGAACTGTGAATCCTTATGCTTTGTGTTCATTTAAATTAATATGTCTTGTTTTATTTTTAAATCCACCAAAGGTATTTTCCAGACAAATCCTTTGATATACGAGAAACAAAGCAAAGGACGCAATCCATTAAATTGCAAATGTAATTTAAGCACTCAGACATAATCACCTTGATTTAAAAATCACGTTTAACATCTAAATTACATTTAGCATATGTGTATCTGTATGCATTGTGTATACGAAGAATTGTATATAGATTTAGGTATGTGCAATGTCAAATGAAATTCAATATAGCTTAAGTAAGATTTTCGTTGATCCTTCTTTTATAGCTAGGCTGCTTGATTTACTAATAATCAATGGAATATTATACCTTTAGATTAAGTTAACATACAATTTAAATCGAATTATACTAACCCCAAACCTGTCAGTTGCACTGCATTGCAGTCTGCAGTATCCACTTATTTTATGTTTGTTTTTTTTTGTTCGCCCAACAAGTCTCTTCCAATTGTCCTTTTCTATTTATAAGGAAGTCATACAAAGTCATATAGTCAATCGAATTATTTAAAACAGATGTGCAGTGGCGGATGTAGACTAATAGAGGCCTTGGGGATATACCATGTGTACTGTGGATTCATACAATTGTTGAGTTGGGGCAAGTCCGATGTGAAGATATTGTAGAAATACGGTCCTAGCTTGGATCATTGCGCAACTCCTGCTCTGATGCTTTTGGTTTTTGACTGGCTGTTTTCAATTTGGACGAAGAACGATTTGGAATTGATAAAACAGAAAATTATTTTTATTAGTGTATCTGGAAAATTAAAAATGGTTAGATTTTGTATTAATCCCTGTATCCAAATGCTGTCGAACGCTTTCTCTATATCCTAGAAGCACCCTAAAGCAACCTGATAGTTATTAAGGGTATCAACAACGTCGTTCTGGAACCTCAAAAATGGATGTAAAGTGGAGTGTTTCTCCCGAAATCCAAACTGTATATCCAGAAAGATGCTGTTAGTGGTACAGAATATCTTCAAACTCCGAAGAATAAGTCCCTCAATGATTTTACTGGTGTTGTTTAGAAGGGATATAGGACGATATCCAGGAACGGAACCCCTATCGACTTTCTTCGGTATTGGTACTATTTTCGCTATCTTTCATCTGTTTGGAAAATAGAAATTATGTTGAACAGGATCGCGAGAAATAGCATCATGATTTGGGGGAAGTTCCTTAAGATGAAGTTGGAAATCATGTCTGGTCCGGAACATTTCTTGGGTCGTCCGCAAAAGATTAGCTCAACGACTTCTCAGGGGTTGGTAAAGATTCCGGTGGTCTGCTCTGGGTCAATGGCTGGATTATCACTATTAAAAGTAGTAATTTCTGTTTCCGTCTGCTTCAGCTGCTGTATCGTTGCCTCGACTTCTTCTAAGAATGCAATATCGTTGGTTTGGCACAAAATTTTTTTTCAAAATATTCGGCAAATGCTTCACCCTTGTTGTCAGTGGTCTTGACTTTCCCTTGCCTGGTTCTGATTATTTCTGAAATTTGTCGTTTTCCGCCGATGATATTGTTGATTTCTTAATGAATGCATCGGGTCCAGGGTTGGTGGATTGAAAAATGCATATGCCACTTCTTTTCTTTAACTAAAAAGTCAAAATTTTATTTTGTTCGTAAAGATTTTAGGTAGCAATTCTTAATAATATTCGATATATTTCTAAGAACATGTAAAATGGTCAAGATATCTTAACTTCAAAATGTCAGCTTTCTAGAGGCTTTCAAAAGAAAACTGAAATATGAGACAGTTTGGAGTTGGAGCAGGATAATTTAAAATTATTATTATACTTGTCGATTTCTAACAAATTTGCTCATTTAATTGTTTAGGTCAAACATATTTTGTGTACAAAACTTCAAATTTTTATACAAAGGTGCATGGTTAGGGTGACCACAGACAACATGTTTACCCGACGATTTTTAGTAAATTATTGTATGAAATGTTTTGTTTTCAAAATGTTAAAAATATTCCACCAATCGATTGTCAGTAGCAACACTGTTTTCATCCTTTGATTGAATCTTTTCAACAGTAACTTATTTTGTCAAAAATTTTAAGTAAATGCGTGATTCTTGGAATCCCAGTTGGCAGAACGAAAAGTTTGATTCGATCGGATTACGTGGTATGCCCACACGCCCTCTCAAGCCACTATAATTCGACGTGGCACTCACAGATTGGTGGTGATTTGTCGATTTTAAATGTGATTCATACTTTCCTCCGTGAGAAATATTAATTTCAGTGTTCCAAACATTGCACGGACATCACTTTCACTTTCGAAAGAAACTATTCGAAACGAAAGTGGTTGCAATACAGTAAAAAAAAAATAATAGACAAGAATAATGATATGTCAAACACTAAACTTGTGTTTGTGTTCATGATATTGATGCATAAAGTTGCAAACACAAGGAAAGAAAAATTAAACACCATAAGTAGGTATTCAGATTTTATTTTTTTTTTTTTATTTCGGTACGAGCTTGATTTCGGTTCATTTGTGTGTACGCTGGGTTTTCTTTGGTATAAGAAACACAGCGTTAAATTTCGGTACCGTACCGGTGATTTCGGTACAGGTGGTCACCTCATGCATGGTAAGGCCAGGCGCGCACATGCAACTAAACAGTTTGGTTTCGATTTTGAGCACTCGGGATTATATGAGAGTCCACCAGTTTATGTGCGCGGACTCTCATATAATCCCATAGTGCTCAAAATCGCAACCAAACCGTTTAGTTGCATGTGTGTGCCTGGCCTAAGAGGTGGATTTTCAAAAAAATTAGACGTCATACTTTAAGTAAATTCACGGATTCCTATGTAAGGACGTTAGAAAAGGAAAACATGGAAATATAAGAAAAGTGAACGTGGCAATGGTTGTGAAAAATTTAAAGACCTTTCCCCTACAAACTTTTAAAAATTTCATACAAATCGGTCGAGTGGCTTCCGGGGTTGCAGATTCAACGAAATTTTTATTTATTTTATTTTATTTTATTTTATTTTATTTTATTTTATTTTATTTTATTTTATTTTATTTTATTTTATTTTATTTATAGAAAAGTCATTGAAACAAAACTACTCCTATGGACAAATTAAATAAAAAAATCCGTTTACCTAAAGTAAAGCCCAAATATCACACCTATTTACCTCAACTGTTAGTCCACCACTGATGCGTTAATGTAAAAAATAACGAAGTTGTTTTGTCATTCAAAGTTCAAAAGGGCCATCAACCCTACATTATATGTGATAAATTCGATATCTAGATAAAAATAAAGCGCTTAAGTAAGAATTCACTTTTACATATACCTACCTATAGATATTTCCACATATTCTATTTACCTATACCTATTGTGTCTCTATCCTGTTTCAATAAAGGACTCCTAAGTGTTCATGTAGAAAACACAACATAAACACAATTCAGGCTGTGCAGTGATTTGAATTCAAATCGAATAATAGGATTTAATGCTTCGGTGAGTTTTATCGGCAGAAAATATCAAACCGTATAATGGCGGTAGGGGGTGTATTATATTATACATAAGTATCATAAGCTGAAAAGGCTCTTAACTTATCCACAAAATCTATTCAAACTCTACTAAAAAGTCGTTCGTTTTCCCCCGTTTCCAAAAATCGTATTTTTTTTTTTTTTAAATTACACAAATGGAAATTTCACTCGAAATTCAAAGTGGTTCTTCTGAAAGATATAGACTAGACCTTTTGTACCAACATCGCACACGCTTTGAAAATGTAACACCCTCGCGTTCGCCTGGCTTCGCCTCGTTGGTTTGGCGCGTCTCCTCTCTGTTCCAGAACCACCGATAAAATGGCTTTGGTTTGGCGCATTGCCATCATGTGGAACCACCTTATCCAGATGTTAAATTGATATAATCATAGATACACTCAGCTTCATAAATGGATGCTCTCCTACAATATATTATATACGGAAAAGATACAAATGTATCTATATGTAATCACGTTGCGCCTTAAGTGAGGGTGTGTATAAAGAAAAAGAATTAGTTTAGTTGTTATCTTTCTTGTATCAACTTTGTGGAGAGCAAAGAAGAATATGGTGTTAGCAAAAATTACTACAAAAAGTACTGCAGAAAAAGTAAAGGAATCCAAATCGATTGTAAATTATATAAAAAACAGGCATTACATTTTTTGGAAAGTCTTAGCCGGCTTTAGGAGAAATCATATAAGGACTTGCTAAATCGTCCAATAATTGGAATAGGCGATTTATACTGTAAACATGTAATTTTTGAATTATATTAAATACTTTATTAATTAATTTAAAATAAATTTATATGAAGGTTGTTTTTTTTTAGACTTGTGAAGAAATAAAACGCATATAATTTAATGTTATGGCCAAGAATGTAGCTTTACTATAAAGATAATGGTTTGCCATTATGTTTTAAAAATGATTTCGGGCAAGTGGCCGCAGCGGCTGGCTCGAATAAATTCCAGCCGAGAGGCCCCATTTTCGACCACTTTTTTGCAGCAATTGGGGCCGTATGTCAGCAATAACGTGCCGAATATTCTCTTCCAATGCATCAATCGTCTCGAGCTTATCTGCGTGTACAAGCGACTTCACATAACCCCACAAAAAATAGTCCAGCGGTGTAAAATCGCGCCACAGGCCCACGAATCGAGATAATGCGCTCACCAAAAGTTTCCTCCAATAAATTGATTGTTTCGTTGGCTGTATGGCATGTAGTGCCGTCTTGTTGGAAGCAAAGGACGTCCACATCAACATCCTCCAATTCAAGCACGAAAAGTCATTAATCATGGCTCTATAGCATTCCCCATTGACTGTTACATTATGGCCGGCTTCATATTTGAAGAAATATGGACCAATGATTCCCTCTGCCCATAGAGAACACCAAACAGTGACTTTTTGAGGATGTAAAGGCGCGGCGTCTCAACAATGGCTTGTGGATTATGATCACTCAAAATACGACAATTTTTATTATTAATTCAACCAAAAATGAGCTTCATCGAATATTCGACGCAGTGCGCGATGAGTCGCGGAACCATTATATTGATAATAAATTTGCACGATTTCCAAACGTTGTTCAAGAATAAATCTATTCATTATGAAATGGCAAACCAAACTGACCATAAATCAAGTCACAGCTGTCAAAAACACCAACTCCAAAAAAAGTATTGACAGATTGAAAACTACACGTCTAAAAAACACCCTTTATAAATGTTCATCAACAACAAAATAATGTATAGGTGTGTTGTGTATGTACATTGGTTTAGGAACACACAGACAAATATTCTGCTATTATAAAATTTAAAATATTGTTGATTATATAGGGTGTTTTGTGTTGAATGCATCACATCATTGAACTAAAACGACATCCATTGCACCATTGCAAAATTAAAATTTGCATCAGCTTCTGCCTTAAGTCTGTAGGCATTATTAAGTGTGAATTTCCATTTAAGCTGAAAGCATAATGGGCCTTATTAACAACCAAATTAAGAGGTTACTTAAATATTTAAGTGAATTCTAAATAATGAAGACACTAATTAAATAAATTAAAAATAAACAAAATTAAATAAAGTTAGAAGCAGCATTCAAAATGGAATTATTTTCCAATAAATTTGAATTTGATTTCAAAAAAATTACCTTTAGTAAATTGTATTTTATGAGTTATGAGTTTAGTCTAGAATTTTTAAACCGGTTTAACAAATCTATAAATTAATCAAAATTCCACATTAACATTACAAAAATATTTCGCTGAAACTAAACTATTTTATTACATAAATAGAACCTCAACCCGTCAAACATTCAAGTTTCCATTTGGGCTTTATCTTTAAAATAGAAATTTTTGATTATTTAATTAACATGTGTTGTGTATGTATGTATGAGTTTTTGCTAAAAATTTAAACAAAAAAAAAATGTGTACACAAGGGGAGGAAATTCTCTTTTACAAAAAATCTCTGTGAGCATCGTTACCTCGGACAACTCTACAAATCAAATTAAATTGTCTTGAAATAAAATTTGTCATTGATTTTCCATAAACCATTGAATCATCTTCTTAAAATGTATTTATTTAAATTAGCTCAAAATGGCAAGAATCTTTAAATAAATAAAATTGATTTTTTTTTTTCCAGCGAAGCATGCAACAGATGATCTTTGTATTAATTGAATTGGTATCTAAGTGAAAGAACAGTACAAGCTCCAATTTACACTATTCGAACAAATACATAGAAACTATTTACTTCAATTTTCGCAGAAAAAATAATTTTTTTCACTATTATAATTTTTAAATGATTGCTCTTGACTTTATTTAGAAAATATTTTGACAACAAACCCTTTTTTGTTTTAATTTTTCTACAAAGATGCTTATACTGTCACTACACTCACTGATTCAATTAGTTCTGGTTTGGTAAATTATCAAAATAAAATCATGGAGGGAAGTTACATAAATATTGAGGATCATACAACCCTTTAGAGAAGAACCATTAAAGCCCTAACAACATTGACCACTTTTTGTAAAATTACAAAAGTAAAAATATTTTTTTCCCGCTAGAGCAGTTGTTTTGTGAAAAAGAATATAAAGGGTCCGCCATCTAACGTTTTTTTTTCAACTAGTGCTTATTTCGTGAATGGTAACACTTATCTCATGTCTAATTTGACAGATAATTTATTTTACCCTTCCACTGAACGAATATGGTTGGTATATACGCTTCGCTAAGTGGGCCTGCGATCGACTTAGAGAAGATGCCGATTTTGCCAAAAAAAACATCTTTTCAGATGAAGCTCGTTTTGCTCTTGGCGGGTAGTAAACAAGCAAAATTGTCGCATTTGGGGCACAGAAAATCCGCACGCATACATTGAAAAGCCGATACACCCAAAACCAGTCACTGTTTGGTGCGTCCAGAGGCATAATTGGGCCATTTTTCGAAAATGAGCAAGGAGTGGCCGTTACGGTCAATGGCGGTCGTTATCGGGCCATGTTGAACGAATTTTTGTTCACAAAAATTGAAGAGGAGGATATTGGCAACATTTGGTTTCAACAGGACGGCGCTACGTGCCACACAGCCGAAGCTACACTCGATGTTTTGCGCCATTTTCAAAAAAAAAAAGAAGTTATTTGGCGGACCCTATACAAATTTTTTTTAAACCAAAATTTAAGCTTTCTGCATCATTTTTATAAGTTTTCAAGTCAGAAACTCTATACCACTTTTTGTACTTTTTCACTTTTTTGGCCAATGTAGTTAAGGCTACACACTAACTAGCTTGCCAGAAAAAAGTTCCCAGTCAGAACCACCCTAGTACATACCTACTGAAACTGTTTGTGTACCTATTATGTTTTAAAATGTTTCTCAGGAAAATAAAACAAGAAAAATCTAAAATTTGCACAGAGCTGAATTGGTTTATTTTTATGTCTTAAACATTTTATTAAAATTACCCTTAATTTGGATTAGTGCTAAAGATTTTAGGGAGGGTGAAAGGGGTTAAAATTCACATGTTTTTCATTAAATGTATTGCTCTTACGAAAAAAAATTGTTAAAATCTTTTTTGCTAAAAACTTCATAAGCTACACTTTCCGCCTTGACATTTCTTTTTAAACAATTTATAGTTTTCAGGTTATTTACAAAAAAAAAAAACTTTACAAAACCAAAACCCCTAGTACAAGTTAAGGATATATTTTAGGAAATTTTTAATACAAACAATTAAACTATTTACCAAAATTGAGTATTGTTGGTATTTTGTAGCAGTCGGCTTCTCTCCAAATACATTCAACTTATGATGCTGTGGAAGCACCTATACTACATTTGAATCCCTCTAAGTCAAGTTTTGCCGCATTTCAAAATTAGTTGGAGTTAGAAGAAAAGTTCGAGTTAGAGAAGATGAGAAAAATTAAATAAAGAATTGCAATGTCATTGAGGGCATGTAAAAAAAAGCACGTACGAGACTTTTTGACAACTATTGCAGCTGCAGTTCCAGTTGCAGCATTCTATTGTGCTCAAGCAGTAAGGGTATAGGTATTCAGGTAGAACCATAGGACTCAGACCCAAGCGAGTCAGTGTAGGTATGCGATTTTGTGAGCTTGATGTTTATGTAGTTTTCGGTTGGATTTCGTAACTGTTCCATTCCTTTAGTAAAATAAAGGGTCCGCCAAATAACTTTTCTTTTTTTTTGAAAATGGCGCAAAACATCGAGTGTAGCTTCGGCTGTGTGGCACGTAGTGCCGTCCTGTTGAAACCAAATATTGCCAATATCCTCCTCTTCAATTTTTGTGAACAAAAATTCGTTCAACATGGCCCGATAACGATCGCCATTGACTGTAACGGCCACTCCTTGCTCATTTTCGAAAAATGGCCCAATTATGCGTCTGGACCAAAATCCGCACCAAACAGTGACTCGTTTTGGGTGTATCGGCTTTTCAATGTATGCGTGCGGGTTTTCTATGCCCCAAATGCGACAATTTTGCTTGTTTACTGCCCGCCAAGATCAAAACAAGCTTCATCTGAAAAAATGATTTTTTTGGAAAAATCGGCATCTTCTCTAAGTCGATCGCAGGCCCACTTAGCGAATCGTATACACAACCATATTCGTTCAGCGGAAGGATAAAACTAATTATCTTCAAATCAGACATGAGCTAAGTGTTACCATTCACGAAATAAGCACTAGTTGAAAAAAAAAACATTAGATGGCGGACCCTTTATAACATAAGAATCTAGTTGCGAAGTGAGGGGGTTATCATTTTTCGATTTTGTTTTCCCCAAAACGAAAAATTATGCTCAAAGCGATTGCAAATAGGCCAAAAATTACAGGAATGTTTTCGATCAAGAGCGACTTTTGACATTTTACCGACTACGAGTGGAAAATTTTAAAGAATGCAAAAGTATGGCGAGCAAATTCGAGTTAAAAGAAAATACGACTTGAATTGTTTTGACCTACCGTCTAGATAGAGAGCAAATCTGTTTGCCTGCCGTATGTCAAAAGGAATGACATTTTGTTTTGACTTATGGCCAAAAAATACAAAATTGGCAGTCACATTCCGAAGTGTATGTCATGTTTGTATATTTGATGGCCATACAAATGTCTATTTTGTTACCAAAGTTCCATCATTGTTGAAATAAAGTAGCTATGTATAGGTAGGTTCCTAAATCCTATTGCTAGGACTCCTCCTCATAAAGCCTATCAGAACTTATGACATTGAAATTCTTTTTTGAGACATGAAATGTGATGTTATTTCAATTAAAATCCTCAAAATCAATGACAGTTATAAATTCGATCATTCAAAAAGGTATGTAGGTACAGAAAAAAAACCCAGACACTCATGTTGATTTATTGTAAGTGGGTATCGTAATATAAAACGAACAATTAACAATTTTCGAACCAATCAAATCAAATCGAAGCTCATTGATTGAAGTTTCACGAGTGGATTGTATCTCTTATCGATAAGTACTCTCCTCTTTCTCATTCGTTATACGGATTCCTGTTTTAATCCTTCCATCAGCTGACTATGATGATGACAGTGACAAATAAAAAAAAAAAACGACGACGACAAGAAGCAAGACTTGTCACCTCCTCGCACATTATGTATGTATATGTACCATCACCATTGGGATTCATGTCAGGCAAAAAGTGTTAAGTAACACTTTACGTTACATATCCTCTATACATTCCCAATGCGATGCAAGCAACCAGATACACGAACGAAATCTGAAAAACACTTCGCTGTCAATTTCAGAACAACAGAAATAATTTATGCAAGTGCAAGTGTGCAAGTATACCAGCCAAATCTATATATGATATAATGTAAAGGAGGAATTCAACACAGAATTCCGTTGAGGGTAAAATAAAAATTCTGAAGACCTCATTCTGTGCTATATCGAGTTGGTATCGAAATGCACTGCCACTCAATGACATGAGCATATGAGCAAGGCCCAATGTGACTACAACTATACTGCAATACAGTTCCGTACTTGAGATTTTTGTAAGATTGAAGGCTCAATAATATTTCCACTTTTGCTCTATAGGTATTGGTTTCACGTGAAAAAAAATCTCGAGGTTTTAATTAAAACTATAACACTACGATGATCGAGATGCCTGAAAAAAAATCTCCATACCTTCAATTGGTCTGTGAGTCCGTGCGTCGACTGTTAATTTGAACTATTGCCTAAACGATTGCGCCGATTTGTTGCAAACTTAGAACAGAGCTTTTTTAAGTGATTCAAATTTTTGTCTTAGCTGATCTATAGAATAGCTAGCTGCCATACAACAATTTTTATTTTTTTTTTAAACTTTCTCAAAAATGGCTCTAACGATTTTGATTAAACTTCATATCTGAATAGAGAGATTTAAAGGAATAGTTTGCTTTAGAGGATGGATCGATTTGTCTCAGGAAAGTGATAAAATTTTGATCCAAAATAAATATGAATTGTGGTGGCCAGCCTTGTTGTTTTGGTGACATCTGTCAAATCTGTTGCTTATTATTCAGGTACTGTAGCCAAAACACCATGGCAAGTTACACGAGCGATGTCATACTCCATACATAATGGCACACATGGGCATTTTTACTTAAAAAAAGAATTTTGTTAATACCTCACACCTCATTTCAATATCTACCCACTTTTATTGAAAAACCCTTTACTTCCTATATAAGGTATTTTTTTATATCTGAATTTGAATAGCAAGTTTATGCCAAGTTTATTTAAAGCCCTCTAAAGTTTTCAGTAGAGAAAATGAAGACGAAGAAAAGATGTGAAATACTCGTCAGGCCCTTGCTATTAGAAACTTGTTGGGCAAGTTCTCCTACACAAAAACAAAATTAAAGTAAAGCGTGTTTTTTTAGACGTGTGGTTTTCAAGAAGAAATAAAGTGCATATAATTTAATTAAATGGCCAAGAATTTAGCTTTATTATAAAGATAAGGGTTTGCCATTATTTTCTAAAAATGATTTCGGGCAAGTGGCCGCTGCGGCTGGCTCTAATCAATTCTAGCCGAGAGGACCAATTTGCTACAGCTCCAATTGTTGGGCGCGATGGCGGGTCTTCTTCGATACTCTGCTCCACAGCAGCAATAGCGTCTTCGGTGTGCACTGTATGGCATCTCTGAGGATGTGCATTATCCACTAGAGTAAACGTGGTGCGAAACCGATCCATGGTTGCTCGAATTTATACGTTGTTCATGAGTAAGTCTATTATTTATGAAATGGCAAACCAAACTGAGAATAAATCAAGTGACAGCTGTCAAAAAGAAAAACTCCGAAAAAAGTATTGTCAGATTGAAAACCACACGTCTAAAAAAAAGACACCCTTTAGATATAGGTAACACCATTTATTTTCAACACTGATCATACTGATGAATTTTTTGAATAAGCTGAGCACGGTTGCCACTTTTTCAAAAAAAAATTCCGAAGTAGATTCAATATTTTTGCAGAAGAATTATATTTTCAAGAAACAAATTTTGATGGGTCTTGAAATTTCTTGTTCCTCAACGGCTTCGACCCTTTCATGAAAAAAACGCTTAGTTTTAAAAATCTAACCAAGAAAATCTACCTGCCTATTATAATGTTAAAATTACTTAGAAATATAAACTTACAAACTTCTGCTGAGACTAGCAACTTGTTCAACAAATTGATTTTTCTCTTCTGCAGGCTGCAGCCGGTTTTTTTTTGTGAATCACTACAAAATAAACTTATATTTATTTATATCAATTTTCAACCATTTAAGACAATTTTACCATCCTTTCCCTTTTTCTCACAATCAAAACAAACTCAAATAAATACAAACGTTGCTTTGACAGATTTGCTGTGACAGCTGTCAATTGTCGTCAAAACAAAGCCGATAGCCGAAAGCTGTATGCATAGTTTAAAGAGTAGGCTTCATGAAGAATGGGAATGACTGCATTCAATAACAGAATTGAAAAATTATCTTATCGATTATTTATTGAAGGATTTGTTTTTCGTAAAACAAAAAGTGCAGTAGATTTGATTTAAAGGCAGTAAATTTATTTTTCAAAAAGAGTGCAGTAGATCTACTGCAATTGCAGCAAAGTGACAACCCTGAAGCTGAGTGGTTAGCGTATCGGTCTTAAGAGTTCAACGGATATAGAATATAGGAGTTAAAACTGAAGTTTGTCCTAGATCCATTTCGTAACGTTGAGGAAAGAGATCAAGTCTTTGATTTTTAGCTCAGAAAATTTATTGGGGTCATTAAGAAAAGCCTTTCCCAATGATTTTACTCTCATTCCGGCCATAGCGCGTGCATTTACAGAGGGTAAATGTTTCCTTTTCCTGCTGGTCCCCACAAGGCCATAACTACGACAATAAGTATTGTAGGTAGGGACTAGAACAGGTCACAACCTGATGGGTCTAAATATCAGGTCAGTTGTTCGGCATTTATTACAGATTGGCCATATTTTTCTGGATATCACGAAGTGAGTTACACCTTGCCACCTACGATTGAATTCTAGAGCTGTGTAAATCGTTGATTGCAAATGATCGAATCGTTCAAGAATCGTTTACCAAAATATATCGATAATTTTAATCAATTGATTATCGATCATTTTCATTCCACTCAATTCATTATTTCATACTTTTCCATTCGATTTTTGATGGGTAAACATCTATGCCGGCCTGCGGTAGAGTGAAATAAAAACGTGGACTTTCCTTTGTGCGACGTTACGATGTTCCACGTTACGTAGAGCGTATTCTCGGATATGATTTGAAATTTTGACACCTGTCAAATTAAAAGTGTTCTAATGGAACTAGAGAGCTGGGTGGCATGAGGTAATTTCCACCTTCTAAATCGATTGGTGTACTCCGCTTTTCGATCCGCCGTTCTAAAATTCTGGACACTGCAAATTTTCGGGTTTCCACTGGAGCTAGAGGGCAGGCCGTTTGCAAAAACAAACTTTGAGACCCGGCACACAGGCAATTTTTTTATTTCGGTTTCGAATTTCGATAAAATTCAATCTCCGAATTTGACCAAAAAATTTACCGATTTTGATCCAATCCAATCTGACCCATATTTCTTTTCTCCGATAAAATATATTAATAATTCAATAGAGATTGATATGGAAAATCGAGAATCATGGAAATGATTGAGATTGGGATCGATTGAAACGAAAATTTGTGATTTAGATCATCAATACTTTTCGATGATCGGATCAAAAAAATCGAATCGTTTCTGATTGACACAGTCCTATTGGATTCAGCAAGAAAAAAATTGATAATATACATTCTTATAAATGCGGGCCTGAACTTGTGTGTTCATATTTTGTAAACTGTATTCGTTTTACATATTATTATTGACTAGGTACCTTACCTACCTGCATTTAGATGGTGTTTACTGTTCATGTTCATCTACTACTCTACTCGACTATGAGACAACATCTTTGTGCTTTGTAGAAGAACCGCAGAGCTTATTTATGCAATATAAGTACATCCTTGTATGGAATGATAGGGAAATATAGGTAAATATAGGTAGCCTCATTTCTTTTGCCTTTCGCCTTAAAAAAATGTGAACTGCATCTGGCTCGAATGTCGTATATATAGAATAGATCTTGTTCGAATTTGTTTTTTTTTTTTTTTTTTTTGGGGGCTGCATGCGCATTGTACACTTCTGCTCTGAGACTTCTTGACAATATCCTCACCGTGCGTCGTCGCCGTATAGTCCTGATGTCCTGCCACTTATCCCAACAGCCGACAAGCAACAACATTCCAATACCGGTAATAATAATTTATAACCGAAATGGTATTGAGAGGAAATTGAAATGCAATTCAATATTTTATGTTCCATGGGTGCCTTATAGATGCCCTGGCATGCTAGTGTTGGCATGAGGATAGGTGAATGTAAATCCTTTCAGCGAGGCTTGTATATGTGAGATCTCGATGTATGTCCCAGCAATTTCCTTACCAGGATGCAGAAAAGCAACTTGTGTCTTTCCTAGAAATTCGAAAGCCCTCATTCTACTCATTTTTCATACCAAAAATAAAAAGTAGTTACCTATATCTACATAAATGGATGGATGGTATATACTAGCTGAAAGCAGCCAGTATACCCTTTGTATACATACGTAAAACAAATTTTATAAAGTTAAACAATTTAATTTTTTTTGGAAGGACATTTTCATATTTTTTTTTTTGCTTATTTTGAAAGGTACATGATATATTATATTTCCATGGAAAATGTGAAACCAAGCCGATCCTATATTGAAAGGGTATAGGTAGAGGAACATTTATGCAGGGATTTTCTGCTGACAGAAGAAGTAAATATCATACTTTATCTCAAATGCACTTCAGCATTCTTTTGCCACTGATGTATACCAACGTGTAAGTGTAACAGCAAAGTCTTCGTGCTCCTCTTTCCCTTAGAGTCCCAGTCCCACCCAGTCCTGAGTGATGTCTAGCAAGACAATGGGTGTATGGTATAGAGCATCTTTGATGCAACATAGGTAGGTTAGGCAAAAATATATCTCTGATGTTGGCCCAAAATGGAATATCGACAAAAGGACCTGCCTTCCGTTCTGGCTCCGAGCTTATAGAAAGCCGTTGCCGGGTATGGCGGGTAGATAAAGTATAAACACAAAATAATAATATTATGCAAAGTGTATGCGATAAAATTTACCACTAAAGTGTCTGCGAACATACTCTTTTATCCTTTCGTAAATGAATGGGAAAAGATTCTTTCATCGCTTTTGTAAGTGCAGAAGATGAATAAAAAAGGATCTGCTATGGCAAAGATGTTGATGAATGAACTTAAATTCCCAGCTCTGTGAATCTTTTTGTGTGTATGCATGCAAGTGTGTATGTGTCAAAGAGAGTACAACAGTTTGATGTATGAGTCATGTCAGCAGATATTTATGTTTGTTTTAAGCTTCTTTTTTTTCCTCAAGTACATAAATGGGAGGTGGGGTTTTATTAAAAGGATTATATTACAGAGTGGTGGTTCTGGTGCTGGTGCTGGTGGGGTGTCACTTGCAGTCATTTTTTTTATGTTATTACTGAGTTTTCCAAATTGAGAGATATTGAGGTCCTTATAGAATAAATTCATGTTAAAATGTGTGTTCGTCTCGATGAGACATGAGCTGAGTATTATTCATAATATTAGTTTCATCAACAATATGACATGTGTCAATGTCTGATGAAAAAGGAAATTGCTACAGAAATAGATTTAAAATTTTTAAGGATGGTGTTTTTGGAAAGGATTTCCTTGTATATTTTGATTTTGTTTGAATTTAAGTTTTTGTAGCGAAATATTGTATGGGAAAATTTGAAAAAAAATATCTTCACATTTTTTGTATAGGTACCTACACTGATTTACTAGGACTTAAAACAAATGAAGAAAGGCATATGTCAGTCTTAGGTATTATTTTTTGACAGCAAAAATGAGAATTAATTCGAAGAAACTTTCCCAGAAATTAATTGAGATCTTCGTATTCTCAGAAATCCCTACATATAAACAGAATTTATTAGGAAGAATTCTCATATTTCAATGAAGATGTGAAGAAAAGAAAATGGCTTTGGATTCTTAAATTTTTTAAGGATGAAAATTTGTGATTTTTTTGGAAATACTGCTAATTTAATTTTTTGTTCATACGTCCACAACTAGGCTGAGCGTTATCCCATTTAAATGAGGATTTTTTTGTTGGATTCGTATTAAACTAAGCAAACCAAACGCACACTACGGAACCGAAAATACAATTTTTGACCTTAAAAGTCGAAAAATCGTGAATAACCGAAATTGCATACTTCCAAGGGTGGCGACATCTGATGCAAATGGGATAACCAACAGATGGCGTTACGCTTTCATAATCACGTTTGACAGCTGATGTTATGACAGCTGATGGCATGACAGCATGTATTTTTTCAACCACGAATTGGTGTTCAATGCAATTGACTGGCGGTTGTGACATTCTTCATTCAGGACAGTTTTTGTGTACAGCGTGTTAATTACTATGAACAAGCCCATTTACGAATGCCTAACAGGCGTATGTACCAGTCGTGCAAATACGCAAAACACGTGTGTTACTTTTTAATTTACATCAAATTAAGTCGATCTTACCGATATGGGTCCTTGAGTATCGTCTGTCAGAGATTTAGTTTTGCAATACATTGAAGTTCTCAACGGGATTTGGTTGTGCTGTGCAGGAGGAATAAGAGTCAACTTACCCGATTTGGCATCACCACGGGCGCCTCCACAGCAATTGCGATCGCTTTTGTATGAAGAAGAAGATACACCGTAATCACGCTATTGCTTCAAACACACGCAGCAATACAACGGCCGCTTCCAAATGATGTCATTTGGAGCGACTGTAATCTAAGAAACGCGGTTATAATGCCACATTGAAAATAATGTCGTCAGACAAACTTTCCTATATGTCCAATGTGGATCAATTGTCCAATTCCCCTTCCACTATTCACATCCAAGGAAAAATATACCATCGTGCAGGAGCTCTATTGCAGCAATTGAATAAAAATCGAAAGTTCCTTCAGATTTATGTCCTTGATAATTCAAATGATGAACTTAATCCATTTTTGGTGAATGTAAATAAAATTTATTGAATTCAAAATAGTTGCAAAAGATCTTCAATCTTTCAAAAGAGAGACTCGATTTTCGAAAATGACATTAATAATGTATAATCAATTTTAGGCGGAACGAAGTTCGATGAGTCAGCTAGTTTTTTTATTCATAAATTTTAATCAAGTTCGTTACAGCCATTTCCGAGATTAATTATTTTTGTTTGTTTGTAATTTTTTTTGTTTGAAACGGTTATGAGGCAGGTAGGTCCCGTTATTTTTAGAGCTAAACAAAATTTCAATTTCCCCTCTCCTCACATTTCAAGTGGCTAATGCTGTAGGTCAAGGTATAAACAGACATACAGGCAGACGGACCCACTTTTTGTGTGTTCTCTATCATCGTTATTTCAGGTTTGATTAAAGTCCGGACCATTGAATAAACATATATAGAAGGTGACACTCCACAACTAAAAGCGCAGCCGCATGGCCGTGCCGGAAAGGAGAAACAAAATAGCTGATGTGGGGTTTTTTGTGTACACAAACCCATTTTCAAAAGGATATTCATAAATTTAATTTTCCCTTTTTATATTGGTATCCATGACGACGATGCTTTAATAGTTTGTTTTGTTTTGAAATTTGTTCACAATTTTCAATCCCGCGGAAGGAAAATGTGTCTGTGTATATTTCTTTATCGGTGTAGGTTGTTTTTAAATTTTTGTCTACATGAAGATTTCAAGCTTAGGTGAAGATTTGTTTTGCTTTTTGAAAAATAGAAAAAAGAACTATGTATTTATTTGAGAAAAGTTTGATTGAAAACTTTATACATATGTACGTTGTATTACATTGACTAGTAAGAGACTTAAGCCCGAACCACACTACTCTCGTGTGGTGTGTTGGGGAGTAGTGTGTCGCTATCGATCTAATGTGTTTCATATGCGTAGAGCCATATTTGTATCGTGTGATGTGATGTGTCAAAATCTATGAAATACATTGAAATGACAGCGACACACTACTCCACAACACACCACACTAGAGTAGTGTGGTTCCGGCTTTAATTATTTGTTTATTTTTTTTTGTCAAGTGACGGTTCAATTTTGTGTTGTTTTTTGTACATTTTGATTTTTGAGAAAGATGTTTTTTTGTGAGTAAGGTAGTTAAGTATTGTAATTCGCAGGAGATAGTATTTTTTGACATCGTTTCTGCACAATATAATTACTTTTTGGTTTATATAAATTCAATGCTCAGTAAACTGTCTTAACTTATATTTAAATCTTAAAAAACAAATAAACATACGTTAAGAAAGTTTAAAGAGAATTATTTAAGATGAAAGAGGCGTCAAATTATACTTCTTTAAATTCAGTGGTGGACTAGTAAAGGGTGATTTTTTAGCTGGTTTGGTTTTGGCAACACTGGTTTTGACAGCTGACGTGTGTTTAGTACCTTGTGTCACTGTCAAACAGCTTCAGTTTGGTTTGCAATTTAACCATGGATCGTTTTACAAATGAAAAACGCTTGCAAATTATTGAATTTTACTATCAAAATTCGTGTTCGGTTCGAAATGTTCATCGCGCGCTGCTTCCATTTTATGATCGGCATTCTCGACCTTCTGAGCAGTCTATTCGGAAGATTGTGACCAAATTTCGCACAAAATTTACTTTGTTGGACATTAAACCACCAACACGTTTACGTACTGTGCGTAGTGAAGAAAATATTGCGGCCGTATCAGCTAGTGTGACAGAAGACCGCGAAATGTCGATTCGGCGCCGTTCCCAGCAGTTAGGCCTTTGTTACAGCACTACGTGGAAAATTTTGCGGAAGGATTTGGGCGTAAAGCCTTTTAAGATACAGCTGGTGCAAAAACTAAAGCCAGCCGACCTACCACAACGCCGAATTTTTGGTGAATGGGCTCTTGGAAAGCTGGCCGAGGATCCGCTTTTTTATCGAAAAATTGTGTTCAGCGATGAGGCTCATTTTTGGTTGAATGGGTACGTAAATAAGCAAAATTGCCGCATTTGGAGTGAAGATCAGCCAGAAGCATTGCAACAGCTACCAATGCATCCCGAAAAAGCCACTGTTTGGTGCGGTTTATGGGCCGGCGGCATTATTGGGCCATATTTCTTCAAAGATGATGCGAATCGCAGCGTTACTGTCAATGGTGAACGCTACCGAGCGATGATAACAAACTTTTTTTTGCCCGAAATGGAAGTTCTTGACTTGCATGATATGTGGTTTCAACAAGACGGTGCCACATGCCACACAGCACGCGAAACAATGGCGCAATTGCGAAGCGAGTTTGGTGAACAGTTAATTTCACGTTTCGGGCCGGTCAATTGGCCGCCTAGATCGTGCGATTTGACACCATTAGATTATTTTTTGTGGGGGTATGTCAAGGCTAATGTCTATAGGGACAAGCCCGCTTCGATTGACGCACTGGAAGCCAACATCCATGCATTCGTGAGATACCGGCCGATATGTGTGAAAGAGTATGCCAAAATTGGACTCAGCGGATGGGCTACCTGAGACGCAGCCGCGGTCAACATTTGCATGAAATTATCTTTAAACATTAAATTGCAAGGTTCAAACTATCGATTCAAATAAATATTTCATTCATTTTTTTTGAATTTTTTGTGTTTTTTTTTTTTAAAAAGTTCTAAACCTCTTAAAAAATCACCCATTATAATCAATGACATAATGTGTAGAGTGCATTCGTTATATCGAAAACATTTTTTTGTACAATACAAATTCATTAAAATTCTGAGCCCCGACAAATAGGAAATAAGATACATAAATCGATTGAAGCAATTAACCATGAAAATGGGGGAGCATGATGTATACTCTAGAGTAAAGATTTTAAGGAACAATAAAACGCCAAAGTTCAGCCTGTTAGAATAACATAAAAATATGCAAATTGGCGATAAGGAAATAGCTTGAAATATATTCAATTTTTTGCCTTTATCTCCAATTTTTACATTTTTATGTAACTCTAACAAGCTGAACTTTGTGCATTCTATTGTTCCTTAAAGTTTTTACTCAAGAAAAATATGTACCTTTATCGTCTAACACAAGCAGCTTTATCTTCATTTTTCGATTTAATTTTGTTTCATCTTATCTTATTAATGTATTATTATGCTAAATTAACCCGATAATTTAAACCGTTCAGGCCGACACGATTTGAAAAACAGAACTTTAAAAAAGATGTGCAGCTTTACTCATGCAGCGAAACATTCGAGACACATTCCAGAGCTGCATGGACGATATCTCTATGTATTAATTGAAAGCTACGCATCATTTTCGACAAACTACCTAGTTATTCTCGGCCAACGATATATTTAGTCACTAACAATAATGACAAAATTACATTGATTGAATACAAATTTCCGAATCCAATCGGTTTTTTTAGCTTAGATAAAAACTACTTAGCTCAACAAATTTGAAAAACCCCACAATATTCTATAGAACTTAAAGGCCGAATTTTCAGCTTTTCAAATTTCTGACAAAATGATTGCTTAAAAAAACAATAGCAAACCAAAAATTTTCATTTTTTCATATGCACTTGATTTCCATTTGGAACATCAAACATGCAAACAAAGTTTGTATCAATATACTTAACTTTAGTGAAATGTAAATTCAACGCAAAGTTAACACACAAAAAAAAGGTCTAAAATCAAATGTTGACCATTTATACACATTTTTTTAACTGCCTTGATTTTTAAAATGTTTCAATTATCAAATTAGTCAAAAAAATTTGTCCATAAATTCTTTATTTGCAAAGGATTTAATAAAAATCTTTAACAATTGAAAAGAATCTATTTCATTCAAATTTGGCTAAGAATATGTATGAGCGAAAATCAAAAATGTTCGGAATTATTCGCGTAAATATAATTTATCGAACTAAAACATTTCATTCTAATCCATTTTTACTAAATTTATCGGTACACTATGTAAATATGTAATTGCAAACCTGGCAGTAATTGTATTATTTTTTTTAGCTTTCTAACTGTTTGGGGCTGTATAGTATTTAACATGAACTTGAACTTTTTCTAATTTCGCTTGCAGTCCACACTTTGAAAATACTAGGGGTATTCATGCAATGTCGTATTTGCCTAGTAAACCTCGTAAACTGCATAAGTTTATCACCTCGGAAATCAAATGTCAAAATTTGTATGGAAAATTATAAACGCGAGCAACGTAATAAGGATATACACAGATTGCTTTATAGGTGCGTTTATGCAAAATGAAGAATACATTTACGCAAATACGAAGTTAGTAAATATATCTCATTGCATGAATACCCCTACTGTGTATCCCACAATACCCCTCCTTTCCATAGCTTAAATAAAGTGGTCCTAGAATGTAGCTTCTTTTATTTCCTGCATTTTAAGATCTCTGGACAGCATCGTTTTTAAAGAAGTACAGATAAATTATTCCACCAAACCATAAAGCACCCCAAACAGTAATTTTTTGTGGATGTAACGGTGTCTCAACATACACTTGAGGATTATCATCACTCCAAATACGACAGTTTTGTTTATTGACGTATCCATTCAACCAAAAGTGAGCTTCATCGCTAAACAAAATTCGCTTATGAAAATTGGGATCAACGGCAATCTTGTTTTGGGCCCAATTTGGAAGCGTTGTTCAGGCGTCAATCTATTTATTATGAAATGGCAAACCAAACTGAGTATAAATCAAGTGAAAGTTGTCAAAAAGACCAACTCTGAAAAAGTATTGCTAGATTGAAAACCACACGTGTAAAAAAAACACCCGTTCTATCTATGTTCGTAGTTCGTATCTTATATGTGTCTATGTATATCTACATATTATTATGTTCTTAATAGGTATTTGCTGAAATTTGACATTGAGGAACCATTTTTTGATCACTTAGGAAGGAGTAACGTTTTTGATTTGAAAAAAATTATTTCATTAGTTTTGCGATAATTTGAACTAAAATGGATATGTAAGCTTTAATTTCTGTGTTCTATAACCTCCTCATCTCTTTAATGTATACAGCTGTCACTTTTCAGCAGTCGCGTCTTCGAATCGTCGCATTTTCCTGTCGCTTAAGATATGACTTCTATAGCTTTGTAGTAAAACATCGCGATCACAGCGAAGTTTGTTTGCCTTAAGGGCGACCATAATTCACACCGACGCATTGTTTTTTCTTTTACCTGTTGTTTAAGTGAGGCTATACAGTATAAACATCCTTCATGAAGAACCTACACTAAAAAAAAAATAATGTAAGGATATAAAAAAGAGTCTGTTTCTAATGATATTACCCCTTGGCATAATGGTAAGTGTCATGTTGCACCGATCGGCTGCTGCCTCGTCAGTGGTCGGGGTTTCGAATTCCAACTTATTTCACCAAAAAAACAATACTTAGCTTATAGATTTTTTCAGGGGTACTGCCTCTTTAAAAGACTTAAAAAATATTCCAAGAGAATATTGTCTCTTGCCATGAATTAGTCCTTCTCCCCTTAGCCGTTCAAATGCAGCAGAAAATTATAGGCCCCCTCCATTCCGCATGCCGAATATTGTATACCTATGTCCCACCCAATTCGCATTCGCTCAGTGTAAATTTAAACAGTACTTATTTACACAAAAACTCATTTGATATATAAATGTTAGTATACATTTGCCTTTCTATTTATTTTCAATCTTTCTTTCAGTGGTGTTTTCTCTCTTTGGTGGTCGACGGGGCGGGACTATTTTGTTCCCATCCTAGCTCCATTTAGTTTCACTTTGATGCAATACAAACAAAATGCGCTTTTGATATCGTTTCAAGATGTGTACCCAACATTGTCTGTCCCTCCTCAAGCATTAACGGAGTTGAAAATCACCTGTCTATATGGTTTTCGCATCACAACTTCAACCATCATATTTGTAGGTAGGTATACCTATCTACATCTCGTCTTGTTTCTTTAGAAGTTCGTAAGGACTTTCAGCTCGACTCCATGCCGCCAAGGAACGAAGAGATGACAAATAGTCCTTTCGGCGTATTGTTTTCACTTAGAATAAAATCCTCTTCTTCTGTTGCATCCATTTCATCCTAGCTGGTTTGAAGTTGTAGATGGTTCTTGCTTATCGCAACATGTGCAGTGTGCACTTGCACCAGCACATTTAAGTGAAAATTCTCAAAAGAACTATTATGCGTCACTGCAATCTGCAACAACTGTGAGGTTTTTGTGGGATTAAAAGTGAATGGGAGAGACATCGTTAAAGGGTTTCCATTCTTTAAGAAGAGAATAGTTTCATTTTTATTCTTCCTGTTTGCTATGTGGTCTTTGAATGTTTGTTTCTTTCCAAGCAGCATCCAGTTAAAAAAAAAGAATCGCCATTATCGATTTGGATGATTTATCGAAATGATTTTGGAATGATATCGATTTGAAATTGGACGTTGCAGGGAAGAAAAAAAAACATTTTGTCAGGATAAATATCTAAAATAAAAACCTACATCTCCTATACCATAATACTTACAAGAGAATAGTGCTTCTTCAAGACTCACAGTGAGTCAGAGAAACGAGATTAAATTGTTCTTTGCTTTCAACTTTGAAGTAAGAACTATAAGAAGAACATCTTCAATATTTAATCAGTAACATTGCTATGGATACTACCTATACCAACCTACCTAAGCTATATACCTATACATGTCGATAGCTTATTTCATTCAATCTAAAAGTTATTTGCGAAGAGTACCTATAAGTAAGTAAAAGTTCAGTTCTTTCCCAAAAGTTATACCTACACTAAGAAATATGTAAATTAAATAATTGTATATAAACTTCATCGATTACTTTTCGATTGAAGCTCTTGACTTTGAGTGGGATATTTCGTATGAATGAAAAAGATTGTACAAATTGATCAATGTATCTTAAACGAAGAATTTTATTTGAAAATAAAACACATAGTTATACAACAAAAAGATACAAGAGCGTGTTTGAGAACAAAAAGTTTATATGTTGAGTTGCTGCAAATTTCATCCTGCTTATCTCCGAATACTGATATTAAAGTGAGAGAAGAACTTTGCGGGGGCTTTGATCAGTGCATTAGTGCTTTGATTGTTAAGCGTAGCACATACTTGCTTGTGAACCATGTCGTGAATTCATACAAATTTGCATTTTTGTTCACTGCGTGAACGTCTTCTTCAAGCCGTGTGGAGAAAAAGGTGGAGAGTTTTCGTTCACGTGCGGTGAGCCAGTTACCGCGCAAAATGTACGGGAACACTTCGATTGGTCTTTTCGGGAAATTATCTTTGTCTATTCTCTTTCTAGTTTTAACAGTTATAGAATCAAATTCTGAGGGTAAAAACAAATGCATAAACATACAACAGCGAATGATCTTTTCAGTGTGTTCTTATTATTTGATGTATTTAAATAAAAATACAAATTTTAATATTAGTTGATTATTAAATTTCGTGCAATAACATTGAAATCAATAGTTTGCTTTGTTTTTGTGAGAAAAAAACAAGCTCTATCCAAAGAATTTTGGAAGAAAAATTTTCCCAAGAAGAGTCACATTCACAAGGATAAATTCTTTTCATTTTCAACATTCTTAGTTTAAGAATTTTGAACTTTAAGTTGTTGTAAGGTATACTTTCAAAAAATACCTATTTTTTAATAATATTTGAGCCAATTTAGAATTGAAAAATTAGGAAAATAGGAATACACCAATACATCAAAGAGTTTGTTTACAATCAGAAAAATGCTGTCAACACATTCACAAGTCTGTACCAGTGAAAAACGTGAAAACATCAATTTCTCCGTTGTCAACTGTTCACTTCACGAAGTATGTTCTAGGCCTTAAAGGCTTTAAGTGGCTTTTGCATAGTACTTTCCACCGAATCCTTAGTGTTAAGTTATAAGACTCCATCATTTGATTAGGATTAAAAGCTTAAACATAAAATGTAATTCATTGAAAAAGTAAAAAACAAGTACCTACAGCAAAGTTAGTCAAAAAGCAGTTTTTTTTTTGGAAAAAATGGAAGATATCTGAAAGAGGCCTATTAAAATAAAACTTAAGGGCCAGTTTGTTCATCGTGAGTTAAGTTTTCACCATGACTTTCAGAGGTTCTTATATTAAATAAAATCAATCAATCAAGATTTCTTCATAAAAAAAATTGTAAGCTTGCACTTTCAATGAGTTACCAGTTGCACTAATTCTTGATTAAAGATGATTAGGTGTGAACAAACTGGCCCTAAGATTAGGTTTTCAGGACGCTATTCGCAATACCATGGCGATTTAACAAATTTCCAATTGCGATAGTAAATAAACATTTTTAAAAATGACCAATAGCTAAAAATACGACTAAGAGATTGGTACAAGGTGACCCAAAATTAATTATCCAATTTTGTTTTTGAATTACTTTTTTTCTAAATAAAAAAATGATTTCGAGTGATGGAAATCTTTATTTGGACCTTTACAATTTTTTTCTGTTAAGTGGAAAAGACGATATCCGTCAAGTGGCTGCCACCATTGTTGAAACACTTTAATGACCGTTTTTTCGTATTTTCCATGACTTTGCACATGATTTCCGGTGACAATTGTTCGCATTCCTGTCGAATATTCTCCTTAAGGGCTGTGATTGTCTGAGACTTGTTGGCATAAGCTCGCGACTTCAAGTAGCCCCAAAGAAAGAAGTCTGGGATGGTTTAATCGGGTGATCTTACTGGCCATGCCAAATCGCTAAAACGGGAGACTACGCGACCATCTGGAAACGCTTCCTTCACAATATCCCTTGTGTCTTGTGTAAGTTTGTGCGTATGCACCGTCTTGTTGGAAACCACATGTTCACCTAGCCCCGGGAGTAAGACTTCCAATTCCGGGAGTAAGAAATCGTTTATCTTTTCGCTGTAGCGTTCTCCAGTAACAGTGACCGCGTTGCCAATGGCGGCCCAATCCCCCCCCCCCCCAGCACACAGTGGCTTTGAGTGGATGTAATGGCTCTTCGTGCATCACACGCGGATTTTCAGTGCCCCAGAAACGAAGATTTTGCTTATTGACGAAACCTCTTAAGTGGAAATGTTAGGAATCCAATTCATAAACGCATGTTGCATATTGTATTGGAATAAGTAAAACCTATTATGTTCACCATATTGCTCATGAGCAATAACCACCCAAGGTTGCCCCCTATCCATGGGCCATATGCTGTGTTCGCTCTTGTCCATGAGCGGGGGTTTCCCCAATGCTGTTTTCTTTCTCGCCCATATATGAGTGCGCGTTTCGCTATTGAGTTTTTGAGCTTGCGCTTGCGAGCCTTTCAACCCTGCGTATGTTCGTGGGCAAAATATGAGCTGAGAGCGTTTTATGAGCGCTTGTGAACGAACGTTTCCGTAACCTGAAATAAAAGACGGGTTTGCAGGTTTACACTCTAAGCCAATGATTTCAATTATGCTGCTGATTGGTTGGTTGGTTAGCGACTGCGACTTCTCAAATTGGGGAAAAAGCCAATGAGGTGTCGAGTCCCAATCAAGAACCAAATAACCCATCGCTTTAAATAATAACAATAACAACAGCTTTAAATAATTAACGTCGAGTTTGCAAATTGATGTTCTCACGACTAAGTTAATGCATTTTTGCATCTTGGTAATTTTGATTGGAAACTTTACACCACATCTGTAACTGTGTACTGCGACTTCGCATCACCAAGATCACTTAACTTCGGTAGCGCAATGCCCATGTGGACAAAAAGTTTTTCAAATTAAAATTGAACGTAATAGACTATAAAGATAGATGATCGATATGATAACTCCAGCCTTTTAACTCAAGTGGTTGTTGCAGCCTAACTTGCAATAGAATCGCATTCTGCGAATTTTCCAGAGGCGGCCATTTGAATGATATTGTTTTTCACACTTCATGGAAAAGTCAAAACTTAATAATGAAATACAATTTTCATAAAAAATGTTTCGCTGTGTGTGTTTTATTCAGCTCTACTTTCGAAACCGAAAAATTAATGACGCTTTACAATAGTACCTTTGGCAAATATGGCCGTATGTTTTATCGAAAACAATAGGAAATAGAAAAGAAAATCTGTAAGGCAATCACTTTGCTGGAGACTCAAGAGCGTAACTATAGGTATGTACAGGGCCGGACCACCCATATGTGCAAGATGTGCAAATGCACTGGGCGCACAATTTTGGGGGCGCATTACCAGGAGCAAGAACATTTAATCTGATCTTGCACAAACAGATATGTACTGTCATTTGCATTTTAACCACAAAACTTGTTCAAATAATCCCAAAATAACATTCATCACAACTGTGCTAAGTTATTTCTTGCACACTAACTAACTGCACTTTCATTGTTGCATTCAAGGGGAATTTAACTCAAAATATCGTTAAAGATCTACGCATTGAAAGTCTACCTTCTTGTTGATGTGGAAAGTCTATTGCATGTGTATCAGTGAATGTATGGTGTGTAGGTATGCAAATATAAAAATGGGGCACTTTCTACAAATCTTGCACAGGGCACAAGTTTGGCTGGGGCCGGCCCTGGGTATGTAGAAGATGTACTGACATTTGAGCAGAGTATGCAGATACTTTTGAGCCATCTGAGTGAACCTGCATAATATGTTAGAAAACTAACAAGAGCTAGAAATATAAGGCTTAAGCTAGAATTTTCAGTCTAATGATATTTAGCGTAATCATTTGTTATTCACATAAAACAAAGCTTAAGCTAGAACAGTTTTATATAAGTTTTATAACTATAACTATAGCCTTATCTTCTTCCAAAAAGTTGTTTCTTTTCTTTTATAATTATAAGACTCGCATTCGGCACTTTAGCTTGAACTTCTGTCAACTATAGTCTATAGGTATGAGAGTGTTAGGTCTTTTTTAGTTTAATTCATTAATTTCAATATTTCTTGGCAGACTTTTATCTAATTAAAACATAGAGCGACAGCAGTTTAAAGTGAAGGTCAGGCCAATAGTTAAAATGATTACTTTATTTATCTCGATTTAATTCTAAATTTATTTATTCATTCCATAGGTACACTCTTATATGCTTTTTGAATCGTCCCAAAAGAAAATAAAGACCTATCCCGCCTTGCCATAATTAAACATATATTCGTTGAAACTTTATTAAATTCTGGCTTAACTAAAACATTGCCCCCTTTTTCATTTTACCTATGAACGTTGTGAAATCTTTTCATTTAAAATTTTATCACAATTGACCATAAGATTGTAAAGTAAATTCCCAAGCCAAAACTTTTCAGCATAATATTTTGGCTATTTAGAACATCCGGCCTTGGGTACCTTTATAACTTAACACCTTTACACCTTAACATATATAATAATTATCATCAAAGGGACCTTTTATGCACCTCCGAAATTTAAACCAAAGGCGAATCATGACACGTTAACAAACACACATCCACATCCACAAACAAATGGAAAACCTTGAGTGTATGTAGCCTAATGGCTTCATGTGTCTTTTGTTATATTCTATCTAAAGGTATAGATCGGGTGTATGATGACGATGTACGATGACCATGGTCATTTCAATCCAAGTTTCTGCTCTTTGTTTTTTTTTTCCTCCCATCACACTGAAAGAAAAAAAAAAAAACTTTCACCATCTGATGTTAAAAGGCCCTTAAATCTCAAAGGCAATATTAGGCAGAACCACCATCCTATACATATTTGTATATCTATGTACGTATAGTTCATTCAGAAAGAAGCTTCTCACATACACAACACAAACATATAAAACGGCTATAAACGCAAACATTATAATGCTACAAATAAATGATCGTAATTAGCTGTGACCATTAGTTGTTAGGATTTTGTAAATGGACTGTACGATACCGTTATTTCTATAGAGATATATGTATAGGTATATAGGTATAGCATAAAAAAGACTTTTTGTTCTGTCTGCATTAAAACAGAAATGTGTATAGAGAGAGAGTTCTATCCTTTTTTAGGGTCCTTATTCCACTTTGAAACAAGTCCAATCTCATGTCATATAGTGGTTGTTCTATAGGGGAATGGGAATAATTTTCAACCCTCATGAGTACAATTTCTTAGTTACATAACATACCTAGGTATACCCTTCTGCCAAAGTGGACCCAGGTTTAGGGTGTGTATAGATGTTTCATGTTCCATTCATTTGGATTGTTTTTTTTTTTGTGATTTAAATAAAGTTATATTGAGATGGGAGTGTTTTGTCTGTATCTTACCTATTGTAAGCAGTCCCAGGTGTATACAAACACCATCCATGGTTACCATAGATTTTTTTTGAATAGATTTTATTGGTATATATTGATATATATTTCGTTACAATTTTCCAAGTTCTATTCCAAATAATCTAGTTTCGAATAAATATGCAGGTATCTATAGGGTGTTTTTTTTAGACATGTGGTTTTCAATCTGGCAATACTTTTTTCGGAGTTGGTCTTTTTGACAGCTGTCACTTGATTTATGCTCAGTTTGATGATTAGATGAAAACTTAACGAGCGCCGAGTTAAAAAAGCTTCCATATACGGAAACGTCAAAACTCGGTGTTTAAAAATCAGAAAAGTAAAACAACAAAACTCAAATGAAAAAAAAAACTTGATTTAAGATAAAAATAATTTTTAGCTGAATTAAATTTTTGGATTTGATATTTCTCAAGTCAAGTTAGCTGGAAGCGAACAAAGTTAAAATAACAGATTGGCAATCATATTAGAAGCGTTAAAAAATTATTTTGACAAACAAAAAATTTAAAAAGTCCCTGGGTCTGGACAGAAATTGACGTGGTTTGTTTTGCTTTTCATATCCCTGCTATTCGACTTTAGTTACTGCAGCTTTGGTCCTGCTGCTGCTGCTGCTACCATGATTGTAGCCATTCTCTTCAGATAATTGCTTTGTTTTGTATTGTTACGCAGCAGGATACTAACCACACACAGGGACTTGATATTTCCATAAAATCAACAAAATTAAAAGATTACTGAGCTGTGGGGCACCCGCCCGTATTTGTGTCAGCCTCAGCGTCAGCATCCGTGCTCATGCTCATGTCCCTGTCCCTATTCGTCCATTACTCCAGGATAATTATGTCTGAGCAGAGATTTATACATTTTTCTTTTGGTGCAGAATAGGTGAAGGTACCTCTATACCTATCAGCTCTACCACTCTACCCGCAGTTGGTGTAAGTATGTATGCTGCTGGTATCAGACCGAAGGACGACAATAAGAACAGGCGGACGCGAAAACATGCAGAGAATTCAATTTCATGAGCGCACTTCCAGTGCCATTATCCTTGCTGTTATACTATACTTGCTCCTTACCTATACCATCACTGTCGTTGTCGTGGTCGTGGTCGTCATTATTTTAATTTACTGCGTCATCTAGGTTTCATTATAAATTGAATAAAAGAATGCGAAGCAAAAAAACAATAAAAATAAAAAAAACAAAATGGAGCAATTGAATGAATAACAACGGCAAAAGCCATTTCAGAGTTAATGGGCTAAAGCCAGCCTGCCTGATGATGGAAGAAGGAACGAGGAGGTTGTGGTGAAAGAAAAATGAGGCAAAGCCATCAGCCATCAATCCACACAGGGTTTCCGCTACCTGAGCTAAGCTTCCAACGCGAAAATTGTTCCGCAATTACGGCTAAGACCTAAATATCAAAATCAATTAACCGCGACTGCTGCTATTATATGCCACCCTCTTCGTCTTGTTCATACCATATTGGGACACAGTCATTTTCCATGGGCATATTTGGAGGTCATACAACTCAACTCACGAGATATCAATCACAGGGTTGTTAACGCGCTCACGACCCATTAGAGCGCTGCTAGAGCAGCACACAAATCCTTCATCAGTCGTGGCAGTTTGGCGGAAAGCTTTGCTAACCTTCATCATTTATATCCCACCTTCTCACCACACCACATCACAGCGCTCTACACTCTATCCCCCTTTCTCTCTCTCTCTCTCTCTCTGCTGCGCACTATCCATCGTAATCCCTCACTGTCGAATTAGAAGTTTGTGTAGAAATTACCCTCAAATTATAGCATTTTTCAATTTTGACGCGCGGTGACGACTATGTATATAGTATACTACCCTATACGGCATACTCGCGACAAATATGACGACCGCCAAAAAGGAGGTCGTTTGTTTGGGAATTCTTTATTAGGATAGGATGGTTTTTGGACGTATCTTTTCTGAATAAATTAGGGTAATTTTATTATATGTAATTATTATAACAGAAATGGAAATTAAAAAATATGCACGACTGGGTCGCACGAACTTGCTCTTATGCGCGATCACATTGTGGTTCTATAGTCTGAAATAAATTAGCTATAGGAGTATATATGTTATCCATTTTCCAAATCTTAGTTAAGTTGCAGGTGGTATTATGTGAGTATACAAAAATTAACAATATAGGCTAGTGTTGCACATATGCAATATGCATAAAAGGAAATTATACTATTTAAACTGGTAAATTGTTTTAAATAAATAAAATTAGAAAGAAATTGATTAAGATACTTTGAATCCGTTTTAACCCAACGCGATGTACACCATCTGATTTCTTATATAAATCTTTATTTATGAGAAAAAAATTTTGAAAATCGTAGGAGCGGTTTTAAAAATAATTAATTTTTTATATATAAAATTTCGTTAACATTTTTGAGAAAAATAATTGGTACGCCAATTTAAAGCATTTATTAATGTTGCGTTAAAAAATGAACTTCACAAAAAAATCTGCTACCAGTTTTCGAAATATCGAATTTTCAAAAAATAATTTTGATTTTTTTTTAAAAAATCCAAAAATCATTTTTTAGAAAATTTTGATACGCACTTTTATTTATATTTGTTACAAGCTTCTGTATACACAATTTTTGTACACAATATTATTTAGAATGTGTCAATACTTCTTCATAAAAAAATTGATCAGAATCTGTTTAACCGTTTTCGAGAAAAGCGAAAATCAAAAAAATGGTTCTTTGGGAGGTACCATTAATAACCATTTTTCGGAACCATTTTTTTTATTAAACAGCAACTTATAACTATTTAAATTTATGGAGTTCTTAAAAACAAATTCTGTAGCGCTGGATTTGAGAAAAATAAGTTTTTCCTTTTTGGCCAAGAAATTTTGTATGACAGCTACTGTTAATTTTGGTCCTAAAAAAAAAGAGAAAAAAACGGGTGGGGGGAATGTCCAAAAAACGCTAGGTACCAAGTTTAAAGAAAATCGACCCATCCGTTTAAGCTGTAGTCGAACCGACAGACAGACAGACAGACAGACAGACAGACGGACGTTTTTGCGAGACCCACTTTTTTTGACTTCTCTATCATCGTAATGTAAAGTTTGATCAAAATCTCGAGTTCGATTTTTTGTACGAATCCATAACTTCCCATATAGTACCTATATCGCAAGTAAAAATAATGACAAAAAAAGAAAACATAATATTCTTGATAAATGTTGTGCTGACTTTCTACAGGGATAATTAGCCAGAATTATTTTTCACAGCTGTTATTTCAATTTAGCATTTTAATACTAAGCTTTTCACGACTAAAAAAAAAAAAAAAAATTAATAAACCCCTAGTCCAAAAAATAGGGTTCATTAATAAATTAACGTAAATTTATTTCTGTGTGATGAAGAGATAGCTTTTGGTTTATTCTCCTATACAAGGGAATTGAATTAAACAATTCATTATTATAATTTGGTTAATAAAAAACAAAAATAATTCTACTGAGTAATACCTATTTCTGTTGCTATTTGGGATTTTCGATGACTTTCGTTATTGGTATGAGTGTTAAGTGAGAAAACGTAGATTAAAAGCCTTGGAGTATACACAATCACATATTTTATACACTTTTAACACCTGACTATAGGTGTGTTTTATTGGTAATTTATAGCTAGCGCAATAATCAAGTACCAATAAAACGCTTTGGCTGTGTTAATAAAAGGCTTTAGCAACTTTAGGCTCTGTTCGCTATACAAATATCATAGTTCACATCCATTTGTGAGTAAAAAGCAACATTAAGGTTCAAGTCATGAATACTTTTCAAGAGCGCCATCTTCATCTTCAAAGTTCTAACTATGCATAACCACTTTTATATCCACTATTTTACTGGCTAATTTATCGACACTCTATGTTTTTGTTTTTGTTTGCCAAGGGAAATTTTACTGCGCTGGCTATAAAATTACCAATAAAACACCGCTTATGTTTACTTTTCAAAATATTTAAGTGAAATATGCAGTGTGTCAATATTAAGGACCTATACATACTAGAGCGGAGCGCTCTTGTTAAGGAACAAATAATTTAAAAGGGAATATGAAAAACATTCCCCCTCCGAAAGCTGGGTCTTTTCAATAATTTTAAGATTTTTTTTTTTTAAATAACCGCTAGGGTTCGCCCCTAGCTTTGTATTTAAAACTAAAAACAATCGACGAAGAATCTAGAAAACATAAAGTTTGTCTGGCGCATTCAAATAAATATTATAACGAAAGAAAACATTTATGGGTAAACACTCACCCTTAATATAAATACATATAGCCTTCAAGTATGGAGGAGATTTTCTGGTAGGGTGCATGCACCAGCTCAGCAACCAAGTGTGGGAGGAGGAAAGTATGCCCGACGACTGGTCAAATAGCTCCATATATCCAATCTTCAAAAAAAGACGATCCTATGTCTTGCAAAAACTACAGAGGCATAAACCTGCTTAATGTTGCCTATATGATCCTATATCCAACGTATTTACTATGTGAGCTTCTGAAACCTTTCTCGAACACTATGATCGGCTTCAGGCCAGGCAGATCAACGATAGACCAAATCTTCACATTGAGGCAAATCCTGGAAAATACCAACGAATTACAAGTCGAAACCCACCATCTTTTCATGGACTTCAAAGCCGCATATGATAGCAGAAGTCTTCAAGAGCTTCTATTGGCGATGTCGGAACCCGGAATCCCGAAAAAACTGATCCAGCTATACCAAATGACGTTACAAAATACGCGGTGCGACGTGCAAATGGGTAACATCTCTTCCGAACTATTCCAGACATGAACAGGGTGCAGACAAGTTATGCGGTATCATGTCATTTCTTCAACTTAGTCCTGGAGCAGGTAGTGGGCAAGAGTGGTGTTAACCTGGAAGGCACTATATTCAACAGGTCTTCCCAACTGCTTGGCTATGCGGACGACATCGACATCATCGGCCGGTCCAAGTGAGCGTTGGTCTTGAAGTGAATAAGGACAAAACAAAAAGTAAAGGGTTTTCCAATAAGAGGTGTTATTTTGATATTCAAAGAAAAATGGCATTTTTTGAGATAAATGATCGGATGTTTATTTCATTATAAAGAAGAAGGTATGCCGTTAATAATGGAACACAACATCAGCCACGACCACGCTTACAGGACCATATCCTTTTCATGAAATTTTCCATAACCAAATCGCAAAGTGGCTGTCCTATGTCCTCGATAGCCTCACGAATTCCATCTTTGAGGTCTTGAATCGACGCTGGGCTGTTGGCGTAGACCTTATCTTTCACTTGGCCCCAAAGGAAGAAGTCGCAAGGTGTTAAATCACAAGATCTCGGTGGCCAATTGTGATCACCTCTTCGAGAGATAACACGGTCCGGAAACTTTTCCCGTAAAAGATCGATGGTTTCATTGCTTGTGTGGCACGTAGCGCCGTCTTGTTGAAAGTAAACGTTGTCCAGATCAATACCATCCAATTCCGGCCATAAAAAATCATTAATCATCTCTCGATAGCGCAATCCATTGACCGTAACTCTTGCTCCAGCCTCATTTTCGAAAAAGTAAGGTCCAATGACCCCGCCGGATCATAAACCGCACCAAACAGTCACGCGTTGAAGATGGAGAGGCTTTTCAACAATAACTCTTGGGTTTTCCGAGCCCCAGGTGCGACAGTTTTGCTTGTTGACGTAGCCTCCGAGGTGGAAATGGGCCTCATCAGTCAAGATGATTTTTCGATGAAATTCCGGATCATTTTCATGCATTTCAAGGACCCAATCAGCAAAGACACGACGTTGTTGATGATCAGCCGGCTTGAGTTCTTGTGTTAACTGAACTTTCTAAGCCTTAAGACCCAAGTCATTATGCAAAATACGGTGTAATGACTGTTGTGGAATGCCTAATTCCAAAGAACGACGAGGAATGGACAAACCTGGGTTTTCTTCAACACTTTGGGCTACAACAGCAATATTCTCAGTTGTTCTTGAGTGACGTGCACGGGTTTTATTCTTCACATCACTAACTTGTCCCAACAGCTCGAATTTGTCCACCAATTTCTGTATTGCAGTCCGACAAGGTGCTTCACGACGACCCAAAAATGTTTTAGTTTTACGAACCGTCTCTGCCAAATTTTCACCATTTTTATAGTGAATTTTAATAATTTCAATGCGTTGTTGAAGCGTGTATCGTTCCATTTTTATTAATGGCGTAGTTTCTACTTGTCAAATGTCAAAAAATGACAGCTTCAAAAGTGACAGCTACCGAAATAGCGGGCTATTCAAAATAACACCTCTTATTGGAAAACCCTTTCTTTATATGCTATCAATAAACAAAGCCTCATCTGGCACTAATTACGAGGTAGTCAAGGAGTTCACCTACCTCTGATCCTCTGAACAAAAATCTATTCCACGAACGACACCTTTGTGGAAATCCGACGAAGAATTACCCAAGCTACTTCAGCCAAACAAATGGGTTCAAAACTCCTTTCTCGAAAGACAAAGTGCTCTATAAACAAAACGCTAATTTTACCAGTTGTACTGTACGGCGCCGAGTACTGGATGGACGATAAGTAAAAAAGGGGAATTGATACTGAGCACTTTCGAGAGAAAAATTCAACGGTGGATATTTGGTCCTATATGTGAACTGTACGAGCTGTACCAAGATGTGGATGTAGTCCAAAGAGCCAAAAAACGTCGACTATACTACCTCGGCCACGTTGAGCGTTGGAGCCAACAACGCTCCAGCCAAGAAAATCTTCGAAGACCGAACTTCTGCTATAGGGACCAGGCGGTAACAAACGGAAGAGCGCTTGGTCTCGATAATTGGAGGGAGATGCGAGGGACCGCAATCGATGGAAGAACGCAATATCTCAGGCAGAGACCCTTCATGGATCGGGAGCCGGATAAGAAGAAGAAGAGAGAATTTATACCCTTTAAAATAGTCATAGCAGATTATTAAATGAGTTTTTTTAATGTTTTATTTAATACTAGCACACCCACCCGGCTTTGCACGGGTAGACAAACCTAAGCTTGACATACAAATCACAAATGAAAATATAGATAAATATTTAAGCACCTTTTTGTAATTGAATACTACATACTGATTTTTGACCCACTTCACGTTATGAATGGCGAAATTCGTTAAAATATGATCATCTGAGTACAACCTTTATTACTTTTCTAACGCAAAAAGAATTTTTGTAATCAAAAACCACTTTTTTGTGTTTATCCCAATTCACTCTATAAATATCAAATTTTTAAAAATAACGACATTAGTCCCGCAAGTGTCGCTTCAATATATTCTGTCCCGCAAAGTAATTTAGTCCAACCTTTATTGCGTTCCCAAAACAGAAACAATTTTTGCATTCGAAAACCACCATTTTATTTTTACCCCATTTCACTCTATAAAAAGCTTTTTGTTTAAAATAAACTTTCAAACACAAAAAGAATTTCTTAAATCGGACAATTTTTCATTTTTAACCCATTTTACCCTACAAATAAAAAAATTGAAAAAGAATATCACTAAATCCATTTCCTGAAAAAAACTTTTTCAAATAAAAAAGAATTTGTTAAATCGGACATTTTTTTTTTATTTTTACTCCATTGCACCCTATAATTTGAAAATTAAAAAAAAATACAATTGAAGCCATTTCCTAAGAATAACCTTTGAAACGCAAGTTGAGTTTTTTTAATCGCATGCGTCTTTTTCATTTTATCCCATTTCACCCTACAAAGTGAATTTTTCAAATATTTTTATAGTTATTCTTCTATTCGGGGCGGAGACAAAACCAACAAATCATAGATCATTAAAATCTTGAGTTATAAGTGTTGTAACTAAAAAGACTTTGTTTTATAAATATATTAAAATTGAGTTGATGTGTTGTGTGAATTCAAGCTTGCCATCAAATGACACGTTAAGGACAGACATTTCGCTCACACACGATAAGGATACGCCATTAAACAAATAATTAAAAGAAATTTCTGAAAGATTTCTCGTAAAACTCATAGTTTTTCATTTATCGATGTTAATAAACAAACAGTTACGAACACACCAGTCAAAAAACGCATTAAGGTCACATTGCAACTCTGCACAATCATGAGAATTTGAAATAGTTTTAAACATTGTTATATCTTCTTGCTTGAAGAACGCTTGAACGGAAAAGCCAGCTCTCGCATGTTTTGGCGATCTTGGAACAACATAGCTACCAAATTTGTTTCACAGTGCCAAAAATATACATTCCGTGGAAACATGGCATCTACTATTTTTCTTAAGTTGTTTGGAAAAAGGCCTTGCCAACTCAATGGTCTTCAAAAAAATGTTTCGCACCATAAGCGAACGAAGAAAGGCTGAGATTTTACCTATAACCACATATAGCAGCATTAACTTCAACTTTGCTTATGTACTTTACTACCTGGCTTCAATGGCTCTTCCGGGGATTCTTTTCACACATAAACTCGAAGAATGCGGTTAGCTGTCGTAATCGTTAACCATCTCGTATGAACCATTGTTCCGGAATTCTTCTCAAAATTAATTCTTCTCGGATCATTGCTCATATAACTTTGCTTATTTCATAAAATTTAATTTTTAGATCAGAGCTAAGACATTTAAGTTTATTTGAACTGCCTGATATTGAGCACAGTGTACATTTTGACAGTTCTTAAGATCTTTTCCAATATCACCAGAGTATGCATTTAAATCTGATGTTTTTTCCGTTAAGCTTCTAGAATAGGTGTTATTCATTTGCATGGACCAAACAAATATTCGCTGAATTGTGGTTTTAATTTGTCGAATAATTCCACCTCTTAACTTGATTATAATTAGACTAGTTCCGTCGCACCCAATAAATAACTTATTATCTATCCATTGAGAGACCAAAGATTTTTGGAAAACCTGCATAATTGTATTTGTAACCGTTTCAGATTTTCCATATGCTCTTCAAAAGCATGAATGAATGAATATTGTTGGGTATAATTACACTGCGGCCTTAAGCCCCATTTTTGTTAAGTCTTTGCGACCGTTAATTCCCTATGAGTCCCATTGGATCCGAGTAAGATATCAGAGACTTTGCTTTTATCAGAATTTTAACTCCCTTTTCGGGTGCTCATCCCACTCATGCAACTCCGTGGCTCCGCTAAGGGTAGTCATCAGGCAGGCACTTATATCAAAAGTTTTATTAGAAAACTAGTCATGTAAAAAATGTAAGTAGATATTGTTCACCAAGAAAACTGACATTTCAAAATGGAAAGAAAGTCCTCGCGTATACTTTCCTTTTATTTTTGAATTTTAGACTCGCGGGACTTAATTCCGCGGGTCTTATTGCACTGCCCCATTTAAGTCACTTGAGCTGCTGAAATAAGAAGTTTTTGTTAAGGTGGTTAACATAATTGGTATTTAATTTTAAAAAGGTCGAAAGTCAATTTATGAAGTAATTTGAGTGTAATTTAGTGAAACAGTGGGGAAAGAAGAAAACAAACCAATTTGAGTGAAACAGTGGGGAAAAAAATCAGTTTTTGTTTTTTTTATTAATTGATTTTTTTATTTTTTATTTTTTTATAAGAGAGTAAATTTATAAAGTATTTTATTAATAGATTAGAATTCAAAAAGTAGAAAAACAAAATAAAAGGAACAAAAACTTACATACAAACATTAAATTTCTTGGAAACTATTATCTAAGTCCGGGGTAATGCGTAATAAACTTATAATTTCCGGTGAGTACTGTGCTTTCAGATCTTTTTGGTTTCTTACATGGCTTAAGGAAGAAATAAGTTGATCGGATGAGATTGCTAGCATCTTCATTCTGCCGAATTCTTGAAACTTTGCACGTATTTTGATATCTGTACTTCTTTGTAGTCAGACTCCTGGGCTTAGTGGTAGTGATTGGTATTCGATGATATTTTGACTATGAACCAAAATTTTATGAAGAGTAGGTGTGAGTTGATTTTTAGGGTACTTTTGTTTCAATAACTCTGCGGTTTTTTTTGGTGAACTCTCCAAATTTAACTGTATTCACTACTTCCCTGCTATTCAAAATATTAAATATTATTTTGATCCTGGTTATAACTTCTTTATTGACTCCAGTTATTTGAGCGGTTGCCTCAGATATTTCAAAAATCTCCTTGAAGTGTTTCCATAATTGCTATTTCCAAATAATTGCTTTGGTTTATCTACATCAAGTCCAAGCTCTTTTGTCCGGTTTTGATATGGAGAGATGAAGAAAGCCATTCCTCATTTTTCTGTATGAAATATAATCTAGATCTTTGGGCTGTGACCTTTTTTTTTTTAATAATGTTGTAATAAAAGATTTTTAATTTTGCTTCATTTTCCGGTAAATTTTCACCGGATAGTTGGTATTCACTTATTACGGCAAAAAAGAACTCTTCAAGACTCTCATCTTTGACAAAAAGTTCAAACAAACTATTGTATATTATTTCCATTTTAAATAATTTTTCCTTATACAACTGCTCGTTCAAGTTTTCAATGATAATTTCATCCAAATGTTTCATCTTTTTATACAACTACTTTTTTATAAAACTAAATACCTACACTAAAAATATTAAATTTTATGAAACCCTAATAAGGTAATCTGCTTACCTATAAGATTTAAATCTTTAAAAAAAATTCGAATCCAGTTAAAAACTCTTATCCATCAAACTACCTGACAATAATTAATCCTATCCGAAGTCAAAAACATTCATACTTAAAACTTTTATCAGGGGTCCTTCTAAATTACAAAACCATTTTATTTCAAACAAACACTCATACCTGGAAAACAGGGAAAAAATATTTTCCACGATTTTTTTTCTGCACCTGACAAAAAAAAAACTCAGAAAAAATTACTGAGTTCATTAAATCAAATCGCTCTAGCTCAGCTCTATGCAACTTTATGCAGATGAGTTTTTGGTTTTATATGAAGAGATATATAAGGATTTACTATAAGTTGAGCTTGGCTTGATTATGTTTGAACGTTTTTTTTCTACTCAGTGTAAAGTCGAAAAAGCGTGCAAAAATGGGAGTTTCAAAAAACATTAAATTTAGCAGTTTAAAAAAATTTATCATTTTTTTTTTTCATTTCTGATTATAGCAATTAACACATACAATATCAAGTAAAAATAACAAAACAAAGTTTTATTTACACATTTTTCCTATTTTTTACACTCAAAATTAAAAAAAAAATTTAAAACAATTGTTTTTTTTCTAACCATAAAAATTTATCAACTTTGACTCGCTCTACAAGTCAAACCATTCATACAAATGAAATTATTTTTTCGATTACTAGAGCTCCAAACATTTGTTAATTCAAAAAAGTTAAAGTTTTGCATTATAAACCAACCCGAAAAATGAATTTCGCAAGCACTTTTGCCTAAACGGGCCACTGTGATGCGTGGAGACTGGAGGGCAATGAAAAAAAAATTTGTATTTATTTCGAGCCTTAAAATCCTTTACGTAACTTAATCGGTGTGCTTCAATTATTTTTTCCTTTTCAATTTTTTTTTCTGGGTATAAGATTAAAGTTTTTTGTTTCATTTATAAGCCCGTCGATTTAATTGGACCCACTGCGCTATACAGATATTCGTTTAAAAATAATTGTTATTCTCTCTTTCAGATGACATTTTTTGTTTTAGGGACATTTGTGCTTATATCATGAATCCAAATTATCAAAAAAAAAACAACAGGACCTTCGAACCAGTGTAAATATTTTCTGTATAATACTCCTTCTTTTTTTTCTACCTATACAAACTAGCTATACCATCAATATAGTCAGCGAGAAAAATCCATGTCCTAAAAGCTTTAATGCTTTGAGGCATAGATTTTTATCACAATCCTTTCACTATTCCATTCTAAATTGATCACCACCATGACCACTCTATACAGTCTATCTACAAGAGCAGCATTTGAATGGGCCGGACAAGGACAAAAGGACACGGATGACAAAGTGTAATTGTATACAAATTCCCTGCTTCGGTTTACCGAAATCTCACGATAAATGGAAAATATTTTTACACTCAAATGGTTACAAACTCCAGTTAGGAGCAACAAAGGACCAAAACGGAGCAGGGGTTCTAATCTTTTTGATGGAAAAAACCAAAGTCCTGAATGAAAAATAATAATAATAAAAAACAAAAAATGTATTAGGTTTGGAAATGTGAATGCTAACTGAATTTTATATGGAGGATATATGATGTAGCTAACTAAAACATTTTTACCCATAAGTACAGGACTTAGAGCGGATATTGCGGGATGCAGGTTTTTTTTTTTGTATTTATTTACTTTTTTCCTATATCCGTGGTTTTTTTTTTTTTGACCGTGGGTATTCGGCCATGATGTTTTGTAGTTTGCGCCAATGGAATATTTAAGCGTCCATTGCAATGCCAGTTCGGATAATTGGTGAAGCGTACGTGAAACAAATTGAAACCGTGGAAGAGTACTGAATAGAAATATGTTTCGTGCAGTGATTTTATTTTCTTCTTCCTTTGTTGGTTATTTAATTTGTTTTTTTTTTTTTTTTTTTTTTGTCTATACACACTTTTTCCCTTTTAATACTAAAGGAAAAATTGGGAATGGCATTTTGTTAAAAATGCACAAAATAATGAAGGAATTTTAAATGATTTTCGATTGAGTTTTTAAAAAAAATAAATGTCATAGTGAGTGGGTGAGTGAGTGAGCCTCACAACGCCCCAATCCCAATAGAATATTCAATGCAAAAAATTGTTGTTGATACTTTTAACTGTTTTCAATAAAATATGGGGCTGGTATAAATATTCATATGATTTGATTCATTGAGCGACTCTTTTCTTCCGGTAAACAATTTTTAACGAGAATATCAATAAACGATAAGTCTTTTACGATACCTAAGTACGCTTTATATAAACATACACAAATATTATGATTTATGGTATAGGTATCTATAGGTATTTGAAAAACAAAGTACGATACACAAATAAGGTTTAACACTAGATTATAATAGTTAAACAATCAACATACATATATATATAAATAGTTATAATCTTTAAAAAAAAGCCTAATGCAATGTTTGTTGTTTAACCAATATTATTTATTAAATATCTGCTGACATTTCGATTATGGTTGGATTTTTTTTCATTGACTGAAATTTATCCATAAGTAATAATACATATCAATTTTGGCTAAATATTCTTTTCCACGTACCGTAAAGGTTATATCGACCCAAGTAACATCGTTGGAGCTAATGGTAGCAAAATTGTTCTTCTACCGCTCCTAGATAGTGACATCCAAAGCTACAGCTCTGTTAGAGATTATTTCAAAGCTTCCTACATTATGTTTCAAAATAATGTTCTATATACGCAGTTTTTCCAGATTTGAAAATATGCTCCTAAACACAGTTCATGAGATCTTGCAACGAGCAAACTCTAAACATCGGCATAGATAGAGGTATTGTAGAGCTGCTAACAACACATGCGCACAATACCAACGCATAATCTTTCAAAATGTCAAAAAATTGCATTAACAGAGCTACACTGAAAGCGGCTGTAGAGCTCAATTACTAATATTCCCACATAAGATTTGATGTCAAAAAATCCTTCAATAGAGCTCCAAAAGGGCACATATAGAGCTGAATAAATACTTATCCTCATTCAAGACAATTCTCCCAATCATATTACAGGGTGTTATAAAATAAAACAAAAAACAAAAATTATTTCAACTAGAAAACTTAAAACAGTGGAAAATAAATAAATTACTTTCAATTTATAAGGGAAATCTTAAGATTCGAATTAAGCACGGAATTGACATTTTTTTATTAAAATATATTAACTATCCAGTTCCCTTAAAAAAATTAAATCTACGACTTAGTCGCACAAGTACTTCCTTTAGTAATTTAAGGTGCTCTGTGGGGGGGGGGGGGGAAAGAGGCGTGGGATTCTTTATTTATTTAAACTTTATTCACTTCAATGGCAAGTAGGTACTCTTTGAATTCAAAATTATTTCTACAATTTAGAATTATGTATTCACTTAACATTCTCTAGCTTTCAATTTTCAAAACACCCTATTTTCTACAAAGCCCTCAATGGCAAACTGTAACATTGCTCTCAAAGCGATATTGCAGCTCTTTAAAGAGACATATTGTCCATAATAAAAAACATGGCGACACAAATGAAAATTATTTGATTTATTTGTTTTCATTCATTTAAAAACATGTAAATCCTTCACTTCAAATATAAAACACAATATTGATTGCAATGTAAACAAAGCATTTTATTTCGTGATTCGATATATTTATTAAACAAATTTTTACATTTTTCAACTTAATTTTTTTTCACATTTCACAGCGTAATATATAAAATTTGGAAGGCGCGTTATAATTTTGCGAAGTACCTCCAAAACATTTATGAAAAAACTAAGCGCGCACTTAAAATTCACTGGCCGAAAAATATTAATTAGATACATTATTTTCCCAATAGGAATAAATATTAACTAGCTTGTTGACTTCACAATAAATGAAGTTTACGCTTCCTACCATTACAATTATATTTATTTATCATTTGAATTTCACAAACTAATACAAACAAAAAGCTGTCAAAAGTGCTCCTTTTAGGATTTCATATGAACATACTAAAGAGCTTCAAAGCCACCATAGTCACTGATAACAAGCTGATTACGAGCTAAAATGTGCTCTCAAACTCAATGATTTAGCTGTGAGCAAGCCCTACAATTGCTCTAAGGGTGCATCTAGAGCTCTTTCTTAAATAAACGAGCTTCAAGATTTGCTCTGGAAGCGCTGTAAAAGCATTTAAACAGCTAAAATTGTTTCTTGGGGACTCTATGTCCTTACACATTTTTTTCAACATCAGCCATATAAACAATTTTTTTTTTAAACTAAAATGCATGTAAATAGCTTTCATTGACACCTACAAAGATATATAATTATTAATTATTAATACAAACAAAAAAGAAAAAAACTTGAGCGATCCAAGGGCCATTTACTCAAACTAAACTTAAGAATTTAAGTTCAACATAAGGTTCTATGTTTTAGTTACCAGATTGCACGAGATCAAAATTAGACCCTAAAGGGAATGCCCATTTTACTATGGAGCTTTGCCCGAGCGTGTACACGAACGAGTTTGGTATCAAATGGAAGGTGACACGAAGCCTGATACACGTTATTAAATATTTTCAAAATCGTTCATGGGAAAGTAGAAATATTTGGGCTTGTAGTTGCCGATTGCAAAATAAGGATTTCATGTTTTGTTCCAAATAATTTTGTCCATATAGCAGGCGAAATAATTGATGTAGAAAACTGATAGATATTGATGTCAAATTAAAGGTATTTTTCTTGTGAATGCTTTGAATTTTGTCTCTAATATAATATAAAGACAAGAAAAATACCTTTCATTTGATATCAATATCATTTTTCTACGTCAATTATTTCGCCCATTATGGACAATTATTTGAAACAAAATCTGAAATCCTTATTTTGCAATCGGCAACTTCAACCCTGAATATCTTATTGACTTTCCCATGAACGATTTTGAAAACATTTTACTCATGCATCAGGCTTTACGTCACCTTTCATTTGATGTTCACTCTGGGCCAGAAGTATAGGGAATTCCATTTCAATATGTTCCACTAATTTTAAGGGGATGAAGTAAACGATAAAAGGCTAACTGCGATATTTCCAAAGTATAAATTTGTTGGAAGTCTGAGAATAAGAGATTATATAATTTAAAAAAAAAAGAACAAAAAAATTTATAATTAATTCATGAATACCAAATGAATCTTCAAGATTGCAAAGGAAAATTAGTGAGTTTACAAGAAACCTGTACATTTTGTAAATTTTTACTGTAAAATTACTCTGAATTTGTTTATTATAAAGGGTCATTCATTTTTCGGTTTTGAAAGTAAATTTAACTAAAACACACACAGCGATATATTTTTGATTTTATTTCATTATAAAGTTTGGACTTTGCCTTTAAGTGTGAAACACAAAATATCATTCAAATGGCCGCCTAGGAAATATTCGCAGCATGCGATTCCTTTTAGGTAATTTTTAACCCGTTTTTCGCACATTTCGGGAGGTATCTGTTGATTCCTAATGCGTCTAGAGTTCGGGGATTATTCGCGTAAACACGGTTTTTGCGTTGCATCACAGAAACAAATCTAACGGTGTCAAATAACATGATCTCGGTGGCCAAATTGACGTCGCCAAAACGTGAAATTACGCGACCAGGAAACTTCTCACGCAATAAAGCCATAATTGGTCGTGTTGTGTGGCTTGTTGCCCCTTATTGTTGTAACCATATATCGTCGTAGTCATGATCTTCAATCGCCGGTCAAAAAAAAATGTGATATCGGATCATAAGCAACACTTGCACTTGCAGCAGCAATATTGTAACGATTTAATAATTACCCAACTAATTTGAATGTGAAACAAAAGAAAATCCTCTAACCGTTTACAGCACCATCTCTTGGAAAAGCAAAACATCAAACCTTCATGCGTTTACAGCGCCATCCTGTGATTCAGCTGAGTATCAATTCCAGTGTTCCATCTGTCATCGACTCGAATGGAAACTACTAGAAGGAGATATACTCGAATATTCCAGTGGATACTAGTAAAGACTAGAACTATTTAATTCCCTATATGAGGAGATGTTTTCGAGCGAGTAGAGACAGTTTAATTTTGAATGTGACAGTGTAAAGTATAAAGTAAAAGTGTATCCGGAAGTGAATTTTTAAAGTGCATACTATTGAGATTAATGAATAATAAAAAGGATTTGAAGTGAAATAAAGTGTGTTTATTTTGAAAAGTAAATAAGTGGAAGTTATTATTTAAGGGAAATAAGTTTTATTATCGAACCTAGGTAGAACATTAGATACAATATTTTCGACTGAGCATGTATTACAATCACGACATCAGTAACACTTTCCACTCTCCTCAAATTTCTTCACAATTTTGATATTTGAGATGTCAAATACCAGAGCTACCAACTTGAAACCACAAAATGAAATCCCCTGTATTATTTGGCTTTAAGGCGTACTTTAAATTACAATCTTTATTAATTGTTTGAAGTATGTATAAAAATTGCTTTTTCCATTTTAATGTTGAAAACAGCCGTAAAAGATAAGTGTAAGGCAGTGTTATCAGATGAAAAAAAAAAATCTCCCCCAGAAAAATTTATAAACCCCCCAGATTACCACATTTTATCAACAAAAACCCCTAAATTTTTTTTCAACTTTTTATTTTTATTCACAGCTCTTAATTTATTTTTAATTTTAAATTTGATTTATTCTAAATAAGACGGTCATTGAAAAATAAATAAATTAATTCAAAAACAAATAAATTAACTAAATGAAGCAATGGCAACAAATATTATGATAAATACGTCTCCTGGTTCCTTTGAAAGAGTCCAAAATGGTAAACGCCAATCAGAAACATCCCAAATGCGTTTCCTTTCTTTTTATTTCTGATCAAAAATTACAACAACAACATCAAGAGCCCGAACTTTTTCCCAAACTTTGCCCAAAACGTAAAGAAACAGACCTAAAGTCATCTTCGTTTCTTGTGAAAATTTTCAGCATTTCTTGTGTTGATGTTGGTCTAAAATTCTGACATCCAGAATGTGAAGAATATCTAACTCGTAGAATACTGTTAGCTGTTTCAATACCCATACGATTCATCAACCTTTTATCTCTAAATGAATCCCCCAGATTTTTCCCCAAACATCTTGTCCCCCCAGATTACCCCCCAACGACAAAAAAAGCCCCTAAATCTAGGGGGAAAACCCCTAAACTGGCAACCCTGGTGTAAGGACGGAACAATTGCACACAAGTAGTAGCGACTTTTGCATATAGAGGCTCGCTGTTTTGTGTGAGTATATACAAATCTGTTCGCTTATGAACTCGTATATTATTTTATGATTTTGTCACTTGTTGAGTTATTATTTTCAACGAACAATATATGATAGCATTTGTAGATATAAACAATATTTACCTGGTTAAAAATATCAATATATGGTTATCATTGTTTTATGTATTTATGTATTGTCATTTTTAACTGAATAAATAGTGTTTATAAGAAATTTTAAGTTAAATTATTGGAGCAAAATTAAGACCACTAGAACGAAACAGCATGTATTTATATACCTACTATCTACAACCACATATGTGTACATTTTTTGCTGTCCTATTTTTAATATTTTGGTATATTTTCTGTTCATAAAATTAATGTGGTTATAAAGCCATTACATGAACTTTTGATCTACTTTTACTAATTTTCCAAAAGTGAAAAAAAAAAATATATGCATAAAACAATTTAACCTCATTCATTTTTTTTATCTCAAAATAGGTAACATAAAATTGAAAAATTATGATGTTCCGACTCATATCACATGTCCGCCAACACATACCTACCATACTCGTTGGTATATGTCCCAAACAAGAAGAAGAAAAAAAGTACGATTTAAAGAAAAAGAATTGCCCTCATTATTCTTCATTTTATTTCAAAAGGAAACTCCCATATGATGCTTATGACTTATGCAATATACAAAAGTCCTTTTCATGACCCGAAAATATAAAAAAAATTCTATTTTCTCTTTCAATGAATGCGAATGATGTAAAAAAAAAACAAACGCAAAAAAATGTAAAAACACTTAAGTTTTGTATGTATATATAGGTACATCAACAAATTCAAAGGTAGCCCCTTAAGGATGATGAGTGTAATTTTACCTACCTATACACAAACAAGTTTAACACTTTACATTCTTATAAGTTAAAAAACCTATAACAAAATCATATAATGTAGGTATGTTGGTATGTATATTACAGATACACATGGTATATATAGGTACCTGGAAGATAAAAAACTCTAGAAATCGTGTAAGAACGCATGGAATTAACATTCGAAATACAAATTTTGCCAGCAATGAATTTAAATTTTCCCCGAATTTCCATTTACACCCTTCAAAAGCATCTATTAGCTCCTTGGGAATTTAGAGAGGAAACGAGAAACATCCATAGGTTAGGTATAAACAGTATACGACACAGAAGAATATCCTTTCGTTCATTCAATGCAAACGAATTCCTGAGACTTCATCAACCTAAGCACCAAAAACTTGGTTGAATGGATCTGTATCTATATCTACATTCAAAATACTCACACAACGTGTTGAATGTCGAATGGAGTGCGTAAAGTACAAATTGCGTTTACAAAACCGTATCATTTTCAATTTGCTTCCCACTTGTTTTATTGGGAAATCTTATTTAACACCCTCCTCTAAAAAGGGATGCGTAGTGTAGGTTAGCTGATGGGACAGCTGAACCTGAACTATGTCGGTGTATAGGACAGTTATAATGCTTGTAATGCTATGCGACTGTTTCTGTAATCTTGAAAATGCTTACTTTCCAGGAGCGGATTCAAGACTATGGTTGCAACTATATAATCTAGTCAGTCAGCCAATTTGTTCAAGCAGACAAAGTCGAATTATAAATGGGCTATAAATCGGTTAAACCTTTAAACTTTGGCTATACTTTTATATGTATACATTTTAAAACCCTCCAATTTTCGAAAAATTAGTTTTTGGGGAATTCGTTTATTTTGGAATCCAATTACTAATTTTTATGGTCAGAAATGTGGATATTTTGGAGATCTGTATAGTGTGCGCGCAAATTGGAGTGAAATATTGGTAAAAATGCAAGTTTTTTTTTTTGATAGAAAAAAATCGATATTGTTTGGAAAAAAATCGGAACGAAATAGATTCTTTTTTTTTTTGAAGGAATTCGACATAAGTTTTTAAGACTTCTCACACTAATTTGATATGGAAATTTAACCAAACAGTTTACCGTGATGATAACTCTGGTGAGGATGGTATATTGTTGGTGATATCGTGTATGACTCTATAAACTGATACAAATTTTATAACTTGATCGCCGAGCTGTAAGCTTCACTAAATTCGTTCGTAATTGCAGTTTCGTTACTATTTCGTTTCTTTTAACATTCTGATTAGTACAAGTACAACCTTACTTCAAAGGCATGTGTTTTGTTTTAATTTCCAGCCGTTTCCTGGTGTCAATTTTCTTGCATCACCAAGCAAGTTTATTTTTGTGTGAGGCCACAGAGTGTGCAGTGATGCATTGCGATTTTCCGTCAATGTGTCTAGGCACTTAGAATTTTGTTTCTTTGTGTGAATGGGGACTATAACGGGACCTGGACCTGGACCTGGACCTGGACCTGGAACTGGACCTAGGCCTGCACATGTTTTGTGTACTTCTTGTTATTGCATATTATTGAAATGAGAAACCATCGCAATGTGTGGTTGCAATTCGACTCCCAGTTCTGAAGACCTACCTGAAACTTCTTGCATGTCAACTTCCAAAATACTTTACTCAGCTTTGACCTACAGGAGTACTGAGTTGCATTCTGAACGTTGGGTTCACCGAGTGGTTGGGTCACATTAAGTGTATCGCAAAACTGCTGTCGACAATGATTCAGTATTTCATAACCTGAAGCATTTATATTTGGGGTACAACACTTCCTGTCAAAAAAATAATATAAATAAATAAATAGCAATACAATTTTTAACTGGTGATGGCTCTCTCTCTTAAGGATAAATATTTGAATTTGAATTTTTGAATTAATTAAAGAGGAAATGTTAAAAAGTCGAAAGTAATACAAAAATTGATTTTTTGTTTTGTTTAAATTTTTTTCAATTTTTTTAAATGCAATAGTGTTTCAACTATTTATTTATAAGCACCAGATTGCAAAATTATAACAAGATCGGTGCAAAACACTAATTAATGTACAATTACGTATGTGCTATGGTCATTAGGTAAGAAGCTTTAGAACCATTTTCAGGAAAACTTAAAAAAAAAGAATTGTAGTATGACAGCTTTACGCGTTGTATAGATGAGCTAAAACAATCATTCAAATTACACCTCTAGAAAACCACATACAAATACTCTAAACAAAATTTGTCCACCCGATTTGCAACTATTGTAAAGGGTTTTCCAATAAGAGGTGTTATTTTGATATTCAAAGAAAAATGGCATTTTTTGAGATAAATGATCGGATGTTTATTTCATTATAAAGAGGAAGGTATGCCGTTAATAATGAAACACAACATCAGCCAAATGGCCGCCACGACCACGCTTAGAGGACCATATCCTTTTCATGAAATTTTCCATAACCAAATCGCAAAGTGGCTGCCCTATGTCCTCGATAGCCTCACGAATTCCATCTTTGAGGTCTTGAATCGACGCTGGGCTGTTGGCGTAGACCTTATCTTTCACGTGGCCCCAAAGGAAGAAGTCGCAAGGTGTTAAATCACAAGATCTCGGTGGCCAATTGTGATCACCTCTTCGAGAGATAACACGGTCCGGAAACTTTTCCCGTAAAAGATCGATGGTTTTATTGCTTGTGTGGCACGTAGCGCCTCCAGATCAATACCATCCAATTCCGGCCATAAAAAATCATTAATCATCTCTCGATAGCACAATCCATTGACCGTAACTGTTGCTCCAGCCTCATTTTCGAAAAAGTAAGGTCCAATGACCCCGCCGGGCGATAAACCGCACCAAACAGTCACGCGTTGAAGATGGAGAGGCTTTTCAACAATAACTCTTGGGTTTTCCGAGCCCCAGATGCGACAGTTTTGCTTGTTGACGTAGCCTCCGAGGTGGAAATGGGCCTCATCAGTCAAGATGATTTTTCGATGAAATTCCGGATCATTTTCATGCATTTCAAGGACCCAATCAGCAAAGACACGACGTTGTTGATGATCAGCCGGCTTGAGTTCTTGTGTTAACTGAAGTTTATAAGCCTTAAGACCCAAGTCTTTATGCAAAATACGGTGTAATGACGTTTGTGGAATGCCTAATTCCAAAGAACGACGAGGAATGGACAAACCTGGGTTTTCTTCAACACTTTGGGCTACAACAGCAATATTCTCAGTTGTTCTTGAGCGACGTGCACGGGTTTTATTCTTCACATCACTAACTTGTCCCAACAGCTCGAATTTGTCCACCAATTTCTGTATTGCAGTCCGACAAGGTGCTTCACGACGACCCAAAAATGTTTTAGTTTTACGAACCGTCTCTGCCAAATTTTCAACATTTTTATAGTGAATTTTAATGATTTCAATGCAATGTTAAAGCGTGTATCGTTCCATTTTTATTAATGGCGTAGTTTCTACTTGTCAAATGTCAAAAAATGACAGCTTCGAAAGTGACAGCTACCGAAATAGCGGGCTATTCAAAATAACACCTCTTATTGGAAAACCCTTTTAAATAAATATTTGAAAATTATTATTTGTTGTTAAGAACACCCCGTAAAATTTATATCTATACCTACCTACATTTCATCTTTTTGCTAATACGAACACAACCTTAGTTTGCTAGCTTGTAACCAAATATTAAGAAGTGAAGTACATATTTTGGGCTTTTTTTACTAGTAGGTATTTACCTATTTTATAAGTCGAAATTTGTACCTACCTGCTTTATAAATCGGAATTTGCATTTCCGTGATTTTGTTTATATTCAAGAAATAAGATCTTTAACTGCAAAAACCCTGAAAAGCTGATCTCGTTAACCATTGGTTTCAGTCAGGGATTAACTCATTCAAAAATTCAATGAAACAGGGCTAACTACTTCTACTCAACATAAAAATTTTGTTATGGTATTAGTAAATCGTCGTGTTGGTGAGTTATTATAATTGATATATGCTTTGATTTCAGTGAGTTTGTTTTGACGTTAAAGCTCAAATTTATTAGAGTGCCAATTGAGTGGATTCTGATTTGAAATCTAGAAGCGAAATTTTCTTCTAAGAAGCGTCATCCGTTGGCTGTCGGTTTTTTGCCAATGGAATGGTTTCAGAAAAGTTATTTTTGATTCCGGAAGGTTCAAGACGTCCAATAGAAAACGACATAACTTTTCTTAATAACAAAACAATCGCTCCAGGGTATGGGTATGTACAAAAATATGTTTTAAAAAATGCTGAGTTTGTAGAGCTTTTCGCATTTAAACAATTAATGACGAATCACTTTCAAGAGTTTTCGCAATTCTGTTCGTACGTTGGTTGGGCTAAAACCTAAACGGATGGTCGATTTGCTTTAAGCTATGTAAGTACCTATACCTATACCGTTTTTGGATATTCTCTCGACAATTTTTCGCTTTTCTCTCTGAGGAGGTTCAACCTATTTTAATCAATTCGAGCAAGTTCGAACGACCTAATCGTACATTTTGAAATTAACAATATTAACATGTGAAAACTCGTTTAGACAACTGCATCCAATCTGTCAATTTTTATATAAAGAAATGTTCAGATTTACACTTCAGTAAGTACATACTTTCGCCCATTTGTGTGAGCCACTGTATCATAAAGGTTCAATGGTAGATAATTACAGGGTTGCCATGTCTTGGACTAGTTCTATAGCCCAATTTTAAGTAGCCCAAAATTAGTGCTAAAAATGTAGCTCAAATAGTAGCCCAATATACCAATAACAATTGTTTTTCTCTTCATTTCAATTACAATCAAGTTTGAATTTTGAAAGCTAATAGAAAAAACTAACAATTATTAGCACGCACTTAACATTAAATGTAATTACCTGTCAAAGTGAAACGATATTAGAATGAAACTTGCATCACTGCACAGATGTTTATAAAATTTTATGAGATTCGTGCGGATGTTTTATTTTTCAGCCCATCTCTTTCCCTCTTATTAAAAATCATTCCCTCTCTCTTTTACATTTTCATGCATGTTTTATGAGCAATTGCGTCAATGTGTCCAGGCACTTAGAGATTTTCTGTTATTTCCATACAAAGTCCCTTTGTTGAACGCCCACTATACGTAAAGTGTGAGAAATCTACTTAATTGTTGACCGGGGAGATTTTGTTCACCCCATCCATACCTACTTAGTGTCCTTTTCTCTTACAAATTGAAAGTTGCTGGAAACGCAGTTTCCTAGGCTTAAAGGGCACTTATCATGCTTAACCTCCGAAAACAAATGGTTTCATACCCTTCCGAGACTAGAGACATGCCAATTTATAACAGTTATAACAGTTTTTCGCCAATAAAAGTGGGCGTGCGTTAACGCCCTTCGCGCGATTTCAAAAAAAAAACTCTGGGTGCCTGAAGTATACCCACCGCATAAACAATACTTTTATAAATCAAAACTGTTATAATTGGCATGTCTAGAGTCACTTCCATTAACAAAATTCATTTTTTATTTGAAAGCCCCGAATTTATGCAATTACATATGTATGGAATATTACAATGTTTTAATGGCCGCCTCGGCTTCTTACGGTGGCCGGATCCGAGTGGTCCAATTTTCAACGACTCTTCCGCATAGATCTAGCTGAATTTGAGTGATGGCCTGTGTTATGTTCACCTTAAAGGCATCTGTTAGTTGTGGTTTATTCGCATGGACCTGCGACTTCAGGAAACGCTAGAAGAAAAAGCGGGGTCAAATAGCACGATATTGGTGGCCAATTCACGTCACCTCCTCGAGAGTTAGCCTTACTCTCAAATCGTTAATGTTGTAATGATGCATTACACCCTATTCTTCACCGCCGCAGCGCCGTTTATTAAATTGCAGACAAAGCAATCCCGAATCACCGTTAACAACGACTCTAGAAAGAGCCAATCATAAGAATAAGAAAATATTAATAATACTTTTTGTTTGTGAAATTATAATTCACACTCGGTTCAAACCGAAATATATATAAGAGACCGTGGGTGAGAACCATAAAATCGAGCTCTGCGACAGTAGAAATCAGTACCAATCCCGAGTACTTGGTGAGTCTCCATTTTGAAGGACTTAGGTTCCAGAAGCGACAGTGGAAGCCCAGGTTTTAAGTAGTTAGAGTGACGTCTGCTATCTCAGATTGTAATTTAGTGACGTCTGCTATCTCAGATTGTAATTTAGTGACGTCTGCTATCTCAGATTGTAATTTAGTGACGTCTGCTATCTCAGACTGTAATTTAGTGACGTCTGCTATCTCATATTGTAATTTAGTGACGTCTGCTATCTCAGATTGTAATTTAGTGACGTCTGCTATCTCAGACTGTAATTTAGTGACGTCTGCTATATCAGACTGTAATTTAGTGACGTCTGCTATCTCAGATTGTAATTTAGTGACGTCTGCTATCTCAGATTGTAATTTAGTGACGTATATATAGTTATAAGACAATAAGAATTGTATAGAAATTATAAGAACGAGCGATTGGTACAATACACTAAAGTTTGTTGCTTCTTTGGTAAAACCCTGGACCCGACGAGCATACCTCAGCCTATGACAAAAAGCATCTCACAATGTAGAATGTCCATTGTGGCGTTTGCTGTGTGGCACGTAGCATTGTTTGCTTAACTAATCAATATTGTAAGCATTACCTAAAGCAAAACATAGATTTAAGATGGTTGAATTTTGACCACACTGGGCGAATATTAGTACACACTTTTAAAGAGATATACATACTTACTTCAGCATGTTAAAAACGAATTACATTATGAATACATGATGAGGAAATTGTCTGACAGAACCTTACATCTTTCTCACTGTATACGGGACTTAGCTTTTCGCTCTTGGCCCTGTGCAATTGATTTATTCATATGCACAAGTAAAACCCAACCATAATCCGGCCTTCCCTGCCCTTTCGAAAGAAAACATCGATCCGACTCTGTGATATTTGCAGTCTCTTTCCATTTTTTTCCCAAAACGTAACCTTTTCATGAAATATTTAGATATTCCGATTAGGAGGTAATGGCAGAGCACTAGCATTCCGGTGCTGAAAACCTTTTGTGAATCTTCTGTTCATACAGCTTTTACTCCACCAGCGAAAGTCCTTTTTTTTTTCGTTTTTCTACCATTTTTGTCGTGTCACAGGGAATAAATTTGACTGCGAATACGTTTATGCTCGCAACGGGACCATTGCATGGCTATTTTTATGTTAATTGAAACAATTTTCGGATGGAAACAAATTGATTTCCATACTAAAAATAATTTTTTTTTTTAATATAATAAAACGAAACACAGAAGTCGTAAAGTAATGGAATTTCGAAAATTTTCAACAGATGTATACTGTATGTAGGTGTAGGTATGTATTGTTTATGTTGTTGGTATTCCTAGTGGAAAATAAAAAAAAAAATAAGTAATCGAACAAAATATTCAATTTCTGAAAATTTGTTTTCTCTGTCGGGTATCTCGAAAAAGGTGATGATGGCGATGATGGCATGACTTCAGCATCACCATTATTGAAAAGTAAAATTACTTTTGGTGCAAAAGGTGTAAGTTGGGGTCGTCTGTGACTTTTTGAATGTGTATCGATGTCGATAACGTTATCGATGGCTGAATATTTTTTATGATAATTGGGGAAGGATGCTTCTGCTTGTCATTTGACTAAGAAGAAGTAAAAAACAAATAAATTCTACAGTTAGGTTTCAATTGGCTTATTTTCTTCTTTTATATCAGCTCGAGAAAATTTTTAAATGAAGTCGAAAATTGTCTCGAAGAAATAACCCTGCAATTACATGAATAAGGAATTTTTTTTATTTGTCAAAGTTTTGGAAGAAAAAAAATTTGGGTAATGAGGTACATATTGTGAAAAGTTGATGAAATAAATTTTACAAACCTATGTTCTTTGTACTTTGGGATCTTACTCTATTAGTTGCAGATGATGATGGGTTTTGGAAAAAAGTTATTAAAAATTGATTTAAAAAAACATAAAAAGCTCAGGAAAATTAGATTTTGATTCCGACAAAGTTGAATTTTGGTGGAGAGCATTGTTTGTATTTGTATAGCATTTCGTTGAAAATGATCTTGATGAATGTGGACCAGAGCGTGTGATTTTGTGGGATCTATATTCTGCAATCTTTGTCAAAACATTTTTCAAAAAAAACAGATTTTTGTTTTGATATTTACAAAATCAGAATTTTGCGCTTTCCCTCTATTCTATTCTTAAAGGTGAATTATATTATAATGACCGATGTTAATTGTGAGTCACACCTTAACGTGAAGCAAAACTTAATTTGATATTTCTTTGTTTCAACCATGAAGAGGTACACAACTGAGCAGCACGTTAAGATCTTTGAAGTCCTTTACGAAAATGGGCGTTCAAATCAAAATGCATTTCGTGCAGTTCTTGATTTTTTCAGTCAGCATAATCGACCAAACGTGTCCACAATCGGTAGAATTGCCGCATTTGGAAAAATTAGAATCCACGAGTGATTGTTGAAAAGCCTATGCATCCACAAAGAGTGACTGTTTGGTGCGGTTTATGCGCTGGCGGCGTCATCGGTCCGTACTTCTTCGAAAATGAGGTCGGCCAAGCAGTTACCGTGAATGGTGTTCGATATCGCGAGATGATAACAGACTTCTTGTGGGCAGAAATTGAGCATATGAACCTCGACAGAATGGTGCCACTTGCAACTCAGCCAACGAAAAAATGGCTCTTTTGCGAGAGAGATTCAATAGCCGTGTTATCTCACGTAGTGGCGATGTTAATTGGCCGTCACGATCATGTGATTTGACACAAAAGTGTACGTCAATAAACCAAAAACAATTCAAGAGCTAAAGGATGAGATAATTCGGCACATTAACGACATTGACCCTCAATTATGTCTCAGAGTCATTTAAAATATAGGCCATCGGATAGAAGTATGCCACCGAAGCTGTGGGGAGCATTTGGCCGATATTTTGTTTCACACATAATTTTCATAAATCCTTCTATCATTATAAAAAAATATTAAGATAATTCTCTGAAAACTTTTTGTTTTATTTACAATTAACATCGAGCGTTTTCGTTGGAACATCCCATTATATGTAGCTTGATATTTTACCAGATCTTAAAGACCTTAACCTTGTCAATCTGACCATTATTACTGAAGTTAGCTGATTTTCCCGTATAAATTCCTACGCAGCCTTAATTTAAGATGCAACTCGACATTTTTCCTTCATTTTAAAACGTCAACCTTACCGATCGGACTACTAAAACAAAAGTTATTGGTTCCTTCAGAAAAGCATAAGTGTAAAATTACATCATTTTATTGTAAAAAAAAACTATTACGTTTTTAGTGTGAATTTTTTAGTTTTTGCCAATAATTTTGATGCACAATCGGAGCATGATATTTTACATCTAATTAACGGCCTTAATATTGATAATCTGATAACTAGAACTAAAGTTATTGGCTTTTAAGTGCTCAAAACGAACTATGCTCGTCGGTTGACGATGAACAAATATTACAGACAGGTTAAAACAAACAAATAGTCATGCACATCGTATGTTTGAGTCTTTGTGTGTGAAAAAGCATGTCTCAATTTTTATCTGCGGATTTTTTTGTAACTGATAGTTTTGGAGATATTTAAGTTAGGTTAGGTAGAAGGGCTGACAGTTGATCTTGTAACCGTCACACTAAGATATATGTTGATCTAGATCCGTTGTGATACCCTATAGGAAATTGTATCCCACGCAGTGCAAAAACCTGTTGTGTTAGCAGTCAAGCCATTGAGAGGCGTTGACGAAGTTCAGAAGGCAATTAGCCGAAGTTCTAGAAATATCCTCTAAGTCGTCAAAGAAATGAATTCCTAGGTGCTTCTTACTTAAGTGACAGAGTGCTGGGCAGTGACAAAGGAAGTATAAGGTATACGTAGTCCTGCCATAAGTTATGTTACACAATTTCCATCGTTCATCATTCAAAACATATTGCGGGAATAGTACCGTTAATTTTTTTTTAGAACAATACATTTATAAGTAAAGAATTTTACTCAGTTTGGTTTAGCTTGCAAACTATTAACATGGAGTGGGGCGTTAAGGAAAATAGAGTGGCGGTAATAGCGTTGCATAAGTGCGGAAAGAGTGCTGGCCAAATTTTCGGGTTGCCAAAACCACTCGGAATATCAAGAATATTCGTTTATCGGGCTATCGGTCGGTTCGGCGAATTGTCTGTAATAGATGACAGGCCAAGAAGTGGTCGCCTGCGCGTTGTCCGTACGAGTGCGGTAGTTAAAGCAGTGCGAGAACGGATTCGGCGAAATCCCCTTAGGAAGAAGAAGATCATGTCCAAAGAATTGAATGTATCAACCAGATCCAAGTCTGACTGATTCTGGATGTTCTCCAAATGAAAGCCTATGGCCGGTCCATGGGTCATCTTCTAACTCCTCAATTAAAAAAAAACTGCGGGAAAGATGCAAGCGGCTTTTGCAGTAGCACGCGGAAAATGGCAATGAAAACATTTTGTTTACGGATGAAAAAATGTTTACCGTGGAAGAGTTTTTCAACAAACAAAATGACAAGGTTTATGCTACTTCATGTAAGAAAGCAAAAAAAGTTGTTCTAAGTGTTTAAAGAGGACATCATCCCGCTTCCGTAATGGTTTGTTGGGGGGTCTCTCACCAAGGTGTCACATCTCTCCATTTTTGTGAAAAAGGCGTAAAAACTGGTGCAAAAGGTTTACCAAGAAGATGTACTAGAGGGTGTTGTGAAAGGTTTGACCAATACCCTTTTCAATGGATGCAAATGGATCTTTCAACAGGACTCTGCTCCAGCGCACAAAGCCAAAACCACACAAGAGTGGCTCAGAGTCAATATTCCTGGTTTTATAGCAGCAGAAGATTGGCCGTCCGGGAGTCCAGATCTGAATCCACTGGATTATGGTTTGTGGTCAGAATAGGAGAAAATGGCCTGCAAAACTCCCCACAGAAATTTGGAAAGCCTTAAAACAGCATTGACTAGAGCACCGTCTACGATATCCATGGAAACCGTACGTGCCGCTATAACCCAATGGCCACAACGATTGAAAGCTTGTGTTAAAGCAAAAGGCGGCCATTTTGAGCGAAACTATTTTTCGTTTTTAATAATCAATATTGTGGTCATATAATTAAAACAATTTTGAATTCATTATATTTACTTGTTTTTTTGTATAGTGTTTTCTATTTGTAACAGAAATTATGGCAGGACTACGTATAATCATGTGCTTCTTCATCTCTGCACCCTCTGCAAAGGTCGACAGTGCTAAGCCTCATTTTTTTTTGTGGTATCCCAGTATAGGTTGTGTCCGGTGATTATGCTGACAAGGGAACGAAAATGTTTTTTGTTCATTTGAATAATTTTGTCTGTCCTCTGCTTATTGAAGTTCGGCCATAATTTTCTATTTGTGGCGCATGTTTCAAGCAGATTCCACCTTTCATTGTTTTTTTCTGATATTCTGTTACCAATATCCTGTTTGATGCTACAGAGCTACAGGCTGGTACTTTAATATGTCGTTCAGCTTGACTTGAATCAAGCAACGATCCCGTTTTCGCCAGCTCTTTCGTTTCCCTGTACATTACTGTGACCAGGAACACAGCAGTGTCTAATGTTATGCTGCGTGCCAAGAATCCTAAGCTCTTCGCGACAGCAAGTTACAAGCTTCGAATATATACCGGTGGCAGAAATTGCTTTAACTGCTGCTTGGCTAACAATAAAGATTGATATTTGCGTAGCTACACTGCCAAGACTTCAGCTTGGAAGACGCTGCAAACGTACGTAACTCTGACGGAGCACCAACTCCAGTGTCCATCTTAGATTTGGAGATATTTACACACTACTGAATTTCACCCTTTTTAATTTTAGGAAATAAAAGTTTATGCAAAAATTAAATTTTTTTCAAAGTTTGGCATTTTTTGTTTAATTTTCCCGGGTCAAAAACTGGTAAGAAAAATAATAATAAAGATTGACAAATTTCAAAGTATTGATTATATTGTGCTTCTTTTGCGCTAAATATAATCTTTAAAATTATGTTACTCTATTTTTTCTCTGCTCTATAGATTTCTAAACCCTACAAATTAAGTAATCATCTTAAAAATGACGATATTTATGTGTGCAATTTTTTTTTCATTCAAGGCTCCGCTACCCGACCAATGGCAACATCGCCGGCTGTAGGAACATTACCAAGATTTTTATCACGAGGCCATACGTATCGAGCGGTTGTAGGCGATACATTAGTACTGCCCTGCCAGGTGGAGAATTTAGGTAAGTAAAAGAAATCTGTTCAACAAATTTTACACCACCAACTTGTATCTTCTTTCTATATGTTCAATGTATATATATTAATTGGAAGATACTCTAGACGTTCCAATATTTATAACAGTTTTGTTCATAAAGGTACTGTTTATGCGACCCCGCAATTCTAGGGCCCTCCGCCTATGGCCAAACTTCGGGCACCCAAAGGTTTTTTTCCAGTCTCGTGAAGCACACCCACTTTTAATAGAAAAAAACTGTTATAACTTATATATTGACATTTCTGAAGGGACTAGACTAGATTTTAGAAGTATATTGAAAATACTTTAACAATAACTACTTTATGATATTTATATAAAAAACATTTATATACTTATGTTTTATTGATATAGAAAATATATTATATTCTGTTTAATCTTTTAATTATTATTCTGTTCTGGATCAAATAAATATCATTTTTTTATTTCTATAAAAGGATAAGCGTTTTCATTGCTTCACAAAGCAAAGTTTTTCGGCATTAAAGTGGGCGTGCGTTACCGCGCTTCGTGCAACTTAAAAGAAAATAGTGGCTGCCTGAAGTATGCCCACTGGCGGAGGGCTCTGGCCCTTTTATAAACCAAAACTGTTATAAGTGGCATTACTAGAGTCACTTCCTAAAAAATATTTTCTTAAAAGTCGATTATGAAATCGTATGCGCATAAAAAGTTATCCGAGAATTGTTAAAAATATCGTTTTTTTTACGTATATAACTTTATCATTTGACAATTTTTAAACAGTATATTTGACTTTTGGTCAATTTTTGAAGTAAAACTTCTTTTCCGGCGTTGGGGGTAAAATTTTCATATAGAGCTGTCAGTGACATGTCAAACCGGCACTTTTTATCTGTCAAAAACCGACAGAATTTTTCGACAGATTTTGCCATAGCTCTATATAAAAACTTTTACCCACCAATAACTATTTAAAAAAAACATCTTTTTATACCGAAAAAGAATGTTTTTTTGGCAAAGGAGCCACAAAAACTAACCGGCACAACATTTAAACACATAATTTCATTAAAAAACCACATGAAAATTGTTTTTTTTTTTTTAATTAAACACAGCGAAGAACAGCCACCAGAACAGAAAACGATTTTCATTATTAAAAAAAACACAAACAAATATATTTTTCGACCATATTTTTAATTTAAATTATTAAACACTTAATTAACACAAATCAGTTTTTTCGAACTTAACTAATAAACTAACTACTTAAAATGAGCAAATAAATTTACCTAAAATAAGAAAAACACAAAGTAAACAAAACTATCTTGTTGAATGTTGACAAACGTAGACGAGCATTGCCATATACGAGGAATCCTTAAACCGCTGACAAATCTAAAACAGCATTGCCATATGCGATAGGAAAACGAGACGTGAGTGTGACGAGATCTCGTCGTTCTTGTTAAATTAGTTTCAAACTATGACGAGGATTATGCATAATAAAGCATTTCACGTCGTCACGTTACGTAAAATTAATTGATTAAGAAATTGTAAATCAGTAAGCCGTAGGTATTTTAATTTCCCCCAGATCTTATCCGGATTGGATTTGCACACGAAAATACATTTATTACAAAAACAATTCAAGGTCCAGCTTTGCTTTTGGATTTTCAAATCCATTTTTGAACACACACCTTTAGTACTTCCTTGCAAAAATTAGTTTTAACGCTGACGGGTAGATGGCTTTTTGAGTGAAAACGAAGACAACGAACACCTACAAATAAATACACAAAAGGACAAAAAGAGATGGGTAAATATCATTTTTTTCACCGTGATCCTGTTTGTTTTATTATCATGATCTTATCCGGATCAGATTTGAAGGATAATAAAATGCAGTTAATATTATTATTTTGTTAAATCTCGTCAAAAGTCTCTTGCCATTGAATTGGGAAATGGTTTTATAATTCCAAAATGCTTTCAGTGAATAATGTCACGCTCTCGTCTCGTTTTCTTGAGTCTCGTTTTCTTTCTTAAATCTCGTCCCAGTTTCGGAGATTTTACTGAGGTGAATCGGTGAGTTGAAATCGGTGAGTTGAAATTGCTAAACCACGGATAAAAATTTGAATCAAATGAGAACCTCAGTTAACTCGCCGGAATCGGTGGACTTAAATTGCTGAACCACGGATAAAAGTTTGACCGACATCGACGTTTGTACAGCTGGCCCTTACATGCCACCTCCACTGGGCATGAACGATGCTCGGATTATGAACATGTCTAGAAAAAATCCAATGAAGGCACAAAAATCCATATCGACGAAAACTACTTTTTCAACACGACATGACCGCTGTTCAAAGCTTGGGCATGAGATTTGACGTTTCATGTGTGTGAGTTTTTTTCTGGTTCTCGCCGAATGTGGTGGTAAATGTTGAAGGAAAAAGGTAGAAGTAGTGGGGAAAGGAATTTCTGTATGTTTCCCTTGTATGTGAAACGACATGACATAATTTGCCCAGCGGTAAAAATTCGCTGATTGGATTGTGGTTGTGATATTGGGCATCTGAATGCCCTGTGGAGTCGGGGTGTAATGGCTAAGCGAAAATCGTCAACTTTAGTTTGATTATCTTACCAATTTGTAAAGAATTCATTATAATCTTAAATCAAAAAATTAATTGTTATGTTGGTTTATACAAAATGTTTGTACCTTTATAAGTAAGAATATGACAGAAGCGAGAGGCTTTGTTTGAGAGAAAAGAAGTTTTACTTCTAGCGCGCGTACGCCAGTACACACGTATGTTTTTTTTTTAAATAACGATATCTCTTAAATTGTTGTTGTTAGGAAAAAAAATGACAATGTTTTCTTTTAGAGGGTCACATAATGCACAAACTTTGTATGAACATATTTTAAAAAACACTAATCGTTTAGGAGCTACACGTGAAAACACATTTTAACACATTAAGTCACAGGAAGAAAAGTGTCAAAATCTATTTTGTAGAAAATCGCAAGCTGTAAAATATTTGCATTAAGTACTTTTTCCGTTAAGGTACCTATTATTTAAAAATTATTTGACGAAAACTGATATTTTCGACATGTCATGTCACCTTGAATAAATTTTTAAGCATGCGAGGGATGGCAATTTTCTCAGTATTCCTTATGCCAAAATAAAGATAATATGCATTTAGAAATCCTCTTTTAAATTTTTTCTGCAGTACACAAATTTAGCATGGGCTTAAAATGACATCGATTTCTGATTTTGAACATTTGAAGGATTTCAATAAACTATACGTTTTTTATATGAAGCTTTTTATAATACAAATTCTATATTCTACTGAAATACATCAGCCAAGTAGAAGACTTAGCACTATTTAATTGGACTTGTTGAATTATTGATTCAAAATAGCTTTTAAAGGCCTTTAGTCCATTGGATTTTTGTCAAAAAGTTCACGTTAGTTCAACTGAACTTAATTGCGTATTGACAAGGCCCTCACTAGTCAACTGATGAGTCCAAGTGGGATCGCCGGGACGACACGCTAATTTTTATGGACTATAGGCCGTTAAAAGCTATTTTGAATCAATAACTAACTTTTTTACTTGCGATTTAAAAGTAGGTACTATATGGCAAGTTATGGATTCGTAAAAAAAAGTGAACTTTAGAATTTGATCAAACTTGACATTACGATGATAGGGAAGACAAAAAAAGTAGATCTCGCAAAAACGTCTGTTCAGCTCCATCCTAAACGGATGGTTCGATTTTCAACCATACCAACCATTCAACCATAAGTACTTATTTTCATTTTTTAGGACCAAAAATAGCCGTACCTGTCATTAAATTTTTTTCTTGGCCAAAAAGTAAAATCCTATTTTTCTCAAAATCGGCTCCTTAGATTAAAAAACTAAAATTCAATTTATTTTAATACGTACAAAAGTGGAAAAATTGTTATTACTGGTAGCTCTCAAAGAACATTTTTTTCTTATTTTCGCTTTTCTCGAAAGCGGTTTAATTGATTTTGATAATTTTTTTGAGGAAAATGATTGTTACATAGGTAGGTAGGTGAGTAGGTAAATTGGCGGTTGTAAGAACACCTGTTCCCGAGGAACCCAATTAGCGCTGTTATGCGCCATTTTGATACCATAACTCGTTTGACCTGATTTGTTTGTTGATATAGGGGTAATATTGGTAGTCTAAACAGAATTGCTTAGGGGACTAGGTTATGGTTTTTTTCACGCAGCCCTAAAAGATCACTAAGCTCACAACTGTGCGCTAGGTGGTTCCGGTGGGGTTGCGATCCCACCATACAGCCCTTCACCAGATCCAATCGTGGCTTAGCCTGTTCCAAGCAAGGTAATACCTACAAGGTGTATGTCAGTGCTTTAAGGCTCGCGCCAGTTATAGAGTAAGAGGTTGTCCGAAAATTTAATTACGAATTTGCTGATTGATAGGGACTAGGTTTTGGTCTGTGCACTCGACCTCAAGGGAATGTTAACCTCACACTGTGTGCCAGGTAGTTCCATTAGCACTAGATCTACTTGTGGTTTGGCTTTTTCAAAGTCAAGGCAAACCTACCTGGGTTTTGGCAAAGCTTTAAGCCCTTCACCAGTTAAAGATTAAGTGGTTGTCCGGAAAAGTTAGTGAATTTAATATTTGTAGTGTTATTACCTAAACTTATGAGGCCAGCAATAGTCGAGAATCGGTACGAAGCAGGAGTCAATAGCGATACAGTCCATGACTTCCGATCCACCGGACCCCGGTAGACCACTGCTAGTCCTTAAAATTCGAATGCTAGAGTTGAGGAGAAAATATTTTTCTAGATCCATCTGGTTCTGTTTAGGAGAGATAAAATCGTTTATCCTTCTGTTCGACAGCACGTTTAGGTTATCGAGAAAAGGGCTTCCAAATGCGAGGAAGCGAGATCTGGCCCGGGCTGGGCAGTTACAGAAAAAGTGTTCAATGGTTCCTTTCTGTAGAGTTCTTGCAGCTACGATAGAAACTATTTAAAGGTGTGCGTAGCTAAAAGCCGCATGTTCTCCTATTGGCCAATGGCCAGTGACGACTGCAAGGATCCTTGCCGTATTTGATCTATTTCGCTTTATTAAATCATTTGATCTGTTTTTGTCATAGGTAGGCCATATCTTCCTAGATAACTTGCAGTTTGACAGACCTTGCCACCTTTTTATTTATTGTTATATTCTAAATAATATTGTGCACCAAAATTTTAAAAAAATATAATTTTTGGATTTAAAAAAAAAAATTGTTTTTGAAAACTCAATATGCATACATCATATTTCAAAAACGATTCGGTTGATTTTTATGAAACTTGGCAAAAAGGAGTTTTCGAACATTATCTAGAAGGTCTCCAACAAACATTAAATAATCATCACAAACATATCAAAATTTCCAATAAAATAATTTTTTTCAATTTAAAAAAAAAATATTTTTTTAAAAATTCGATATTTCAAAAACAGGTAGAAGATTTTTTCGGGCAATTCAATTCTTCACATTAATAAATACTTAAAATTGGATTTACTCACCAATTTTTTCTCTAATAAATGTTATATAGGTATAAAAAATTAATTTTAAAACTACTCCAACGATTTTTTAAATTTTTCCCACAAATTAAAATTAATTAAGGAAATCAGATAGGTGTGCATCGTGTTGGATTCACAACAGTTTCAGAAGTATTTTAAACAACATATTTCTAATTTTGTTGATTTAAAACAATTTTCCAGTTTAAATAATATATTATTTCCACACTTGCATAATGTATGTGCAATGTGCAACACGGTGCAATGTTGTTAATTTTTGTATACTCACATAATACTATCTTCAACTAAACTATGTTTTTGGTAAATGTATTCAATAAAGGCTCCCATAAACAATTTAATTCAGGCCTTAGAACCAGATTATAAAGGGTTTTCCAATAAGAGGTGTTATTTTGATATTCAAAGAAAAATGGCATTTTTTGAGATGAATGATCGGATGTTTATTTCATTATAAAGAGGAAGGTATGCCGTTAATAACACAACATCAGCCAAATGGCCGCCACGACCACGCTTACAGGACCATATCCTTTTCATGAAATTTTCCATAACCAAATCGCAAAGTGGCTGCCCTATGTCCTCGATAGCCTCACGAATTCCATCTTTGAGGTCTTGAATCGCTGTTGGCGTAGACCTTATCTTTCACGTGACCCCAAAGGAAGAAGTCGCAAGGTGTTAAATCACAAGATCTCGGTGGCCAATTGTGATCACCTCTTCGAGAGGTAACACGGTCCGGAAACTTTTCCCGTAAAAGATCGATGGTTTCATTGCTTGTGTGGCACGTAGCGCCGTCTTGTTGAAAGTAAACGTTGTCCAGATCAATACCATCCAATTCCGGCCATAAAAAATCATTAATCATCTCTCGATAGCGCAATCCATTGACCGTAACTGTTGCTCCAGCCTCATTTTCGAAAAAGTAAGGTCCAATGACCCCGCCGGACCATAAACCGCACCAAACAGTCACGCGTTGAGGATGGAGAGGCTTTTCAACAATTACTCTTGGGTTTTCCGAGCCCCAGATGCGACAGTTTTGCTTGTTGACGTAGCCTCCGAGGTGGAAATGGGCCTCATCAGTCAAGATGATTTTTCGATGAAATTCCGGATCATTTTCATGCATTTCAAGGACCCAATCAGCAAAGACACGACGTTATTGATGATCAGCCGGCTTGAGTTCTTGTGTTAACTGAACTTTATAAGCCTTAAGACCCAAGTCTTTATGCAAAATACGGTATAATGACGTTTGTGGAATGCCTAATTCCAAAGAACGACGAGGAATGGACAAACCTGGGTTTTTTTCAACACTTTGGGCTACAACAGCAATATTCTCAGTTGTTCTTGAGCGACGTGCACGGGTTTTATTCTTCAAATTACTAACTTGTCCCAACAGCTCGAATTTGTCCACCAATTTCTGTATTGCGGTCCGACAAGGTGCTTCACGACGACCCAAAAATGTTTTAGTTTTACGAACCGTCTCTGCCAAATTTTCACCATTTTTATAGTGAATTTTAATAATTTCAATGCGTTGTTGAAGCGTGTATCGTTCCATTTTTATTAATGGTGTAGTTTCTACTTGTCAAATGTCAAAAAATGATAGCTTCAAAAGTGACAGTTACCGAAATAGCGGGGTATTTAAAATAACACCTCTTATTGGAAAACCCTTTATGATCGCAAGTTCATGCGAACCAGTTGTGCACATTTTCCTTATTTACAAAGGGGAATATCTTGAAAACCCACGGATTCACATTCAAAGCAGCAAACACCTTCATGTAGGCTGGTTTAAAGGAGAAAAGTTGCACCGACCATAGTGCGTAGCTGGACTTAAGACAATAAACAACAATTTTAAAGATCCTTTACTTTTTGCTCTTTTAAAGAAACATCAAAAAATATGTTGCTTTTTTATATTTATGGCTTTAACATAAGACCATAAATAACAATCCCTCACACCTTCATCCCTCATTTAATACATTTTATTGCTACTTTGAATCCCCTTGGCAGAGAAAAGTTACAACATAAAAATAACGCGATACCTACATATTATTACCATCGCCACTGGTATAAGTATCTTGCCATGTCCATATAACAAAACTCAGCAATGGCAGACTTACCTATAATATAAAACAAAATGTAAAATGACCCTTAAAATCGTAAAGTGAAATAATATTATGCTAAAAAATTAGTTAATTAAAAAACACTCAACTCACATGGAATTTATTTTTTTTTTTTTTCCAAACATTGTATATTTTTGTGGAGCATTTTCAAAACGTGATTCTGGTCTAAATTGCTACATCCTTTTGCACATTGGTGCTGGCTCCTAGCTGGGGTTGGCCATGGTGGCCGGTCTGCAACAGCTCGGGCCAGGGTGGACATTATACACGTATTTCATTTTGTACGGTTATTTGTATACTTTGGCACAAACATCAGGTGAGAATGTAGTACTCCAATTGCGGTTTTTAATATTGTAAAAGGTATTTTTCATGAGAGCTTGTTCATTTTTCTGCGGTGGAGACTGGAGAGTTGTAAATGTACACTGGTCGGGTAGGGTGATTGTTTTTTTTTTTTTGCAATACCAACCTATACAATATTTTTGTGGAAATGAGAAAAATTGAAGGTTGTTTTTTTTTTTTTCTTTGGTATTCTCTTGGAAAATAACTTAATGAGGTTTTGTAATTAAATAAACAAACAAACATATAATAGAGTTTAAATGTCAGCGGACGAAAACTGAAATAAAAGCCGAATTGTGTAAAATTACATATAATTATATTCCCTTCCATCAATTACTAAATATATGAGCTCCATTAGTAACCACTCTCTCCATAATATTTATAACAAATGTAGATATAGTATGTTGTACAAAGTAGGTGCACACATATCTAGCATATATGTATATCTGTATTTTGAATGTGTCAATTTATGAGATGGTTAACTTTGATGTTTGATGAATGGGTTTTCATAAAATAAAATTAAGTCATTAAATGACGATTTGGATTTTCTTGCTGTACTTACACTTTTTGATAGCGGAATACGAATAAATTACCTAAGGAAAATATATGTGTTTACATGGAGAATAATTTTTGTTAAATGTTTTAATAGATTAACATCAATATTTTAGTACCTACCTACCAACAAACATCTAAACATTGATGTCATTCGAGTTCAGAAAAGAGTTATATTCCAAAGAGTTATATTTTTTTTCAAATTTGTAATATAATGGACAGGACTTAGGATTTATTGTTAGTCAAAATACAAAAACAAGTTCAACAAAACTTCTATCTATTTTATCCATACGGGATACAGAGTATCATTATTTTTGTTGTTGGAATTGCATTAATTCTTCTTTTAATTATAATTTTAAAATTTTCAAAGAGGGGGGGATTTTTGTGCAATTTTACTTGCCTTTTAAAAAAATGTTTTCTACGCAAAAAATTGATTGCATTTTAATTTGTTATTAAGGTAATACTGAGATACTTTAGAATAATGCTCTGTTTGTCGGTCTTGAAACAAATATGAACTAAAAAACAAATTACTTAATGTGAAGTAATTATAACCTGCTGAAATACTTACTCACTTTTTGAGGCTGTCTTTTGAAAATCTTATAATAACTTTCCCGATGTCAATAAATATGATTAAAGGTGCCTTGCCGCGCCGTGACAATAAGAATGATTTCTCAGAAGATGCATTTGTCACCGGAAACGTTGCAGTACTAGATCAAATTCGGCCCTACGAACTAGCTATACCAAAAGAATTAATTAAAAGTGGGTCCGTTTGCCTGTCTGTATATCTGTCTGTACCTCTACCTAACCACTTAAAGACTGAAGCGATTTTCTTGAAATTTTGAACTTATGGTTTTTTTTGAATCTCTAAAAACAATGATACTTTCCATAAATATCTCAAAAACGGCTATAACGATTTTGATGAAAATTTTTGTATGCGCATATTACTATAAATTTGGTATGCATTTTAAGAAGACAAAATTTTTTCCACAAATTGTTATTAACGGTAGGTACCTATCATAGAACAGCGATTTTGATTTCCAACTTTCTCGTTAACGGCTTAACCGATTTCGATGAAAACATTTACACAGGGAGTCGTTTCAAATTAAAATAATTTCAAATATATAAAAATTTCCAAGAAAATAATTTTTGGATTTGAAAAAAATTTGTATTTTTTTGATAAATCACTCTTTTAAAACGGGTTAGTGTAGATATATATTATTAAATAAAAAAGTGGTGAATTTTTTTTCGAGTAATGTCGAAAAATATAATACGGTTTAAACAAAAATCTTCCATTATTATTAAAACAATGGCGACAGGGAATCAAAACTGTAACTTGAATTTTGTTGTATAAAATCTCAAACACCTACTAGAGTGCGAAACACTTTAATAAAAACCTTGAAAACAAAATGACGGGTTTTAATTATTTTGAAGAACTGTGTAAAATCAATCCCTCAGCTCGTGTGGTGATACCATTTCGATATTTCGAAACACGAATGCCAAATTCGGCTTCCTGTTATTTCAATAGAATATGGATTTCTCCAATTTATATGCGCTGCAGAGCGAGAACCGTAATTCATATTAGCAAACTGTTAAGGCAAAAATTATAGATAATTGAAGGATCTACAACTTTTGTAACAATAGTTTTTTTTAGGAAAAAAAAAATATATGACAGATATAATAAAATCCACCCTCACTTTTTTCAACAAAATGCACTGTAACTTTTTAACGTGAGAGAATTTTTAAAAAAGTTACTTAACATATTTTGTAGAAAATTAAGTTTTTTGTAATTTTTTTTTTCTAGGATAAAAATACGAAAGTTACGTGCGAATATAAAAATCACCGTTAAAAACAAAATGGCGGCCAAACGACACTAAGTGCAATTGTGATAAATGCGGTTTTCGGCTTGTGTACTGATACACTTTTGAATCTCGAAATCAAAATGCATCTTGGAATTATTTCTCAGAGCACCATATAATGAATCTAAATACCCCGTTCTAACTGCTTTAAAAAATTTTCGGAAATTCACTCAAATGCGAAACCAGTTGAAATTGCAAGCACAGTCAATTGCCGAAGGACATCAATTTATTAAATGTCCATAATATAGAAGTAATGTATTCAAGTACCTATACACATAATATGTCTCTAATTTATATTCTTTAATTCTTGTACATTTGAAATGTATAGCATTATATTGTTTTTGACTCATGAACTAAATTTGTAACGCTGAAAATTTCTTCAGATAAGATTTTTTCAAAAAAGTCGAGGTAACCAGTTCAATGCGATATGGAGTGCGGAATTGTATAGCCGCTAGAAGTTCAGGTCTAACTTAATTATTTTTATGAAACCCGATATAGCTACTCAGTCTTATTGTGAGTTTCACCCGAACAACATTCCGCACCCGGAAAAATTGACATTTTACTTTTCGCCTATTGTGAGTTTCCCCCAAAATTGCATATTCGAAAAATTCCCCTTATTGTGAACATTAATTTCGGGCGGAATGTAATGTCATTTTCACTTCTTTTTTGTAGGCGAACAAAATTAAAACAATAATGCTGACTGCTTTGAACAAAGGTTGCGGAAACACAAAGTAAATTTTCCTGCAAGCCACTTCTTCAGATTTCAATTAAAAAGTCTAAAATTAAACGTATTTTGAAATTTTATGATGCTAAACCTTAAATGGGACCGCTGCAAATGGTTTGGTATTCATTCGTTTAAATACAGTCATTCTTTCTATGAACTTTTTACAATATCTCCGTAACTACTGAATTTATAGAGTGTCATATAAGGATAAAGTGGAAGGAAGAATTTTGAATACTCCTAAAAATTGTCTATTTCATTTCTTGGTTATTTCATCAATTTTATTCAAAATGTATGGCTTCAATTAAGTCTCGTTGCGTTTTGCTGGAGTTTGTGACAAACATTTTAAATGACTAAATACTTTTGTCCTTTAATTCATTGCTCTTTTTTAAATATTAATAATCACCCCAATTATTATGAAAGTCGTATGCAATGAATACGACTCCTTTCAAAGCTAACGGCTATCAACGTATTTGAATATTTAAATGTCAAACTTTCGATGTTAATAATTTAATTGTTTTCATCTCAAATTTTGTTTGTTTTGCTCAAATTGTGATTTGATTACCAAAATTAAATTAAAAAAACAAAAAACAGTAAAATTTCTTTTCTTTGAAGATGAAATTGAAGACTTAGGCCCTTATTGCGAGTGTCGTTCAACGTTCGATTCGATAAAAGTCGATCGTATCAAAACGCTTGACGCGATTAAATTTGTATCCAAAGCGATCTGGATAGCTTTATATGGTTGTACCCACTTGTGAGAACACAGCTGATGGCATCTGATGCAACAAAAACCTCAGATATCTTAAATTTTCGCTGTCTGATTTTCGACAAAAGTCGTTCATCGATTAACAAACGACACTAGCAATAAGGGTCTTATTAACAATTCGAAGATTAATTCGAGATAACTCTGATCCAATGAGCTTAGAGTATTTTGTCTTTTTTAATCAAGAATTAACTGTGGATTCATAGTGTAAATTCAAAAACGCGCATCACTTCAATAATGATGCTTGATCTTTAAAGTCAAACGTACACAAACGCAAACATTTAGCATCACTTTAGACGCCAACTGTTCATTTTTTACAAAGTTTCATTAACTGATGCGCAAAATTTAAGCAAAGAAGCTTCGAAATATCATGATAAGTTGCTGATGAGATCGTTACGAAATCCCGCAGTACGCTGAAAATACGATTGGAAGAATTTTGATGGTGATTTCGAATAAAATAAAACAATTGGAAGAATTTTTCTGGACTTCTTGACCTAGACAAAGGTGGTTCTGGACCTGGACAGAGATGGAATTTTTTTTTTGAAAAAAAAAAATTTTAAAAAAATTAATTTTGTTCAATTTTTTTTGGAAAAATAAAAAAAAGACATCTTTTTCCTAAACTTTTTTTTGACAAAAAAAATGAGATTTTTGAAAAAAAAAATTAAGTTTTTTGAAAAAAGGGTTCAATTTTAGTTGAAAACTGTTGACATGCCAGGCGACAGAACGGAGTTGTACGTGAGCGGCTTAGAGAACCGAAAAAGGGAGTTAAAAAAGCATTTCTTGTTTAATTTGTAAAACAAAGTTTATGAAAAATGTTTTATTTCTAAAAAAAAAATGTTCCTTTGTCCAAGTTACAGACCCACTTCCAGAACTTTTTTTTGAATTTGTAAAAAAGTTGTTTCCAAAACCAAACAAAATTGTCCTTTGTCCAAGTTCCCGACCCGCCTTCAGAACCTTTGTCCTGATGGTTCCAGATCCACCTCCAGAACCTTGTTTCAAAAAAAAAATTGACCTTTATCCAAGTTCTAGAGTCACCTCCAGAACTTTTGTCCCGGTTCCAGATCCACCTATAGAAGCTTTGTCCCGACGCAGCTCCAGACCCAACGGTTTTGAATTTACTCATAGCTTTCGTGTGTCTAAATCTTAGAAGAATCGAATATCCATTGTTCAAATTCGAGGGCGCAGCCATTTCGGAGCATAGGCATAGTTTCTTATTTTGTTTAATCGATTCAAAAACAATCGACTGAGCCAAATAAGGTACTGCCCATACTCAATTGTATCGACTGAACTTGATTTCATCTTGCATGTTGCGTGCTAGGCCTGCTCCTTTTGGTTCATTTTCCGCTTAAAATTATGCAAACGAGAAAGGTGACAATTTTTACCAAGAGAATACGACTGTCGGCAAATTTCATAATAGAACTAAAAACTGTCACGGGTATGCGTTAAAATGCATCCGCCTAATTTAAAAATCATGACTTTATTTACTACGACTAAATGTTGTTAAGAACATGAGTCAAAGTGACTTTCACAATAGGGATGTTCGAGAAAAGTCGTATATTTTTGCTAAATACGAATTTCATGCTTCAATCTCTAAGCTTTTTACACAACAATTTTTTGATAAAATGTTTGTAGAATTACAAAATAAATCAAATCACTAAAATAATAATTCATTTTTGCATTTCTCGTATTTTTATCAATAAATTAATAAATAGAATAAAAAAAACAAACTCGAAAATATTATGTAGTCTTAGTTAGAGATGAGCTAAACTGTGATTTTTCAATCACAGGTATAACTGTGATTGTGATTTCTGAATCTTTGTAAGTTTAACCTGTGATTGTGATTTTCAAGTTTGGAATATCTTTGAGGCCAAAAAAAAAAAATTCTCAGTAAAATATAAAGTATGTAATTAAATGAGGACAACAAATAAGTAATTAAAATTAGCTCGTAGGACATAACCATGAATACAAAAATGCTAAAAATCTCAAGTCCCGAATTCAAAATTATCGAATAGCAAAATCTCGAATGCCCAAAATTTCCAATACGGCGGATCGAAAAACGGAGTATGCCAATCGATTGAGGAGGTGAAAATTACCTTGTCTCGCCCAACTCTCTAGCTCCAGTGGAAACCCGAAAATTTGCACTGTCAAAATTTTATCACGGCGGATCGAAAAACGGAGTACGCCAATCGATTTAGGAGGTGGAAATTACCTAAGTGTCTCGCCCAGCTCTCTAGCTCCAGTGGAAATCCGAAAATTTGCACTGTCAAAATTTTATTACGGCGGATCGACAAAACGGAGTACGCCAATCGATTTAGGAGGTGGAAATTACCTTAGTGTCTCGCCCAGCTCTCTAGCTCTATTGGAAACCCGAAAATTTGCAATGTCAAAATTTTAGATTCACTTTTCCTTGTCCTTGTGTACAAAATCACAACCAGGCTAGGAGCTCAGTTCACAATTCAGTTCTACCTTCTAGATCCTAAACTAAAAATAAAAGAGATTTTGTTTTTTTGTATTGTGATTTCGTTCAGTTGCTAAAATAATAACTAAATCAAGACTACAGTTCTCGTTCTGATTCATTTTACTCATTGTTGACTTTTCTCTCGTCGTGATTTTGTTCACAGTTCATAAAGTTCATTGTGCGATTGTCGTGATTTGTGAATCGTTTCTTTTTGTTGTGATTTTACTACAGTTGTGATTTTCAATCACATTTAGGGCACTCACAGGTTTATTAAAGAGTCGCTCACAGGTAGTGATTGTGATTTTTGACTCACAGGTCGAAAATCACAGGTCGTGATTTTTTGCTCATCTCTAGTCTTAGTATCTATTAGATTTTCGTTCAATTCCCTTGGAGCAATAAAAACACGCCAAGCACATAAACATTTTACAGCCCGGAACTTGTTTTGTATCATTATTTGTTATAACTAGGGCTAGGATTTTCATGCAAATGCATATTTTTTTTGAGAAACTTTAGAAACTTTTGCTTTAAAATGGCATTTAATCGTTAGTGCATATTTTTGCATATTTTATTATAAATGCATATTTTACTTTTAATTGCATATTTTCAGTTATAAATGCATATTTGTGCATATTTTCGAAAAACAAAATAATCCTGAAGTAAAAAATGCACACGTGCCTTTAAATTTATACTTTAATCAGTTTCTGTGGACACCTTCCACGACAGCTTTCGTTCATATTCCAGTATTCCATTTTACACATGCATACGAGTTAGTCGGCATTTACATTGAAAGATTTTTCCAATGCCGTTTTTTTGTTGTAATCGTGTGAGAGAGAATGGAAAAATCTTGTGGAACATGTTGGCTGTCCCTCGAAATCTCACACGATTATAACAACAAAGAAAAATCGGCATTGGAAAAATCGGGCAATGTAAATGCGGACTTAGTTTTAGTTGTGTATATATGACAGCAGTTGTTTTCGTTCACATTTGTATTCACATATTATGTAATTTTTGTGGTCTATTTATGATTTGAGTTTTCTTTGTTCAATTCTAAAGTTTCTGGATTTACTTTCATGATCTTTTGTTAATTTTTGTATTTTTTTTAGATAAAAGATTGTATTAGATTTAGGATTTGCTTTAAAGTGAAATTGTAAGCAATTCAATTATTTAATCAAGCGATTAATTTGAGATCTGTAGTTAGTTCAGAAACAATGCCGAAAGCGAAGCCGTCTGTAAATGCAAATTTGAAAAAAATATGTTTCGAACAACTCGCACACTTTAACAACCGATGCAACAATTAATTTTTGTAAAATTGTGTAACAAAGGTTTCTCCTCCGAGAAAAAAATTCAAATTGACCAACACCTGAAATCTATTAAACATACGGCACTGGGAAAACAATCTAGTAGTTCTGCAAAATCGCAGTCACATCACAACTCCTTTCGTTGAGAACACAAAACAATTTTAATATGGATTTATGTGAGGCATTTGTTGCAGCTGATATTCCGCTTAGCAAGCACAATAATCCCAATTTATTTTTCTGTTTTTATTTTATTATAAACCTTAATACTAAGTTTTTTGCCATACAAATGGTTCACACGGGAAGTGGTTTTAAATGCATATTTTAGGTGCATATTTTACATTTTTAAGAGCATGCAAATCCTAGCCCTAGTTATAACTAATGCATTTCCAATATTATCGGTTGTGGGGGGGGGGGGGTAAAGGAACTGTGGCAAGATGTGGAGGTGTTTTAGCCCCATGTAGAACCCCCCCCTCTTTCAGGATCCGCTACCGACCATTACACCACCTCCCTTGCTGTGTCTGCTATCCAAAGTTATTTCCTCTTTTCTCACCTAATGGAAATAAATAGAAGTTACATATATTTATTTATTTTATTTATTCTTAAAGACATAGTTGTTGTAGGATTATTTTTTCATTTTATTTCGAACAATAAGTAAAAGCCCACTCAAATGGGAACACAGTTTTTTACAACCCAATCAAATTATTTTAGAATTTGTAACAAATTTAATTCTTTAATTATTTACAACAAATTTCAAAAATAAAAGTTTATATGTAGTTGATTTTGATTAATTTTTGTTTGTATATTAAACCAAAACTTAACAAAAAGTATCTTTTTGCTTTTTTTTTTTATTGTACATACTCGTAAGTTGAATTTTGCATCATTCTGGTGGATATTATAATATGTTGAAAGCAATATCAAACATTCAACAAAATTGACAGGCAGTGTGGAAATACAGTTGAGTTTGTCAAGCATCACTGCCACAATGAAGAGACTCTGATGTTCTCTGTTATATAAATCGACAAAATACTGAGATACTTCCAACACAAACCGCAATCGTGGTTAAGTTTTTGAGTGGAAAATAAAAGAGAGAAAAGTTATGTGAAGTACACCCTTAAATTTTAGGGTTTGTGTGATGATGAAAACCATGACCATAAGCAATGGGGAAATCCCTGTTGAATGAGAATAAAAAAAAAAAAACATATTGGGAATATTTTGTAATTGAATTGAAAAAAGTCATACCCTTTTTTTATATTAATTTATCTATAACAAAAAATTACTTTCAAATTAGTTAATTAAAATCTTTGGAAAATCAAAAGGGTCTGCTCATCAATTTTCTTAAAGCCATCTGTAAGCCATTTGATTGATTGTGACTCTACACGGCAATTTATAACAGTTTTGTTTATAAAGGGTGTTTTTTTAGAGGTATATATAACTTTAAGTTCGCAACACTATTTTACTTTTGGTTGAATGGATACGTCAATAAACAAAACTGCCATATTTGGAGTGATGATAATCCTAAAGTATATGTTGAGACACCGTTACATCCACAAAAACTGACTGTTTGGTTGGCTTTATGGTTTGATGGAATAATTGGTCCGTACTTCTTTAAAAACGATGCTGGCCAGAACGCTACAGTCAATGGTGACCGCTATAGAGCCATGATTACTGACCTTTTTGTTCATAAATTGAACAACCATAATGTGCAGGAGCTGTGGTTTAAACATGACGGTGCAACATGCCACATATTGATTTATTGATGGAAACGATTGGTAACCGCATATAGTTTCACGTTACGGATCCGTGAATTGGCCTTCAAGATGGTGCGATTTTACGCCGTTTGAATATTTTCTGTGGGGATATGTAAAGTCGCCAGTCTACGCCGATAACAATTGACCAATTGGAGGACAACATTCGCCACGTTATTGCCGATATACGCCCACAAATGTTGGAAAAAGTCATCGAAAATTTGATCTCCAGATTAGACTACGTCCGAGCCAGCCGTGTCGGTCATATGCCAAAAATCATATTTAAATTATAATGGCAGAAGATTATCTTTCGAATAATAAATAAAAATTTCATGTCAATTTAAAAAAATCATCTTTGTTTTATTCCATTTCAAAGTTTTATACCTCTAAAAAAACACCCTTTATAAAGTGTACTGTTTATGCGGCCCTGCAGGGCCAGGGCCCTCTGCTGTTGAGTATACATCGGGCAATCAGAGTTTTTTTTTAAGTCACGCGGAGCTCGTTGATGCACCCCTATTCTAAATGGTGGGAACATGTTATAACTGTTACAAATTGGTATTTCTATAGTTTCGTCCAAAATTAAAATATTACTTAAGAGACATGGCAAAAGTACAAAATTTGTCATATTTTATATTCCATTTTAGACATTTAGGACGGCATGCACTGGTAAATGGGTTTTTTTCTCGGCGTAATTGTACAGCCGAAGAGAGTGTTCTGCACACATAAAATTCACCAAACGCAGCCCTCTATTATGTCAGTGCTGTCGATCACAACTTAAAGTTTTTGATAACTTTTTGAAGAAGTTTCCCAAAATTTAAAAAAGAATAATACAAGGTTAATACAGGGTGATTTTTTAAGAGGTTTAGAACTTTTTTTAAAAAAAAAACACTATAAATTCGAAAAAATGAATGAAATATTTATTTGAATCGATAGTCTAAACCTTGCAATTTAATGTTTAAAGATAATTTTATGCAAGTGTTGACCGCGGCTGCGTCTCAGGTAGCCCATCCGCTGAGTCCAATTTTGGCATACTCTTTCACACATATCGGCCGGTATCTCACGAATGAATGCATGGATGTTGTCTTCCAGTGCGTCAATCGAAGCAGGCTTGTCCCTATAGACATTAGCTTTGACATACCTCCACAAAAAATAATCTAATGGTGTCAAATCGCACGATCTAGGCGGCCAATTGACCGGCCCGAAACGTGAAATTAACTGTTCACCAAACTCGCCTCGCAATTGCGCCATTGTTTCGCGTGCTGTGTGGCATGTGGCACCGTCTTGTTGAAACCACATATCATGCAAGTCAAGAACTTCAATTTCGGGCAAAAAAAAGTTTGTTATCATCGCTCGGTAGCGTTCACCATTGACAGTAACGCTGCGATTCGCATCATCTTAGAAGAAATAGGCCCAATAATGCCGCCGGCCCATAAACCGCACCAAAAAGTGGCTTTTTCGGGATGCATTGGTAGCTGTTGCAATGCTTCTGGCTGATCTTCACCCCAAATGCGGCAATTTTGCTTATTTACGTACCCATTCAACCAAAAATGAGCCTCATCGCTGAACACAAGCAGCGCGCGATGAACATCTCGAACCGAGCACGAATTTTGATAGTAAAATTCAAAAATTTGCAAGCGTTGTTCATTTGTAAGACGATCCATGGTTAAATTGCAAACCAAACTGAAGCTGTTTGACAGTGACACAAGGTACTAAACACACGTCAGCTGTCAAAACCAGTGTTGCCAAAACCAAACCAGCTTAAAAATCACCCATTATATACGCTAAATTGATCGTTATCTTACTGTAAGAGTTTGGTTCAGTGTGGGACCATTTTCTTCAAAATGTTCGTTATGTATTTTTACTAGTTCAGCAATAAAACCCTTACACCATTCAAATGTGTGAAAATAAAAATATAAAAACAAAATTCCTTTCCAAAATCAAATAAAATGCACCCTATATCTAGATATGCATAGTATAAAATTAAAATGAAAATTTTTGTTCGGTACGTACCATGGTTGTTGGTAGAGGATTTTTTTTGTTTTTGGTTTTTCATATAGTTTTTGTTTCAATATTCTTGTGGTTGATTTTGGGACTGTACACAGATAAAATTATAAAGCTAAAAAAAAAGTTCAAAAACGAAAAAGTTTGAACTCTCTCTTCTTTTTTTTTTTGTGGAGCTATTAGTGTGTCAAGGCATTTGACCTAATTACAGAAAATTAAAATTTATATGAAAAGTTCTTCAGTGGAACAAAAGTTTGTGGTGCTGCGCTGTGATACAAAAGACTATACATCATGCTGTTTAAAGGAGGAATAAAATTAAAACCTAAACTATGACATTCCTATTGGTTTTTGTTTGAATTTTATAAAATTAAAAGAAATAACAAGGAAAAGAGGGGAAGGTTAGGCATTAATCACCGAAAAAAATCGCTTGAGTATAGGAACACCGATTACATATATACATTTGATTAGCGGTACATCAAACTAAATTTTAATTACGAAAATTAGTAAAAGAGTTTGAGGTTAATTTGTCAGTGAAAAATCGAAATGAAAACAAAATACAGATTTAAGCAATAAATGAGGCATATCCTCAAGCCTTTTTCTATTAAAGACATTCAAAGTGAATTCTATTATAATTTTATTCTTTTTGTATAGTATTTTAAAAGTCTATTCTCGTTTATTATGACTATTATTAAAACTTTTGAATAGAATCCATTAGAAAAATAATTATTTTCAATACCTAATATAACTCTTTGAAAATCCTTTTAAAAATGAATTTCAAATTTTAGTTTTAATTGAAAAACTGCTCTATAGATCTATAGTTTTTATTCATTAAAAAAATCTCGCATACACCATAGGTAAAAAAAAAAAAAACAAATATAAAATATCTCATCATCAAAGGATTCAATTCTCTTGAAATTATTTTAACCTTTATCGTACTGTGAAAGCATAATATCGTTCAATCAAAGTAACAGACAAATAAAAAGTCAGCATAATTATTTATCATGGGCCAAATCGCATTCACAGTTCATGCAGAGATACAAAAAAAAAAATGCTATTGTTATCAGTTGTACTAAAATTTCTTGTCTGCCTTTTTTTTAAGTGAGTAAAAAATATTTTTTTATTAAATTTTAACACAGTATGTGAATTCATAAAAATTATAATTAACTTTTATTCATAAGTGTTTGGTTCGTATCAATATGCATTCGTTTTTTTTTTTTGTATTTTAAGCGTGAAAAATCGAGGGAAAATGAAATATTCACACAAAATTTTTAGCTTAAATTTTTTAACATTACATTTCACAATTTCTATTTTAAACTACAGCTAAATTATCACTCTTTTTCCCTTACTATCACATATATATTTTAAAGAAGTAGCGGTTAGAAGTTTTTACTATGGAATAACTTAACTTTTTAATTCACAAGAAGTGATTATTGGGCTTTAAAAAGAAATGTTAACAAAAATATTTGACTTCTATTAAGAGTGGTAAAAATAAAGAAATTAATGTACCATGGACGAAAATTAACAAAAGAACTGTGAAATGAGGAATTTTATAAATAAATAAGAACTAAAACATTAATTTTATGCTGGGCGTAGATGAGAAGTGGACACGCCTTAAGAATACTGCCATTAGTACTGCCAACTCCATCTTAGGCAGCAGTCGTAGAAATCGGAACGACTGGTTTGATGATGAATGCAAGCTAGCGACTGAACGTAAGAATGTTGCGTACCGAGCAATGCAACAATCTCATAGAACGCGGGCACGCGAAGACGAATATAAAGAGCTCAGAAGAATTGAAAAACGGCTTCACAGACAGAAAAAATCAGCCTGGGAGAAGAACATAATCTGTGAAATAGAGAAAAGCCAAGAGCGAGGTCCGCACCAGGCGCGGAAGTTCTACCAATCCATCCAAAACATGACGCAGTACACACCACGCTGCACATACTGCAAGGACGGAGAAGGAAATCTGATCACCGATCCTCAAAGCATACCGGAGCGATGGGAAGTGTACTTCAATGAATTGCTAAATGGTCAGCTCACTGCAGAAGTGGAGCCTCCACTACTTCAAGAAGAGTACCCTATGTTGCCGCCACCAAGCATAGAAGAGGTTGAGAAGGCTATAGGCCGGCTAAAGAAAAACAAAGCCCCGGGAGCCGATGGTATACCAGCCGATCTATTTCAACACGGTGGGCCAGCTTTACGTCAAGCAATTCATGAGATTATAGTGCACGTGTGGGAGCATGAAGAAATTCCAGAAGACTGGCGAAAAGGTATAATTTGCCCATACATAAGAAGGGAAATGTCACAACATGCAGCAATTATAGAGGTATCACGTTGTTGAGTACCGCCTATAAGATACTCTCCTCTATCCTACAAGACCGGATAACCCCATACGCTAAAACCATCATCGGACAATATCAGTGTGGTTTCATTCCAGGCAAATCAACAACTGATCAGATCTTTACCCTTAGGCAGGCGATGGAAAAATGTCTAGAATTTAACATCCCAACATACCACCTGTTTATAGACTTTAAAGCCGCCTACGATAGCATAGCCAGGGTAGAACTTTACAAAGCCATGAGAGAATTCGGCATCCCAAATAAATTGACACGACTATGTAGGTTGACCATGACCAACGTAACAAGCCAAGTAAAAATAGCCGGATTGCTATCCAAACCAATCAACATCATTAATGGACTCCGACAAGGGGATGGTTTGGCCTGCCTCCTTTTCAACCTGGCGTTGGAGAAAGCAATCCGTGACTCTGGCACGGCAACAAGAGGGACCATCGTCAACAGGTCCAGCCAGATACTGGCTTACGCAGACGACATCGACATCATCGGAAGAACTGAGCAAGCTGTACATGATTCCTTCATCCAGATCGAGCAGGCGGCACAAAATCTGGGGCTGCACATTAGTGAAGGTAAAACAAAGTACATGGTGGCGTCGAATGCGAGAGGAACAGTTGGTCAAACAATCAAGGTAGCGGAGCACGAATTTGAAGTGGTGCAATCCTTCAAATACCTTGGGTCAATAGTAGCAGCCGATAACAATATAGAAGAAGAAATACACGGGCGGCTTCTCAAATCCAACAGAGCCTACTATAGTCTGTCAAAGCTTTTCAAATCCAGAAATCTCACTATAACTTCAAAACTGCTGCTGTACAGGACCATGGTCCTGCCAGTACTCACATATGGATCCGAGATTTGGGTGCTTAGCAAAAGGCAATCCGACCTCTTAGCCGCGTTCGAGAGAAAAGTCTTAAGGAGAATTGTTGGCCCCATATTTGAGGAAGGACGATTCCGGAGACGGTACAATCATGAAGTGTACGCAATCTACCTTGAAGCAGATATCGTGACAAAAATTAAGCTCGGTAGACTCCGGTGGGCAGGGCACCTAGCTCGCATGAGCGAAGAGGAACCTGCTCGGAAAGTTCTTTGTGGTACATTCTATGGTAGACGACAGGGTGGTAGACCATGCTTGCGCTGGAGAGATGGCGTACACCAGGACGCCCGGAGCCTTGGGGTGCGCAACTGAATGGCGGCGGCTCGAGACCGGGATGGGTGGAGAGACTTGTTGAAGGAGGCCAGGACCGGACCCCGGTTGTCGAGCCGATGATGATGATGAAGAAAAAATTAATTTATTTTTACTTGCAATATATAGGTGTAATACATAATATTTAATGCATTACATATGATAGGTATAAGTTAAGGATAAAAATGACCTAAGGATTTCATTAACGCCTGACAATACGGTGATAGAGAACCCGAAAAAAGTGGGTTCCCCAATTCTCTCTATTTGGCTGTAGACCAACCTACAGCCTAAATTATTGAAGCGATTTTCTTGAAATTATCAATTTTCGTTTTTTAATTAATTCCCTTCTTTTTGCCGGTACAACTGTAGATAATTGATCTCTGTTACATCTTTTTTGACTTTGATAATCATTTTGAATACACTATTTTAGGTCTGATATGTATTTTGGTAAACAAAATTACCAAAAACTGTTATTAACGCGAACATGCTATGGAACCATTGTTTTGATTTTCGATTTTACCGTTAATTACTTATTTGATTTTAATTAAAATTTGTATACAGAAGATCCTTTTAAAAAAAAAAACAAAAGTATTATACATAAACATTAAAAAAAAACATTTTTTGGTATTTTAAAAATTTTGTTTTTATTTTTGAAAAATCAATATTTTTAAAACGGGTTAATGTATTTTTTCCATGATTTTTTGTTCAATTATTAAGGCAGCGCTCTTTTTATTGAGATTAAAATATTTTAAAGAGTTGTTTTAGCAATTTAAATAAATAAATTCATGCTTGTTTACCATTTGCTCTTATTAATTATATGCATCTGCAAGTTTTCTAATATGAAATCTTTTAAATTCTATGTAACTTGCACCACAAGTTTGTGCCGCCCAGATGTGCATTTTATTTTTTTTTCCTGTTGCTTTCGGATTTAACTGTTTTTAGCTTTAAGCCTCAAAAATGGACTGGACTAACCTAAACCCATATGGAATCAGTCACTGTTGCAGCTAACATGAGGTGTATTAATAAATCTGGAATATTTGTATGGAATTGTTTAGACTCGACCTAGATTTTGTGTCAAATTCCCTTCGGACTTGAGTTTCAGACGCATCAACCTATTTTTTTTTAGTTTGAATAGGAATTTTAAACTACTCGCCCTATAGCCCCTATCGCCCTGAATCTGACACTGTGGTATTAACAGTCATATAACCTTAAATAACTCTAAGCAATTGAAAAAAATCTATGGCTGCCCAATTACTGAAACTAGTTTACATTTTTGACCAATTACTGACTTTTTAACTGACATAATTATTCTTTTTGCGAATATCCCAGATAGCTCGGGTGCCAAAATTCTGGAGCCCAGTGGTGGATGTATATGGAAAAGTGTTCGCTTTCAAAGATCTCTTTTGAAGGTCTAGCCATATCAAAAAGATTGCTGCAGTCGTATTTTTCATATTATTTATTGGTCAATCTTTGCTGTTTGTCTTGATCATGACTTGGAAGATATGTATGGTTCCAACAAGATGGGGCAATAAGCCACGCAACATGAACAATTATGGCTTTAAGTTTCCTAGTCGCGTAATTTCACGTTTTGGCGACGTCAATTGGCCACCAAGATCATGCGATTTGATACCGTTCGATTTTTTTCTGTGGGGCTAAGCAAAAGACTGTGTTTAAGCAAATAATCCCCGAACTCTAGAAGCATTAAAAAAGAACATTACTCAAGTTATGGCCGAGATACCGCCCGAAATGTTCGAAAAAGTGGTTAAAAATTACCTCAAAAGAATCGCATGCTGCGAATCTTCCAGAGGCGGATATTTGAATGATATTGTTTTTCACACTTAATGGCAAAGTTCAAACTTTATAATGAAATAAGATTTTCACCAAAAATGTATCGTTGTGTGTGTTTTATTTAGCTTTACTTTCGAAACCGAAAAAGTGAATGATCGATCATTGTTTTTCATATAAACGTGTTTCTTATAAGCGTCATTTACTGTATAGGAATAAAGACATCGCTTAACTCACGGTTGATAGTTTTCAAATATAGATTCAAATGAATAAAATAAAAAGATTATCTTTTAACACGTTTGCAGTTTGTTATATTATTTCGGATAAAAACCTACTTTAAGTTTATAATTCAAATAAAAGCCAATTCACAATAGAGAACGTCACTTAAGTGAACACGGGCATTTTAATATTCATACTTCTGGCCCACTTGTTCCGAATAAGATAATGTCGCTTAACTCAAAATCTTGTTCACATATTTTTTGTCAGTATTTTGCACCCTTTTATGAGGGTTTTCACTAAAACGACATTCGCATATCCTATGCAGAAATAAAACGTGTTACACTTGAATGAATAGGTGAGAGAGCTTGAAAAGATACACTCACCGAAAAATATAATATTCAGTATATTCTCACATCTACAACTATGTTAAAAGCAACTGCCAGCGAAATTCATCCTGACACATTCTCTGATAGAACATCGCATGTCATATCCTTGACAAAAAAAATAAGATTGGTATCCATAGTTATACATATCCTCTATATAGGTGTGCTGGTATTCCATAAAGGATTCATTCGATAAAAGTGCATTAAAACTGGAAGCCGAAGCCGAAGCCAAAGCCGGATGTATAAGAGAGGGCATCGTCTCCAGTTATTGTGTGAATATATGATTAGTTAGCAGGAAGTATTGTTGTAACTATAATATGTAAGGTGCTGGTGCCTTTGGGCAAAGTGACAGGACAGGTATAGCGTACGTGCTATAGATATATGCATATTTCATTCACCCAAAGGATAAATGAGAAATAAAAGATGCAAAAAACCATTTCTCTTTTTGTATTCAGGACTTTTTTGCAAGACTGTCACTTGTCGCATTCCATCATGTCATCATATAGAGTGGACAGGACATTAAACTATTTTACTTTTAAAATAAAATATAAAAGTAATATGAGAATGTCCTGCAGCTGAGCCAGAAGATATCAGATGGTGGATACTTAATATTTTGGTTCCGAGATGGATAAATATTTTTGTAAATGTCATGTTATAGTATATAAGAATGAAAGGAAAAAGGGTTTATAAAGAGACACTTTAAGAAAACAAAGAAATTTAAGGATGCCTACCTTAACTATATGTAGGTATATTTGTTCTTTAAAGATGTAAAACTTTAACCATTTAAACGATTGCTCAGGTTTTTTTTATGTTTAAATTCTGCGAAATAACTTTTAATGAAAATAATTAAAAATTATACCTTGTGTTTTTTTTTTAAATTAACGTGTGGCGTCTTAATTTTTATCATTTATAATGAGTTTTTTCAGAATAGCAGCCTTGCAAATTTAAGCAAACGAAAAAAATGTTGAATGTTTTTCGGAAAACATACAACGGAATATCAATTTGTCATAAAACCAATCAAAGTATTTAGAATTATCTTGATGAGTTAAAAAAGCATACTCAGAATTGTTACGGAATTAATAGACCCCGATAAAAGTTGATTTAGGAAAAGGACATTATTCACTTCTCTCCTCTTTTTTAGTGTCGAAAGGCAAGGTGGAACATGTTGATTAGGATCCCCTGGAAGATGACGAAGGACGAATAACAAAAATTGTTTTTGAACACTTTCAATTTTGTTAATAGAGACTTCATAAGCAGAACACCAGACACGGCTGCAATAACCTAAGATGGGACGGACAAGTGAAACAGTAAAGGATCTTAGAGATATGAGGATCATTAAATTCTTTCCAAAATCTCTTGATTAATCCAAGGTGGCTCCTTGCCTCACTTGATATTGTGTCAATGTGAGGATTAAATGATAGTTTGGTGTCAAATAAAACTCCCAAGTCATCAAATGTATCTATTCGTTTAACCAAACTATCATCTATGAAATAAGAAGACAAAAGCGATTCATTAATAAACAGTATAAATAGTACTGGTCTAATGTGACTGCCTTGAGAAACCCCGGATGTAACATTCATTGATTTAGACAATCAGTGTTTATATTTTACATATTGCAACCGATTTTTTAAATACGATTGGATCCAATCAAGTTGGAGACATTGTTGACTGAACTGAACAGGTAAAGATAGCAGTATTTTGTGCACTGGTAGCTATAAGGTATTTCATTTTGATCGTGTGGCTTCTCAGAGGATATGGTTTACCCATTTTTATTAAAAATGATTGAAAGGTTAGATTCTTAATACAACTGACAGAAATATTGGCATGCAATACCTATATGTATGCTAGCGACTGAACGTAAGAATGTTGCGTACCGAGCAATGCAACAATCTCATAGAACGCGGGCACGCGAAGACGAATGTAAAGAGCTCAGAAGAAACGGCTTCACAGACAGAAAAAATCAGCCTGGGAGAAGAACATAATCTGTGAAATAGAGAAAAGCCGAGAGCGAGGTCCGCACCAGGCGCAGAAGTTCTACCAATCCGTCCGAAACATGAAGCAGTACACACCACGCTGCACATACTGAAAGGACGGAGAGGGAAATCTGATCACCGATCCTCAAAGCATACTGGAGCGATGGGAAGTGTACTTCAATGAATTGCTAAATGGTCAGCTAACTGCAGAAGTGGAGGCTCCACTACTTCAAGAAGAGTACCCCATGTTGCCGCCACCAAGCATAGAAGAGGTTGAGAAGGCTATAGGCCGGCTAAAGAAAAACAAAGCCCCGGGAGCCGATGGTATACCAGCCGAACTATTTCAACACGGTGGGCCAGCCTTACGTCAAGCAATTCATGAGATTATAGTGCACGTGTGGGAGCATGAAGAAATTCCAGAAGACTGGCGAAAAGGTATCATTTGCCACATACATAAGAAGGGAGATGTCACAACGTGCAGCAATTATAGAGGTATCACGTTGTTGAGTACCGCCTATAATATACTCTCCTCTATCCTACAAGACCGGATAACCCCATACGCTAAAACCATCATCGGACAATATTAGTGTGGTTTCATTCCAGGCAAATCAACAACTGATCAGATCTTTACCCTTAGGCAGGCGATGGAAAAATGTCTAGAATTTAACATCCCAACATACCACCTGTTTATAGACTTTAAGGCCGCCTACGACAGCATAGCCAGGGTAGAACCTTACAAAGCCATGAGAGAATTCGGCATCCCAAATAAATTGACACGTCTATGTAGGTTGACCAGGACCAACGTAACAAGCCAAGTAAAAATAGCTGGATTGCTATCCAAACCAATCAACATCTTTAATGGACTCCGACAAGGGTTTGGTTTGGCCTGCCTCCTCTTCAACCTGGCGTTGGAGAAAGCAATCCGTGACTCTGGCACGGCAACAAGAGGGAACATCGTCAACAGGTCCAGCCAGATACTGGCTTACGCAGACGACATCGACATCATCGGAAGAACTGAGCAAGCTGTACATGATTCCTTCATCCAGATCGAGCAGGCGGCACAAAATCTGGGGCTGCACATTAGTGAAGGTAAAACAAAGTACATGGTGGGGTCGAATGCGAGAGGAACAGTTGGTCAAACAATCAAGGTAGCGGAGCACGAATTTGAAGTGGTGCAATCCTTTAAATACCTTGGGTCAATAGTAGCAGCCGATAACAATATAGAAGAAGAAATACGCGGGCGGCTTCTCAAATCCAACAGAGCCTACTATACTCTGTCAAAGCTCTTCAAATCCAGAAATCTCACCATAACTTCAAAACTTCTGCTGTACAGGACCATGGTCCTGCCAGTACTCACATATGGATCCGAGACTTGGGTGCTTAGCAAAAGGCACTCCGACCTCTTAGCCGCGTTCGAGAGAAAAGTCTTAAGGAGAATTGTTGGCCCTATTTGTGAGGAAGGACGATTCCGGAGACGGTACAATCATGAATTGTACGCAATCTACCTTGAAGCAGATATCGTGACAAAAATTAAGCTCTATAGACTTCGGTGGGCAGGGCACCTAGCTCGCATGAGCGAAGAAGAACCTGCTCGGAAAGTTCTTTGTGGTACATTCTATGGTAGACGACAGCGTGGTAGACCATGCTTGCGCTGGAGAGATGGCGTAGACCAGGACGCCCGGAGCCTTGGGGTGCGCAACTGGATGGCGGCGGCTCGAGACCGGGATGGGTGGAGAGACTTGTTGAAGGAGGCCAGGACCGGACCCCGGTTGTCGAGCCGACGATGATGATGATGAATACCTATATGTAGAATTCCGATGGGAAAACTTACAAATGTCTGGTCAGCATAATTTAGAAACCATCTATAGCATAACGGAATCCAGGCATCATTTCAGATACCCTAGAAGAAGTGACATCTAACTAAATAATCACATTTTTGTCGCAGGACACTTAAACATTATGAACTTACTCACTAGTCAACTGATGAGTCCAAGTGAGATCGCCGGGACGAAACGCCAATTTTTATTTGACTAAAGGCCGTTAAAAGGTAGGTATATTGAATCATTATGAACTTCTTCAAATACATAGTGTAGGATTAAAACTTTGAATAGCCGTTTTTATTTTCAGAAATGATCCATTTAGACTAGCAACAAAAATTGCATTACAACAACAACACGAGGTCCTTTTTTCTTTGAGAATAACGATTCATGAACCAAAAATGTAGTTTTTTTCTCTTGATGGCAGATGGCAAACTGGTGTGAATTTTAGTTAAATGAAAAAAGGCAACAAATAGGTATACAACATAGTCCTCACTTAGATCTCTATCGTTTTATTTTCAATAGATGATAATCTATATGGATCATGAGCGATAGTAAAATGTGGCTTATGAAAACCTGTTTTCTCTTAACCTTTCTCCGACCAATTTCCATCCTTCCTTTCATTTCAAAAGCTTGTGAGTTGAAAAATCACGGCGTTTTTAGAAACCCTATAACATAAATATATAACACCTATACGTTACCTCTTGTTTTAGACCAAAAGACAGCTGCACAACTACGCTTCTCAAAATAATCGACAATATACATCAGGAAATTCATAATGATCATGAAAAAAACCCGGCTCTGTCTCCTTCTAAAGCGTTCGATATTGTTTCCCACGGAATACTTTTAAATAACTTAGTTTTTTTTTTCTTCTGAAAGCTCAGCTTTGTCCATTATTGAACAATACCTTAGTTATAGAACTGAGACAGCTTTCACGATATCTAAGCTATCGCATTTTTTCTGCACTTGTACTAGTGTGCCTCAGGGATCAGTATTAGGTCCACTTCTATTCACGCTGTTCACCAACGACTGCCCAACAGGGACAGCAAACAACGCCATATTTCTTGCCGCTCTTTTTCATTTCTCTTCAGTAAGGTTTGCCATTTCATGATGGAAAGATATACGATCCAACAACGAGTCAAAATTATTAAAATTTACTACCAAAATTCGGAGTCAGTGGCCTCAACGTTAAGAGCGCTGCGTCCAATTTATGGTCTTCATAATCGTCCTAGCAGATCAAAAATTGAGCGTCTAGTGGAAAAATTTGAATCCACAGGCACAGTACAAAATGTTCCCGTGCCAGTGAGACAAAGAAGTGCCCGTAGTGTCGAAAATATTGCTGCCGCTGAGGCTTCAGTTGCAGAAAGCCCAAATGTGTCTCTCACACGTCGTTTTCAAGCGTTGGGCATCTCTGTGACGTCGTTGTGGCGAATTTTGCGAAAAGATCTTGGCCTACATCCTTACAAGATTAAATTGACGCAAGAACTGAAGCCGCTTGACCACCAGAAGCGTCGTATGTTCGTGAATTGGGCTGAGCAACAACTTGAAAATGATTCGGATTTTCATCGAAAAATCATCTTCAGCGATGAGGCTCATTTCTGGCTGAATGGCTTCGTCAATAAACAAAATATGCGGTAAAGGTCAAGCAGCAATCCACACGTACTCCATAAGTCGTCCAGTTTATGGTCTATGCCAACAAGCCAGCGACGATTGATGAACTTCGTACGAATATCGAACGTGAAATTGCAGCAGTATCGGCCGATTTATGCTTGAAAACCGTCGAAAATTCTGTTCAGCGTCTGGACTTCTGCAAGCGTGCCCGTGGTGGCCATGCAAAAGAAATCGAAATTCATACATAATGACATCGAACGTACTTCCACAGGAATAAAGAATTTCATTGATGGCTAAAACCGTTTTTGTTTTATTTAAAAAAAACTTTTGTAGCGCTCTTATTGAAAAACCCTTTATTAAACTCCAAACAAAACTCCAACATTTCTGATCAATTTTCTTCTAAACACAATAAAAAAATGTAATCCTCTTTTAATAGTGTTTGTTAATGAGATTTGGTGTTTCTTCATAAATGGTGGTATTGAGCCAACTATTCTCCTCTAACCATTAATCTGCCAAAAAAGTTTATGATGCATCCCAAAACTTTTACAGGTTGGTAAACTTATGTTTTGAATTTTCATGAAGAATCTGTGTGCAGGATGCATGAGTACCTATACTTATATGTATATAGCAATCTGTGCTTTTAGCGACGACAGTGAACGAAAATTACTTTACACCTTGATTTTCGTCACGTTAGAAAGTATAAAGTTGGTATATGTACGCTGCCACGCGCTCCGCTACGAATACAGAATGTAGTTGTTCTTCACCTCTTTGAAAGCTGGAAGCCAACTACGTGATCTGCCTTTGTTAGCCAAAAGATATCGTCTTTCTTTCATATAGCGAAAGGTCTTTAAATTCCTTTAACAGTTATCGATTTTTGAAAAATCGTATAGATAACTTAGAAAGCTCAACGTTATGATCTGAAATCGCGCCGCGATAAGCATTTTATTTGAGTTTATTTTTTTGTTCTTCTTTCTCTACCATCACTATCTTTATTGTATACTTTTGCTGTCAGAAAAACACCACCCCGCATTGTTTTAATGGGACTTCCTGCGACTTGGCGCACCTGATAATCGGCATTAAGTGACATTTATTGGGACATGAAATTAGGTATGAAAATAAAACCGAGTAGAAAAATATAGATTTAAGGACTTCATCCTTCCTTCTGTGTAGGTACTGCCATTATAGCGCAGAAGGAACGTTCGCTGTTAAATGTGTGTTACCTTCAGCACATTCACTCACTCCCCACATACACTACACTACATATATCTTTGTAGGTAGATAGGTACATATAAATATGTATGGATGTATCTTGTATCTACAACAATTGACTTTCCGGTATTATCTGTACTTAGAGATTTAAATTCTTCTTTTTTTTTTTGGTTGAGTCATTCATTTTGTTTCCTGCCACCCTCCTGAAGTCCTGATGTCATTGAATTTTGCCTGCATAGCAGCCAGCACCTGTGCTACAACATAACTGCGGACGGGGAGCATTGGGGCATGTTTAGAGGGGGTGGGTTTGAGGAGAGAGGGAGGTATAAGAGGACGAATTTCCTCCATGTGCTGTGCAGTGCAGGTAGCAAACGTTTCACCACCACCATCACCACCACAACACAAAGTCAAAGGAGGAAGTCGAGAGTCATGCGAGTTATCGCCTGTGGTTTAGTGCGACATCTGTGGGATTTTTAATATAAATTTTCCGGTCACTTGGTTGGGTTTCCTTTAGATTACACTTTTCTTTTAGAGTTTTTTTTTTTTATTTTTTCAAGTGTAGGGAAAAAGAGGGCGCAAGGAATTTAAAAAAGGCAAGAGTGTGGGCGAGGCATTGTCGTTTTCTTTATCGCCGTAGTCTGGTATCCTTAAATTAAGTTTGTCGTTAAGCTTTGTTCGCAATTTTTGTTTTCTTTGTGTTCGTTGTTGTTGCTTATAGTGCCCTGTACCCTACCTACATAACTTTTTGCAGCCCGTAAGAAAAAGAAGTAATTTGAAATTGTTATTTGCTGGCAAATTGTCATATACGTGTTCTATTATATGTTTGTATGCATTCGGTTTGTAATGTGTTAATCCCAGGACATAGAAATGCATTAGAAAAAAATTCACTTAACAACGGGGAATAGTAGATAAAAATTTACTTTAATTTGACATAATGGGTGTTTTTGATTGCTTTGCAGTTGAAAGAAGGTAGATTCTTTTTTTTTGCGCAGAAACCAACGAGACTTTATAGCAAATGAAAAGGAGTGGATTTTGTGTAAAGGTTTAGGTATATACATCAAGGTTGGTTAGGTATACATATATATTTGTGGTTATGACTAAAAGGATAGGTACTCAATGATGCTGTTGCTGTTAGACGGTACCCAGCGTCTCCATTAAATTTGGTACGAAATTTTTCGTGTTTGAATTTTTTTTGTGAAGGATAACAAGTTAAAACAAAAAAAAATCAAACTAATAAAAGTATTGCATCGCTAAAAGGGTAATTTTTTGTAGGTATATGGTTTTGAGTGTGAAAGTTTCGCTTGGAATCATGAGTGTGGAGTTTGTGAAAATGCAACTTTTTTTTTAATTTCAATTCATCTTATATCGATTTTTGACAGTAATAAAATTTGATTTAAGTCCCAAAAAAACAAAAATTCTTAATCACTAATTCTGGATAAATTACCAAAATGCAAGTAAAATGGGGGACCTATTTCGCCACACACTTTTCACATTGCAACTATTAACTTTTACTTTTCAAATTTCGTTTCACCAAACGCAGAGAGGAAATTATTGGAATGATAATTCGAAAAGTTTTCCTCTTTGCAAAATACGTATCGCCAAACGCAAATTTGCAAAGTGAAATGTTCTTTTCTGCAAAGTGAAAACTTTTGCAAATTTTATTTAGAATTTTGAAAAGCTTTTCAGTCATATGCAAAGAGAAATTTTTATTTGCAAATAAATCGTTTGTTTTGAAAAGTTGTAATAATAATTCACAAATGAACCGGTTTGAAGAATTTTTAGAAAATAAAGAAGTAAATAAAAGTCAACAAAGGGAAGTGAAGTTTTAAATTAACTTTGGCATCAAAATAATATTTTGACAAAAGAGAGTTTTCGATTAATAAAAATAATCATCGAATTTGTTTTGTCTAAAATTGAACATAAATTTCAACAGTCAAAAGAAAATGTGTTTAAGTACCTTGCAACAAATATTGTGTGCACTATATGGGTTGAAAATGGAACCCAATATCACAGTGTTGCATCTATGCGCGAAATAAACAGGGCAACCGTTTGTAGAGTAGTTCATCGAGTGTCGAATGTAATCATAGTAAATAGATGAATTTCTCCCAAGCACCATTTGCTGGACACAAAATTTTACAGAAATAGCCCTTCAATTTGTTTTCTTGTCCACCTGCACAAGAAAACAAATTGCAGGGCTATTTCTGTAGAACATTTTGTCAATAGGCACGGAAAGCATGCTTAAATATAATGATGATTTGTGGTCCAGATCGGTTTTTATATGCTGTAAACGTAAGCTGGCCAGGTAGGATGCATGATGCAAGGGTGGTAAGGAATTCCAGTTTGGCAGCCAGTTTCAATGAGGGATATCAACCATTCCCTAAAGCAGTGATCTTAGGAGATGCTAATATGCTTATTTTTTGAGTAAATGGTTAATAACGCCACTAAGGACAAATTTGGAAGATCCAGTGGCACAGATATTTAACTGAGCTCATACAAGGACCATTCAAATCATTTGAAAACAGTTTCGGTATCAGATGAATATATACTTCGTGAACTTAGGACAACAAATTTCTAACTAAATATTTTGTCAAAATTGAGTTATAAAGGGTTTTTCAATAAGAGCGCTACAAAAGTTTTTTTTAAATAAAACAAAAACGGTTTTGGATATCAATGAAAATCTTTATTCTTGTGAAAGTACGTTCGATTCCATTATGTATGGAACTCAATTTCTTTTGCATAACCACCACGGGCACGCTTGCAGAAGTCCAGACGCTGAACCCAATTTTCGACGGTTTTCAAGCACAAATCGGCCGATACTGCTGCAATTTCAAGTCAATCGTGGCTGGCTTGTTGGCATAGACCATAGACTTGAGGTAGCCTTACAGGAAATAGTCTAACGGCGTCAAATCGCACGACCGAGGCGGCCAAGCGACTAGACCATTTCGTGAGATAACACGTTCTCCAAACTTGGTTTCCAATAAATTGATTGTGACATTCGCTGTGTGGCTTGTGCCGCCGTCCTGTTGGAACCACATGCCCTTCAAGTCCATATCATCCAAATACCGTATCTTTTCATCTGTTACGAAAATAATTTAAAAAAAAATAAGGAATTGGGTTCTATCTACACATATTCCATTTGATCTTAAGTTCACAAGGTTCTAACCAGCCAGATAGAACCTTGTGTACTAAAGAAAATCAAACTGAGTACCCAAGTAGATATAAGAATGTTACATTAAATCTCGTTTTTTTTTTCCTTCTTGTTGTTCTACATCCAAATAAATACAATCCAAGTTTTACTTCGCAAGTTTGCAAAATACGAATTCAAATGCAAAGTTCTATTTTAAATTGGTGAAACACTTTTACTTTTCACTTTTTAAAAATAGTCTGAAATATTGAAAAGTGTAGTCTTTTCACTTTGCAAATTTTGTGGAACACTTCTCACTTTTACTTTGCATAAAATTTTTTTTTGCAAAGTGAAAAGTGTTTGGTGAAATTTATCCAGCATTAGTGATTTTTGCAAACAGGACCAAAAGGTACCAGGAAAATATTCTTACCAAAACAGCCTAAAGCGTTTTTATCTACCTTTGACTGGGTTCATTCCTCTGTACCATGTAACAGGACCGGTATGACTTAATTGTCTTTTAAAAGGGGACCGAGAGTTCGCAGCAGATTTTTGGCATAAAATGAAACTTAAAGATGTTAATGTTAAAAGTAGTCCCGTTAAAGGCGACAACGAATACAGACTGCCAGGACAAAGTGGTATAGCGTTGCCGAGAAAAGATGCATCAAAAGTACAACTTTTTTTTAAAAACAGAATAAGTTTGAGAAAATAATTCCAATGGATACAAAACCCTCGCTGAAAACTGCTACTGCGAGCTCTTAAGCTATGTACTTAAGTTGGTGAAGAAAATGCAACACTAATCAATCTTCTATACCTTCTTAGCAAGAAAAAGTAGCTTAAAGATCAGTGCGTTGCACTGTAATGCCAGAAGTCTGGGGATCGTATCCCAGTCTATTCCACCTAAAAACCAAAACATTTGATTCGGGGTTGCGAGGAAGTCAAAATATTCCCCCAGAGTATCTGTTGTTATGAAATATATGTGAGAAGTACAAATTTGGTAGAAGATTGCAGCTCCATATTGTATTCCTACCCACTTAGTTGTAAATTACTAGCCTTCACTAGGTTCACTAGGACGTATGTGGAATATTTATATTTATTTCTGAATGAAGAAGAAAGAAAACAAAAGAAAATGTATTTTTGTTTTGTTTTCGTTTTACTATGGACTGTATTGATGAAAATGGTGCGAACTTATACTTGATTTGTTTCAGATGTACAATTTTAAATTTTAAACGGATGTACTGATGGAGATCCTGAAAGGAACAGCACTTTTTATTGGAGGGCAAGGTAAACTGTCATTGACTATTGCCTCAGCTAAAATGGAAATAAGATGATTTATTGATTTATCAAAACAAGTTGAACAACAATCTTTTAAGTCTTACCACGTTATCTCAGTCAGCTGATGTACATTCCAACCAACTTATTTCTTGTATAAGCAGGTCTTTAACAAACACCATTACAAATAAGTGCAAACATTTCAAACAGTGTATGAATGCCCGAAAAAAATCATTTGGTCTTTTTAATTCGATGAGAAACTCCAACTACATTTATTAATATCTGAAAAAATGGTATATTGAATCAAATTCTTATTATAAAAATGTATATGTATAAAAAAACAAAACTCAGTTCGATAACAAACATAACTCTAAGACTTATGGCAGATTTCATAAAGCCCTTTTAACTTTTTAAAAGGCTTTTGAATCTAAAAATGACGTTTGTTCCATACAAAATACGTCATTATTAAAATGTAAAAGCCTGTTAAATATTTGTGAAACCGAACATTAGTCTAACAAAAAGCTCGAAAGAGCTTTGGAAGGTGGCCAAGGAAATCAATAGCGCAAACCTTATCATAGGTACAGGGGTATCTGTTGAAGAGCTTTCGATCCACTTCAAAAATCTACTTTATTGAAAATCTGGTCTCCTCTATTTGCATGCTGAGCCTCTTTATACTGATGAGATCCTAGATAGTGTAATAACCTTAGATGAAGTGCAAGCAATTATCCTTAATTCGAAGAACGGTAAAGCACCTGGTGAAGACGGAATTCCATACGAATTTTTCAAAAATGCTTCTCCTACGTTTATATGTCAACTCAAATCACTCTTCAATAGAGTTTACCTGAATGAATATGTCCCTTCTTCGTTCAAAACATCAATCATATTCCCGATCCATAAAAAAGGAGATGAAGGGTCCGCCAAATAACTTTTTTTTTTTGAAAATGGCGCAAAACATCGAGTGTAGCTTCGGCTGTGTGGCACGTAGCGCCGTCCTGTTGAAACCAAATGTTGCCAATATCCTCCTCTTCAATTTTTGTGAACAAAAATTCGTTCAACATGGCCCGATAACGATCACCATTGACTGTAACGGCCACTGCTTGCTCATTTTCGAAAAATGGCCCAATTATGCCTCTCGACCGAAATCCGCACCAAACAGTAACTCGTTTTGGGTGTATCGGCTTTTCAATGTATGCGTGCGGGTTTTCTGTGCCCCAAATGCGACAATTTTGCTTGTTTACTACCCGCCAAGATCAAAACAAGCTTCATCTGAAAAAATGATTTTTTTGGCAAAAATGGCATCTTCTCTAAGTCGATCGCAGGCCCACTTAGCGAATCGTATACACAACCATATTCGTTCAGCGGAAAGATAAAACTAATTATCTGTCAAATCAGATATGAGCTAAGTGTTACCATTCACGAAATAAGCACTAGTTAAAAAAAAAAAAACGTTAGATGGCGGACCCTTTATTAGAAAATTATCGCGGAATCTCATTTATATGAACGTAATGGCTAAACTTTTTGCGGTGTACTCGCTAAAAAACTGGACTTAATGGGTAGAAACCAACAACAGTCTTTCGGAATTTTAAGCTTGGTTTAGGAAAAGTTACTCAACAGTGCGGACCATATTTTTATACTGATATCCATTGTGTGAGCATATCAAGCAAGACTTTTTGTTGACTTCAAGTCAAGCGTTTGATCTTATGAATCGAAACGCACTTTTCTACAAACTCTCGCAACTGGGTATATCCACAAAGTTCATACATGTTTTGAAGGAGATGTATATGCAGATTCGAAAACAGCTGTTTGGGATGGTTTGCTTTACTCAGAATGGTTTAAAATAGATACTAGAGGGAAGCATGGAGGTGTTCTAAGCACTCTTCTGATCTCATTATTTACCAACGAACGCATCTACCAGGTGGAATTCGAATTGTTGAAAAGATTGTTAATGTACTTTTATATGCTGATGATCTATTGCTACTGTCAGAATCACCCGAAAATTTTCAATTGATGATCAACCGCTTAGCTGAGTATTGCAGTAAATGGGGGTTCCTTATTAAATCGGACAAATCAAAAGTGATGTTGTTTTCTAGATCTAACCGGAACCAAAATACACGTAGTTGGAATTTCAATGGAAACCGTTTGGTGATAGCAGACGAGAACAAGTTTCTGGGAGTTAAATTAAATAATATAATTGATTTCTCCAAACACTTCTATGAGAAACAAAAATCTTTCCAAAGCTTGATTAATTTATCTTTGAAGTCCGTCTTCACAAACAAACGCATCATACTCTCTACTAAGTATAAAATATTTAGTGCTGTTGTTAAATCTACACTCTGCTATGCATCGCAAGTATGGAGAGCTTATGAGCATGATTTGATAGAAAAGTTTCATAGAATTTTTTTTGAAAAAAAACTGTTTAATCTTCCGCTGAAAAGGGGGTGAAGTTCAGTTTTCTTTCAGATTTTAAGAAACAAGTGCACAAACCTTGTGGTGTAGTAAATTCAATCAAAAAATTTAATAAAATTGCATGTTTCGCTGTAGAACAATATATAGGTATATAACTTGTAACACACTCCAATATAAGATTCTGAATGATTTTATGCGCCCAGCGGAAGGTTAAGGATGCAAATTATTCTAGTATATATAAAATCCATAAAGCATAAATTTTGAACTTTTTATTAAATAAAAACCTTTGCTTGTTTTAAAATATCTTGATACCGCTTAAAACATTTTTTCTAAAGAATCAAACTCTGTGATTATAAAGATTCTATTCAATTATTTCAATCGGCGAAAATAAGGCCTTTTAAATTATTACCCTATACAGTAAAACAAATATCCATTAATAAGAAGAACTTCAGTTCAGTTTTGCTTTAAATTATTTTATTAGTTGAAACGTGTCCTATTTACCCAGTCAATGATGTCACATTTTAAGATAAATTTAAGCATAGAAAAAAAAATTATCGAAATAAATTAAAACAAAGTCGATTTAAAAGTAGTTTTCAACAGAATTATATCTAGAAGAATGTCCCTTTTGAAATTGTAAACAAAATTAAAATTGATTTTTTTTAAGCTAAAGCAAAAAAATCCTAGAAAAAAAAAAACCATTTCTGTAATAGTGAAGAGAATTTAATAGCCTCGATTTTGTTATCCATTCAGAGTCTTTCGAAAGTTTTATGACTCTAAAAAAAAATATGTTGTTGACAGGAAATGATATTAAACGTCTGATTTACATTCTGTTTTTTTTTTTTTTGTTTTTGTAAAAAATAAAAATAAAACAAATTATTTCCTGGCAAAAACATCGAAGAAAATATTTTGTTTTTATTTTCGACTATTTATTTGCATTTGAATGGGTATTAAAAACTTAGTCTATTAAAAATAGGAAAACAGCCAAAATGTCGGAGTAATATTATCGAGTAATCGAATCTTTTACAAAACAACAAAAATAAATCAGTTGTTTTTGAAGATATAAATTAAGTAAGTACGTCATAGTCGTATACCATTTTCATTTACTTGTAATTGTATGTAGGTAGGTACTATAAGGCTTATAGTATAAGATTTATCAAATAGGTTCAAACTCTATATTACGATATTACGATGGTCGAAAAAAGGTGAGCCCCTCAATTCTGCCATTTTGACTGTATCTCCAGGCATAACCATCTACTACAGGCTATAAAACCACCGAACCATTTTCCTTCAATCTTGGGACTTTGAGTTTTTAGGTAATCCCTAAAGAAGCAATAGCATTGGCGCAAATTTTTAAACAGCCCTCGTTTAAGGAATAAAACCGACTCTAGTAAACGCAGTCATTTAGTTGCGAGCCCTTGTCTAAACTTTTCTTAATTTTAAACACTTTAAACAAGTCTTCTAACTAATAAAGTGTTTTAAGCACATTTGTAGGGTTTTAAGCGCATTTGTAGGGTTTTTGGTGCATTTGTAAGGTTTTTTTTACGATTTGTGGTAGAGCATTCGACTACAGATCGAGAGGTCCCAGGTTAAAATCCGGGTGTCCCCTTTGAAAATTAAATTTTTTTCTTTTTTTTAACTCCCCTTTAGCTATTTCACCTTTTCAGCTAAATTGACGGGCGATTTTGTGAGCAGAAAATGATTTGCCGCGATATGGTAGTCCAACACTATGTACCACATTTTTTTTTTTTGTTGGGGCGGTCGACCGAATACAAGTTTGTATTGTATATTGTTGATTGTCTATTGAATCGGGGGGTGGAAATGGTGTTTTTGTCGTGGTAATGATTACTGGGTGCATGCACCACAAATTAAAGCTAAGATAGTTTTCGTGATTGTTGATTTACAAGCTCAAAATCTTCATCAAACATTTTTCTTTAAATTTTTCTTATGAAATTACAAAAGTTGAATGGATAAAGTAATACTTTAAAAAAGATAGAGAAGCATTTTGCTGCTTTTAAAGTTAGACGAGTGCTTTTAGCGTTAAAGTATACTTTATATCGTTTAAAATTATCAAAGAGTCGACTCTTTGATTTAGAGTAGGTTTTAAATGTTTAAAATTTTGCGCCATTGTTTTTAACTCTTAAAATGGCGGTACCTGCCATACAATTGTTTAGAAAAACAACTTTTACAATTTTGATAGGAATTTTTCTGTGTAATATTTAATATACTAATAGGTATGGTCGATGGTTTGGTATTAAATTTATAAATTAAAAACCACTAGTCGGAATTATTCTAAAGAAGTGTTCTTCCCCGTTGGCAAAACCTATGGCTTTACTATTCTTCAGGATACTTTCCGAGTAGATGGAAAACAGCATTTGTCTAACTATAGTCCTTTAAAAAGGCGATTCCTATTAACTCCTAACTATCGACCAATGGTACTAATGTCCCTTCTTTCGAAGGTTACGTTAAAAACTTATCAATCGTCAACTAAGTAAATACCTCGAAGTCCGCTTTCGTTACAATAGATTCACTGGTGATTTGATGGCATATCTCACTGGGAGAAAGTAAGATTATCTTCCTCGATGTTTCTTATTAGGAATTATTTTGAATCGTTTCAAGGCTGAAGTTTGCAAAATAAATGTAAGTATCCCCCAAGGCTCTGTTTTCTCTCCGACTCTTTTTATTATTTTTAGAAATGATTTGCGTTGAATGGGGTTTAAAAAATCGTGTGCAATTTAATGCTTTCAATTAAAATATTCCCTCTTTACACCATTACCCATGGATGGTACTTACATCGAGGAAATCGAAAAGTTTTCTGTCATTAGTATGTGCATTACTGAACAACTTTTTGCGGAATGGTCATAGTTAGATATTCCAATAAATGCAGCGAAATGCTCAAATTTCCTAAGACGATTTAAAAACTTTTTTCCTTTTCTTATCTGGCTTAAATTTATAAGGCATACATGTGCCCAAAGCTAAAGAGTATACAATTTTCATATCTCATCTGGTGCATCTAAAACATTCACATCCGCTTACTCTGGATAGAATTCAGCATAGAGCTGATAGAGGTGACAGATCATTTTTCGAAATATGTGTTGTTGTTTCATTGAAACATGTCTGTTCTTTTTTATCGTTATTTTTTTAAACAGTGCTCTAGTGAAGTAGCCATCAGAGCTGCTTTCCTCCCTTAAAACAATTCACTGTATAATACTCGCTCCGCCAAGAACCCTCATCAGTACAGATGTTCTTTTTTTAGCCTCACGACACGAATGTGGAATTTCATACCCAACTCTGTTTTTCCTTCCAATTTTAACATCCAGACATTGAAAAAAACTTAACATCGATTGCTCCTACTAAATTCTCCCTTTATTACCGAAACGTTAATGACTTTAAAAAAGTACGCATACGTCGCAATGTACAATTAATTCATTAACTCATTGTTCGTTCTGACCGCCCCTGTATTCAAAAGTATATCCATCCGTATACGAATCTTGTTGTTGCCTTGCAACTAAATAGATTGACGTGGCAGGCTAGTCACCCCCCAGCACGACCCGAAACTTGGTGGATAAACCACTCTTTATATGCCTGAGTTTCGAATATGTCGTATTAGCCCAACTACGCTGTTTAGGTATAGTTCAACCTGACTGGAATTGTAGACACCACCTTTGATTCCATCTGGGGAATTCTTGCGCTGTCTCCCAAATAAAAAGAAAAAAGGCTTAGGTAGTGTAAATACTCCCACTTCAGACAAGATGATTTCGTGAATTTCTCGGAAGTCATACACTTATTTTTCCATGGAACGGTACATTGGGTATTTTATACTTTACACCTTAGGAACAAAAAAAACTCTTAAGTCCGTTGTGTTTAGACAAACTTAAGCTTCGCATAAAAATTACAAATGAAATAATAGATAAATATTTAACCTAGTTTTAGTAATTGAATACTAGATCCTCAGTTTTGACCCACTTCACATTATGAATGGCGAAATTCATAAAAATATAATCATCTGAGTCTAACTTTTATTACTTTCCCAACGAAGAAAGAATTTTTGTAATCAAAAACTATTTTTTTGTGTTTATCCCATTTCACTCTATAAATATCAATTTTTAAAAATTACCTCTTCAACACAAACAGAATTTTTGATATCGGATACCACTTTTTATTTTTAACCCCCTTTCAGTCTATAAATACCAATTTTTTGAGAAATAAAATAACCTTTCAAACACAAAAAGACTTTCTTTAATCAGACAATTTTTTATTTTTACCCCATTTCATCCTTCAAATTGCAATTAAAAAAAAAATATCCTTGAAGCCATTTCCTTAGAATAACCTTTCAAACGCAAGTAGAGTTTTTTTTTTTTGTATCGAATGAGTCTTTTTCATTTTACCCCATTTCACCCTACAAAATGAATTTTTCAAATATTTTCATAATTATTCTGCTTATCAGGGTGTAGACAAATCCAACAAATCAAAGATCATTAAAATCGGTCTAGCTGTTCTTGAGTATTAGATTAGATTTTCTTCTTATTTAAAATTATTTTGAAGTAAGTTTTAAAATACGCCACTATGAAATTTATTGCTTACTATGCATTTAATTTATAATATTAAAAAAAAAAATTATGTCTTAATACCTAAACATGGTGTCAATTTGAAGCTAGTGGCAGTTAGTCAACTTGCCCCTCTTTGGCCAACTTGCCCTGGTTACGCTCCTTACATCTCTTCTTTGTAAATAATCGTATTCAAAACATTACAAATTTGAAAAACAAAATTCGGGAATTTCCACAAATGTCGTGTAACTCAATTTAAGAAGTTCTTAGTTTTTCCCCTAAGACAAATTTCTTTAAGTACTTTCGGTATGTTTACTTAAAGTAGGTATATATGTGGGAAAAATATGATTGACTACCGTGTATAACTATATTTAAGGACACGCATTAAGATGTCTCTAAGGTTTTTTAAAAAAAAAAAAAGTTCCTACCTTTGAAAAGACGACATAAAACCTTCTTTGTTATGAAACCTCAATCAAAATCACACTTGGTCGACTCGGCAATGTCCCAGCACAGCAATAAATTTAAAATTAGACGAACGGGAACTTTTGTGACAACTTTAAGTGATTTATTTATTTAGCACTCCACTAAGACAAGTGCCTCTCATTTCCTATCTCTTAGAAACTCTTCCTATAGCCTATACCTATATCTGTATATACATATATGTATAGTCTTCCACGTCTTATACTTCATACAACATGTTTCTGTGTTGCAAACTTCACGTTCTTAATTTTGTGTGTCCTTATTGTATTTACAGGCAGCTTCGTGTTACTTTGGCGACGTGGAATAAATGTGCTTACAGCCTCAAATATTATGGTGACAAGGGATGAAAGAATAAGACTGATAGATGGTTACAATTTAGAAATATCTGATTTGGAGCCGCAGGATGCTGGAGATTATGTATGTCAAATCAGTGACAAAGTGAACAGGGACCAAGTACACACAGTCGAAATTCTTGGTAAGTTGGTTTAGTAAAGTAGAGAAGAGAATAATCATCATATTAATGCCACCCGCTGTTTCTTTTTAATCCTGGCAATCCTTATAGAAAGGACCGCTTTGTTAACACTCCGTATACATTTCTTTTGTGTGATGTTTTTTTTTTTGTTTTTTTTTTTTTTTTTAATTTTGTCCCATTTATTTTTCCTGTTTTATCCTTGCAGAGCTTCTGAGGATAAAGTCATCTATTCTTAGAAACTTGTGTGTGTGTTTGTTTGTTTATCCTTTTGAATAATTATCAAGGATTAAACTTTCAACTTGTCACTTATTTTGAATTTCTTTTTGTTCTCGCAGTTCCACCAAGTGTTAGAGCGATACCCACATCCGGACAATTGCAGGCGCGAAAAGGTGGCCCAATAACATTGGAGTGCAAAGGCTCTGGCAATCCAGTGCCATCGATATACTGGACAAAAAAGGTTTGTTCCTTTTATTTTTTTTTTCTCTTTTCTTCTTTCTTTTTTATTATTATTGTTGTATGGATTTTCTTTTTGTATTTTATTTCTCTTCTTAATTGGGATTAAGGGGATCAAGTTAAAGATTTGTTATAAGCAAAGTGGGGCCAGAGTGTAGTCGAATATATACCTAACAAAAAAAAAAGAAACAACAAAAAAAAGGACGAACACAAAAAATACTAAGAATTTTCAATTGAATTAGAATTCTATGGGTTAAAGGATTGACTAGAGGATGAATGGTAAGATTTTGTTTAGATGATAATGGGACCTATCAAAGAATAGGACACATAATGGGCTGAGTTTTTTTTCCTTAAATTTTTATTTCAATTGAGACTGGCTCATGTCATTGTATTGAAGGTATAGAGTTTGGCAATTTTCTATTGAGATAATGTATTGGCCTGGTAGAGAGAGGACTTTGGTGATGGATTTAATTTGTAAGTGCCTCATAAATAAGTTAGTAAATAATTTGATTGGAGGGCAAGTCTGGGATGAAATTGGACTATTTCAATAGGTAGATGCGGATGTAGGCATGTGCTGCATATATTGAGCTTAGTCCATGGTACGTTAGAAGTTTAAGAAGGATTCTGAATTGAAAAGAGAAGTATTCAAAGGCCGAGCTAAATTTGAATTAAGTTATCCTTAAGCTTAACGAAGTCTTTTAAATAGAAGAAGTTACCATCAATCTAATATCCGTGTTAGTCAATTGAATTTTGATAATGGGAGAGTGTTTAAGAGTAGAGCTCATATGAATGTATATAAGTTTTGTGGAGGAAACCTAAAGTTTCCTATCCTGATATTCCATTATAGTTATGTGCCGTGCGATTCAGTAGCCTGTACTTATTTGGTTGTATTGAAACTATGGTTTTTGCAGACATGTGATACGTGCTGTTAGTGAGCAAAAAGTGGAGGGGATCTATAATTTTCTATTATCATTCTTCGAAGGAGAAAGACTTCTGAAAAAAAGAGTATTTAAACCCAGACCTCCGTACTAACTAACTTTATCAGCAGATACAGAATTTTGTTGACCTTTGCCAGTCTACTTTGATGTCCTAGACCTTTTCAAAAATCTCTCACTTCTTATTAGAAGACAAATTTTAAGTTTATTTATTTTGGGTTGTGTGTCAACTGCGTTTAAATTTTGATTAAATTTAATTAAAAAGCTAATTTTTGTTGACATTGACAACATTTAATGCACTTCTTAACCCAATTGACAGACCTTTTTAAATGTTTATTAATATTTTTTTATCTTATTTACGAAGACGAAATAATAATTTCGGAAAAATACAAAACATGGTCAGTATTTTTAAAAAAAGGCAATCAATAGACAATTATATAGAGATATCTATGCTAAAAAAGAACAAGACAAGAAACAAGTGGATAGTCGATACTTTATTACATTTAACAAAGAAAAAGCAAAGTGTGCTAGATCTGAGCGTTTATATATAGAAGTTCATATAGTTTACATTGTGATTGAATAAGTAGGTATTAGGTTCAGTTAGACACAAAGGCATTATTGCAGTATCAGGTAGGCGATTTAAGTGTATTTAACAAGCTACTCCAAGCTTTAGTTTTAAGCTAAATCAAAAATGATGAAAAAATATTGTATTAACAATTTAAAAATTGTGAAACTGAACCTATAAAAACTCTTTTAATTCGATGCTTTTAATAATATACACAAACGTTTAGACACAAACGAGACTAGTTTTTAAAATTCAGTTATAACAAAGTAAGTTTCATGATTGCGATTTTTTGCAACTCAAAACCATGACTTTTTACTTCCTTTATAGATAAATACCCAACTAATAAACTCCCGGAGTTAAGCTCTTCAAATCTGAAAAGAACTCCCATAAGATTCTTATATATCCTATTGCTATACTTAAGAATGAATCTCTTATTATGAAACTCAAATTCGTCTCATAGCATTTTTATTGTAAGAGCTAAGCATTTTTTAAATTTGAAAGTACTTAAATCCTATATCTAAATCTATTTAAGTCTCATAAGTATCTCGTTATGAAATTAAAACTCTAAACGTCATTTTTAGTCTTTATAATCCCATAATAATACTTCAATGAGACTATTCATAAATAAGTTTTTTTCAAGATTCTAATAGGAGCTACGACGCCAGCTTTGAATATCAAACGAACAGATGTTGTAGTTGAATTGTACAGTGCGTTCTTTTTGTTCACAAAACTTGCTTCTGTTCGGATTGGTTATTTGATTGGTGGTGGCAGATGTAATTTTAGATTTCATAGAAAAGTTTTATTGTTTTCTTTGCGAGCAAGTTTCTTTGGTCGATTTTTTGTTCTGTTTGTTTAACTAATTTCGGGGTAGTAGTGAACTTGATTATAAATATTATAACAACAATTTTTAGCACTGAAATATACTAAACAAAAAGCACACATTTCAAACTTAAGGTAATTAATATTATTAGTATTATTAAAAAGAGGAAACAATCTGCCGAAAAATCGATATTTTGATAGAATTGATCGAAACAACCTTATTAATTGTACTAATGGAAATCACCATGAGTATCCCATAATCTTAATGGTATATCTTATGCTGTTGTTGCATTGGCTGTCATCAGCTTTGGAGTGATTTAAATAACACCAAGCTATGTCCAATTAAATTTGATTGTTACTTTATTCGAAAAATTATTAGGTTATAATTTTGTTCCATTGTTTTAAAATGTTAATCTAACACAACTATCGGTTTTTTGCTTTCACATTTAAATTTCTTAATAATAGTTGGCAATTGCAATAAAAAGGAACACCCTACAGACAAATGTGTTCCGTTTGAAAGTTAAATGTCAAATTTAAGTCCCATAAGAGCATTTTAGTCCCCATAAAAAGTACTGTCTCTCAGAGAAAATTTATATTTGCTGAGAGTGACACTTCTTACGGGAGCTCAAACGTTCTAATGGGACTACAATTTGACGTTTAATTTTCAAACGAAACACATTTATTTGTGTTGCTTTCCGTTTAACCATCATCCAAAGATCTCATAGAGATGTTAAAACAAGAGTTAAAGTATCAATCAACAGCAGCCATGTTGCAAAATGAACAAAACATTTTCATAATATTTTGAGGGTAACCGTAGCTTAAAAAAAAATATTCTAAATAAATTATCTTATTTTGTTTTCCATTCTGACCAAAACTTGTAAAAAGTTTTATAGGTCATATTCATCTTGTTTTCTCTTATTTGCTTATGATATTAGTTGTATAAAAAATGGATTTGTATAACTTAGTATACAGCTACTACACCAGAGAAGAATGAGCGGGGACATTCTTTTTTGTGTTATGTCATTATTTAAAATTTGTGACAGCAGTATATTAACATGACCCAAGTAAAATGGCATCTTTGAAAATCAGTTGTTTTTGTCAGTTTTAAATGACAAATATATTGAAAGATTTCAGATAATCTTAATAATGAAAAAGCGTCATATTTTGTGCCACTCTAGATCCAATTTTTCTCATAAAATCACGATAATGACAATATTTATTAAAAAAAATTTGGTATGAATGATCGCATTTTGTGAATTATATAAAAACATACTTTAGTGATTTTTGCATCGAAAAAAAATATTAATGGTAACCCTTTTTCTTATTATAATTAATTACAAAATATTTTAAATATGCATAATTTTGGAAGAGCGTTGTTATTTTTCGAAGAAAAATGTGGAAATTAGTAGATGCAATTTTAATTGCAACAAGAATTTAGGCTACATATGCCATGATTTTTACAAATATAAAACGTCAATTACCTTGTGAGATAAATACTCGCACCAAAAAACACATTATTTTTTGACATGAGAGAATCACGAACACACATAAAAACTATTCGCCTACCTTCTTCAAAAAAAGAAATTAAAATTGCGAAAGATATATGTTTTTTTTTAAGTTTACACACACTCGTTCTCTTTTTAACAACTTCTGTAGGAAGAGACGCACTCCCATGGGAAGAGTTCAGAGAGCTTTACTAGATTTCCAAAGCGGCCTCTATAATCGCATAAGAAGAATAAAACTCTTGCTACAGGGTCAAGAGGCTCTCATAACTAGGCCATTTAAGGCTTTTAACAATCTTATAAGAATCTAGTAGAACTCCTCAAGAGTGCATTTAGCTCCCTAAAATAAGTCTTGTAGCGCTCTCGGAGCATCTTATGAGAGGAAAAATGGTACTTGGGATTATTGGTGTTGAGGTTTTAAAAAATTCTGCTTGAGAGTTTCCAGTTCAGAGTACTTTCCTTCAAAACTCTCAACAGCTAATCTCATGATTGTCTACACTTACGGGCTTTGCTCTCATAAGCTGTTTGACAGTTGCTTACAGTATATTTTAACTCTTGTCATTCCGAAGTCATTTTCGTCAAACCGTCAAATTGTTCCGAGTTTCTGAATGAAACACACTAGTTATTGGAAAAGTTTAGTAGTTGCGAAGACATGCATAAATTCTTTTTATAACATGATTATCTAGTATATATACACTTCGCTCCACTTGAATAGAAACAAATTTTTTGTTTACAATCAGAGCGTGTAGCGCTTTGGTTAATTTATAAAACCACTTTTTTGTTTTAGTTCTTTTAAGATGGATCTATTGCGAATAAACCTGCATGGGCAGAATAATTCAGAAAAATACCATTAGGTTATTTTTTACCACTTTTCTAATTACTTCATTAAAAACACTGTTTTTTTTGCGCTAGCTTAAAGTAAGAACAAAAAATATTGTTATAATAATAAAAGTGTAGATTAAAAATAATAATTGTTTGATCAAGGAAAAATTGGGCCGCGGAAAACCATTAAACGCTGCAGAATTAGCCGAAATAGAAGTACAAGCGAAAAACAAGCTTCCCCTGAGCACAATTGCCAACAAAATAAGAAGAAGTATGAAAATTGTTGGGTCGTTCCTTAGAAATAAATAAAATTATAGAAAAAAATATGAAAGGTAGGCAAGCAAGAGCCACAACAGAAGCAGACAGAAGAAAGATAATTAGACTAGCTCCCAATTCAAGCGACTCTGCTGCTAAAATCAAGGCGAAGAGTGGAATAACAGCTAGTCTTAATTCTGTTAGACCTGTCGTTCGTGGGTCACAAGATTTAAAGACCGTTAAATCCAAAACAAAGACAAAATAAAATAGATTTTTGGCGAAAAAATATGACGTGAAAGGAAGAAGAATTGACAAAAATGGTATTTTCTGACGAAAAACAATTCAATTTAGTTGTGCCGGACAGATATAATTATTATTTTCATGACATGAGGAAGGAACTAAGGTTTTTAGAGCGCCACCATAGCAGAGAAGTTGTTGTAATGGTATGGGGTGCGATTTCCAGGTTTGGAACAATTGATCTGGAGTTTCCCACAATGAAAATGAAGGCAAACTCCTACAGGAAAATATTGCAGGAAGCTTACCCTAAGTTAACCGATGTCTTTGGACCAATACCATGGACATTTCAACAAGACAACGCGCCAATCCTCAACGCAATTATCATTAAAAGTTGTAGCCGAGAAAAATGCTAGCTTGCTTCAATGGCCACCGTACTCTCCGGACCTAAATTTTATCGAAAACCTATGGGGATGGATGGTTCGTTGCATGTACGATTCTGGACGTTAATGTGACGACAAAGGATCACTTACTGCTGCTATCAAAGAAGCATGGATTGTAATTTCTTTAAATTACATAAAAAAACTGTATGATTCATTTCAAATAAAGGTGGTGGCAAACATCATTTAAATATGATTATAAATAAAAAAGTACCCTCTTTTACTGCATTTTTTCAATGTGTGGTGGATTTATAGATTTACCAAAGCTCTACACGCTCTGATAATAAAATAAAAGTATGTTTCTATTCAAGTGGAGCGCGGAGTCTATGTCTTAGATTTTTAACAGTAGTAACCGTTTTGATCTTACTCCAAGACAGAAATATGTCAGTCAAACTTTTTAGAAGCGATAATTTGTTGGATATCGGAATAACTTGAGACTTACTTGGATTTAGGAGCAGGCCAATTGAATTTGACCAAGTCTGGATTCTTTCGAGATCTTCATTTAAGTTGTTACTATAAGTTCGGTTACATCAGCAATTGGTCTAGTCGAGTAGAGCAGCAACTAATTAGCACAAAGATGTGTTGAGTGGTATTTTCAAACTGATGACAAGTCATTCAGAAACATGCAAAACAGAAAAGGGGCCAAGGATAGATCCTTGTGGAACACCCTGCCTAAACTGCTAATATTGCTAAAGATGCTTCGGAAGAAAAAAACAGTTTGGAACCTATCACTTAAGATTAGAGCTTAGACATTAAACTTAGTTGATTGTCTCATTTGGTTTTACCTAAAAACATCTCTCATATTTCGGTTTTGAAAGTAAAGCTAAATAAAACACACACACAAAATTTCATTTCGTTATAATATTTGGACTTTGCCATTAAGTATGAGAAACAACATCATTCAAATGGGCGCCTTAGGAAGATTAGCAGCATGCAATTCTTTTGAAGTATTTTTTAACCACTTTTCGCACATTTCGGGCGATATCTCGCGGCCATAACTTGAGTAATGTTGGTTTTTAATGCGTTCAGAGTTCGGGGATTATTTGCGTAAACACGGTCTTTTGCGTAGCCTTACAGGAAAAAATCGAACGGTGTCAAATCGCGTGATCTTGGTGGCCAATTGACGTCGCCAAAACGTGAAATAACACGACCAGGAAACTTCTCACGCAATAAAGCGATAATAGGTCGTGTTGTGTGGCTTGTTGCCCCGTCTTGTTAGAACCACATATCGTTCAATTCATGATCTTTAATCGCCAGCCAGAAACAATCGTTCGACCAATTGGTGCAAACGCCGGGAAATCAATTAATTCGGATCAACAGCAAAACTTGCACTTGCAGCACCAATATTTTCGATTGAGCACAGGCCTTATGACATTAGTAACGCTTCCATTCTCTTCAAATTTCTTCACAATTTTACCGATTACTTGCGTAGTCGGTCGATTATGATGACCATAATAATCGCGTAATGTGCGAAAAGTGGCGATTTTGAATTAATTTTTAATAATTTTAACATGTTGTTTGATTGTAAAGCGATCCATTATCGTAAATGGAAAACATTCAACTAATATTATGACAATTCAAATGATAGCTGAGTTTGACAGGTGTCAAATGCCAGCGCTACCAACTTGAAGCAACGAAATAAATGACCCGTTAGAACCAAGATTTTCTGGTTTTTCTGATTTGAATATAATAATATAACTTATGTATGTAGTTCTATTATTATCTTCTCAATCAAATCTTACCATTTATAAAAGAAGTGATTTTTTGCATACCAAACTAACCCACGCCACGGTTTAAGTTCTTATACACAAACAATTATTTCATGCGGTTAAAATTTGCGGTAAAAAAGCCCTAATTTGAATCAAAACTCAACTTTCTACGAATTTGATGATTTGCCTCGATTCTCAATTTGTATGTAAACAAAAAAATAAAAATCAATTTTGTTCAGTAGTTTTATGACGCAACCCAAGTAACTTTTATCACCATTTCGTTAACTATTACAATAAAAATAATCGTATTGCCTAACAACTTAGATATCCACACAAATATTATAAACGTCATATCGAATGTATACGTACAGGTATAGGTAGATACGTATATCTCTTAATCTCTCTGTGGGGTAACCAAAACCACTAACCATTCAAACTTCAAAACTTTATCCAACAACCGAGTAATGGATCTCTATAGCCCACGGTGAAATCCCAATAAATGTTCTTCCTCAATAAGTATAGTGTTTGGCTCGTTGTAGCTTAAACCACTTTCTCACCATAACCATGCGATAACAAAGTTTTCTCAATAACTTCTCCGAACACACTCCAACTTCATGGAACCATTCATTCACTCTCTCCACACATCTCACAACGGCCATCAATAACAACTATACTATCCCGTTTAATTCGGACTAACCTCGAACAAGCCGTAAAAAAAAACTTATATCCATCAAAAATTCGAAAAGCGCAAGGATGAATGTTAGAGCCTAGTCCTCGCATAGGACCAAATAGGTATGCCAAAAAAAAAATTAATTGGTCATGTGGTGCTCGGGTACATTTTCTAAAAACGGATAAACCAACGGTGTGGAGTAGGTGAGCTTTCCAGCAGCACCAAAGTACCTACCACTTGAGTGGTAGGTACAATTCGCCCGGAGAACAAAACCGGGTGGGCATAGCAAAAAACATAAAGCACCAATGACTCCCGTCGTCTGCACCAAGCACATCCGCATGTTCAATCTGTCATAGTTAGGGTACGTGGAAGACATTAAATCATTCTTCAGAAGCTCCCTTCACATGCCCAATGCCCATTATACATGCATGTACTACATACCTACTCTCCCAAAGCGGTTATAAATCAATTCCAAAAGTTGTCGGCATGGAGAGGGCTAAAATATATATATAAAAAAAATAGGCCCGTCCATTTAAGGTTCAACATCCGTTTTGTGAGTGGCAAAACTTCGCCCACTGCAAAATTGCCTATAACAAGCTTTTACTACCAAAACGAATAACAATGGCCTATGCGAATCGTGTGGCATCAATTTTGGGGTACATACGGTTAGTCGGGCTCCCAGTGGAAACCCGTCTATGGGTGCCATTATGCGGGGCATAATTAATTCGGCTGCGCCCTGCATTTTGTGGAACTTGGTCTTGCCATCAAGGATCTCAAAAACTGGTGCTGCTTTTCTAGGTTTCTCAACTGGTTTGGTCGGGTCACATTTCAAAAATTGAACTATTGCATACATAACGGGAAAGACGACGAGAACGACGATGGCGACGGACAAATGAATAAATTCCAAGCTGCAGTCAGAGTCCTTTATTTTTGCAGCATAAAAGTTGATGAGAGAAGAGAACTTCCGACGAACTTCCTCTAACGCCCGGATCGCCCATGCATGTTAAGCTTAAGATTTATGCTGCCATTTTTAGTTGTTCTTTCTTTGGATCTATGTATATTGTTTTCACTATTTGACTGTTAAGTTTACTTTTGTGTGTTCGTCTCTGTATCGCTCCTTGGAGTTTAAAATATAGAGAACCAGAACAGTCCAACGAGTTGCTGAATAATGTCGACGACACCGACGCGACGCGACGGTGAATAGAGGTAGCTTCCTAAATTCTGCATAAATATTATCTTCTTGCCAATGTGATGTGAGTGTGATGTCCTGGTTTTTATTTTTGTTTTAAGACTAATATATATGGGCTTCCTGATAGAAGCATAAACAGACAGAGGCGTTCGGTGTGATGGCGCGCCATGGCGGTGTGTTGCACTTAAATACTTTGGTGGGTCTTTTCGTATAGTTATTCGGAAATGCAATGCACTTAAACAAAAGTCGGTTAGCAATAGAATTCAAGTCAATCAATAGTCTTTTAGTAAACTTTTATGAAATTTTGTCTAAATCCTTACAAAAAAAAAATAGTTTTTACTATGGCGGGTAGATTGGTTCTCAGTTTTGCGTTTTAAATTGTAGTTTAAAGAAAAAAAGACAACAAATACTTAAGAATAACCAAGCATTAGAAAAAAGAGATATGTAAATATACAACACTCTTGTCAAAATGATCTGTATAGTTTTATTTTAATGAGTTCTATGTGGATCATTATAACTATAATAAAACGCGCATTATAATTGGTTTGAGCACACTCCATGTTATTTCAAAATTTAATTCTTGTAACTAAAAATTGGACATATATTTTAACCTGATCCCAATGTTAATGTTTGTGTTTTTTTAACATTGTCTCTATGATGATAAAATTTCAATTTAACTAAATTGTTCGTTGAATTTATCTCTCATGTAGTTAGTTTTACAATTTTTACGCGGTGAGATTATCCTGTTCTTGTGTTAAACTAACATTGCGCCTGTCCATTTAAAGATAAGCTTGTTTATGAATGCAAAAAGTGGCCGTGAAAACTGTTTACTGCAATCAGTTCAAAGTGAATAGAAAATTTTAACAATTGAACCAAATCAGATATTGCGTATATTCAACAAAAGTTTAAAGAAAAAGTCAAACAATAAAATTGAAGCAAATGGAAGAAAATAAAAATAAATTTTAAAACCTTTCATGGGACAAAACATGATTTATCAAAAACTAATAATTGAAATTCTATTGAATAAAATTGATTTTATTATTTTCACGTCTAATTAACAAGAAGCTCATTGACAAATTGTTTTCACGATGTTGAAAAAACTGTATTTTCATGTCTTGATGTTAGTAAAAGCAATTTGGGTTCCAATTCATCTCTGTTCTCGTACATGGCCATTGATTTAATTTGACAAGGGACAATGTAACCTTTATAGTTGAGCGTTGTTAAGGACACTGACCGACAAGTCAATTCATTCTGGTTTGCGTTCTAGCTATTTGATTAATTAAACATAGAGTAATGGAAAAAAAACCCTACAGAGGTTATCAGTTAAAGTGTTAATTTATCACGGTTTTCATGTAAATTTAACAGGAATATTTATTTAGGTAGTGAAAAGCTAAAATGGTGACTTGAATATATTTAAGAAACTTATGTATATAAATATTTTATATTGTTAAATGCTTAATTAATCAACGACGCGACGTTGAAAAGTGATAACTGGTTAGTTTCTGTAGTAGTAGTACTCTGATTTTTATTTAACAATTATTTTAAAAATGTTTACATATTTGTTTAACAATTCACAAAGTTTAGCATTGGTTTTTGCCGTCAAACAGAAAAAAAAGATTATTATTTACTTAAAATAAAGGGTTTCTCAACAGGGACGCTACAAAAGTAGAGCAACAGAGACGGCAAACGACGCCATATTTCTTGCCGCTCTTTTGACATTTCTCTTCAATAAGGTTTGCCATTTCATGATAGAAAGATATACGAGCCGACAACGAGTCGAAATTATTAAAATTTACTACCGAAATTTGGAGTCAGTGGCCGCAACGTTATGAGCGCTACGTCCAATTTATGGTCATTTCTCATTTCTGGCTGAATGGCTTCGTCAATAAACAAAATATGCGGTATTAGTCAGGCAGCAATCTACACGTAATCCATGAGTCATCATTGCATGCCGAAAAAATTACGGTTTGGTGTGGTTTATGGGCCGGCGGCGTCGTTGGGCCGTACTCCTTCCGTGATGATCAAGACCGGCACGTTACTGTGAATGGAGATCGCTACCGTTTAATGATAACCGAATATTTTTGGCCCCAATTGGATGATATAGACTTGGAGGACATGTGGTTCCAACAGGACGGCGTCAGAAGCCACACAGCGAATGTTACAATCAATTTATTGGAAACCAAGTTTGGAGAACGTGTTATCTCACGAAATGGTCCAGTCACTTGGCCGCCTCGTTCGTGCGATTTGACGTCGTTAGACTATTTCCTGTGGTCTATGCCAACAAGCCAGCGACGATTCATGCACTTCGTACGAATATCGAACGTGAAATTGCAGCAGTATCGGCCGATTTATGCTTGAAAACCGTCGAAAATTGGGTCCAGCGTCTGGACCGCTGCAAGCGTGCCTGTGGTGGCCATGCAAAAGAAATCGAGTTCCATACATAATGGCATCGAACGTACTTTCACAGGAATAAAGAATTTTATTGATATCCGAAACCGTTTTGGTTTTATTAAAAAAAACTTTTGTAGCGCTCTTATTGAAAAACCCGATATATACAAATTTGATAGGCTCTAGTTTTTATCTAATGGATTGGAAAATATTCGGTTGAGATTAAAAGGCTTCATTGATGATTTGATTTCTATAACTCGTTGCAACACGAACGAAGCTGGCTAATGCCATCCTGTCTTGACCATTTAGAATCCTGATAGTTGCCTCGTGATTTAGAATGTTTTTTCCCCTAAAAACCTCGGAGGATGGATAAAAGGATAGGGCAGGTTTCCAGGAAGTACATTACATTCTCTATTGTTTGACGGTTGCATAAAGAACATTGAGTATTTTCTTTTGAACCGTATGGCTGATAGTTTAAACGCAACAGTTCCCCTCTGGTTTTTAAGACGAACGAAATCATGCTGATGGTATATCGGTCGTTGAAATAATTGATGGGACGCATGTCATATCTTATCTGCTTATATAGTAGATATTCGGGACTGACTTCGTTGCACCGACTCTGCGAATGTTGCAAAAAATGATTCTTCCACTCTTCCTTCCAAAACCAGGAACATATCTTTCAAATTCTCTGTATTTCTTTCCACCAATCGGATGTCGTGCTCAAGCCCAAGTCGAGTCCACTCTGCAAAAAATTGAGATCTTCGCGCTAGCAGATGTCTTACTATAACGTTTGGTAGCCTATGGTTTGGTAGCGATATTACTTTTGAAACGTACTGTAGATGCAACTTCGGCGAGTAGAAATAGAGCGGCTACACTCCTGTTTCTAGGTGCAGCATATAAGTGGCCGAGTTTTCCGGAAGCCAGAATATCTTTTTGATGAAGTATCTTAGGAGTTTTTATACTTCCTCATACTGCAGAAAAGCCCATACCTGGCTAGCGTAGCACATCACGGATCGCATTACAACCTCAAAGAGTTTAAGCTTTCCACTTTGGGCAATATACCTTGTTCCTAAGAATCCTTTCCAGTTGTAGTTGATTGCTTTTTTTGCTTCAGCCAGCTTTCCCTGTAAATGTTTTTTGAAAGATAGCGATGGCGTTATTATTACTCCCAAATATTTGTACCTTTTCCCATTACGGAAGATCAATACTTTTGATTTTCTGGTGTTGACGGTCAAGTTCCATGTATGTTACAATACGATTGTAGTTTATTTATCATGATTTGCAGCATATTTGGTGTCTCTTTGCGTATAAAAGAGCTTTGATTGCAGTCCCAGCAAAAGTAATTCCTAAAAACGATGTAAGATCATCCAAAAAAAAAAAGTGAGAAGAGAAGTGGGCTCAGGAGACACCCTTGTTTAATCCCTGATGTTGTTTGGAACCAGTCAGATCCTTCTGATCCATCCCAAACAGCTGAATGGTTGTTGTAGAGCCCTCTCAACGTCGATATCATTTTTGGAGACATTCCAAGGCAACTTACCTTTTAAAACAAAGCGTTTCGATCTATCGAGTCGAAAGCTGTCTTAAAATCAATCAAGAAGGCATATAACTTCTTTCCCGTTGATATATGTGATCTGGCGATGCACTTCAAGGAGAATATGCTGTCCACTGTTGAGTATTCCTTTCTGAATCTCGCTTGGTATTAGCTTAAAAGACTGTTTTCTTGGGTTCACAGTGTTAGTCTGTCCAAAATCACCCCTGTGAAAAGTTTCATGACGGAATTCATGAATGATATGCTTATCGGTAATTATTTGGATCATTTATGTCAGTAGGCCCTGACTGTCTTTAAGCTCTCTTCCCACTAAATTAATTTATTTTTATAAAAGTGCAAGTTGCTTACTCGTACAAAGTCGGGGCACGGCAGCTAGTTTAGAAATAAAAATTCCTTATAAATGAACAAAGCTTTAATAAATCCTTTATGGTTCAAAAAAAAAAATTTGAAAAAAAAAATTTTATACGAATTTTTCTCAAAAATGTATCTAAGGATAAACAACTATATAATTGATTTTAAAATTCGAAAATTATAAAAACTCCTTGTTTTTACAAAATTATTCCCTTAGTACATTCAAACCCGATTTTTGATAACAAAAATTCTTACACCGGATTTGGGTTATTTTATTTAAGGTGAAAAGCATAAAATACCCACTTTGTGCAAGCCTTTCTCAACTGTTAATCCTATTATCAACGATTAATTTCGAAAACTTATAGTTAAATTAATTTTAATAAAATAAATTAACATAAAATAAAATAAAATAAAATAAAATAAAATAAAATAAAATAAAATAAAATAAAATAAAATAAAATAAAATAAAATAAAATAAAATAAAATAAAATAAAATAAAATAAAATAAAATAAAATAAAATAAAATAAAATAAAATAAAATAAAATAAAATAAAATAAAATAAAATAAAATAAAATAAAATAAAATAAAATAAAATAAAATAAAATAAAATAAAATAAAATAAAATAAAATAAAATAAAATAAAATAAAATAAAATAAAATAAAATAAAATAAAATAAAATAAAATAAAATAATATAAAATAATATAAAATAAAATAATACAAAATAAAATAAAATAAAATAAAATAAAATAAAATAAAATAAAATAAAATAAAATAAAATAAAATAGAATAAAATAAAATAAAATAAAATAAAATAAAATAAAATAAAATAAAATAAAATAAAATAAAATAAAATAGAGTAAAATTAAATAAAATAAAATAAAATAAAATAAAATAAAATAAAATAAAATTAAATTAAATAAAATTAAATAAAATAAAATAAAATAAAATAAAATAAAATAAAATAAAATAAAATAAAATAAAATAAAATAAAATAAAATAAAATGAAATAAAATAAAATAAAATTAAATAAAATAACATAAAATAAATAAGAGACTGAATTACTTTCTTTGACATTGTTAGTTAGTTAGAATTGTAGTCTATCGAAACAAGGAATGGAGAAAAATGGAGGCAGAACAAGACATCATACTTAAAGGGGCTTAGAAAAATGCTGATGCTCCAAATGCATTTGATAAACAATAACATCCCATTTTCGATACGTGACGTCAGTGGTCTCAGGCGGCGGAATGTGTGGTGCATACGGCTTCTAAGACTGAGCAAATCTGATATCGTGGGTTCGATCCCTATTATGGGCATGTAGAAAGTTTTTCTATAATAAAATTGGATTAAAGCTCAGCACCACTAATAAGAGGAGACTGATGATAGGTGGCTTGGCACCCCTTGAAACAGCTGTATCTCTAGCCAAAATAAACGAATTGTAAATTAATTCGTAAACAATTGGTGGTAGCACCTTTAAGTTGTTGTTGTTGTTCAAAAATTCAATGAAATTGACGGAATAAAGAATGGTCAAGCTAATACACTGACATTCTAGTATGAATAATTGTTAGTTTTAGTTTTAATAATTTCTTCTATATTTCAAATCAAATCAAATCAAATCAAATCTTTATTTAATAATAACTTACACAGTAAGATACAATATCTCATTAAATAGTGCAAGCTTCAATGAAAATTATTTTTCCATTTTAAATATTTTTTTTAGAAAATTGCCTTCAATCAAGCGGTGGAAAGTTCGCACCCTGCCATATGATTATCTTTATCATTATTGCCTTTACTCTAAACGTTAAAGTTTTTATCGCTTTTCGTCTGGCTCAATTTGAACATTCCGGATCATTCACTACCTATTATTTTCCACGAGGATCTTTGGCTACTTAGCACCTACCTCGCAATTCTTTGTAGTTCTTCATTTTGATTCGAACCCGAGTAGGTAAATGTATTTTCATAGAAATTTTATTTTCGGTGTAAATTTAATTTCGCTAGTATCCCTGGCTGCGCCAGCTCAACCAAAAGGCTTTAAGGTAGTAGAGGTAGGTAGAAACACCTACAGAAGAAGGGCCATGCCAAAGAACCAAGCAAAACGTGTCTGTAATGTACATTGAAGACGTGTTTAACATAAATTACTCTTAAGACTATAACCGTGTCGTATAAAATACAAGAAGTATACGAAGTACATCAGAGTCTTTCTAGCCCTTGTGTGATACTTACCGCATTCTTTTGTAGAGGTGCAACATATCATGCATGAGCTGTCGACTGTATGAGGACTAGAGAAACTGAGCAGCTCTTGCAGCCCATTTAGCGTTGAAAACGACTCTCTCATTTTTAAACGAGCTTTGCTTCTTTATAAATGCGATTTTGAGTCCCCTTGCATATCACAGACAACACACAGAAAAGGGCGAAGAATCATGGAGATGAAGAGACAGAGTCCTTGCATAATGCAGTTAGTAAAATGTGAAAGTATAGTTTTGGTTAAGTTGCAGAATGCAGACTCTGTTTTGTCGTCGTCAGTTCAGTAGTTTTATATCCGGCGCGGAGACTACGAGTATATTCTGCTTTCCATGCGGAATATTTTTCAAGGTAAAGAATGTTGATGTGTGAGGGGAGGCGGGTGTTGTATGACATGGGATGGGATATGAGCAGGTATATGTTCCGTTCCCTTAAAATTATTATAAGAATTTATGGTAAAACTCAGACAGGCGAAATTACTTTCAAAAGACAAAGGCGCTTCTTCATTTTATTTTTTCTATACCTACAATTTTTTTTTTTATTTTATTTCAAATTTGTGTCCTTGTTATCCTTTGTATGTTTTGTTTGTGTTGGCAAAAATTTTGCCACAAAGATTGCTTTATACCTAAATACATTTTTTTGTTGGTATCTTTGTTTCCTTGCAGAGTGGTGCTGGGAAATCATCAGCTCGTATTGGCGACGGTCCAATACTGACTCTGGAGAAATTGGAACGTCAACAGGCCGGAGTATATCAGTGTACGGCAGACAATGGAGTCGGTGATCCGGTTACAGTCGATATGAGGCTTGATGTTCTATGTAAGTTTTAGGGATTTTTATCTTATTTTCTTTTGAGTATCTATAGCTTTATGGGAATAAGAAGATTCTTGTAATATTCATGATGGGTGGTTTTTGATTAAACTAAGCAAAAGGGAATCAAATTGAAATTTTATTCGATTTATTGGTTCTACTATATAGGGGTCTTCCACAGAGATGTATAATATAGTTAGTCTGTTTTAAATGTAGTTGTTTGCATGTGTGCTCTGTGTGGTCAGAGAATGAATTTTGGTTACCATGTAAGTTTCTTTGATTTATTTTTTAGTGATTTCGATGACATATTAATTGAACTTTCTTCGAAGGTTGGTATGTTTTATTTTTGTGTCTGGACCCGAGACGAGAGTAATCTTGATCTTGTTTCGACATTATATGGATTTTCAATATCTACCCACACATTTAAATGTTGATGTTTGTACTATGTTCGTCTCACCACTTTGAGCTTCTTTCTGCCCAAATAGAAGCACTATAGATAGACGGAAGAAGTAGGTACTACGTGCTATAGACACTAATTGCACAAATAACAAAGCACAAGTTGAAGATAGAATACCTTTTGAATTCTACAAAAATGCACCAATCCAGTTTAGTTCAGTTTCAAACTGCATCAAGATAAAGTGGATGGAACATTACTAGGTAGGAGAGAAAAGGAAAATATTTAGAGAGAGAGAGAGCTGTGAGAAATCTCATCTAGATGAGGGCACAACAGATATTTATGTCATAGTGCAACAATTCCAATATATTATTTATTAATTTATTGCTGAAGTTTTTAAAAATATTTAGGTACAATATAATATAGAAAATGTTCCGGAAAATTTTGAAAGTAGGACTGCCTTCCGGGAGGTCTGGGTTCGATTCTCTTCTCAAACTCGTTCACCTAAGAAAAGAATTGGCTATGGAGTATCCCTTGTCATGAATAAGTGACCCCCATATAATATATGGGGGTATATTATAGCCGATCGGATTCAGGATAAAATTGTAAAGGGTGTTTTTTTTTAGACGTGTGGTTTTCAATCTGGCAATACTTTTTTCGGAGTTGGTATTTTTGACAGCTGTCACTTGATTTTTGATCAGTTTGGTTTGCCATTTTATAATGAATAGAAGTAAGTACTTCTGAACAACGTTTGCAAATCCTGCAAATTTATTAATAATGATTCGGTTCGCGCGACGCATCGCAAGCTGCGTCCAATATTCGATAAAGCTCATTTTTGGTTGAATGGATACTTTAAGAAGAAAAATTGTCGTATTTGGAGTGATCATAATCAACAAGCCATTGTTGAGACGCCGCGCAGTTACATCCTCAAAAAGTCATTGTTTAGTGTGCTCTGTGGGCAGAGGGAATCATTGGTCCATATTTATATATATAGAGCCATGATTAATGATTTTTTCGTGCCTGAATTGGAGGATGTTGATGTGGACGACCTTTGGTTCCAACAAGACGGCGCGCGCTACATGCCATACAGCCAACGAAACAATCAATTTATTGGAGGAAACTTTTGGTGAGTGCATTATCTCGTGTCGTGGGCCTGTGGCATGGCCTCCAAGATCTTGCGATTTAAAACCGGTGGACTATTTTGTGTGGGGTTATGTGAAATTGCTTGTTAACGCAGACTATTTTGTGTGGGGTTATGTGAAATTGCTTGTTAACGCAGATAAGCCCGAGACGATTGACGCCTTTCAAGAGAATATTCGCCGCGTTATTGCTGACATACCGCCCCAATTGCTGCATAAAGTTGTCGAAAATTGGGCCCCTCGGCTGGAATTTCTTCGAGCCATCTGAGGCGGCCACTTGTCCGAAACCATTTTTAAAACAAAATGGAAAATCCTTATCTTTATAATAAAGATAAATTCTTGGCCATAGCATTATGTTATATGCGGTTTATTTCTTCTGGAAAACCACTCGTCTCAGAAAACACCCTTTAGGTCCCCTCCATACCTGCAAACAAAACAACGCGCACAAAAGGAATGGTTGAGAATTTTAAGTCACTAGGCCCTGGGTGCTGGCTCTCCACGAGCTGTCGCACCACCAAATTTATGGGGCTCTATAGGGCAAATATTGGTTTCGTGCCGAAAAAAATCGATGTTGTAATCAAAACTTACACTAAGATGATCGAAAAGTCCAAAAAAGCTGCTTACAGCATGCTGTTCGTCCGTTGGTGCTTCCACTGTAATTTTAGCTAAAGCCCATTGCTTGAAATTTTGTACAAAGCATTGGTATGTAATTCCCCAGAGGAAAAAGTGGAAACAAAAGGAAACAAAATATTATCTCTTTTCTAAACAGCACCAGATGGATCTAAAAGATCAAACAATATCTTCTCCTCAGCTCTTGCATTGGAAGTTTAAGGAATAGCAGTGATCTACAGGGGTTCGGTGGATCGGAAGTCGTGGACTGTATCACTATTGATTCCGGTTTCGGACCGATTCCCGATAGACTATTGCTGGCCTAATAAGTTTGGTAAAAACTCTACAAATACAAAATTCATATACAAAAATCGTCACTAACTTTCCGGAGAACCACTTAATCCATAAGTGGCGAAGGGCTTCAAGGTAGGTTTGCCTTGACTTTGAAAAGGCCCAACCACAAGTAGATTTAGTGATAGGATATACGGCGGGCTCTCAACCCCAATGGAATTACCTGTCACACAGTGTGAGCTTAACATTCCCTAGAGGTCGAGGGCACAGACCAAAACCTAGTCCCTATCAATCAACAAACTCTTAATTAACTTTTCGGACAGTCACTTATACTCTATTACTGGCGCAAGCCTTAAAGCATTGACATATACCTAGCAGGTATTACCTTGCTTGGAACAGGCTCAGCGACGATTAGATCTGGTCGGATCTCAACCCTATACCGGAACCACCTAGCACACTGTTGTGACCTTAGTGCTCTTTTAGGGCTGCGTGAAAAACCATAACCTAGTCCCCTAAGCAATTCTGCTTAGACAACCGCAACACTACCCCTTTATCAACAGACAAATCAGGTCAAATTAGTTATGGTTATGGTATCAAAACGGCGGGCGCATGACAGCGCTAATCGGGTTCTTCGGGAACAAGTGTTCTTTGAACCGCCATTTGACCTACCTACCTAATCACCAAAGTAGTTTTGAGTAAACTGTATTTTTAAGATTTTTGGCCTAAAATTCACATAACGGTAATAGGCAATAAACGTTTTTTGATTATTTTTAAATTATTCGACTGTGTATTTTCAATGGTTGGACCGAATTTGTTATAATTTTTCAATTTGGTGCTTCTCAATACTACAATATTGCATTTAAAAATTTTGAAAATCATCATTTTTTAAAAACACACAAACTGAAACAAAAAATCAATTTTTTACTTTTGACTCTTCATATTTTCTCGTTAAAGAACAACATGCTTTATCAATGTCAGAGTTTTCACCCACAAGAGCAAATTTATGCGATCCCGTCGTGCATATTTCTTTTATCATACACCGCTCGTTTTAAAAAAATTGTTTTTGATGTTCAAGTCCGATATGCCTTTTAAGACACATTTTCATAAATTCCCTTAACTTGGATTGCCAACACACTTCCTGAATAGCGATCAAATATCCTTTCAAAAACTACAGGCTACAGGATTCAAAAAACCTATAATTCCATAAAATCTAAGTATTGAATTCATCTCTTGGAATCAACTGTAGCTTCAAATAACTTTACTATTACTTGTCTGGAATCATCAAACCATCGCTTATAAAGTATAAAATAAAATGCCCCTTTAATTTCAAAATAGAAAAAAAGAGAATTCAAGTGAACACTCGATAAATTTTTTTCGAAATGCATTCAATCAATACTATCCTTGGTATAGAGATGAATGGAGAGACAACTTGGTGCTTCTATAGTACCTATAGGCTATAGGTATAGAAAAATATTTTTAAAAGACTTCCTGTGTGCATCCTGATCCTTACACTACACCTCCTGTGAATTGAAAAAAAAAATAAGAATCAGAAAAAAATGCGTCCACTCATGAAAGGTATACCACTTCGGTAAAAGGACCAAGGAAGGTATAGATTGTTGGACATAGGTTCCTCTTCCTACGTACATAGCCCTTCTTATTGAGAGCTTTAACTCTGTTTCTAAAGGTAGGTATAAGGTAAAAGCAGATTTCAAAGAAGACAAGAACTCAATTTGAAATATTTCCTGTCCTTAAGGTATACAATGAAAGTAGATATGACCATCAGGAAAAATTCCGTAGAAAACAACGTCCTGTCGAAAAGAAATCGATATGCAAGATTGGATTTAATGGAGGAGAAAATGGATTCGAACGTTGCGTTGGTTCGAATAGATGGGTACTAGTCCAATCATAGAAGAATTCTGTTATTTATTGTTGTTTTTGTAAAAAGGTGAACGAACGACTTTTCTAGAGTTTTCCTTATTTCGTTGTGAAAATGGTTTTATTTTAATGAGTTTTCTGATTTTTTTCTAAGTAAAAAAATTAAAACTTCAAAAACAACAAAAAAAATTATCTATAGAAATACATAAATAAATAGAAAATAAAATTCAAATGTCAAAAGACTGAAGAATATTAAGACTTTGTAGAAATATCAAAGGTGACAGGGTGTTTTTTTTAGGGAAGTGCGTTTTAAAACTGAAATTGTATTTTGATGCAATCGAGCAATATTTCTTTTTAATTATATTTATGTCATGTTTGTATTTAGTTCGATTGGATAAAAATAAAATTTTACTTTTAAAACCTCATATTATCTCATCTTCTAAACAAACACCCTATCATCTTAGCCTCATTTTTGAAAATATATGGACCGATGATTCCACCAGCGCATATAAACCACACCAAACCGTTGCTTTGTCTGGTTGTAATGACAGCTCTTAGTCTTGTACTTCATCGGGTTGCTCTTCAGCCCATCAGATATTGCAATTTCGCTTAGTGACACTTAGGCATATATAAATGGACCCTTTGTTAGCAACAGTTTAATCGACAATTGTGGATCTTCTTCAAGCCTTTTAAAAATAGTAAGCAGACGTTGTGCCGAGCTAATTTATTTCTTTGATGAAATGTCAAAGAATACTAAATAAAAATACCATGACAATTTGACACGACTCACGTGATACAATGTCTGCCAATCTTCTTTGCTTAGAGATAGTTCTCATCTTGGCTCCCGGATCTTAGCATCTTAGTTATTCGCAAACAAATATGCCATCTAAAAGATTAGTATTTGGCGAAAACATGTCAACGGAAATTGGTCAGCCATACACAATTTTTTTAATCAATGCTTACAGTGGGATATTCGTAAAAAAATATCTAACATATTGAATGCTAAAATCCTGGAGCTGCATATCTCTAAGGCCTAGTACCCAGTCTAGCTAGACCAGGTTACTAGCTCTGGTACAAGGTCCTAACGAAAAGTAAGTATCTGCGAGCATTTCTTCACATCACTAGTACAGGATCCAAATACACCAAGTGGCAATAGAACTTAATACGTCTAAGACTGATTTGATTCAAATTTTGACACTATTTTGGCATTTCAAATAATATTTTGATATTTATTTTGATTAAAAGGTATTTTATTTTCTAATGGATTTGTCTATTTTAACAAAAGAAAGTACATAATTTGCATTGTATACGATAACTGTCTCTTCTGATAGCAGCATTAACTATCAAATTTGACACTCGAATGTGATCTTCAATTTGCGCAGTTTATAGCAAAACGGTCGTTGTTGCTACATAGAGAGTCGGAAGATGCAGAATGGCAATGCAAACCTACCGCGATGTACAGGAGTGATCAGTGCTGCTCTGTTCTGAACCAGCTTTATCTTTGATTTTTATTTAAATAGAACATTGAATGTTATTTTTTTCTTGGAGTTTCTTTGTATTTTTCTGTATGCGTATGTATGTGTGTATCAGGCTTGAAGAAAATCTTTATTGTGAACATTTCAACTTTGGTTCATGCAAGTCATTGGTCAAGTTCGAGGAACTATCCAGTCCAGTGAGTAAAATGTATTTAAGTAAAGGTGGGGTCAGTCTGCTTGCAAACAAATATCTTAAATTGCCACCTCCAAAATTCCCAAGCAACACAAAAACTCTCGAAGAGTTCTTGAAACAAAATTATAAGACCTTAATGGCATCTTAGTTCAGTCTTCTTAATACCTTTGCACTTTATAAGCAATTTATGATTTCTTAGAAAAATAATTTAAAGTAAATACTTTAAAATACATCTTAGAAACATCTAATAGACCTTAAGATCTCTTTTTCAAGTTATTTTTTCATATCTCTTTATTATACTTCTTTCAAACCTCTTTAATTCCTTTATATAAGAGTATTTTAAGAGTTTATTAGCTTGCTCTTTCAAAGACATCTTAAAAAGTTCTTACAGATATCTTTATAAACTTTTTGGCGTTGATTTTTTATCTGTAAACTTGAAGTTATATTCTGTTTGTTTTTCTTAGTTAAATCATATTTCGTGCACTGTTTCAAAGTCAACATAATCAGTTCTCTTTATAAAGCTGCAGTTTTTTACCCTGCACAGTCAGTGTACTTGTTGAAAACAGTTGATATTGATACTGGTTTCACACTTTGTTTTTGTTGAAAGGCCTTAAAAGTAATTATTGACCACTTAATGGTGTCTTATTTAGAAGTTATTAAGCGTGATTTGACTCTGGGTAAGAGTTACTATATCAAAGATGTTTTTAAGAGTTCTTTAAATGGTTTTGAGATTTGAAAAAAAATATACATTTACTTATGTATATTTTTGACAGGGTGTTATTAACATTGAAAAAATTAAAATTAAAACACTGTTTTTGTAAATAAGTATTTAATTGATATCAGTTTATTTTTGAGTTTGTTTGTCTATCTGCTCTCATATAAGGTTATTGTTGTTATTACCTACTGTCACGGCCAGTCCTCTAGCTTCAGTGGAAACCCGAAAATTTGCACTGTCAAGAATTTTAGTTTGGCGCGTGGGTAGAGAAACGGAGTACGCAAATCGATTTGGGAGGTGGGTATTACCTAAAGTCACGCCAGACATTCTGGGTTCACTAGAACACTTTTAGTTTGACAGATGTCAAAATCTCAAATAAAAATTCCGAGAATACGCGCTACGTAACTTGCTACATCGTGACGTGCTACTTCGTAACCTCGCATTGAGAAAAGTCCGCATTTTATTTCACTCTACCGCCGGCATAGATATTTACACATACAAAATAATAAAAGTTCTCGTGATTAGTCAGGCCGTAACCTAAAGTTAAAGCTTTATTTTCATATCTGTGTTTTGCTTTTGACTTATGTAAAAAAATGAAATGAAACTTTAGAAACAATAAAAAAAATAAAAGGGGAAACTATTAAAAAAGAGGCACCCTGTCGCCTTTACGCCATATTTAAACATTTCAATTTCGCAAATTCTTTTTTATTAAATATAAAAAATGACAATTTGTGCTTAAAGAACCGCAACTTCGTTTCTAAATTTTGTTATAGACCTTTTAAAATAACTTTATAACCCCACAAAATGCAATTAACATTTTTACTTGCGAATAAAGGGACTATATGGCAAGTTATGAATTCGTACAAAAAATCGAACTAGAGATTTTGATCAAACTTGATATTACAAGTGGGTGTCGCAAAAACGTCCGTCTGTCTGTCTGTCGATTCGACTACAGCCTAAACGGATGGGTCGATTTTCTTTAAACTTTTGGACATTACCCCCACCCGTTTTTTCTCCATTTCATTTAAATCGAACCTAATTTTTACATGTGTGAAAGACAAAAATATATATAATATTTATTAATTCCTCTTTAATAGATCTTAAATACGTCGTCGTCAATACATCAATAAAACAAGTCCTCTTTATAAGCACTTGCATTTAAAGACATTAATAAGAACTCTTCACTTTATACAGTTGGCTCCGCCCCTTTGGGAGTTTTTAGGTCTTACCGACATCTTTAAAATATCTTGCAGAGTTGAATGCTCTTCAAATAAGAACTCTGAAAGATATCTGTAAGAGGATAATGTGTTGCTTGGGTTTAAAGTCATTCACATATAAGACCATTTTGGAATAGGTTCACCTCCATGCATACGTTATGTACACATACAAAAAATGAAAAATCCACCAAGTCAATATACAAAACTGATTTATTATGGCAATTTAAAAAAAAAAAACGACGACCAAGAAACTATCGATGTTGAATAACGAATTCTCTGAAGAATTAATGAAATTTTTCTGATTCAGGTATTAGCACCATTAGACTGCTGATTTGAAAGTCCTAGCTAACACCGAGTCCTAAATAGTACTCGGTATACCTATACTTGACAGAACTTAGTATACTTATGTTATATGTGAAGAAAGCATTTGGTATCAATTTGAGTATTAACAACTGGTATAATAACCAGGTACCAGGTGATTTTGAGGAGTCAGCTAATACCGAGTCCTAACTAATACACTCGGTACCAAATTGACAAGACTAGGGCCTAGAATTTGTGTAAAAAAATGAGTTGATACTCATCGGCCGTAAATCAATCAACCTTTATTTCCATACCACCATATTGGGGTAAAGCACTGGAGGTTTTTGCGTACGCTTTTCTCAAAAACTACACAAAAATCCAGCTATGTCAGAATTTTTTCACAGCTAAAGTCTAATTGTTTAAGGTGTTTAAGTCGTAGGTACCTACATATTAGGTAGGTAGGTAGGTAAAATGGCGGTTCTGAGAACACCTGTTCCCGTAGAACCCAATTAGCGCTGTTGTGCGCCGTTTTGATACCATAACTCGTTTGACCTGATTTGTTTCTTGATATAGGGGTTGTTTTTTTTTTTTTCTTTTATTAAACTAGACAAAATTACTTGGGGGACTAGGTTATTGTTTTATCACGCAGCCCTACAAGAGCACCAAGCTCACGACTGTGTGCTAGGTGGTTCCGGTGGGGTTGCGATCCAACCATATAGCCCTTCACCAGATCCACTCGTGGCTTTGCCTATACTAAGCAAGGTAATACCTACTAGGTATATATCAGTGCTTTAAGGTTTGCACCAGTTATAGAGGTGGTGATTGTCCGAAAAGTTAAAGCCGAGTTTGTTGATTGATATAGGGACTAGGTTTTGGTCTGTACTCTTGACCTCAGGGGAATGTTAAGCTCACACTGTGTGCTAGGTAGTTGGATTGAGAGCCGTCCGTATAACCTATCACTAGATTTACTTGTGGTTGGGCTTTTTCAAAGTCAAGGTAAACCTGGTTAGGTTTTGGCAGACTTTTAAGTCCTTCCCCAGTTATGTATTAAGAGGTAGTGCGGGGAGTTAGTGACGATATTTGTATATGATTTTTGTATTTATTTTGTTTACCTAACTTATTAGCCCAGCAATGGTCCATCGGGCCCGAACCGGAGTCGATAGCGATACAGTCCACGACTACCGATTCACCGAATCCCGTTAGACCATCGCCAGTCCTCCCACTTCCAATGCAAGTGCTGTGGTGAAGTTATTGTTTGATCTATTAGATCCATCTGGTGCTATTTAGAAAAGAGATAAAGTCATTTATCCTTTTGTTCGACAGCACGGTTAGGTTATCAAGAAAAGGGCTTCCAAATGCCAGGAAGCGAGATCTGGCCAGGGCTGGGCAGTCACAGAGAAAATGTTCGATGGTTTCTCTCTCTAGGGGATTCTTGCAGCTTCGGCAGAAACTATTAAAAGGTATCCGTAGCTTAGCCGCGTGTTCTCCTATTGGCCAATGGCCAGTGATGACTGCAACGATCCTGGCCGTATCTGTTCTATTTCGCTTTATTAATTCAATTGATCTGCTTTTGTCATAGGTAGGCCATATCTTCCTAGATATCTTACAGTTTGACAGACCTTGCCACCTTTTTATTGATTCAGATAGGAAATGGTCATATATTTTGCCCTTCACGAATCCCAGTGGAAGGTCGACTTCTTCTGCCTGAGAGATGGGAAGGGCTGATCCCTGCCTGGCAAGCTCATCTGCGTGCTCATTGCCTTGGATGTCACTATGGCCTGGGACCCATATGAGTGAGATTTTAGTGCTTTCGCCAAAGCCTGCGAGCTCACCTCTGCATTGATTTACCAACTTTGAGGTTACCAGGCAGCTATCAATTGCTTTGATTGCAGCCTGGCTGTCTATACAGATGGCCACATTGTGGATATTTTGGTTAGAAATTATTTTTTGTTTGAGTACCCTGCAGGCTTCTTTAATAGCTAGTACCTCGGCCTGAAATACGCTGGAGGTGTTAGGTAGGCGATAAGAGTTATTTATTTTCAATGCCTCCGAGAAAACACCCGCCCCAACTCCAACATTCATCTTTGAACCGTCGGTGAAGATTGTGGTGTCATACTCACTTATCACCGAATCATTATTCCACTCGTCTCTGGTAGGAATAAGCACATTGATGCTTTTTCCGAAGTTGAGAGAAGGGGTTTGATAGTCAGTATGGACTGAACGCAGGTCTCTTGGCAACAGTTCCAGAATTTTTGTGTGACCATAGGGTTTTTCCGACCAGCAGTTTATTTCTTTAAGCCTGGTTGCACTGCAAGATACCATGTACTTGATGAAGAGATCTAAAGGAAGAAGATTAAGAATGACGCTTAGTGCATCGGTTGGGCAAGATCTAATTGCACCTGTGGAACCTATGCTAGCTGTTCTTTGAATCTTTTTCAATTTTTCTATGTTGTATTTTTTGCTTAGGGCTGGCCACCATACGATCGATCCGTATGTTAAGATTGGACGAACCACAGCAGTGTATGTCCATAATATCATCTTAGGCTGCAGACCCCATTTTTTTCCGAATGTTTTACTACAAGCATAGAAAGCTATACTTGCTTTCTTTACACGCTCTTCGATATTGATTTTACATATTAAGTTAAGAATTTTTTTTGATACAAAATGGAAAAAACTTTTGGCCACACTAGAAAATTGAATGATTTCTCATAAAGCTCTGGTTTGGTAAGTAAAGTGAAACAAATGACTAAAAACGCACTTTAATTACCCACCATATTTTCACTGACAGTTAAATTTTATAGAATAGTTAAAATGAATTGAACGATCTTTCTGATTTCCTGGAAACCTATATGTACATACTAGACCTGTTCCAGTAAGGTATAAGTTTTGGTGTTTCTTATTCAACATTCTTATCCACGATCAGTCTCTTGGTTATGGCATGACTTGTAGCTTTGTCAAATTTTATATCTTCTCTGAAAGTTCTACGAATTTTCCCTAGTTATCTGTTCTTTCAACGAAGTGCTATTTTTTTCTAAAATTAAATATACCCTTAACAAAAGCCCGGGATGTGTTTTTTTTATTTTGGGACCATTTTATAGGTAGGTATACCTGCTTCTACTCAAGCGTATAAATAAAAAGGTAACGTAAATCTTCTTTAAAAAAAAAAAAAAAAAATCTTCTACTCCGACGGCTTAAAAGTGAAAGATAAAACTAACGAAGCCATCAATTAAATTAAACAACATCTTCTTTTTAGAAAAAAAAGGCAAAAAATTGCCTCTTATCATTCATTCTGTTCAAGAAATTCTTCTTCGAATTTATTTTATCCAAAACTTCAGAAACATCACTATAGTATGTAGAAGCTTTAAAACAAACTTCACAAAAAAAAAAAAAAAAAATAAAAACACTTGCAACATAAATCACTGCATAGCCCATATGTCTGACATCTAACGTACTCTCTTGTACGGTCTCGGTCTCTACATTGTATAAACTGAAATTGAAGCATTAAACCATATCTTATTCATGTTGAGGTTGTTCCTTGTTTTTATATTTTTGTTTTTTATACTTATGTGGTTTAGAAAAAAGATTGAATTTTTCTCCTGTACCCTCGTTGCTCGCTGACATGATGACGACGGCGGCGACGATGTGTTGGCTAAGGGTTCTGGAGGCAGCCGGGGATAGGACTGAGGTGATGGAGAAAACATGGAAGGTGCCTTTGAAATAGATCCAATGAAATACAAAATATTTGCATGCGAAAAGGATTTAAAGTTTTTTCTCGTTTTTTTTATTTACAGTAAAAACTCTCTTAGCTACATGCGCTAGGATTCGAGTCGCATTAAAACTCAAGTACTAATTTCGTATTAAAAAATCAAACCTCTTAAAACAAATAAGCAGGAAAATAAGAGCATTGCTCTCCTTAATCAGTTTCCCTGCAATTATATAGGAATAAGGAGGCTCATCAGTTGAGAATTGAGTCCGTTGTTGAACGTGATGTATACAGTCAGTAAGTAGGTAGGAATACTGATTTCTATTTTCAGTATGGCACTACTGCAACAGGCCTGTTTTGTTGAGCTAGTTACTGTTCCAATTCTTCAATGTACCACATTAAACCATACAACGGGTGTTTTTTTTTTTAAGGTATAGAACTTTAAGTTGGCAACACTATTTTAACTGGTGGCCATTTTGTCAGCTGTCAAGTGATTTAGTTTATGTTTGGTTTGGCATTTTACCATGAATAGACTGACACCTGAACAACGCTTCCAAATTGTGCAAATTTATTTTGAAAATCATGGTTCTGTTCGAAAAACGTATCACGCACTACGTCCATTTTACGGTCAACATAACCGTCCATCAGTTGAATGGATACGTCAATAAACAAAACCGCTGTATTTGGAGTGATGAATATCCTCAAGTGTTTACTGAGACACCGTTACATCCACAAAAACTGACGGTTTGGTGTGCTTTATGGTTTGGTGGAATAATTGGTCCGTTCTTCTATAAAAACGTTACAGTCAATGGTACTGACTTTTTCGCTCATCAATTGAACCACCATGAGGTTCAGGAGCTGTGGTTTCAACAAGACGGGGCAACATGTCGCACAGAGAATTTGACCTCCAGATTAGACTACGTCCGAGCCAGTCGTGGTGGTCATATGCCAGAAACCATATTTAAATTATAATGCCAAAAAATTGGCTTTCGAATAAAGTAAATTTCATGTCAATTTAAAAAAATAATCTTTGTTTTATTCTAAAAAACACCCTTTATATGCATGTAGTAACTGAAAGCCAAATGTGCTCTTAACTATGTGTGCTTAATGTGGATAATTTCTTAATGTGCACATTAACGAGATCAACAACGTAATATTCAATAAATCCTTTTTTTAAATTTAAAGATAGTCAATCAATCGAGTGTGTGCATATCCTATAGAAATATGACAAATATTGTTTTTGGGCTTTGGACTTTGAGAAACAAAAAATGCAATGTCTAGTCTGTTACAATTTTTAATTTAGTTTGAAGTTTAACCATAAATATATGCCATTTAAATTTTTCATCCCTTTGGAATGTCGATAAACTGGGTTTCTACTGTAGGCATATCTTTTCCTCTCCGTTCATGATTTCAGTTCTCTTAGCTAATCTGTTTTTTTTTTTTTATTTTGGATTTTTCTTTTGCAGATCCACCGGATATACAAGTGGAAAAATCATGGATACATTCCGGAGAAGGATACGAAGCGAAACTAGTGTGCATTGTGTTTGCGGATCCAGTTGCAACGGTATGTTGAAAAGCTCGTTTCTTGTTTTGAATAAAAAAATATTTTTTCTTTCTCTGTATCATTCTCGTTTTATTAATAATTATATTTGAATATTTTTGTATGTAGGTAGCAACTATATTGCTACAGACCTACTTACAATCTCTACTTCTTTATAACTGTTTTCTGTTTATCCTTTTCAACTCGTTTTGGAATGGAACTCCAAAGTATGTTTGCTTAGCCCCTAATCTATCAATGAGATAATTCAATGTTTGTGTCAAGCATTTCACACTTTCTATTAAGAAGAAATGCTGTGAAGAAAAAAAAAGAAATCATTTAATCTTGATCAAATGCAAAGGGGTGAATTGTGGGTTGTATGTTTCTTTGCGATAATTTTTATTATTGGACGTTAAACGGAGAATTCCACATAAATGCAAATAATAATCGAACCATTATCGAGAATGTATGCAATACAGAATTATTACTTCCTGTTCTTACAGTGGAAACGAAAAGGGAAATATTTGTTATATGGATGACAAGGATGTAGGAGCATGACAAATGTATATTGTCACAAGGTTTTCATATAAATAAATAAAGTTTTCTATAAACTTATAATCACCGATAAGGACTAGACAAGTAAAAGAGGCTAGTGGGTAAAAAAACTGATTACAAATGCGTGAGATACCGGCCGATATGTGTGAAAGAGTATGCCAAAATTGGACTCAGCGGATGGGCTACCTGAGACGCAGCCGCGGTCAACATTTGCATGAAATTATCTTTAAACATTAAATTGCAAGGTTCAAACTATCGATTCAAATAAATATTTCATTCATTTTTTCGAATTTTTTGTGTTTTTTTTAAAAAAAGTTCTAAACCTCTTAAAAAATCACCCTTTAGCTTTTATCGTTTCGCAAAATCATAACTTCGCATACTTAGCTTCGCAATTTTATCTCACATTTCATTGTTTTACTTTAATATTTATTTTTTGCATTTCATTATTTCGCATTTTATTATTTTGCATAGCATTATTTATTTTAAATTGCCTTGCCTTTCAATATTTTATGTTAGTACTGGTATACGTACAACATGTAAATGAATTTTATGTGATTAAGTTTGCGAAGTGATCAGCCTCTGATTGAATTAAAAAAATAAAGAGCATTTGAGAAACAACTATTGATATAGTGGATTAAATTTTATTTTAATAGTTCCGAAGCTTAGAAGCATTTCTGACAACATTTAAGATTAGTTTAAGTTGACCACACAAATATAAATATAACCTTTAATTGAGTTTTAAAAAGTTTCAGCGAGACACCGTACCGTTCGATCCGAGTATTATTTAGAAATCTTTAGGTCTAGGTTTGTGGTAAATTGGATTTTATTAAAATTTTAACTACAAGTAAGTGTAATTACCACTGTTGGCGGCACAAACTTCTTTTTGGCGGCAAAGGTAATTACTATGTTGAAAAGTAAGTTGCGCCGCCCGTCGCGTCGCAAAGCTTCTCGATGAGAGAAAATCTTGTTTTTTTTGCTGCTGCATATTTTCTTTTTCTTTTTCTTTTCGTTTTTCTTTTTTTTTTTCTTTGTTTTAATAGTTTTAATTTTATGTTCTTTTATATTAAGTTAAGGTATAAGTTTTTAGGTTTGAATAAAACAGCAACCACCTGAGTGAGCTACCATAAAATCATTATAGATTGGAGTTATAGCTATTTCACGGCTGCCAGGCCGTCATTTTGTTTTATTTTATCTTATTAAATTCTATTTTATTTTATTTTATTTTATTTTATTTTATTTTATTTTATTTTATTTTATTTTATTTTATTTTATTTTATTTTATTTTATTTTATTTTATTTTATTTTATTTTATTTTATATTATTTTATTTTATTTTATTTTATTTGGTATGCGGACAGATTGTTTTGCATAAGATTCGACAAAAGGCTTAAGCGTGTGTAGGGTGGGTTGAGACAAGAAAAAAATCGTATGGGAGAGAGGAGCAAGAGGGACATTTGTCTATTATATCGACTTTAAATAGAAAAGAAATATTAAAAAAACAACAGCAACACCTAAAATGACATTTTTTACTTGAGCCAGACATCCATTTTTTAATAGTGTTTTTAAATCAAATTGTTTTAGTCAACATTTTTTGAAAAATTAATTTTCAAACACAAAATTTCAAAAAAAATTTTGTGCAGACCTTTTTTTCAAACTTGTACGTTATAAAGTAGTTTGTTTTTTGTTTTTATATTCAATGTGGTTATTAATTCTCAAAACTTTTATATTTCAAGGGATTAAAAGTGGGCGTGACACTGTGGTGAAAAAATACATATCATGCCATGCCTAAGTTTTAATAGTAGGTACTTTTGTTTAATTAAGAGCACCAAACGGTGAATTTTTCTAGATGTAATGGTGTTTCGACAATAGATAGTGAATTATCATCGCTCCGAATGCAGCATTTCTGTTTATTGACTCATACAGAGGGGTGACTTTCTCCAATTGAACAATGTTTTTTTTCAAAATGAATTTGAATTATATTCAAATGTTTCTTCCGTTGACGTGATTCTATACAAGATGAAGTGTCACTCCAAACTTACTTCAAAACAACAGAGAATTGCCCGGCGGTCACACAAAACAGTGTTGCCAGTTTAAAAATCTCCGCCATTAAAAAAAGAACACCCTTTTTACTACAGTAAACCAATTAATTTCATTAATAATCATTAATTTTCAAACAATATCTTGCCGCGTTTCATTACACTACGCAAGAAACATTTACACAACCTAAAACAACATTTCCGATTTTTTTCTTATAAAGGGTCCGCCATCTAACGTTTTTTTTATGTGTAGAGTGAAAAAAACGTGAACGTTCGTGTGCGACCTTACGTCGTGCACTTTACGTTGAAGCACGTTACGCTACGAAATCTGATTTGCCCCGACCAAAACAAATTGATTTTAACGCGACCGACAATTAGATTATACTTTATCGCGACCACTCATATATATTGTTTTTGCCAACGACGAAAGCAAATTGTTTTAGCGCGACCGACGATTTTATCATTTTAACACTTATATTTTTATATTTGTTTCTTTAATTTTTAATTATTCCCCCAAAAAAATGGACGCGACACTAGTAATTAAAAAGAAAACAAAATCAAAACAAAAACAATAATAGTCAGCTGTAGGGATTGACAATTGACTGTAGGTATGGTAGGTCAATGGCTGTAGGTATGGTATGATATCGGGTGCGTTCAGTGATACAAATCTGAACTTAAATTCTACGTTTACATTATACTGCTTTTAAACGATGCAATTTCTTCTTGCAAAATAGCTGAGGTTGAACAAATTGCAGAGTTATCGGCTACTTTTCTACTTGCACAAAGTTGACATTCATTAAAAATCACAGCGTCCAATTCCATAGGCGCTTGATGGTGTCAATCGATTGAAACTGCGATTTTAGTGATTTCCACTGACAACAACTGCAACTAAATATTCTAAAAACTCAAGATATATAATTCGCCGGCTATCTCATAGTGACATTCATTTGAGGTTCGTTCAGTATAAAATTAAGACTGAACTTTTTGTAAGTTTTACTCTATGGAAAGATGGAGTTTCATAAGGGTTGCAAGTTCGTTGACAGTTCTAATTAGATATTTTAATTCGGCCCCTGTCAGTCAAACCATTAAGTTCCTTTGGAATTTGGGTACGGTGTCATTTAATTGAAACCACAATTTTAGTGCTCCCCGCTGACAGTTGTTATTTATCGATGCTCAGAGAGTGATTACCATAAACAATAACCATGTGTAATGTGAAGTCATCTTAAAGTTGAGAGTGAACTACGAAGCAGGACCTTTCAGTACCGACCCTTCACCGTTCGTTGGACACTTCAGCACCAGCCTTTTAGTGCTTGGAAATTTCGTTACAGCGGTTCCCCCACTGGGTATTTCGCTGCCGTTCTTTCAACACTAAGCTTTTTAAGCACTGCCTACATATAGGTAATATAGTGTTAATTATTCAATATGTTTCTTTTGATGACGTTCAGCACTCGCATATTTTTTTTCAACTAGTGCTTATTTCGTGAATGGTAACACTTAGCTCATGTCTAATTTGACAGATAATTAGTTTTATCCTTCCGCTGAACGAATATCGCTGTGTACGCTTCGCTTAGTGGGCCTGCGATCGACTTAGAGAAGATGCCGATTTTGCCAAAAAAATCATCTTTTCAGATGAAGCTCATTTTGATCTTGGCGGGTAGTAAACACAATTGTCACATTTGGGGCACAGAAAACCCGCACGCATACATTGAAAAGCTGATACACCCAAAACGAGTCACTATTAAATGCGGATTTTGGTCCAGAGGCATAATTGGGTCATTTTTCGAAAATGAGCAAGGAGTGGCCGTTACAGTCAATGGCGATCGTTATCGGGCCATGTTGAACGAATTTTTGTTCACAAACATTGAAGAGGAGGATGTTGGCAACATTTTGTTTCAACAGGACGGCGGCGCTACGTTCCACACAGCCGAAGCTACACTCGATGTTTTGCACCATTTTCAAAAAAAAAAAAGAAGTTATTTGGCGGACCCTTTATTAGATATTATTTGTGTAGTAATTTCTTTTTGAGTCATCTACACCGTACTTAATATAAAATATACCTATATATACAGCACTTTTAATACAAAAACACTATCCTTTCCTTAAGTTATAACCCCCTGGTACATCCCCCATCACTTGTTAACTTTTCTTGTTAATAAACATATTTATGTTATATGAAACTTTTCCAGGCTTTGTAACTGGAAGCACGGCAACACTTAATCAAAGTGAAGCATTATTACAATACTAATATTTGAAAACTACGATTGTAGTTAGTAAACGGTGAGATGGATACATGCGTGTGTTAGGAAGTTATCCGTTTCTTAAACGCCAAATTTGGTGAGTTAAAGTTATCCGCTTGCTTGCACATGTCACAAACCATTGCATCACATTACAATTTGACAGAATGTGCACGTTTTATATCCCGCTTAGGCCGTTTATTATTAATAATTATAACTAAGCCAAACTGAATTTTTTCTTTTTACGGCACTATAGGTATACGAGTAAAACAAAAAAAGAATATAATTCACCAATGCTTCGTCGAAGCCGCAAACTATAGATATGGTCAGCAATTGATACTTGTTAGGCCGTCCTTTCTATCAATGTGGAGTCTGAGACAATTTTAGTAGAACAATTGTGTGTGGCTGTTGTTATAAATTCCAATCCAAGTAAGGAAATATTCTTCCTAGGGAGTTATGTTCCTCCTAAGGGTAGGGTAGATTATATTTTAATCTCTTGTAATGATAATCAAAATGCTATGGTTCTAGGAGATTTTAATTTAGGTGATATAGTAAGTTGGGTATGGAGTGATGATGACAATATTCTTGTACCATTTAATGTTAGGAAAGATTATGAATCTAGTGTAATTGACTCTTTGTTTTCTCTTAATTTATCTCAGATAAATAATAAAATTAATTCCTTAGGAAAACTGTTAGATCTAGTATTTGTAAATATTTCTGAAAAAGATGTCAAAAGAAGTGAAATATCAACATCATTGTTAAATGAATCTAATTCATCATAAGGAAACTTCGATTGAAATTAATTTTTATAAACTCGATACAAAATCTTTCAATAACCAGAATTTAACTTTGTGAAAGCCGATTTCAGTGCTCTTAATAACTACTTTGGTAGTATAGACTGGGTTAATGTATTCGGTAATATGGATTTAAAAAAAATGTAAGATACTTTCAAAAATATTGTAATCGACGGGTTTGCTTTGTATAAGTGCCGGCTTGTGAGAATAAAACATTGTCTAGACCTCCATGGTACAATAAGGAAATTTCTCATCTAAAAAACATTCGTAACAAAGCCTATACAAATTATAAAAATCATACTAATGATAGAATCAAAACCATATCTTATGATTGTAGAAAAAGATTTGACTGCCTTAATAAGTTATTTTATAGAAACTATATTCTAGAAATGGAATCAAAAATTAAACTAAATAGTAAATGTTTTTGGAGCTTTGTAAACTCGAAAAGGAAAACCAATGGCTTTCCGAAAACAGTGTTTTATGATGATACCTGTTCAACAGACACTCAAAGTAGCTGCGAATTATTTGCAAACTTTTTTAAGTCAATTTACAGTACAATTTACAGCTCTGAAAGTAGTTTTCTAATTCATGAATCTAGTACTTCTAAGATTAATATGGGTTCACTCCATTCAGAGCTCTCAAAGGTTTGAGTGTCATTGTTCCTAGTGCAAATCCAGGCCTAAAACAATCGTGCAATCGTACTAAAACAGTGCTCTCAAACTTTAGTTTCTCCTCTGTATTTGATTTTTAATACGTCACTTAAACAAGGTGAATTCCTAAAGGAATAGAAATCATCATTTATAACACCTGTTCACAAATCTGGTTGTCGTGGCAATGTCAAAAATTACAGTATTTCTAAGTTATCCGTTATTCCTAAGCTTTTCGAGGCACTTGTAAAAAGTGGTATTGCTTTTGAAGTGAAAGAGCATATTTCTGAAAATCAGCAGTTTTATTAGCGGAAGATCCACTTCAACGAACCTAATATCAGTTTCAAATTATGCTGTTGGTTGCATTGAAAGTGCAAATGAGGTTGGTGTGGTATATACTGACTTTTCCAAAGCTTTCGATACGGTTAACATTAAGTTATGCTAATTAAACTGAGGGATTTTGGTTTTCACTCTATTTTATTATTGTGAATCAAATCCTTCTTAATGGAAAGAGAGCAAAGAGTAAAAATTAGATATATGTATTCAGAATCGTTAAAAGTAAGTTCAGGCGTACCTCAAGGAAGCCACTTGCGTCCTCTTTTGTTCATCCTTTTCGTAAATGACTTGCTATCTAGCCTTGTTTTCGTAAAAACACTTATGTATGCTGATGATTTGAAAATATTTCTACGAATTCAATCTTTAAGTGAATGTGCTATTCTTCACAAAGCTCTTGCCCTTCTTGTTAAATGGACTTATGAAAATGGACTCAATATTAATATTACTAAATGTAATGTAATGTCTTTTTATAGACATAATAACCGAATTAATTACTATTACTGTACAAATGGCGTTAAGCTAAATCTACTAACTGAAATAAAAGATCTCGGTGTTCTTTTTTATCATCGTTTTAATTTTGCGTTACACATAAATTATGTTAAAGGCTAATTCAATGTGTGGTTTCGTTGAACGAAACTCTCGTGAATTTTCAAATTTTTCAATACTATTACAGTTGTAAACTTCGATGGTTATAGACCAGTTCTTGAATATTGTGCAGTAGTTTGGGATCCATGCTATAATAAATATTCTGATCGCCTGGAAAGATTTCAGTTTAGATTCACGAGATATGTTTTCTACAGAATGAGATGGCCTAGCATCCCGGAGTATAGTGTTAGATGCCTTTTACTAGGTTTAAAATCACTAAAGGATATAAGAGTTATGCAAAACATAGTTTTTGTGAGATATGTGTTACAATATACCATATAGTGTAACCGAATTCGCTGAGATAAATAAACATATATGCTCCTTAAAAGACAGTTTTTGTTCTCACACCGTCACAGAACTATGGTGCGAATGAGCCAATATGTCATTCAATTAACTTTTTTAATTTGTACTGCACTGAAATTAACTTTTTTTATAAGCCGTAATGCATTCAAGAAATCGTTGAATGAGAATGGGGACCACAATGGATCAATTTAGATCCGAGTGAAATTATGCGGCTTGTCGTATTATCACTCCTCCTAACCTAACCTACCTAACCAAGGCTGTTTATTCATAGAGGGTATAGTTTATTAATCTGAATTATTCTCTTAATATGAAGCGGTAAATTCCTGTACAAAACGAAATGCATTGTTTATTACATACAGCTAACTTCGGTTAATTAATTTATGTAAAGGGTTTTTCAACAGGGACGCTACAAAAGTAGAGCAACAGGCACAGCAAAAGACGCCATATTTCCTGCCACTCTTTTGACATTTCTCTTCAGTAAGGTTTGCCACTTCATGATAAAAATATAAACGAGCCAACAACGAGTCGAAATTATTAAAATTTACTACCGAAATTCGGAGTCAGTGGCCGCCTCAACGTTAAGAGCGCTACGTCCAATTTATGGTAGTCATTATCGTCCTAGCAGATCAACAACTGAGCGTCTAGTGGAAAAATTTGAATCCACAGGCACAGTACAAAATGTTCCCGTGCCAGTGAGACAAAGAAGTGCCCGTAGTGTCGAGAATATTGCTGCCGCTGAGGCTTCAGTTGCAGAAAACCCAAGTGTGTCTCTCACACGTCGTTCTCAAGCGTTGGGCATCTCTGTGACGTCGTTGTGGTGAATTTTGCTAAAAGATCTTGGCCTACATCCTTACAAGATTAAATTGACGCAAGAACTGAAGCCCCTTGACCACCAGAAACGTCATATGTTCGTGAATCGGGCTGAGCAACAACTTGAAAATGATTCGGATTTTCATCGAAAAATAATCTTCAGTGATGAGGCTCATTTCTGGCTGAATGGCTTCGTCAATAAACACAATATGCGGTCAGGCAGCAATCCACACGTACTCCATGAGTCATCATTGCATCCCGAAAAAATGACGGTTTGGTGTGGTTTATGGGCCGGCGGCGTCATTGGGCCGTACTTCTTCCGTGATGATCAAGACCGGCACGTTACTGTGAATGGAGATCGCTACCGTTCAATGATAACCGAATATTTTTAGGCCTAATTGGATGATATAGACTTGGAGAACATGTGGTTCGAACAGGACGGCGCCACAAGCCACACAGCGAATGTTTCAATCAATTTATTGGAAACTAAGTTTTGAGAACGTGTTATCTCACGAAATGGTCCAGTCGCTTGACCGCCTCGGTCGTGCGATTTGACTCCGTTAGACTATTTCCTGTAGAGCTAGGTCAAGTCTATGGTCTATGCCAACAAGCCAGCTACTATATTGATGAACTTCGTACGAATATCGAACGTGAAATTGCATCGCCCGATTTATGGTTGAAAACCGTCGAAAATTGGGTTCAGCGTCTGGACTTTTGCAAGCGTTCCCGTGGTGGCCATGCAAAAGTAATCGAGTTCCATACATAATTACATAATGGCATCAAACGTACTTTCACAAGAATACAAAATTTCATTGATATCAAAAATAGTTTATGTTTTATTAAAAAAAAATTTTGTAGCGCTCTTATTGAAAAACTCGATAGTTGTTTTTTTTTTTTGTATATTATGTTTCCAAATTCCAAATGAACATCTTATAATCCACTGGACTTTTATTAGGAAAACCATAATTTCGAAAAATTAAATTGACAAAACAAACAACAAAAAGAAAATAATATGAAAAGCGTAAAACGAATCTCCAGTTCCAGGTCCTTCTTATTCATGCAGACTCTTTTTTTTATATCCTTTCCATGCGATTTTATTACTCTGAGGAACTCTTCATCATTGCAATTATTAAACGGGGATTAAGGGACTGTCGTAAAAAAAACAACTTTCGCGCCACCTTGCTGTTACTTTGGAGGGAAAACAAATCTACAAACCAACCCGAAGTGACAGTTTCATAGAGTAAAGACTTTTACAACCAAGACCATTTTCAGAATTCCATAGCAGGAGCAGCACGCTCACGCTCATGCTTTTTAGAAAAGAGATTTTTTTATGATTTTTTAACACTCTTCGTTCAGGCCATGGGCCAAAGTAAAAGATACAATGGGGACTGATGATGATGTCCGGATGAGTGATACTGGTAACGTTTTTATACAAACATATAAATATCAATGAAGATATATAACATGACTATTTATATCTCCAGCACCAAATAGCTGTAAGTAATAAATTGACTTCGGAATCGTTTGGTAATAAAATAACTTTGTGATGGCGTGGTGCGGTGCGGTGTGATGAGAACGGTTTCCTCCAGTCCAACCACAGGAAAAAAGAGACTTGTTTTTTTTTTTTTTTGGGCAAATATAGGTTAATCAAATTGATTTTTTTGTTTGGAAGAGTGATGCTAAGATAAAAGCTGTGACACTTTATTTCAAACAATCAATCGATGATATCTAAGGACGGGGCTACAGGAATCCTTTTTTTGGTCCCTAATGAGATAAAAGCTTTTTTTTGTTGCTTAAAACTTTTAAATGGGTTTCTTTTGAATTGCTTATTATCTGGGTGGCATTAAAAAAATATTGACTCCAGGTTATTCGCTGATACATTTCTATACAAGACAAGAAGATGCGGTTTATCCTTAATTAAGATTCTACTTGAAGATATGAATCATTTCTTTTGTTTGTTTTGAGATAAATGCTATAATGATAATGGGAATTACTTTTCTGCACTTAAAACACTCGTTTGGATTATATTTTTCGTATAATAATCTCTAACAGAGTCTTTATTAGCAAATGGTTCTTTTTATAAGCTAAGCCTTTTTGTAACAGAATAGGCAGTTGGTTAACCGTTCAAGCTTTATTGTTAACTAGGTTCTTATTTAACTTTTATTTCACAATTAACTGGATAAATAATATAAAGGTGCGAACATTTTGTTTCAAAAGACAAAGACGAACGAGGTGTTGGTCGGAGATTTTGTATATAACTTCCACAGCCGAGACATATCTATATAAAGGAATTTTAAAGCCTTCTTAACTTTAGGATATACCTCTAAATAGCTCTTAGGTACAAAAGCGGTATCTATAATCAATTTTCACATAGCAACTTACTTAAAGGCCTCTTAACCACCGCGTTTAAAAGTCACTTAAAGCCATCTTAAATTATATTGTTGACATCTGAAAAGAATTGATTTTTATATTTATTACAGAAATGTGAATGTTTTTACATCAGTTTTCAGTTTTTTGTTTTAATTAAAATAGATTTGTGAGTTCTAAAAAAAAACGTTCCGATGGTTTATTAACATTATTAACATAAAAAGGCAAGGCGTGAAGCTTTCACATAAACCAAACATATTTTACGAACACATAAACAAAAACCAACATCATAAAGCAAATTTGAGTGCGGTTTTATTTCTTTTGCTTTGGACTAAACATGCAGTTGCTTATTCTCTCTTATTAGGACATTTGTAAATTTTCTTGCGTTACGTTACATTACTATTATTTAGTTATGTACCATTAGAAAATCGATAAATGATAAGAGCTTAAGCAATGTTGTTTAAAGGCAAAATTAATATTTAAGCAAACTTAACTAAATAACGCTTAAGACGTGTTTTTAAGAAAATCTAATAGATACGGATATGGGTGCATATTAACAAATTCAGAGCGATAGTGACAAATCGAAAACTCGAAGCGGCAACTAAACATTTTTATTGAGCGAAAATATTCTCTTGAGCAGCTAATTTTTGTTTGCAGGAATTTTAAACTTGAACATTAGAAAAAAACTATGCAAGCAACAAAATCGGGGCTTATGCGATTATTTAATCTTGTGTTACTTCAAATTCGTTCAAACAAAAACTTTGGATTTGAACTTCAGACTTACTTTAGCGGATACTTTAATAACTATAATAAACTATGCTAACTACAAATATTTGGTTTGCGCACCAGCTTAGAATGTAATTAGTTACAAATTCAGTGACCAGGGGTGGAAGCGGCTAAGGTGATAGTTGATTATCAATTTTTTGATTGTCGCTTTGACGATAGCTGTCTCTATCCTATCTATAGGGAAAGATAGAGAGAGTAATCGTAAAAACGACAATCACTTAATAAAGCGATCGATTTAGTCTTACGCGATACGGGCCCAGATTTCCGCCAGGACGTAGCAAAATTTCAGGTTCTTAGATCTACAGGCTGAATTGGTACCAACTTTAAGGGTATTCTTTCGCCCTGTACGACGAAAACCACTTTTTTGTACGCTATCAGTTCTGCTTAATGCAAGCATTTGGTAACAATATTTCTATTGTCTACAGGCTTTTTCGTCTTTATAGATACTGGGAAAAACAGCTTGTCAGTGAGTAATCACTTAGTGCGATGTTATAGTTGTGAGTAGATAAATATACATAAGTGTAACACACTTCAAGACAACTGAACAAATTACTTTAAGAAAGAGAAATATATTAATATACAAAACATAAACATTTTTTTTCAATAAAAAAAAATATAAAATAAGATACTTTACAGGAAGATTCTATTTCCACAGCGTAGATAGTAAAGTAGACTTAGGTGGATTTTGTTCACTATTGTTCAACTTGCCGGAAAATCCAAAGTTGGCCAACTCCGGAATTGGTCTCAACTCGAGATTTGATCGGCAATTTGAAAATTGGTTTTGTTCGCTACTTCAATATCTCAATTTAGAAGTTGAAATTCAAAAGTTGGCTAACAAGCAATTTTGAAAATTTCCCTAGGTTATTTATGACAGATGACAAAATAATTCTCGACTGAAAAGATAAAGCATCTTAAGTCAACTTAAGATGATTTGCTTTTTTTTAATGAACCCTATTACCAACACAGGGGCGCACAGTTCTGTCTTATCCGAATTCATCTATCTCACTCCCTTTCCTTTTTATAAAGGAAAAACAATCATCTTATTTTTTAAAATAGCATGGTGACATAAGGTAAAATATCTTAAGTCCACATAAGAAGTTGTGTTGTAGCGAATTAAAAATTTTAAGTGTACTTAAGATTATTTCATCTTAAAAGTTTGTGATAATTCTGAAAAGGTGAAACATCTTAAGTGGAATTAAGATACCTTACCGCGTGCAAACCCAAAAAAAAATCACCCTTACGTCGACTTAAGATAAAATAACCAAATTTTTTTTTGAAAACTGAGAAAAGGCAAACTATTTTAAGTCATAATTTGCCCTATAGCTGAATAAATATTAACAGTATCTTTCTACGATAAATTTAAAAAAAAAGTTCACGAAATTTGACCTTTAAAAAGTTTATTATAAGAAGTCTATGTATGTTTAAAAGGTTTTTTGGGAAGCTTCTTTCCACAGTTTTTTTGCTCTCCTGAAAAATGTTAAAAATTGCCTTAAAATAGGTTACCTTTTCAGTCGAGAATTTGATAGTCTCAACTTTTGACTACCAAAAACTGTCACTTATTTTAAAATTTGAAAAATGATTTATAAAAGACAAGGCATAGAGGATTGTAAATGAATTCAATGTTTCACCGCCTGGAAAAAAATAATATCATTTGTTTTGTTTATTTATTTCTAACATTGGCTGAAAATACGTTCGTTGAGAGCGGACGTTTTCAGTGCCTGCTGATGATGCTTCTGAAACCATATCTGTAGGAATATCCGTGGTGGATGACATATAAACGAATCCTGCCATCTCCGATGATATAACATATTGTTTATAAATGATGGAGACGTTAATGTCACATTCTTCGAGGAGGCTCATAGCAGTGCGCTGGAAAATATGGATAAGCCAGTTTCAAGCAGTGACGCAACGGTCCAACTGCGGACTGTTGAAAACCAAGTAGACGATTCATTTTTGTCGAACCAAGGTGAAGTAGTTGACTTTCAAGGTACAAATAATTTTCTTCATCTTCGCTGCTTGAAGATGATGGCCATTACTCCTAGAAATAATTATTACTGAACATTTTTATTTACAAATGTTTATTTTATTTTTACTTATTTTCGACATCCGATGTCAAGAGAAATCGAACAACAACTAGAGTGAATAAATTAAAAATCAAACAAAATACCAAGTTTGCTCCTTTAACTTCTAAAATTTTCGGGAGTTGAAAAAATCCAAAGTTGATCAACATGTAGAGGTGTACAACATCATTGCTAGCTAAGATAAAGAGAAGGGGTCCTAAGTGCATTCCCTGAGGAACTCCCGATTTGGCTATGAAGGGGTTGGAGACAATGTTTCTGAATTTATCTTGGTATAGCATCTATTTTGGAGATTGGATAAAGTCCAAGTGATGAGTTCAGGGGGAAACCCATAAACTTTTAATTCATACAAAATTTTTCTATGAGAAAGTTGATCAAAAGTCTTCGAGTAGTCCGCATAGATGCAATCAAGTTCTTGTTCCCGTTCTAATGCATCAGAGCAATTATTTAATAATATGTATTAGTAAGTTTTTTACCGTTGATCGCTTTTTCATGAAACCTTGTTGTTGTTTGAAAATAATATTTTTACCATCACACACAAACTGCTCAATAACCTTAGGAAAACAAGATAGTTTACCAATTGGCCTCTAATTACATAATATCAGATTTGCTACCCTTTTTCAAAATTGGTGCAATATAGGATTTTGGGTAGATAGAGAAAAAAGTTGTAGAAGAGTTGAATCTAATATTGTTATACATTTTTTAAGATTATTGGAGGGATTCCATCTGGTCCAGATAAGTAATCATCATGAAGTAAGGACAGATAATATAAGACTTTGTCTATTGTGATTGTAATATAATTGAAGGTGGATTGAGGAGAATCTCGTAAGTACAAAAAGAAATCTTCGTCTACGATCAGAGGCATATCAATGAAAGACTGACTAAAAATGCTTGCAAAAGCAACACAATTTTCCGGAGTTCTCCTTTAGACATTATTGTCATAGGTAAAAAATTGACTGGACAGCCATCAGATTTCTTTTTCAAATTAACAAATTTCCAAAAACTTTTTGGGTCTAGCTATACTTAGTGTTTATTGTTTACTTCTTCATTTTTGAGTAGTGTGAAGTTTGATTTAAACATCGACATTATTTGAGCTTTGTAATCGAGCACAATAATAATGTCCTAAAGACAGGGCCGGACCAACCATATGTGCAAGATGTGCAAATGCACAGGGCGCAAAGTTCTGTGGGCGCATTAACAGGAGCAAGAAAATGTAATCTGATCCTGTGCAAACAAATATTAACTGCCATTTGCATTTTAACCAAAAAACTTGTTCAAATAATCCCAAAATACCATTCATCACAACTGTGCTAAGTTATTGCTTGTACACTTACTAACATCACTTTCATTGTTGCACTCAAAATATGGTAAAATTAATTTAAAATCCCACTAGACTTTCGCACTGAAAGTCTACCTCCTGGGTAATGTGAAAAAGTCTTATGCATGTGTATCAGTGTATGTATACAAATATAAAAAAGTGGAGCTTTCTACAAATTTTGCACAGGGCGCAAGTTTGGCTGGCGCCGGCCCTGTCTATAGAGCAAGTACAAAATACCTTCATACAATGTTCATAAATAGTTTCTTTGATCATCATGACACTATGCTTCACAACATGAATTGAATAAATGACAAATGGGACTTATTTCGTTGGTTAAATAAAAGTGAGTACAACGGCATCGACTTAATTGGTCAGTTAATATTTACGATATATGGGAGATCTCAGCAATCTCCCAAATATAAACAAAATTCCTTAGCAAAATGTCTCAGTTTTCTGTCAAATACTGAAGAAATAAAAATTTTGATTCGCCTACTCAATTAGAAAATTAGTGACGATTCTAAGGGCCAGTTTCACAGTCGACACTTACCGGAATAAGTGGCACTTTAGTTTCCCATATAAGCTAAATTCCATAGCCAGCGTAAGTGGAACTTAAGTCACAAATATCGGAGACTTAAGGGCCACTTATTTCGGTAACAGTGCACTGAGATATTGGGAATTAATCTTTTACATTCCCCACTTAAGTGTCATTTTTCTGACTGTGAAACTGGCCCTAAGCTTCAGTTTTTCAGTGGGAGATTAAAATTAAACTACATTTAACTCATCAACTCATCATCATAAAATTGGAATTTAACTCAGGATTAACTGAACAGATGCTTTTAATGTATCGTACCGCATGCATTCTCCACCAGAAAACTACTTCCTCAGTTATACTAACTGTGGGTTAGTATATAATCTTAGAGTTAACTAACACTGGTTCAACTCAAGACTAAAAACTGGTCCTTAAAGCCTGAAATATAAAATGAATATAAATATCAATTTAAATGTGTCGCAGTTTAATATGTTGATATATGCATTGATAAAATAATGAATGTTCACCTTCCTTTATTTCTTGATAAATATAGTGTTACCATTGGGATAGAATAGGAAAACAATATTTTTGTATACTCAAAGGTTTCAGAATACGTAGTCACAAGTACTAAAAATAAACTCTCTAAAACGAAAAATTCAACAATATCTATTTATAACCATGGTTTTATTGAAGAACATAATTGTGTAGAACAATTCTAGCTATTCTTTTTTTTTCTGAAATAATTCAAATATGTATATTATTATTTCTTTTTCAGGTATCCTGGTATCAAAACTCATTCCCTATCCAAACGACAGATAGAAGAATTATGTCGTCAAGAGGAAACCGACATACACTGACTGTACGTCACATCCAAACGGAAGATTTCGGAAACTACAGGTATGTAAGTGCGGCGCAGAGAGGATTCATTTTTTTTAATCTACATTATAGACGCTTGACTTTTGCGGGATAAGAATAACGTATGACGCATAAAGGATGTATGATAGCGTCGGAATTTTCATTTTATAATTTTTGTAAAGGAGATTGCCTCCGGTTTCAGAAATAATGTACCTACATGTATACATATGTTCGTAGACTTCAATCCTGAATAACCATATGCCGCAGAAGAGAGAGAATTTAAATCAGTTTTTAGAGTGAAGTGCCTGTGCAGGATATATCCAAATACATTTACATGGTAGCACATGATAAAGGGTGGTCCAAAAATTATAAGTGGATTTTAAACTCAAATACGTTTTTGACAAAACTAAAAGGAATTTTTTTTAGAAAATAATAACAAAATAATAACTTTTAGGTGACCACCATTTTGGTTTTTGTAAAACTCCAATATTTTCATGAAATCTTTTTTTAACTTTTAAAGAATTTGTCATATTACATAAGTTGACTATATAGGTAGGTAGGTATAGATAAATGAGAGTCTAGGATAATTTTTAAGTTTTCCGAAAGAGTTATGATGTATAAAGTATACAAGATTGAAGTGTTTGAGAGGGCGCAGTGTCCTAGAATAGAAGTTGTTTTGGATATTATTCCAAACAAGTTCTTAACGACCGACGACGGCGACGCCTGCGATCAACATAAACTAAATTGATTTTTTTATTAAACTTGATTCGGGGTCACATTGCAAGAGCTCGCGTTGTTCCATGAAAAGCTTAATTTTTGGTGCTTACATATTACATTGCTAACGATCAATATTATCTGCGTCTAGCGGCTATATTCTGCCCGCTACATTCCCCTCTTTAGACAGTCGAAGGCGAACAGGATAAAAAAGCGCTTCTGTAACTCGTCCACGTCGGCAGTATAACTCTGTGACTAGGTGGCTCCTTTGAAAATGAGACGTCCTCGCTCGCAAATCGCAGAACAGAGTGCATTCGATTCAGTAGAACAACTGTATTCGATAAACAATGAATTTTTATCTGATATCTATTGGAAAATCGAATTCTTGTTATGGCGAAACATTAGTTTTAAGCAAAGACAGTCAGGGCTCAGGGGTTCTAGTTTTCAAGTAAAAAGAATGCCTATTAATTTTACTATATGGATCTTTGGCCAAGACTCTACAGGAACAATATTGGTATCAAATGAAAAGTGACTTTAAGCTTGTTATATAGGTGGATAAGTGAAAAAAAATGTTTTTACTTTTACTTTTTGGCTTATGTAATTAAACCTTTACCCTGGAGGCCACACGAGCGAGTACTCAGTAGCGAGTTTGTTACAAAAATTTACCGTCACATTCTTATTTGTATCTAGTTTACATTGGATTTTTGGCAAAAAATTCATGTAGTCTGCACTGAACTTGTTAAAAATTGCAAGTGAGATCGCCGGGACGAAACGCAAATTTTTATGGACTAAAGGCCGTTAAAAGCTATTTTGAATCAATAATTCAACAAGTCCAGTTAAATAGTGCTAAGTCTTCTACTTGGTTGATGTATTTCAGTAGTAGGTTATATAGAATTTGTTTTATAAAACCTTCATGTAAATGTTTTCGTTATAGTGAAAATCAACAAATCTAATGCCAATTATATAGCTTGGAAAACCCCGTAACGACTTTTACAGTTAAGGACCTATTAGCCTGCTAAAGTAACATTGGTAAAATACTTGAAAAATTTATTCTACAAAAAACCTTACATTTTCTTAACGATAAATGTATCATTCCCCCTCAACAGTTTGGATTTCGTATGAACCACAATACGTCCCACAAAATAATATGAACTAGTATCACCTGCGGTCGAAATTCGACCATCTGTGATTTGATTTTTTTTTGTTAAAAATACAATTTTTGAAGGTTTTTTCTTTCGTTTTCAAATCTGCTCCAGAAATATCCTATTTACTCCACTTTTTTTACAAATCTGCTCCGAAATTTTACTACTGAGGTTCTTTCAAATGGTATATTTTTTATTGTCGGGCGTTCGGTTTAAGTAGGTATATTAAAAAGGGAGCACACAAAAATTGTTAACGTATTAATATATAGAGATATGTCATCATCAAAAACAAAATTTTAATAATAAGAAATTGACTGACATTGGATGGTATGCATAACAAAGAGCAGCTTCTCAAAGCTCAACTTTTAAGAGCCAGGTGCTCCATTTGGTATGATCAAAACACTAAAGAAGGTGACTTTAATTCAGCGATCGATGCAATTTATAGCACTCATGTTCCTATCATCACACCAGTTGTCCATGGGGACGAGTGCGTTAACAGAAAAGGATTCCACAGCATTAATGTTCAGGCAGCATGCAATTGCAGAGATGAGTTTACGAGTGTTAACCATTCATGGCCACGATCGGTGCATGATGCAATAAATTGAAAAAAAATTCTCTCGTATTTAAAATCATGCAATGGAAAAACTAGTGCCATTTTACTTGGTAATTCAGGATACGAACTTACTCCCTGACTTTAAACAACGTGTATATACACAAAACCCAGATACTCCTGTCCAAAATATAAGTGCCTAACTCGATCGCAAACGAGTTATAATTGAACGTTGTTTTGTACAATTCAAGCTACGTTTTCCCATCCTTCACAATAAAATGTGATTCATAACAGAAAAATTTCAACGCTTACACTCCTAATTCTTAGAGAAAAACTGATTTTCAATCAAAAACAATACCGAATGATATAAAAGCCTACCTTGGCTTTCTATTATAAATCATAGAAATGATTTTCAAATACAAAAAAAAAGAATTGAAAATGACTCGGGGTATGAGAGCACCTACTCCGTGTGAAGGAGGAAGTGCTCACTGGTTGGAGTATAATTTTATTCATATGAAACGGTGGCAGGTACTTTTTTTTGAGCATCTTCTCTGATTCTTCTGGAGCATTCGCTCTGAGTACGTGCAACGTGTTATTTATATCACCCAGTTTTACTTGATGTTGAAAAAGCTTACGACTTTGTGTGGCACAAAGAGCTAATACATTATATTAATTACAAACAATTTCCCTGGGTATTTAATAAAAATAATTCAAAGCTTGTTAAATAACAGACAGTATCTTGCTATGTTGAATGGTAGGTATCTAACGGGTGATTTTTAAGCTGGTTTGGTTTTGGCAACACTGGTTTTGACAGCTGACGTGTGTTTAGTACCTTGTGTCACTGTCAAACAGCTTCAGTTTGGTTTGCAATCTAACCATGGATCGTCTTACGAATGAACAACGCTTGCAAATTATTGAATTTTACTATCAAAATTCGTGCTCGGTTCGAAATGTTCATCGCGCGCTGCTTGTGTTCAGCGATGAGGCTCATTTTTGGTTGAATGGGTACGTAAATAAGCAAAATTGCCGCATTTGGAGTGAAGATCAGCCAGAAGCATTGCAACAGCTACCAATGCATCCCGAAAAAGCCACTGTTTGGTGCGGTTTATGGGCCGGCGGCATTATTGGGCCTATTTCTTCAAAGATGATGCGAATCGCAGCGTTACTGTCAATGGTGAACGCTACCGAGCGATGATAACAAACTTTTTTTTGCCCGAAATGGAAGTTCTTGACTTGCATGATATGTGGTTTCAACAAGACGGTGCCACATGCCACACAGCACGCGAAACAATGGCGCAATTGCGAGGCGAGTTTGGTGAACAGTTAATTTCACGTTTCGGGCCGGTCAATTGGCCGCCTAGATCGTGCGATTTGACACCATTAGATTATTTTTTGTGGGGGTATGTCAAGGCTAATGTCTATAAGGACAAGCCCGCTTCGATTGACGCACTGGAAGCCAACATCCATGCGTTCATTCGTGAGATACCGGCCGATATGTGTGAAAGAGTATGCCAAAATTGGACTCAGCGGATGGGCTACCTAAGACGCAGCCGCGGTCAACATTTGCATGAAATTATCTTTAAACATTAAATTGCAAGGTTCAAACTATCGATTCAAATAAATATTTCATTAATTTTTTCGAATTTGTTGTGTTTTTTTTTTTAAAAAAAGTTCTAAACCTCTTAAAAAATCACCCATTATATGTTCTTCTCTTAAAGCAGTACGTTCAAGAGTTCCTCAAGGTTACGTTCTGTCTCCAACGCTCTTTAACTCATTAATATTTTCAATTCAGACTTTCCTAGTTTACGAGACTGCGATTTTGTAATGTATGCAGATGATATTTCTATATAAGCTTCTGATGAATACGGTTCTTTTGCTGTTCACAATATTCAAAATGCGCTTACTGTTATCTTTGAATATTATAACCACTGGAAGATTAAAATAAATGCTCGGAAGAGTCAGGCTATCTTTTTCACAAGAAAAAAAAAACACTTTTTTTTACCCAGCACAAATTTCAAAATATATAATTGTGACATTCCCTGTGTTGACTCTGTTAAGTACTTAGGTGTTTACTCAGACAAGAAATAAACTTTCAGGGAATACACAAAACATACAGTAAAAAAAAAAAAAATAGCAACAAGATCGTTTGTTATTATTAAACAACCAGAACATATATGGCGAAAATGCGCCAAAATTCATTCCAGAAAACTTCAAATATCTCAAAATAAAGTATTGAAGATGAGGCAATCCACAGGGAAGGGTTATCTTACGATCTCACCTCTCCTCTGGGTCTTCGTTTTTAACAAAATTCTTACAAGATTTAGGAATCAGGGTATTAAAATTGTGGCCTATGGAGACGACAAAGTAATTTTGATATCTGGTTAGTTTCTTACCGCAATCAAAGATATTATGAAATCTGCACTTAAAGAACTACTATCTTCTTGGGCAGCACAAAACGGTCTCGGGCCAACCCTACAAAAATTCATGAAGAAAAAGAAATAAGAGGACTTTACTCCTCCCAAGCTTAATGACATTCCTCTGAAACTTTCCAAAGAAGCTAAATATCTTGGCGTAGTCCTTGATTCCAAGCTTAGCTAGAAACGGAACACAGAGGAAAGAATGAAAATTGCACTTTGTGCTTTCTACACATGCAATAAAACCTTTGAAACAAGGTGGGGCATGCGACCGCAAGTCATCCAGTGGATGTGGCAATTGTTCATCCTGTACTTGCCTTCGGTTCGATTGTGTGGTGGAACGCTGTAGAAAAGGATAGCTATCTCAAAAACCTGACCAAGGTACAGAGACTAGCCTGCATAGGAATAACGGGGGCATGGAGGTCTACGCCACAAGCAGGGCACTTCGACTTAAAGAAATGGGCTATTGGGAACACAGCACCTATGGTCATGGGTCTATCTTGCAAAGGTATGACACAGTGGCCGGATTTGATGTGACGACTGACTACGTACCACCTGTAATAGAGTTTAACAAAAAATTCTCTATTTTGATACCTGAAAGGCATGGATGGGAACCCAACTCACTAATCAGTGAAAAGGGTATCACCTTCTACACTGATGGGTCAGAAATAGAAGAAGGAACAGGAGCTGGGGTGTTTTGTGTAAGTCTTAAGAGAATCATAAAGGGTTTTCCAATAAGAGGTGTTATTTTGAATAGCCCGCTATTTCGGTAGCTGTCACTTTTGAAGCTGTCATTTTTTGACATTTGACAAGTAGAAACTACGTCATTAATAAAAATGGAACGATACACGCTTCAACAACGCATTAAAATTATTAAAATTCACTATAAAAATGGTGAAAATTTGGCAGAGACGGTTCGTTAAACTAAAACATTTTTGGGTCGTCGTGAAGCACCTTGTCGGACCGCAATACACAAGCAATGGAACCATCGATCTTTTACGGGAAAAGTTTCCGGACCGTGTTATCTCTCGAAGAGGTGATCACAATTGGCTACCGAGATCTTGTGATTTAACACCTTGCGACTTTTTCCTTTGGGGCCACGTGAAAGATAAGGTCTACGCCAACAGCCCAGCGTCGATTCAAGACCTCAAAGATGGAATTCGTGAGGCTATCGAGGACATAGGGCAGCCACTTTGCGATTTGGTTATGGAAAATTTCATGAAAAGGATATGGTCCTGTAAGCGTGGTCGTGGCGGCCATTTGGCTGATGTTGTGTTCCATTATTAACGGCATACCTTCCTCTTTATAATGAAATAAACATCCGATCATTTATCTCAAAAAATACCATTTTTCTTTGAATATCAAAATAACACCTCTTATTGGAAAACCCTTTATAAACTCCCAAATGAGTGTAGTGTCTTTCAAGCTGAGATTTACGCTTTTGAAAAAGCGGATGAAATAGTTCGCTAGAAACAACTGAACTCGTCGGAGATCACATTGTTCGTGGACAGCCAAGCTGCCATCAAAGCATTATCCAGTGAGACTATAAAATCCAAGACAGGTAGTAAAATGCCGAGGAATACTTAAGAATATTTGCAACACCAACCAAGTCAAACTCTGCTGGGTGGCACAATGGCCACTAGATTGGGTGTATTAGCACCCAATTTCTGTAGGAGCTGTCAGGATGTCGAAGAAATTGAAACCATCAAACACCTGCTTTGCGATTGTCCAAACCTTCAAACAAATCGTCTCCGACATTTTGGAAACAGATTTGTTGGAAAACTGGACGATCTAGCGCAGGTCTCAATGGTAAACATGAGAAAATATACAGAGGACACAGGCTGGTTCGCAAATGAACCAGTCTATGCTAGTCTTTAATTTAGGAGCATCTCTGCTTTTTATATTAAGGGGATCACAATGGACCAATAGCCCCCTTGAACGCAACAGCCTCCGGTTGTGCAAGCTCCTCCTAACCTCACCTATTTGAAAACGTTTTTTTTTTTAATTCCATATTTTTCTTTCAAATATTACTTTTTAAATCTGCCATGCAATTTGGATTCATAAATTTATTTTCAGTAGATAAATATTAATTATCATATCTCTGACTTCAATCTGTAAAAATATAAAATTTTAAATGGAAACAATAAATATATACCATCTAAATCCCGGGATTTGTACAGGCAAATGGACCATCTCCACAAACGGTCACGTGATGGATGACTCAGTTGCAGACGTAAAAGAGGTGAAGCATTCCTCATCATTAGTCATCAATTCTCTAAATGCTTTTTTGGGTCTTCAATTAAATTAAACCCATTGACCATTTCTACCGTGATTCTCTTCAAAAAGTGATTGACAAGATACGATAACAAAAACTCATTATTGTATGGTTGCATTTTCGGAAAAGAGTATTATATTTTATTGAAAAGTATTGTTTCGTTCTAAAGATATACATTTTTTAAAATTCACTTAATAGCTATTTATGATCCACCCTGCATAAAGGTATTAATGGAATTGTACCTTAACTTTTATACTGCGGCATGTGATAATAATGCTTCCCTGAATGGGAATTTGAGACTTGATTTTATAAAGTTAACGAAATTTAATCTTTTCTCATTAATTGGATGGGATGTTTCATCATTTTGAATTCTTGATGTTATATACATATTTTTACGTATGTATGTATATGTGAATAAGGATATAATAAATTGTGCAAGTTTTAAGGAGCAGTAAAAACTGAAATTATTATAATTGTATGATTGCTTTATTAGAAAAAATAATTTAACATTTCTTAAATTAATAAATTTATTTATTTCATTAAAACATAAACAAATTTAATTAATTTTTTTTATTAAATTTGCTTCCGTGACAGCTCGTGGAGAGCCAAGGTTATAGTGAGTTACAATAACTCTTAACCATTTCTGTGTGCATGCTTCGCGCGACTTGAAATAAAAAAAATAATTATTATTATAATTATATTTTTCTTTATTTTCGAATTAACGTTACAAATAAATATCAAAAGAATATATGGAAATGGCTAGTTGCCGTCTGCCAGGAAATGATATTTCATACAAAAACTAAAAGATTAATATAAAATTGATAGATTTATTACTTGTAGTCTTAAATTCAAAATTAATAGCTTAAAAATTTGAATATGTAATTAGAAGAAAAAGTACTGGTTTATAATTATTTAGAATGTTGATAGTTTATTTAAAATAAGTACAATAATTGATAGTAAAAATATTTTTCTTTTATATTTGACTTTTACTTGTTGACGATACAGATGCACGATTCAAATGTTTAAGATAGATTTGTTCATCTACTTTCGATAAGACAATCGCAAAAAGTCCCTGCCAGCTATTTATATATTAGATTCCGTAAGATCCAAAAGAATACCATGGGTTTATGCGAGAGCACTCCATTCTTTAAACGGTGATGATTTTGTCAGCAGAAGGTTTGTCATAATAGATTTATGAAGGCTTTCCCCAGGTTTCTTCATCGTATTGATCAGGAAATCAGAATTTGCTTTTAAGTTCTTAATGTAGAGGGGGATAATACCCGACTCTACATGGATAGCGTATGTTGGTGTCGCATTTGGTAAGAGAAACAGACGTTTGAAAAACAACCTTTGAATGAGTTCGAATTCTTCAAAGTAAGTACACCATACCACATGCAAGTATTGATGGTGGCTTCGAAAACCCGATACTTAGAGCCCAAGTCTATAATTATTTTGGTTTGCAAAAAAGTTCAGCCACATAACGCTTAGTCCAATTTTGGCTTCCTCCTTCCTTTTATTTCACTTGATTCGTAAAAATAACGTTTGCTGACAAAAGTACTCCTAGATATTTGAATTCCTGCACCACCTCTATGCCATCGTTATTGAGAAACCAACACTCCTCGTCCTCCTTTAGCCTTTTACTTTTTCGAGCTTCAAACACCATAATTTTTGTTTTTATGCTGTTTATCTTCAGATCCCAGTGTTGACAGTACCTCTAAAGCTTGTTAATTTGGAGCTTAAGAGAAGAAGGATTGTCTTGTCTGCCAACATGACAAGAGCGTCCGCATAGAGTAGTACTTTGATAAATATTTCAGAAATACTAACACAAAGAAAGAATATTGGACTCAAGATACATCCCTGCGGAACACCTGTCATCGTATCAAACCAAATAAAAAAAAATATAGGGGCCAAATTTAAGTCCACCGGTGCTGGTGGAGGACTCTGACCCTGCTGGGCTGCATAAACAGTACATTTATAAACAAAACTGTTACAAATCTACAACACTTCCTTATTAATTTAACACTTGTTCGAACTTTTTAATTCAAGACTCGTTAAATTTTTTTTCTCGGAGTGTATGACTTGTGAACTAGATGGACAGCGTTTATAAATTCGATGAAACTTTGATATTTTAATTGCCTTTCCTTTTTGTCTTACATTTCACAAAAAAATTTGCTAAAAAAGTTTTCAATATTGTCATCGAGTACCTACACCAGCAGCCCACCAGGTTTGCCGTAAAAGAATAATTATTAAATTGAACCAAAACGTTGTTTTTTTAACATTGAATCTCTCCGGCAAACAACATACATAGATTCAGGAATCAGAACATCTACGAATTAAGAATATGCTCATTCTTTCGTTGTTTGCCCCCTCCCCCTCACTATACACTACACAACCAATTCAAAATTTATTTTTCTACTGTGGAATAAAATAAAATATGAAGAACAATTGATTTGAAGTCTTTAAACTTAATATTTATTAAAATTTCTTTTTATCATTTCAGCTGTGTTGCGGACAACTCTCTTGGACGATCACGAAAATACATGGAACTTTCCGGACGCCCAGGACCAGCTGAATTCTATTCTCCCAAATGGGGAAGGTCTTCAGACAGTTACAACCTTACATGGAAAATTGACAGCTACCCACCATTGGAGGAGGTCCGTCTCCTTTATCGCAGAGTGATGGTAAGTGACAACGAACTTTTTCAGAAAAGATTCAAAATTCTTGGCCCAATACTCATATAAAAGCTAGATTATTTGAAAACAATTTTTCATTTACGGTTGAATTTGTTTTGATTGACCATATATACACTCATGGACAACAAACATAACGTAAATTGCTTCTTGTAAGGACTCCAAAGTTTTTTTTTTTTTTTATTTTTCTACCCATAAAGGACAATATTTGTATGGAGGTTGCTGTTCAATTAGTTGTCCGTTCAATATTGATATTGAATGGCGTACAATTAATGGAATGGACACGAGAAGGTGATTTTCGTATCCTGGTACAAATTTAAAAGGCGAAAAAAGCGAAATATGCAATTTTTTTTATCGGTGCAACTAAGTTACACATTCATGTATCTCCTGCACAGAAGTGGAAGTCACATGGCATAGTCCTTGACGATGATGCTTCGATATAGTGCTTGGGTCAATTTAAAAAAAAAAAGAACTGAGAACGTTCAATTTTTCGATTAAGTTTCGTAATAAACTCGATTGCAGATTTTTGTTAGTCGCATCCTTGATGAATGTATCCCTCTATCAAAGAGAATAAACCTCCTTCCTACCTTAATTATTACTGTCGAAACGGTCGCCAGTGATTCGTTGAACATTTTCCAATATCATATCGTCTGCTGCAGCATTTTATGTGAGGAAGTTAATTTGATTTAAAATTTAATTTCACTGCGATTCATATTGAGGGCGTTTGCATTTTTAATATTTTGTGTGAGGTTTCATACTGAAAGTTCTATAATATTGAAACTGGGTTTTATTGATGTTTTTTTTGGTGAATTTTATAAAACGCAAGCAATTTACTGCTACAATGATGAAAAGAAAAAAAACATAATGCGCTTAAATTTGCAGATTTAATAAAATAAAAGCACGCGTGGAATTAAAGTTGGTCGATTATAAAAATTAATAAAACCGACAGCAAATTTTGATGGGGATGTGTATTTGTATGACCAAAATATTAGTATGTATTTATGGGGGTTTGTAGGTATATTTGTTTTGGTATCGAATACAAAAGTCTGGAAAGTTTTTTTTCTCAGCCTCAGGTTTAAAATTGCGATTTTTCCAATTTGTTTGTCAGGCGGGATATAACCTGCATCTCGCTATCTCTATATAAATACAAGACCTACGTTATCATATTTTGGTTCTACAGCCATCACTCCCGAAGTTTGCCTTCGGCCCTCAGACTTTTGATTTGTATACGAGAATCGTGAGATGGCTCGTTTTCCCCTCACACTGTTGTCTTATTTTTTGGCATGAAGTTTAAATTTTTCCTGGAAGAAAATATCTTTCATATTAATTGAAGGCACAAGTTTATCATCGTTTTAAATAACATGCCACCCGCAGATTAAAATAATTTCAGAAATAGCTTAATCAAATACTAGAGAAAATGGAAAATGGTCAACAATAAGCATTTTAAACGAAAATAATCGGCTTTTTTGAGACTTTTTTCCTTAATTGTTAGCTTTGAACTTTTCCACCGAAAGAGATATCTGGACTTCTTATGGATCGCAAAAGTATTTCATATTTTGGAAGAATTGGGGCTTTATCTATAAAAATAGATATATTCGTTTCTACTTATTTTCTAGCTCTCAAAGATCCAGGTTTAATTTTCGAGACTGAGTCTGATGGTTTCAAGTTTGTAGCGCTAGCATTTGACACCTGTCAAACTCGGCTGTCATATGAGGTGTCACAATATTAGTTGAATGTTTACCATTTACGAAAATGGATCGCTTAACAATCGAACAACGAGTTAAAATTATTAAAACTTACTACAAAAATGGTGATTCCAACGTAGCCACTTTTCGAGTACTACGTGATTATTATGGTTGTCATAATCGACCGCCTACGCAAGTGATCGGTAAAATTGTGAACAAATTTGAAGATAGTGGAAGCGTTACTGATGTCGTGAGGCCTGTGCATCATCGTAATGTACGCTCAGTCGAAAATATTGTTGCTGCAAGTGCAAGTGTTGCTGTTGATCCGAATTTATCGATTTCCAGGATTTTGCAGCAATTGGTCAAATTATAACTGATTGTTTTTGGCCGGAGATTGAAGATCATGACTTAGATGATATTTGGTTCCAACAAGACGGGGCAACAAGCCACACAACATGGCCAATTATGGCTTTATTGCATGAGAAGTTTTCTGGTGGCGTAATTTCACGTTTTGGCGACGTCAATTAACCACCAAGGTCATGCGACTTGACATCGCTCGATTTTTTTTCTGTAAAGCTACGAAAAAGACCGTGTTGACACAAATAATCCCCAAACTCTAGACGCATTTAAAATCAACCTTACTCAAGTTATGGCCGAGATACCGCTCGATATTTTTGCGAAAAAGTGGTCAAAAATTACCTAAAAAGAATCGCATACTGCGAATCTTCACAAGGTGGCCATTTGAATGAAATTGGTTTTCACACTTAATGGCAAAGTCCGAACTTTATAATGAAATAAAATTTTCATCAAAAATGTACTGTTGTGTCTGTTTTATTTAGCTTTACTTTCGAAACCGAAAAATTGATAACCCTTTACTTTCAATCTAAATATTTTATAAGAAGAAAATAGTAGCAATACCGGCAAAAGTCATTGGCGCAAAATTTCAAACGATTTAGTAAAGTGTTAAATTATTTTTAGTATGATACTAGCTTAAAAAGAGTATTTTGCTAATTTTAAACGAGTTTAACATGATACTATCTCTTAGCATTTCACTAAAGTTAAAATCGCCAGATTGCTGTTTTATCTTTTTAACTTATTAATAAATCCATATGTCACTTTGACATAGAAAAATTTAAAAAAGGTATGTTTGCTTCATTTTTTGCACGAAATGTCACTGTTTTAGGCGCTTTCAGCTTGAGTTTCGTAAGAAAATGGGTTTAGTATGATACTAGTTAAAAAGTGTTTAAAACTAACAACATTTTAGTAAAGAGTTATAAAGTTAGTAAAGTGTTAACTAGTATCATGCTTACACCTTGACATCAGGCTGTTTAAAATTTTCCGCCATTCTTTTCACTTTAGATCGTTTTGTAGTGAGCGTGTTAAGGGTTTTTCAATTAAGTTTTTTTTATATTTGAAAGGTCCATGTATGTCATTATGGATAGAATATGACATCGTTCAAATTCCAGCCTGAGCTTCTTACAGTAGCACGGATCCGAGTTGTTATGTTTTCAATGACTCTTCAGCATAGATCCTCTGTTATGTTCAACATAAGGGCATTGGTCGATTGTGGATTATTTGCATAGACCTGCGACTTTAGGAAACCCCACAAGAAAATATCTAACGGGGTCAAATCGCACGATCTTGGTGGCCAATTTATTGTTGACTGAATCGGTCGACTCAATTTTTGCCACCAATAGTTTAATAGTCGACTGAGAAAGCCAACCATTTAAACCATGCCAAGAAAAAAGGCTTTTAAAGTTTTCAGTTGAAAATCGAATTTGAAAATACTTAAATGGTGTCTGAGAGGCTTAAGGCTGAGAACAAAACGTCTTAGACCGACATCTCGATAATCAGGAGAATTATTCTGAATTTTTGGTATATCATTCATTTGGTTAAACCTCTAACGCAAAAAGTTGATTTTCTTTCAAACTTAACAGCCGTCTGACGGGGAGAAGGCTGAAACGGAATCGTCTGAGACCTAAAGGGTTTTCCAATAAGAGGTGTTATTTTGAATAGCCCGCTATTTCGGTAGCTGTCACTTTTGAAGCTGTCATTTTTTGACATTTGACAAGTAGAAACTACGCCATTAATAAAAATGGAACGATACACGCTTCAACAACGCATTGAAATTATTAAAATTCACTATAAAAATGGTGAAAATTTGGCAGAGACGGTTCGTAAAACTAAAACATTTTTGGGTCGTCGTGAAGCACCTTGTCGGACCGCAATACAGAAATTGGTGGACAAATTCGAGCTGTTGGGACAAGTAAGTGATGTGAAGAATAAGACCCGTGCACGTCGCTCAAGAACAACTGAGAATATTTCCGTTGTAGCCCAAAGTGTTGAAGAAAACCCACCCCATTCCACAAACGTCAATACACCGTATTTTGCATAAAGACTTGGGTCTTAAGGCTTATAAAGTTCAGTTAACACAAGAACTCAAGCCGGCTGATCATCAACAATGCCGTGTCTTTGCTGATTGGGTCCTTGAAATGCATGAAAATGATCCGGAATTTCATCAAAAAATCATCTTGACTGATGTGGCCCATTTCCACCTCGGAGGCTACGTCAACAAGCAAAACTGTCGCATCTAGGGCTCGGAAAACCCAAGAGTTATTGTTGAAAAGCCTCTCCATCCTCAACGCGTGACTGTTTGGTGCGGTTTATGGTCCGGCGGGGTCATTGGACCTTACTTTTTCGAAAATGAGGCTGGAGCAACAGTTACGGTCAATGGATTGCGCTATCGAGAAATGATTAATGATTTTTTATGGCCGGAATTGGATGGTATTGATCTGGACAACGTTTACTTTCAACAAGACGGCGCTACGTGCCACACAAGCAATGAAACCATCGATCTTTTACGGGAAAAGTTTCCGGACCGTGTTATCTCTCGAAGAGGTGATCACAATTGGCCACCGAGATCTTGTGATTTAACACCTTGCGACTTCTTCCCTTGAGGCCACGTGAAAGATAAGGTCTACGCGAACAGCCCAGCGTCGATTCAAGACCTCAAAGATGGAATTCGTGAGGCTATCGAATAGGGCAGCCACTTTGCGATTTGGTTATGGAAAATTTCATGAAAAGGATATGGTCCTGTAAGCGTGGTCGGGGGGCCATTTGTCTGATGTTGTGTTTCATTATTAACGGCATACCTTCTTCTTTATAATGAAATAAACATTCGATCATTTATCTCAACAAATGCCATTTTTCTTTGAATATCAAAATAACACCTCTTATTGGAAAACCCTTTATATACTTTTAATCTGTCCACAATTAGCTATTGTTTGTATATAATTTAAAGTGGTTATACCTCCAACTCAAAAATCGGAAAAAATACCATTTGGTTTTGCTGGGTGTAGATTGTTGTTCTGGGATATAGTTTTCATATATACTAACGAGTTATGAGTACCTACTTTGCCACCTTCAAAAGAACACAGTTTATTTAAAAAATGCTCCAAGTAACTTAATGTTTTAAATGATGTTGACGAGAGTCTCTCAACGAAATGTCTAAAAAATTAAAAAGTTTACTTGTTCGTTGTTCAACCCACCAAACTGAGTTCTTTTGAAAAAAAAAATATCAAAACCAGTTTTTAGCATCTTTTCGTTTTATTTTTTATCTTTAAATTTCTTCTTATATTAATGTAATAAGATTCATTTGATTTATTCAATAATTATCTTGCAATATTTGCAATAACTAAAATAGAAGAAAGTTTTGCACCTCAGTCATTCCAGCATAATTGTTTTTTTATTTTGGTTTAAAAATAGGCTATAGGTATATCCTCAAGCTCATAAAACACACAATTATTTTACTAATTATATCATATCTTCCATCCCATAGCCTGCAAAAAAAAAAATCATTACTATTCATATATGTACACATATTACGTAAATAAACATTTTCAGTAATAACTACTAGATAATAATTAATTAAATATGCGATACCTATCTCTCATTCAAATACATATTCAATTGAATTTTAAAACCCAACATTACGTAGCTTGACCCTAATTTTTCCATCAAAATAAAATTTCTGAAAATCGTCCTAATTAATATTATAAATATACAAAATGAAGTGAAAACCATCCGCTCTTACCTGTATACTTTCGAATTGATATGGATTTACAATTTAATCAAGCTGTTTCGGATGGTTCTCTGTAATTATTTATTAATCTCGACAGCTTACGTCTACATTTCAATACAAAATTAATAATGATGATTCTGGGTTTGAATTTGCTTCATTACTGAAAACCAAGCAGTTCTCTCTATTGCCACTGATGCTGATGCTGATTCTTCTTAAGATAGGATGATTTTTGAAAAGAAGTAGGTATAATGTAAGCAGATACTTTGAAGCTTTTCAGATTAAAGTCCACAATTAAGGTGTTTTCATATAACGTGTTGTTTACTTAGATTCCCATCCGATAACGTTTTGATTGATAACTATTGGCTTTGAAAGGAATAGATAGAAAAATATTCCACCATAAAGTGCATGTGAAAGAATCTTATCTATACTGTAGTATAAGATAGATGAGTAGATGAAAAAATATCTTTCGGCAAAGTACATGTATGTAAAAGAAAATATTTGATTTTTTTTTTTTTTTTTGTATAAAACAAGTTGGTAATTGCAATCAAAGGAACCTATCCGAAGATATTGAATCTAAAAAGAAAAGATACTTTAGTCTATAGGGCATCCGCGGATAAGGATTTACAGCATCCCCATTAATTTATTTAAAATCGAAACCTTTTTCAAAGATGTGCAGTGTGCCTGTGCACCCAGACGAGAATTCACTATCCAACCATCAGTTTTTATAAATATTTCACGCTAAGATCTCATTAAAAACATCGCATTCCCTTGTAATTAAGAGTAAGATGATAGAAATGCAATTTTAATCACGTGCTTCATTAAGTTCTTGGGAGATGAGGATTTATTTGTATCTTTAGGTACCTACCTATCTCGGCTTCATCTTCGTCACACTCCTGGGTTTTGATTCTGCACCTATACCTACCTAGCGTTGTTTATTCATATTAACACTCCCATCGGTGGTATTTATTTCCATTCATGTGTATATATAGCTATGTGCTTCCCAACCCACAACACACCTACTTACCCTTCACATTTCTCTTTGATGTAAAAGATTCATTTTGGTTTTATTTTACAAAAGTAGAGATGCAATTATTTTCAATTTGTATTTAAGTACATATATGCACATCCATTATTCGAAGAAATTACAGACAGAGAGAGATAGAGAGAGACAGACAGAGTGAAAATGGATAAGACTTAGACTTTCACCGTGATCACCATCATTACACATACATATGATATGGTGTGATGATGCGATGTGTGCATTTATATATGAAAGGATAAACATAATTTACACGTTTAATTGATGTGTCCATTTTACACTTTATTGTATGTGAATGGAGTTTATAATTTCATATTTAAATAGGTATATGTTATGCATTTTTTTTTTTTTTTTTTTATTTTTCCAGATGAATGACACGTTTCAACAGCCCGGACGATGGCATGACTTTATCCTTACGCCCGAACACAGACCAGCATCAGAACCATTGACACACATCATGTCGTATACAATAAAGAATCTTCATCCGGGCGCGTATTATGAAGCGATTGTTCAGGCTAAAAACAGATATGGATGGAATGAGGTATGTACATTGTACAGTACATCATATTATGCACATTATGTTTGTATAAATTAATATGTTCAAGTAGAAATAATTTATCATTAAATGTGTCATAAACAGTAATTGTTTGATCCTTGGGGACTCGACAGGGCAAAGCTTTCCATTTTGATTTGTTTATTTTCGAGCTATACGCGGAAAGTTGTTCAGTTTTTTTGTATTTATGCCTGAAGGTTCAGCCAACAGAGTTGAATGTTGCCAATCGATACAAAGTATTTCAGTTCGTATTTTATAAGAATCTGCATACCTATATGCTAAATTTCAAGTTTATTGTTTAAAGACCGGGAACGAGAGAAAATGCATTTCCAAAAAGTTCAAGTCATTGATTTTAATATTGTTTATTAATATCTAGGCCAGTCGACAGAGGCGAAAAAGAGTAGGTACCTACCTATTCATAATTAAAAAATATACTGATCAAATTGTATGATCGGAATTAGTAGGTAGGTCGTTTTTTAGTATACTAAAAAGTGACGCGGCTGAAAGTGTTGTGTGTCAGCCGCCATTTTGAAAAACGCGTTTTAACCAATATCTCGAGAACGGCTTATAGTACAATAAATTTGTTAGTGTGTATTTATAGGAAATTCAATTATCTTTCTTTTTTTATTAAACATTTTTGTTTAGAAATTATACTTTCAGAGTTAAGGCGCCTAAAAGTATGCAATTTTTCGCTTGTATTTTAGTTATCGTTTCTCTTATGAAAAAAAAAATCGAAACAAAGTTGTAAAGCATACAAATTTCTACAAGTTTTTTATTCAACATTTTCTACGAAGTATGGTTTTCAAGTAACGCTTCTCTGCAGCTCAAGGTGGCCTAATATAATATATTGAGGACAAATGGTGTTGAAAATGAAAGGGCGGGTTCAACGCATTACGTTTTACATCTGAATATTCAGATTTCTGAATTTTTGGAGCTTGTGATTGGTCAGCTGCCATAAAAAGTTAGATGACTTTTAGTTACGTTTGCTTACGTTTCATCTGAATTTTCAGCCAAAAATTCTCATCTGAGAATTCAGAATAAAGTGATAGAGTGGTGTGGGAAATGTTGAATTACTATACATAGAAGTTGAACTTTATGATTTTCGCTCTGGTTAGTGGTAATTAATTTCCATCACGAACAAATAAATACTTTTTTATATAAAAGAATTAATTGTTTACAGATAAGTGAGTTTATAAATGAAAAGATTGACTATTCTAAGAAAAATATTCGCAGAATTCTCCATTGCAATATTGTAGAATTATTTTTTCTTTAAACTTCACATAGTGCTTGCTGTTATTTGTTGCTGATTTAGTTAAATATATCCCCATCAGAACTACGGAAGCTTAATTTTTAATTTAAGAATATAACAAAAGTTCTATTATATTTCGATTAAATGTAAATCCTTTAAGTAAATACTAGCATTTGACACAACAACTTTCGACTGAAAGTTCAGATTTTATGTGCGTTCAACAGCATAAGTTCAGATCTGAATTTTCAGTTTTTGTGTTTGAACGTGCCCAATTATAAAATATAAGAAATAATTTTAGAAAAAATATTAAAATAGTTTTCGATTGCTACCCCCAAAATTCTTGTAACCTAGGTAGGTCTTTTTCCGCAAGCCTGGAAAAGGTTGTAACTCCGAACAGGTATGTTCCATCCTCATTTAAATTCGGGAGAAATGTGGCTGAAAGTATATTATTTCTACATGCGGTAGTGGTTTTGTTTAAAATGGGAAAAACGCCAATTTGTACAAAAAACTGCCACCTGATGGAGCATATGTAGGTACCTAAAGCTATTTTCAAAGGTGCTGAAATTTTGTTGGCAGCTGTATTTGGCGGTTTTTTAAATGAAATGTGTATACGAACAGCTTTGGATAAAAACATTATTTTATAAAATGCCCCCTTCAAAATTCGCAGTGCGTTTGCATATAGTCTTCGAAAGTAGGTACTACCAACTTCAAGCATAGTTGGGGGAATTTCAAACCCTGAGGAATGAGGTAGGAGTCGGACATCAATGTGCGAAGAACCAACTAGTTACAAATACCGCACCACCTACAGCATCTTCATTGCTGAAACTTATTTCATGCAAATGTAAAACTAAATGTGGGGTTGCATGTGGCTGCAGAAAAGTGGGTCTTAAGTGTTCTATTATTTTTATTCTAATTGTAGTGGACAATCCTGCAAAAATGTAGTTCTGATAGAATAGACTTTGATCCCATTGACAATGAAGATTTTCCAAGCCAAATATATCAAGACGACGGCAACGAGTTTAGTGAGACAGGACCAGGAAGGTTTGACTAAAAAACAAAAACCGAAATTGACTCTACTTCTTCGGTGGTGGGGAAATGAGTCAATCCTAATAGTGAAAATACCGTCTTTATACAGGGTTATTTATTTTGTGGTTTCAATGGTATAGCGCTGGCATTTGACACCTGATAAACTAAGCTGTCATTTGAAGTGTCATAATATTAGTTAAATGTTTGCCATTTACAATAGTGGATCGCTTAACAATCGAACAATGCGTTAAAATTATTAAAACTTGTTTAAAAGTAGTGATTTGCGCATTACGCGATGATTATGGTCGTCATAATCGACCGACTACGCAAGCAATCGGTAAAATTGTGAAGAAATTTGAAAAGAGTGGAAGCGTTACTGATGTTGTAAGGCCTATTCATCATCGTAATGCACACTCAGTCGAAAATATTGCTGCTGCAAGTGCAAGTGTTGCTGAATTTATCAATATAGTGAATTCGAAGCGATATGGTCAAATGGTCGAAAAACCTACACTCAAAACTTGTAGAAAATTAGGCACCTTAACTCTAAAAGTTTAAAACCAAAACATAAATGTTTAATAAAAAAAAGAACTATAATTGAATTTTTTATAAAAATATAATTTCAAATTTAATGTACCTACCATAACTATTAGCCGTTCTCGATATATTGATTAAAACGCGTTTTTCAAAATCGCGGCTGACGCACAACATTTAAAGCCGCCCCGATTTTTCAAAAGGACGAGACTAGAGACATTCAAATTTATAACCAATTTAACGCTATTAAAAGTGGGCGTGCGTTAAGATGCTTCGCACGAATTGAAAAAAAAAAAAACCCAGAGTGCTTGAAGTATGCCCACCGGCGTACGGCCCTGGCCCTGCGGGGCCACATAAACAGTACTTTTATTAGCCAAAACTGTTATTATTGACATGAATAGAGTCACTTCCATTTCAAAAATGGGTGGATGATTTTTTTTTTTTGATTCACTTTTGAATGCCACATTAATCAATACTTAGAATAATGGTACCGATTTGTTTTTTTTTAAATTAATTCGAAATACTACTCGTATGCAGGGCCGGTCCCAGCCAAACTGGCGCCCTGTGCAAGATTTGTAGAAAGCGCCCCTTTTTATATTTGCATACATACACTGATACACATGCATAAGACTTTTCCTCATTACCCAGGTGGTAGACCCTGAATGCCTAAATCTAGTGGGATTTTTAATTTCACTATATTTTGAGTTCAATTCTCCTTGCAAGCAACAATGAAAGTGAAGTAAGTTAGTGAGCAAGAAATAACTTAGCACAGTTGTGATGGATGTTATTTTGGGATTATTTGACCGAGTTTTGTGGTTAAAATGCAAATGGCAGTGTATATTTGTTTGCGCAATATCAGATTACATTTTCTTGCTCCTGGTAATGCGCCCCCAGAATTTTGCGCCCTGTGAATTTGCACATCTTGCACATATGGTTGATGCGGCCCTGCTCGTATGTATTGCATCGTTATGTACTCACATGTATTGTATATACAAACTGCGTAAGTCCCGGGATTCACGTTTAATTAAACGTTGATTAAACAATTTTTTTAAGTTTGAACTGCTATAAATTTCATGCATGCATTGCAAATAACACTGTGATATAGTATTGTTCATTTTTAAGTTTTCCTTAAATGTTGCATTTTACCATTTCAAATCATTGTTATTGTTTTTTTTCAGGTCAGTGATATTTTTCAGTTCATTGTTGCCAACAACAACGTCGAACTGCCACCCGAAGATGCCGAAGTAGTTGCCAGTTCAAAATCTCGCAGCAATTCCTCATCCCGATTGTGCATTCATCAAACGATTCTTTTTATTATATCTCTTGCATTTACGATGTTACTACTACGAACGAATCACTTTCGTGTGGGATAATTTTATTTAATCGATCTTATACATAATATAATTTTTTAAACAAAATATTTTTAATTTCCCTTCGAACCAAAACAAAGAACTAATGCAACAAAATAAAATAAAAAAAAAAAAAAAAACAAACGTGTATTTTTCTTCAGATGCATAATCATAAAAAAATAAAATAAAAATTATGATATAGATTGCATTGAATATATATATATATAGGTAAAGTTTATGTTAGATCTATGTATGTAGATGTAAGAAACGACATAGCCATGATAATGATAAAATAGAACAAGCAAAGGATCATAAACACATAAATTAAGACAAATTCCCGGATCGAATTACTTATTCTAAAAACAATGATGAAGTCATTAGTTTTGTTGATAAATAAAAGTTTATAAAATAAGCAATTCTATCTGGGATGCCTAAATTATATTATAAAAAACTTAAAAGAAAAGAAAAAAAAAAAAACAGTTCGGTGAAAAACAAAATGAATTTTCTATTAAAATGAAAATCTAAAACCAAAAAGGACGCATTTTGTAGTTTTAAAATCTGAAATATTTTTTTTTATTTAACGATTGATTATTTCTTAAAAACATATTTGCTTTAATCTAATCACACAAAAGAGAATCAATATCAATTCGCTAACACGAAACTATATCTGAAAAGTTTATTTTCGAAAGCAATTTAATTATTGTACATACATCGACCACTACGTAATTTAAATTAATATATATATTAAATTTAACACTAAAACTTAAACAGAAATATAAAATTTTACTATAGTTTTCTGTAAATAAACTTTTAAATCATAAGATTTTAATTATGTTTCACAAGGCAAACGCAATATACCACCAAAATTTAAAGTCGTTCGTTATAAGATAAATTAATTAAATAAATAATTTATTATCAAAAGAGGGCCTGAAGTAGGAACATTGGCATTTCGTTAATATTTCCCAATAAATGAATAAACACAAAAATCACAGTCAATTTCAATACTTCTATGAATAGCAGACATTTAAATTCCCCCTCCGAATTATTCGTTAAAATAAAAAAAAAAAAAATACCTGTAAATTATTTAACTACTTAACACAAATTAAACATTAAATATGATGATGTTTCTACCTAAATGAAAACATATATTTTTCTCCACTAAAAACATTTGTTTCTTATAATTTTGTAAATAAATAATTAGTAAAATTACAAGAAAAAATTAATATAAAAATAAAATATAGGTACACAAGACGATTTTTGTGTTAAATTTAGAAACAAAAAATAAATAAATATTAAAAATGATATTATATTATTATGTAAAGCAGTTTAGTATATATATTATATATATAAAGTAAAATATTAATACACCTTAAGCGTTACTCAATGAAACTTAAGAGCAAATATTAGATAATTACAAAAATTAATAAATTAAATTAAAGTTATTCTCATTTTTAATTTATAAACAGAAATGAAATCCCACGTTTAAAATAAATAACTGATTGCTTATTTTTTCAAAAAAAAAAAAAAAAAAAAATAACATTGGAAATTTATTTATTTTGGTTATGAATCGAAAAAAAATATATAACATTAAAAAAAAAACAAAAAAAAAATCAAAGATAAAAAATACTTTTTATATGGATGTACCTTAATTAGTTTATACAATATTATGATAACCTATAAATATAAAAAAATAATCTAAATTATATTAAAAAAATATGCAAAATTCGTATACCTTTTATGTAAAAAGTAAACATTATATCATTAAGAAAATAAAATGAACTTACATAGATGTAAATGCATATGTATTTTATTTGTGATGGATTAAAGTTAGTATGTATATGAGCTTTTGCGGTATGGTAAGTGGTAATCTTATCGAAAATTAAACGGGTTCTGAGAAGTATTCCTAATTTAAACTATAGACTACTTTTTTTTATAATTTGCGCACGCTAAAGGGATTTGGGTACCCTTTTGATGTCGATGGACACAGCGCGAGGTTAGGAAAAAAGGTGTGGGTTTAAAAGGAGATGCCGATGCACATTGGTTTTAAGCTTCTGAACATCCTAAATTAAACTATAGGCTACTTTACTTATAACGAGTGTTTTTTTTTAGACGTCTGGTTTTCACTCTAGGTCCATATTTCTTCAAAAATTAAGCCGGCCATAATGTAACAGTCAATGGGGAACGTTATAGAGCCATGATTAATGACTTTTTCGTTCCTGAATTGGAGGATGTTGATGTGGACGACCTTTGGTTCCAACAAGACGGCGCGCGCTACATGCCATACAGCCAACGAAACAATCAATTTATTGAAGGAAACTTTTGGTGAGCGCATTATCTCGCGTCATGGGCCTATCTAACACCGCTGGACTATTTTGTGTGGGGTTAAGTGAAGTCGCTTGTCTACGCAGATAAGTCCGAAACGATTGACGCCTTGAAAGAAAATATTCGGCGCGTTACGACTGACATACGGCCTCAATTGCCGCAAAAAGTTGAAGAAAATTGGGCCTCTCGACTGGAATTTATTCGAGCCGCCACGGCTGGCCAGTTGCCCGAAGTCATTTATAAAATATAATGAGAAACCTTTATCTGTATAATAAAGCTAAATTCTTGGCCATAACATTAAATTATATACGTTTTATTTCTTCTTGAAAACCACACGTCTAAGAAAAAACACCCTTTATTTAAGAAAAATAATAGATCCCGAAATAAAGAAAGTTGGTATAGACTATTCAAAGCCGTTCTGTTCTTTTGAGGTACCCTGTATTTGCATTTCATTGCTACATACATCGTTGTCGATGTTAAGCAATGATAACCCAAGCTCCAGATTAAGTCTAGATCAGATTAATCAAGGTCACAACTAACGCAAGTTAAATTTGTATTTTATTTGATTGAAGGATTAAATGAATTAGAATGTACCTACATAATTATGTTGCAGTGTGTGATAGTGAAAAATTGTTTGTTTGTTAATCACGGTGAGCATTTATTTTTTTGTATTAGATATTATTTAACTTTTTAAATTTAATTTAATTTTATTTTTTTCTTGGACATACATTTATCACCTCTATATATGTATGTCCAAGGTGCCATAGCCATTAAAGGCATACAAAAATGCATACCAAATTTCAGCTCGACTAAAAAATATTTTGAGCTCTAGAAATGTAAGGAGAATAATAATAATTGTTTTGCAACGTTTCGCTGATTTTTTTCAAAATAAAATCACCCAGACCTCACCACGTGGAGGAAACATCTTTGAGTTCTGCCCATAATACTCTTTTACTCAGTTGTTGTTTCTATAACAAAACTCTTTTTAGAGCGAAACTCTGGCATTACCTACTGATTATATTCTAGATCTCATAAGCCCTTCAAATTTTTGTAACCAAAAACTTCTGGAGAAACTTTGGTTACCAGCTTCACACATCACTCCACGCTTTGAGTGTGACATGGAAGTCGAGGGAAAGTACTTTCGCTACTTACAAAACTTGAAATTACATTGGTAGGAAATTTTGTCACAAGAGGCTCAGTTACTTTAATCTCGCTTAATAGTCGATTAAATCTACATAATCATTTGCTTTTAAGTTTATTGTAGGAACTGAAATCTTCCAAGTGTTAAGCTGATTTTTTTTTGTTCGCAATTTCATCAATCCTGGTAGCTTACATATCGATTTCCGCAAGACTGTCATCAAGTAGCTAAGAGCAAGTTTACTGGGGGGGGGGGGGGTTGTAAAATAAGTAGATTGTATATAAGGGTCAATAATTTCTAGTACTGGAACAATTTTTTAAAGTTCCTCTTTTCATAACATTCAAACTTTTTGCCAATAGGCCCAGAGAAGCCATGTGAACCTGTTGTGTGACCATTAAAAATTTATAGAATATGTTGAAGTGACAGATCGTTACAATGAAGCAAGCAAATGTTCCATGGTAAGGGTTTTTGTAAAGCTTCTTCCATCAATCTGATTACACCCCCCTTTGTGTCAGTATTAGCAACGTTCCGTCATCCACACAGAAATAATATAAGCCAAGAAAATGGAAGCGGCCTACGTTATTTCGCACACGTATAGCTTAAAAAAATTGATTATTGGGGGGGGGGGGGAGAACAGTAAAATCTTGCCTCTTTTAGGTTATATTTATAAAATGACATTGTAGTTCTTCGCTTTATAAACAGCTTCAGAAAATACTACGATTTCCCCTCCAAAATCCATTTTGAAAAATTGCACTAATTTAGTTTACTCCTTGTTTGAATTTTATGAGTTTGTCATATCACAGAGTCCAGTAAGAATTGACGAAAAATGCCAACAAAAGGAAATGATTTTAGGTAAAACTGAAAATTGGCATGAATATTGTTACTGGGACGCTTTGTGAATTAAGAGAGTTCCCAACCAATCTAATGACTTAAAAGCGGTCAAAAATCATATGTACTAATGCATTATTTTTTGCAAATAAATAAATACAGGGTGTCGCGTCATTAATGACTAAACTTAGCAATTTTATTATTATATAATTTATTTTTATATAATTTAATCGTTGCTCTTCTGTCTGATGTGAGTTTCGATGCAAAAAGTAAAGGATCGGACCTATGCACAACTCACAGGAAGAATTCGAAGTAAAAACCACGACGCAATAGTAGTCGTGTAGTGGGGTTTCTCATTGGTAAATTCAGATTCCAATTTGAAAATTGAGTTTTTTGAGTGGCGAATTATGTTTCAATATTTCAAAAAATCTTCATTCCGCGATGAATTTTAAAAGAGAAAAATGAGCTTGATGAAGTTACCGATTCATTTGAAACCGCTTCCCTTTATTATGAACGATTATTTCTCACATATTTTGGACAAAATTTTCACACCCTAAATAAATTAACCAGATCAAAAAACTGCTGTAAATTATGTTGGTGTTAGTCACAACTCAAAAAACACATTTTTTTTAATTTTGGACGCAAAAAAAAAATTTGAAATTTTCCGGGACCTTTCTATTTAGTTGTCATTGATATAAGTTGAATAGTTTTTTTTTTTCAAAAGGTAAAATGTCGTTTTAGATGTTACAATTGAAATCAAAGGTGCTTTGACAAAAATGAAATATTTTTAGTTGTGACGCGATTGTTGTTGTTAACAGTTGTGCAATAAATATCAAAAGTGTTTTAATTTGAATTGTGTCGTTTAAGTGGTTACATTTGTACAAAAATTAAGTGTTGTATTTTGAGTTGAAACATTTTTGCTGTCTTTTCTGTGGAAAAATATTTTTTTCATTTTGAGTTGTGACGTTTAGGTTGATTGAGGTAATTATAAATCCTTTGTATTATTTTTAGTTACTACACTTTAGAAACATGAAAAGTAGAAATTTAGAGTTAATACAGTTTTGTTGTTTCAATAAAGATTTAAATTTTTAAAGCTCAATTAAATACCAAATGCTTCCAATTTTATATAAAACCTTAATCTTGTCATAGCAGATATCTTACAATCACCTTAATTCGAAAAAAAGCCTTTTCTCATACATTTTTTATTTTTTTTCCAAGTTATGACACTTTAGATGAATAAATCACACTTGTTAAGAAAAACTATAATTTTGGTACGCTGACCTTGAATCCAGATTTTGACCCATCGTACCAAAAACCTTTAAGAAACCTAGTTTTGTTCTTCGGTTTTACTTTTGTTAACCAGTGCTATTTTTCGGTAGGTATTTTGTAATGAATTCGAGCAGTCGCTCAAGATTATTGCTGCAATTAGCTCAGGGGCGATTTCTGGTCTTGAGTTCTGGGTTGGCTACACAATACATGAGATATTTGCTGATGCACAGCACTTAAAGCCGCTCCATTTTATTAGTATACTCCAAAACGATTCACGAAAAAAGCGTCCGAATTCCCAAATGATAAATAACATCTCTTTGTATCGAGTAAAGTTATTTTTCAGTAAATATGCTATTTATTGGATATTTGAAGAATTAATCAAGATTCATAACTCTGTGGAATAGATACCTTTTATTTCTTAATATTTAAGTTTTCATTGATTTTCTAGGCTCGAAAGTAGCGATTTTTTCACTCTAAACCAATTTGCATACCCGCAACTTTAACTAAAATTGTTTTTAGATTTTTTTTTTTCAAAGTTTCAATGTAAAAACTGATAATTTTTTGTCACAAATCGAACAAATGCCTTAATGATAGTTTTTTAAGACCTTAATCATAAAGATTAATGCAGAACTTTTTGAATAATCTGATCTGTTTTTTAATTAAAATGCATTTTTTTTTGCTAAAAAAAAAAACATTTAAAATAATTCTAGCACCTCTCGTGTGGGCTTGATGGTAAAAAATTTTAAGAAATAATTTTAGAAGAGAGGTTAAGCAATAAATAAGCATTTTTTTGTTTTTTCAAATTGTGAATTTTATCATTAACTTTTGAATTTAGACTACTGTAAAACGAATTGAGGGGTGACTTTTTCACCCTTTAAGTATAAAAATGCCTGCCCCTCCTCAATGATTTTTTTTACATAATGTAGCGTGTTATGTTGGTTTTACTCAGGTGCCTTAACATTGAAGATCCAATTAGTAGAACGAGAGTTATGATTTATTAAAGCCAACCATATCAAATTCGAATTAAAACATTCGATTCAGATAACGGGGTTCTCCACTGGTGGGTTCTAGTCGGCAATAGTCCAACCAGGTAATTTCAATGCAATTTTTTTTGAATTTTCGATCAATTTAAAATCAAGATTGTGATAATTATATTCCACTTAGGATAATAAGTGAGGTATCGAAATAACCGTAATTTTATTTATATGCAAAGTTAATAAAAACCAAAGATATCCATTTATACACTCAAGAGATATGAGTTCATATGTGAAAGCGCTCAAAAATTGCCGTTATCACCGTTCAAGGGTATTCTAGAATTATAATTTTTTGTATTCATATTAAGATCAGTAATTTCTACCATCTGCCAAAATTTCAGCCTTATACCATCACCCCTTAAAAAGATAAAAATCAAAGACTACATTTTGTCTCGCATTTCTCTACCCAGTTTGGCTCTTTTATTAGAGCCCAACCTTTGTGAATATTTTTTCGGTCTGTTCTTTAAGAAAGAATGAGACAGCACATCGGGAATAATAGTGTAGTTTGTATGAGATTTGATGGCGCAGATTTTGTAGCCAACTCAACACGAGCGAGATACTTTGTATGACGTGATGGTGTCCATATTGGACTATGGGATTAATATAGCACGTAGGGGTTGTAGTGATTTGAATAGGTTTTGCTGGTTTATAATGATTTAAACGCATAGGGATGTTATGTTTTTTGTATTTAAAAGAATGTTTTGTATTTAAGTTTTAATACAAACAATTTGTTTGTAGTATGTACATTTAAGTTGAAATTTTATGTTTGGCGCCGCCAAACTAGCCAACTGAGAGGAATCGCCACTGAATTAGCTACCAAAAAACATCTTCCAGTTTGATATATTTGAACTATTTCTGATTCGATTCAAAACGAGCCAACTGAATCAATAACTTTGACGACCCCTGAACATGTTCTCAGCTTCTCAACACCCTTAATCACTCCTGAAATAAGGAATTTTAACGATTTAATCCTAAATAATACAGCGAGCTTCACAGGCGAAACGCCAATACAAATTTTGGAAAGTAAAACTTTCGATATTCATACCGATGACCAGGTGCACGAAACAATTAGAGATTTTGATGAAATGCCAACCACATCAAATAATGCTTTGAATAATTTTTATAAAATTTCGAAAAACCCAGAAGTCACAACCAAAATTCGTCTAACCAAGGCCAAACAAAAATATTACTCAGTTTCCCCAACAGACAGTCATGAAAGTGATTTTGACGATTCTGACGCAGAGCCTCATTTTCACAATTCTTATACCATTTCAACTAGTTCTTCCAACAGTGGAGATACATAGTTCCTCTGAGCCTGAAGAAGAACAAGAATTAAAAAGACGGAAACGGAACCGAAATCCCAAAAATTGGGCCGGCAAAACAGTGAAACTTTTAAGAAATTCGGGAAAAACTTATGTCTCATCATCAAAAACAAAGAAACGATTTCCTACAAAAAAAATGGGGGCCCACCATGTGGAGAAATATGTAGACTTAGGGGTCGGTTTTAGCAATCAGGAAAACGCATCAGGAAAAAATTTCTTTTGGATAATTTAATGTGTAAGCTTACAATTTGAAAAATAAAAATGATACGAATCTATAAGGAATCACTTGAAATAATTTTTTCCCAAAAAAAATTTTCCTTGGGAGAAATATTTTTTCTTAAAAAAAATAAAAACTGTTTGACTAAAGTGGCTGAACTCAAAATAACAATTGATGCTGATAGTTGGTTAATAGTGTATTTCCTTTTTTAAACATTGATTATTTCATAAATTTACTGTTTCTATTGTTGTAAAATGGTTTTTCGACTCCATTGAAAAACGAAGATTTTTGAGTTGTGACACTTTTGAAATACATGTGCGATATGGAGAGATAAAAATGGCCAAATACGGCATTTTGACAGATCCAAATCAAAACAAATTGATTTATTTTACTAATGGAAAACTCCATAAGAATCCATCATTTATCATCAATTGTTTAATTAAATTTGTTTTTAAAGAAAACAATAATTCAAACAATACACTGGCAGGCACATAAATAATTGACGTTTTGCAAGCTTGAGCAAGTTGATGCAGTTTAATTGTTTCGGTGGCAAAACACATATTTTTTTTTGTCTGGTGGTGTTTTTAAAATCTATAGAAAAACAAACACGTATGCAAATGCAACGTTGCGTTGAGTCAAAATTCCAAAGCAATCGATGAAGAACTTTGGGAGATCTTATATTTTGAATGCAAATATGAAACTATACCTCACTTCATAACTCTGTTTGATGTTAATTTACATTCGGTCTGCAGGAAGATCCATTGTCATGAAGGTTCACATATGAGCGAAGTCCTTTTATATGCATAGCAAACAATCAAAAACACGAGTCTCCAAAACAATCCGATAAGGTTCGCTTAAAAAGCTTATATCTTGAGTTTTATTAATCGGACGGTTAACACTTAAGAAAAATGACAGATTATCATTTCATATCTAAAAAAAATTAAATGAATTTGAATGATAATACTTCTAAACAAAATTGTAAAATTTGCTATTTTCAACACATCACCCCAACCACTGGCCGGCTTACAAACCCTCGAACTCAATTTTTCTAATTTATTTCCTCAATTTGTTGACAATCAAACTGAAAAATTTTTGTGATAAATAAAGTTCCTGTATTGCTTTTATATCAGTATACAGTATAGTAAATGTCAACATTTACCAGATCACTAGGATCGTTGTAGTATAGTACTCTCCGAGATGGAGTTTAGGTCGTTGAGATAGAGGCGGACAAGAGCAGAGGAGATGAGGAATCGATACTTCCTCTTCTTCATCCATACAGTTTCTGCAGAAATCATTTGAGAATACTCCAAGCCTCGTTGCGTGCTTGCCTATCAAGCAGTGCCCGGTAGTGACACTTATAACGGAGCCGATAGGCAGTCTGCTTAGAGATATTAAACTCTTCGAGCGCTTCAGGTCGAGCTTTGGCCATATCTGTTTTGTTGCTACACAGGTGGTGATGTTGTTCCATATCTTAGACTTGTTTTCTCTATTGCATCTTGCTTCAGCATAAGTTTACCTACACGTAGCAATGGGTATACCTATATTTGGTAAAATAGGTAGTATTGTTCCACTTCTGGCGAGTTCGTCAGCCCTGCAAATTCCTGGAATATCCCTATGGCCTGGCACCCAGCAGAGGTGAATATTAAACTGCTGTGCCATCTCAATGAGAGATTATCGACAGTTAAGGGCTATTATAGAGTTGGTAGAGACAGATTCCAGGGATTTTATGGCAGGTTGGCTATCCGATAAGATCTGTTAGATATCACGTTTTCTTTAACCCAAGACAGTACTTCTTTTATCGCCAAAAATTCCGCCTGGAACACGCAGAAACATTGCACGGTGAAAAACAACCGATTCTCGTCAAAAAACAGCCGACTAACTCTTTTACTATAGCACCTACAGGGTTAATCGGCAAAAAACAGCCGCGTCAATTCGTTTAAGAAATCTCGTCAGAAAACAGCCGAGTAAATCGAATGAAAACAACCGATATCATTTCCCCTCCGAAGCCTACTCGGGTGTTAATAGAAAACCAACTCTGTCACAAAATACAAATGACCTGGCTGTTTTTAGCCGACAAACTCGTTTGTAATTAACCGACTTTGAAATTTTACTCGGTTTTAAACAGACAAGTAACTCGGTTAATTTTCCATCTTCTCAGATGAAATAGTGATTATACTCGGATGAATTTAGACAAGCTACTAGGTTGAATATAGCCAATCTACTAGGTTGAATTTAGCTGACCTACTCAGTTGAATTTAGCCAATCTACTCGGTTGAATTTAGCCAACCTAATAAGTTGAATTTAGCCAATATACTCAGTTGAATTTAGCCAATCTACTCGGTTGACTTTAGCCAATCTACTCTGTTGAATTTAGCCAACTTACTAGGTTGAATTTAGCCAACCTACTAGGTTGAATTTAGCCGATCTACTCGGTTGAAATCAGCCAACCTACTCGGTTGAATTTAGCCAATCTTTTGGGTTAAAACTAGCCGACTTACACGGTTGAATTTAGCCGACCAACTCAGTTGAAATTAGCCAACCTACTCGGTTGAATTTAGCCAACCTACTCAGTTGAAATCAGCCAACCTGCTCGGTTGAATTTAGCCGACCTATTCGGTTGAAATCAGCCAATCTACTCGGTTGAAATCAGCCAACCTACTCGGTTGAAATCAGCCAACCTACTCGGTTGAATTTAGCCAACTTACTAGGTTGAATTTAGCCAACCTACTAGGTTGAATTTAGCCGATCTACTCGGTTGAAATCAGCCAACCTACTCGGTTGAATTTAGCCAACCTACTCGGCTGAAATCAGCCAACCTACTAGGTTGAATTTAGCCGACCTACTCGGTTGAATTAAACCGACCTACTCGGTTGAAATCAGCCAACCTACTCGGTTGAATTTAGCTGACCTACTTGGTTGAATTTAGCCAACCTACTCGGTTGAAATTAGCCGATCTACTCGGTTGAATTAAGCCGACCTACTGGGTTGAAATCAGCCAACCTACTCGGTTGAATTTAGCCGACCTACTCGGTTGAATTAAACCGACCTACTCGGTTGAAATCAGCCAACCTACTCGGTTGAATTTAGCCAACCTACTCGGTTGAAATTAGCCAACCTACACGGTTTAATTTAGCCAACCTACTCGGTTGAAATCAGCCAACCTACTCGGTTGAATTTAGCCGACTTACTCGGTTGAATTTAGCCAACCTACTCGGTTGAAATAAGCCAACCTACTCGGTTGAAATCAGCCAACATACTAGGTTGAATTTAGCCGACCTACTCGGTTGAATTAAACCGACCTACTCGGTTAAAATCAGCCAACCTACTCGGTTGAATTTAGCCAACCTACTCGGCTGAATTTAGCTGACCTACTCAGTTGAAATTAGCCGACCTACTCGGTTGAATTAAGCCGACCTACTCGGTTGAAATCAGCCAACCTACTCGGTTGAAATTAGCCAACCTACACGGTTGAATTTAGCCAACCTACTCGGTTGAATTAAGCCGACCTACTCAGTTAAAATCAGCCAACCTACTCGGTTGAATTTAGCCGACCTATTCGGTTGAAATCAGCCAACCTACTCGGTTGAAATCAGCCAACCTACTCGGTTGAATTTAGCCAACCTACTCGGCTGAATTTAACTGACCTACTCAGTTGAAATTAGCCAACCTACTCGGTTGAAATTAGCCAACCTACTCGGTTGAATTTAACCGACATATTCCGTTGAATTAAGCCGACCTTTTCGGTTGAATTTAGCCGACCTACTCGGTTGAAATCAGCCAACCTACTCGGTTGAATTTAGCCAACCTACTCGGCTGAATTTAGCTGACCTACTCAGTTGAATTAGCCAACCTACTAGGTTGAAATTAGCCAACCTACTCGGTTGAATTTAGCCAACTTACACGGTTGAATTTAACCGACCTACTCGGTTGAATTTAGCCGACCTACTCAGTTGAAATCAGCCAACCTACACGGTTGAATTTAACTGACCTACTCGGTTGAATTTAACCAACCTAGTCAGTTGAAATCAGCCGACCAACTCGGTTGAATTTAGCCACTCTACTTGGTTGAAATCAGCCAATTCACTCGATTATTATTAGCTAACCTACTAGGTTGTATTTAGCCAATGTACTCTGTTGTAATTAGCCGACTCACTTGGTTGAGTTTTGCTAATTTAATCTGTTTTAATCAGCAGACTCACTTGGTTGAATTCAACCAATCCACTAGGTTGCAATCAGCAAACATACTCTGTTGGAGCGAATCTTTTATCCATCCAATATACGAATGCTTACCTTTAAATATTAGCTTAGAGTTGGATATGGGCAGCATCTTTTCAAAACATCAATGTATCTGAAAATCGAATAAAATCTTTTGGAAAACCAATTTTAGCCATTAAATTAAACAGTAAACCATTTAAATTTTTAGTACATACATATATAGGTACACATTAATTTTATTTATATAATAAAATACGGTAGCTTAAAGTTATAACATGAATTCACTTAGTTTCTAGGAGATTTTCAATATCATAATTACTGATTACAATTATTTTCTTAAAGTTAAATACATTTAAGATTAAAAGCAAAGTGTTGTCTGAGACATTTAAGATTCTTAAGGTAAGATTTGCATAGAAAACAAACAACCACTATGAAAATTAAAGTAAACTTTCTTTTATTTTGATGTAATTCCCAACTCAACGAGCAAGGTATTAGCCGCTGTAGACTCTTTGTCAAATTTAGTTTCAATTTTAAAAAATGCTTTTTGGATAAACAACCAAGTGCATTTGCTTTCAGATGGATATTGTGCGTTTACTACAAATATAATCTTAAAACATTTGTTAACTGCCTCTAAAACAGTTGGTAATACAAATTTAGTTTCGTTTACAATAACGAAATAATTACTTATATTTTGTATAGACGTACCAACTACGAGGACAAATGGTTGAAGTGTGAGACCCAGCCGCTGAAGTTTATCTCGTCGCAGTGTTATGGCTTCTTCAATTTCTGCATCGCTGTGGACGTGTGTGATGAATCCGTCTCGGGCTTCGGTTTTGGAAGGCCGCCAAACCTTCTTACTGACTCCCTTAAGGCGAACGGATGAAATTGTTAACAGCGATGGTATAAGGAGGAAGGCCCCGAGGTTACTGATATCTTCCGATACTGTAATAAAAAAAAAAGAAAAAAACAACCCCAATTTTAATAGTGTAAAATATTCGATTTAAAAAATATATATGTATATAAATAAACAACTACAGTGATTTTTGAAAAACTGACAATCAATTTTTGTTTTGTGAATAAACGATGCTGCCATGCTGCGTTGGCTATTCACTTTTTCAAAAAACACCAGCTGAAGTAATGCCATTAAATTATAAAACACCATCAGTACTGCTTATTGAAAGCATTAGTAATAAAATTTCTTTTCTCTAAGACTTTTATCATCCCAGATACTTAGAGAATATTTGCTTGTCACAGACATCATTTAGCGTGGCATTAGTTGTTAGTTAAGAAATAAATTGAATTAGCCAAATACAGTAACAAAAAGACGAAACAAAAATAAAGTACGGCAAATAATATAAATGAAAAGGTTTTTGAATACATTGACATTGAAATCTCCAACTGTGGAAAACTCACCTAGGCGAACAAAAACTATTTCACCATACCTGCTTAGTAGAGTTTTAACTGTTCATCTTTAAGAGGATAGTGTGCGTTGACTGTACAAATTATTTAAAACCAAATATTAAGTTTCCGCTTTGAGTTTTTAAAAAAAGAAAGTATTAACTGTCTGAGACATTTCATACCCTTAAAGTAACAGTTGTATAAAATACAAACAACCATTATGAAAATAAGAGTAAACTTTCTTTTTTTCTGTTCCAATTCCATACTCAAAGAGAAAGGGATTGGTTATGATAGATTCACATTTAGTTTCGTTAACAATTACGAAATAATTTTGTATATGATGTAATATTGATTGGTAGAGGAGTTGCTCATGTGCGCGCTCGTAGTTCAACTAGTGATTAAACTATTTATTTACAAAGAAATTGCATGTGCGCACCTAGGCTTTACGTACTAATACTAACTACGAGGACAAATGGTTGAAGTGTATCTCGTCTTAGTGATATTGCTTCTTCAATCTCTGCATCGCTATGTGTTAAATTCATCACCGGCTTCGGTGTTCGAAGGCCATTGAACCTTTTTAATGACTTATGTTAGACGTCCAGGTGAAATCAATAAAGAATGTTTAAAACAAATATCAATTGCGATTTTAAACAGTGTAATCTGAGACATTTAAGATTCTTAAGATAGGATTTGCATAGAAAACAAACAACCATTATGAAAGTTATAGCAAACTTTCTCTTTATTTTGATGTTATTCCCAACTCAAGGTGCAAGGCATAAGCCACGATACTCTTTGTCAAATTTAGTTTCAATTTTTAAAAATACTATTTTGAAAAACAATCAAGTGCATTTGCGCAAGTATGTGTAATGATCTCTTACGTTATAATTTTCAAAAACGTAATTTTTTAATTTACGTTTTGAAAATTACTCAGCTCGCTAATAGCAATAATTTAGCAACAGAATTGTCTTTACTTTCTTCTGGGTGGAATGGTGCAATATATTTTTTTTTTATTTAGAGAACGTATAATCCTGTACAGTTTTTTGTGTATAAAGTGTTGAGTCAGGTTGAGAATTTGCCTAGAAATCAAAAAACCAACATGAAACTGAGAATAAACTTTCTTGAATTTTCTCAATCCCCGACTCAACGAGAAAGTTATTGGTAGTGGTAGACTTTTGATCAAATTCAGTTGCTATTATAAATAGGACTTTTTTGACAAACATTCAAGTAGATCTTTTTTCAGTAGGTTGTTCTGACCTAACCACATCAATTATTTTGAAGCTCAAACCTTTTGAATTTGAACGTCTTAAGATTAAAGTCGAGAAAAGTTCTTTGATTAGAACTGTTTTCTTAAATTTTAAGAAATACTATAAAAAGAGAAAAATGTTAAAATAATAATGGGAGACAAAATGTTTTAACACCTTTTTGCTAGATTATTTGTTTTATTTTTGTCAGATGTATGGTAAGTAGGTACATATGTGTTAACTGAAATGCTGAGTTTAAATAATTTTATTTACTTCTTCTTTTTGTTGTCATCATTTTCAGCTATTGTTTTTTCGAAAAACAAACAATGTATCTATGGGTAGATAATGGCAAAATTTTCACAAGTTGATGTACTGAAATAACATTGTTAGGAATACCTTTGGATTTATGTATATTTCATAAAAGTGATGAGTGTGAAGTTATCACCTTTATATAGATAGAAGTTCTTATAACAAGCTCCAGCTAAAAAAAACGAGACTATTATAAGAGCTTCCATTTGTACAAATTGAAAAGTCCACATATAAATTACTTTAGTTATCACTTATCATTTTTTTGTACAAAACGTTTTAATTCAAAATTAAATCATAACACCCAAAACAACCCAAAGGTGACCTTAAAATGTTCCTGACGAAAAATACTTCAAAACAAATGTGTAGTTAAGCTGATGAGCCAAAAATGTCACAAAAACTCTTCTCTTTGCACAAACTTAATTTATCAATAGTAGGCAGTACATATTACAAGTATAATATTTCTTATTATTATTTACTAGACTCTGTCAAATTTAGTTGCTAAAGAAGTACTTTAAAACAAAAACCATTCAAATATATCTTCTTTCACAGTGATGTTTTATACAAATTATTTAAAGAAGGCAATATGTACTTTGTATGCCATTAAAATAATTTATTAGTTTATTTTGTATTGACGTACCAACTATGAGAAAAACGGCTAAAGAGTAATGCCCAATTTCAAGGCCCTATTTCCTAAAACTAAAACATTAGTATTCAAGAAAATCTCTCATGGATCCCTCAACCTTAAACCGTACATAAGAAATTTTCAAAAGCGATGATTAATAGAAATGGAGGGAAAATGATATTGTTTTTCGATTATGAATTTTAAAATATAAATTTTGTTAAATACTCACAGTTTTCTAGTAGCAATATTTCAGCGATAGAGCTGTCTTTCTCGCTGAGTTTCTTCTTCGCAAGCGTGTATATATCCTTCTTAAGATTGGGAAAGTTTTCAATTAACCCCATACAATTTTCCGCATATAAACTGTCAAAGTCCTTTTCAAGCTGTTTTGAAATCAATGAAAAATTTGTTTTAAAAAATCGCAGATAAGCATGAATAGTCTAATAAATAGTCTTATATATATTATTTATTTATTTTATTAATATACAATTAGATGTGGGTAAATTTCGTAGATATGTCATGCTTCTATTGTAAATTAATTCGTCTGAATTTGATTCTCTAAAGAGAAAAGTGTCTATTAATAAATACCTTAGACAGCTTGAGTTGGTACATTAATCAGAAGTATAAGATCATGTTTACATGTAAGGTAATCCCTCCTCAAGACCGATAAATATGTAATTAAATCGAGTATGTATGTATACACATAAGTATGTATAACATTCCGGAATGAAACCAAATGCTTTTGATGTACTTAATAGGAATTATTATAAAACAATGTTGGACGTCCCTAAAAATGCTGTAGTGCAAATAAACGTACTGAGTTTATTAGTACATCAAACTGGCTCTTCGGACTGCAGTCAGTTAGTTTCAAAATTATTTGAAAAAAAACAATTATAGATGGAGAAAAAAATACTTCTTATTTTCAAAGAAACATATTTTTGTAATGTTACTGGTTTGTAGGTATAAGAATGAGAAGTTATTTCTTTCTTAATTTATGAACTGTTGTGTCTTTCATTCATTTAAATTTCCCAAAAAATATCAGTTTAGCCCTTAAGATAATTTGAGATGTATAAATACTGAAATAATAAAATATTACCAGTTTATATCCTAATACATTTTTCAGAGCCGGGTACTCATCAAAATATTGTGCTATGCTTCCGTCCTTTAAAAGATGACGCCGAGCATTAGTGGTTCTCTCCCATTTTTCCTCCGTCTTGTCCCAAGGATGACTAGAATTTCGAAGCCATTCCAGATTTGCATCTGATAGTTCTTCTTGTTCTCTAATTTGCAACGCTGCCGCTGGCGCAGTTGCCAGGCGTTTGATTGATTTCGGAGATTCTAGTCGACTGGAAGTGGGTGATGATGATAAAGAACGCTGGCGTTTGGTTATTATACCCGTTTCACGATATTTTCTTTTAAGATTATTAACATGATCTGGCAACTTGCCAGCCAATCGGTTAATGATCCCACGACTCGATTCCACAATTTTGTTATGGAAATAAACTGACCTATTTTCAGAAGGAAACAAATGCACAATTTCATTTGCCCATTTTCCATAAATTTGGGCTGTGATGTTGCGCTCCGGGTTTGTTTTAAGAATGTGTGTGCATATTATTCGCACAAATTTGAGCCTTGCTTTGTTGTCAAGTGGTTTATTTTTATCTAGAGATAAGATCCCTTTTCCCTCTAAAGAACATTCAAGGAGTTTTTTGAGATCCTAAAATGAAAATATTGTAGTATGAATTAGACAAACCTGCTTCTTTTTTTTTTTGTTAAGTTAACTGTGGTTATTAATGAATTGAACAGCTTATTTTAAAATTCGATTATATGTGTGAGTTGAAATCGTTAAACTTTCATTACTTTACAAAATTATTTTGTCGTGCAAATAATAGGTATACAGGGTGTTTTGCTTAAGATGTGTAGGTTGGGTCGGAACCGAAAAAAAATTGTATACATAGGACTTAAAATAGAAAAAAATTCATTAAAAATCAACACTTACAATATAATCCTATAGTTTTTTTAATTGCTTTAGTAAACTGTTTTTGAAAAATTTATTTTAAAACTCAAAATTAAAAAAAAAAATTACAAAATATTCTTCTTTCAAACTCATTTTTGTTCAAAGTCTTTTTTTCGGTATTAAGTTTTTTTTGTGATGCAATTCTGTCATCCTTAACGATTTGATAGTTGTTTTGACCCAACCTACATACTCTAGCTATCTGACTTATGCAGTACGACCTATATATGTAGGTAAGTACCCAATAGGCATTAACCATTTCATACGGTTCGTATGTAGCTTTTTAAATATTTTGTTTTCTTTACTAAGCAATTAGACATTGGAATTCGGAAATTTTTAGTTTTATAAATTTATATTAATTCATTCGAAATATGAGTAATGAATGTTCCATTCAATATATCTTAATAGATAACCATAACGCTACGAACAGTATGAAACGATTAGAACCAAGAGTACAAATAAATTATGAAACAATTTCTAAACGAAAACAAGTATGTACTACTTTTAATCTTACAATAATTTTACCCTACTCTACATGCAAGGCCGTATATATGTATGTAGCTTTGGATTTAGTTTGAAATACTGCGTGCATATCAATTTTGCAAGTACAATAAGATGTCGAAAAAGACAAAAATATATTTTTAAAATTGTATATTATTAATAAATAAAACATGCAGTCGAAATGCGTCTAGCCCTCAAACCACTTAGCGGTCATATAAAAAAAATGGGATCAATGAAAGCAACTATGTATGTATATACCAAACAACCTGATTGTAAGCATATTATTAACAATATTTTAACTAATTGTTGACAATGTAGGCTAAAGCCTAGTTTATACATTAAGTGAAGTGATATTTTCATACAGCAAACAGCATCTTTCCCAGGCCGGAAAATAATATAAAAATTAGTACAATTATTTTGGTGGCAAGGAAAAAAAATAAATATCTATACCAAATAAAAAACAAAATGCATTTTGTTTTTATTTTGTCTTTGGTTTCACTTCTAATTGATGTACAAGCTAGGCTTAAGGAAAAAATTAAATATTTTGTTTTCATTACAATAAGCTAGAGATAATCGAAATCTATCTAAAACAAATTTGTAGTTACTTACATCTATGACTTCGCTTGATACATTTTCTTTTGTAGTAAGTGGTGATGCAACGATTGGATCTACCAATTGAATACCGTCACCAACTTGATACTCAGGAAGAAAGTCACTTAGTGCAAAACTTATTTTGCTCGCGTTTTGAGAGCTACCAAAACCTATTTGCTGAGAATCAAATGCCTGTAATGCACACATGTAGCTATTATTTTTAACATCAAAAACGGTAAACATTTGTGTTCGATCGAATAATTATAACTAACCAAAGAGTTAACAGCATTAGGGTGCATTGCTTTTCTCCACTCTTCTGAGTTTCTGGTGAAAATTACCCGATGCCCTATGACTGGGAACATCTCCCTTATCTCTGTAGCACCCAATAGGGGCAGAGACATTGAAGTTATGGCATTGTCTACAGCAAGTAAATTAAATTTGATTTAGTTAATATTTAGTTTTTCTATTGTTGAGGATTTTCATAACATTTTGTTTGCAGATATTGTTAGTTCAAGTCTACATAATTGAATTAATTTCGTCTTTTCAAACGGTCATCTATTTCAGTGTACGTGTGGGTAATTATCTGGCAAGCCATATTGTAAATCAATTTTTTTCCAAAAATATAGAGTTATTGAAAACTACTAATATATTTTTTTGTTAGTTTTTACCTTTACATAGTATCGAACTTTTTAAAAGCAAAGCAAGAAACTAACAAGTAGTACATCTCGAAGACATGTACAATGAATGCTCAAAATCAAGTGTAAATGTGGTTAAAAGAAATTGAAGGCATATCCGTTTTTTTTTTTTGTCATGTCACTTTGATTTCAAAATTATTGCCGAAAAATATTTTTAGTCAAAGTGGTTTTCTTTTATTTTACGTTGTTTTTTTCTTCATTGAACTAATTTCGTAACCAGTTTTGCAAAACTGAATTGGTATGTAAGATAAAAAAAATCAATTTCTGACAACGACCTGATTTTATTAAAATACGAATTTTGTCTACGACGACCTTAGTTCTAATAACATAACCACACATGAGAAATTAAAAATTTGTATAAAACATAATTTTTGTATCTATTTCCAACCTTTAAAATTTTAAATCCTTACATTCTACTTAATAAAAAATGACTATAAACCATTAGAGAAGAAAATAGTTACGAGTTATATTATTTTTAGAAACTGTTTTGAAAACTAATTTTTCGTGTTTTTATTGTTATAAATAAACGAATTTGGGAAGATATTCAGCCCTTTCACAGATTCCATCGTAACAAATTTCCGAACGGACTCCTACGCTACGAATCACGAAAAATTGTCTTCACAGAATCCGAATGGAATCGAAAAAAGCATTGCCTCATTCATCGTACTCACTCTCAATTTCGAAATCAGCTGTCTTACGCCAAGTCATTAAGAGAAGTAAAAAAACAGTGATGGTATACATTAAACAAAAAAATTACCTGCGCCATTTGGAAAAATCCCAATATTTTCCCTACACTAAAAGATGAACACACTTTAAGCAGAGAATTTTGATAATTTGTATATATTTTTGTGAATTTAATTTTCTTAGGTTAGGGGTTGGTTTAAGGGATCAGGAAAAAATTTCGTTTAGATAATTTAATATGCAGACTTACAATTTGAAAACTAAAAATCTATGAGAAATCACTTGAAATAATTTTTTCTCAAACAAATATTTTCCTTTGGGAACAAAATTATTTGAAAGTTTGTCATTCGCGCATTTCATTACAAATTTACGTTGGTTTTATTTATGAATTAACAAAGTTAAAAAAAAAATATTAATTTCCACAGAAAGACAAAAGTAAGATAGTCAATAAACTAATAAAACACAATACGCTATATATTAGTATTTTTTCAAACAGTGTCATTAGCTAAATTTTAGTTTTACAAAACAAATTTATTCACTTGTGCTATTATTGATGCTTTAATATTGCATCGGCTCCTTTTTATATATGTATACAAATAAAACAGATAGAAATGCATATGAGCCTTCAATTTTTTTTTTTTTTTCAAGTGGAATGTTTTTGTGTTAGATAAAATAAAAAGTGCAAATATGTTCGGAGGAGCTGGAATAGGAGTTTGAACTATCAAATCATCAACTTTATTAAATTATTTATTTATTTTTAACCTTAATCCTTGAAAAATATCTTCTTTTCGTTGTTAATAACCAATTCCACTCTGACTACGAAAGGAATAAAGTATTGTAGAGAAGGATGACATAATTTTCGTTTCATTCGGATTCAGTGATATGAAATTCCACGAATTTCGAAATTCGTAGGAGATTTTCCACTACGAATGTAGTTTCGATTACGATGGATTCTGTGATAGGGCTGATTGTTAAATAATTTGCATGTTTTTACAAAGAGGTTTTCACTCTTAGCCGATGCTATAGTACTATAGTATAGATTTAAATTACATTTAATATTTAACAATTGCATTTAGTGCACAATTTAAGTAGAATAGGAACATTTGTATTATATATTTTGAATTTCTTAGTCGGAAAAAGAACGACTGTCTCAAATCTTTTTGTAGTAGATACCTGCGTAACATATTTTGGGAGATAAATAGGTAAGCGATAAATATAAAATAAAAGTGTTCTTGGAACCATTAAAATGGACAGCCAAATGAACATTACATATCGTCCCCTTGTGCCAGAAGCATGAAGGTGCAATTTTCAATGCAATTTTGAGTTAATAGGCTGGGTTGATTAATTTTTGGATGTTCTATGTTATACCAAAACCTAGAATGACATGCGTACAATGAAACCAAAATATTTTACAATGTCAGTTACATGTATGTGTAGAGTTCAGTCTCAGCAAGTTAAGCCAGAAACACGAATGTGGTACATTCATGATTCTGGCTCACAACTAAATAGTATAAACGCAGTTATCATGAATGCAGTTATCATGAATGTGTCATATTTGTGGATAAAAGGTCCATTCATTCGAAAATTGAAAACAAACAATTAAAAAATATTCCCGTATGCGTCCCTGTGCCTTTATAATATGGGCTCAAATCATCAGAGGTTCACATAATTCGATTTGCGGATAGTTCGACAAAAACATTTCAACTAAAATACAATTTGACTAAAAGTAATTTGACTAAAGTAAATTAAAACTTTAAATAAGAATCAATAACTTCCGGCCAGATAAATTCTATATATAAACCAAAATATAAAGTTTACAACACATAAATAGAGAGGTAGGTATGGAGGGTATGCTGCCCCCCTGCAACCCCCTTCTTTGAGTTCACTATTGGATTAGAAGTATGTGCGAGGTTGGTTATTTGCAAATTTTTTTTGGATTTAAACTGTTTCAAGCAAGTTGTTATTTTGAAGTAATAGATTTCGTTTTGAATTGCTTTGGTGTTATTTTCATCGAAATGTTTAAGACGAATTGTTATTAGTTGTTATAAGTTTTTAGTCGAATTGGTTTCAGTAGACGCGTAATTCCCCAAAACTTTTTGAAGTCCACACAGAGCTATATGACGGTTTTTTCGACTTTAATTATTTTAATTAAAGAGCGATTAAACAGTTCTTGCGAAGTAATGGCTGGTTGAGGTACAATATAAAATTTAAAGAAAAAAATAAGTATTCTGAGGAAGACTTTTTAGTAACCGAACTTCCCGAAAAAAAGATCGCCGCTTTTCTATTGTAGAGGGGCGCGTCTATTCAGATTCAGTAAATCATAAAAATCTATAGGACAACAGTGAGATTCGTGATGGCTAACCGGAATCCAACTTTTCAAAAGATTCTCATTCCGAAAATGAGAACTAAGTGATTAGTTAATAATTGTTATCACTTTCTATAATTGTTAAATTTTTTTTAAATAAAACATACCTACATGTACATGTTCATGTTTCTGGCATAAGGGGGATGATATTAGAATTGAGAATTTGGATGCATAAACGTACATACCTTGGAAAGCATTTATATAAGACTCCAATCCCCACTGTTTAAGTAAGTTGCACACTTCTTCATCCATGAAATCTGTGAAATGTTGTCAAAAACAAACAACATTATTAGTTTTTAATATTTAGAGAATTTATAGTACTGCAAAAGGTTATGTAAAATTGCAAAGTGGTTTTATTTAAAATATCTACAGTTCTTGAAGACAACTAAAAGTCAGTATATTTGGCTATCAAAAAAAAATATTGAACATTGGTTTGCACTTATATATTTTATGAATCACATTGCAATAAAACATAATCTTCGCATAAGCACTAGTGAAATGTTTCATAAATATTACTTTTTCTAAGTAATTATAGTATGAATATCTGAGTATGTACTCTATAAACATAAATAATATTTATGAAACCCTTTTTTTTACTTTTTTATATTAAAATAAATAAATAGTAATGGAGTGATTATAATTTCTATTGTTTCATTTTGGTTCCGAGCCTATGAACATCCATCGTGTCCATAGTTCCAAAATGTTTCAAATAGTTACCTTTTACGCCGATTTTTTTTCTCTATGCACATCTGATTTACATACATAGATCACAAAACATCATTGATTTGTTTTGAATTTGACGGCTTAATGTATTTTAAATATTTTTTTTTTTTTCAAAAAGCAGACAGTTAAGAAAAATCTCAATAAACAAAACTATTTACTTGAAAAGACGATCACTAACCGTAGCGTTGGTGCTCTCATTTATCGACATGTAAATTAATTTCGATGTCTTTACGAATGTTTCGTTTTAATTTGGGAGAGCCTCTTTATCCCTTGTGGAAAAACTTCTGACTCAAAAATAACTCAAAGTATCGAAAAAGGTTTTGGAAACCCAGAAACCCATCTGGTTAGAACCTGAAGCTACCCACTAAAAAATTTTTTCGTTCATTCTGTAGGTGGTCTTAGTAATACAATCAGAAATTATTTTTCTGAACATATACCTATGTTTAACTTTTCAAATTCTTGAATTTAAAAATAAGATTTTCATTGAAGGGACATAATATAGAACTTGTATTATACGTATTTGTAAATCAAAATCCGAAAACTGATAAATTAAAGCGAAGTGAAATTAAAATCCATTTGAAATGCTTGTTGAAGTTTTACTTTAATTTTGTATTTTATTTGAAGAAAAAAGATCAAAAATTAATATTTCGTTATCAAAGTCTAGAACAAGCGTAACTTTTTAATAATTCGAACCAAAAAAGAGTGTTTAATTGACAAGCAAAGATTCATTCTGCAAGGAATTATTGTTCGTATTCCATTTGAATTTATAGTTGATGCAAAGTGAAGCTTTTTAAATCGTTTTTTTCTTGATTTGAAATGAGATAATTTTTTGACAATGCTACTTCACTTCTCTTTCAAATATAGAAATGATTTTTTTTCTTTTCAAGTTTTTTTTCTCCAGATATATGAACTAAAATAAGCAAAAATAACTAACTAATTTTAGAATATTTGTCAGATTTCAGTACGAAGTTATTAAACTACGTACCAGGAAGTGCGCATATTAATGTATTTATAAGAAGTGAATTACCAAAAATCAGTGAAATAAGTTAATGGTGAAATTATTAGTGGTTAACGTTTACCTATATCCAATTTTAAATCAAAAATCTATCAAATGACTTGATTTTTATAATGGAAATCAAAAGCGTATACAAATAAAAATCAACTTTGGTGTCCAAAAGTCGTAAAGTTAAACGTTTCGTACTTACACAATTCATCGTTCATGCTCTTTTGGAGAAATATTTTTAGAAATGATGTGGACTGTCGGTAGATTATGGGAAGTATTCACCCTCCACTTTTTTTGCCACGTAAAATCTTACTTGGATGCGCCTTTCAGGAAAATCAACATGTAGGTACCAAATCAAAAAATAAGAAATTGACACATGCTCAGATTAAGTTACATACCTGTACATGCATATTATGTAGGTAGGTGTTATTAATTAATTTTGTGGAAACTAGTGAAATTAAGTGAATTATTTGTCAAACAATAATAATACAAAACTCTTCTTTTACTTTTATTGAATTTGTACGAAATTGTATTGAACTGTCAATCTGATACCAATGTGGGTTATATGGGAATAAAGTTCTTGATGTGCACAAAAAAATTTCTTTTAGTTTTGACAGCATTTTTGTTTTAAAACTACTACAATATTCATTAAATTTCACTACGAGTTAACAAATAATAATTTCACTATTCAATTATTTCACAGATTTCACGAAAATTTGTTTGCGCCTTTTTATATTTTTAAAAGCAAGGTAAGACATATCCCAAGCGTATTTCAACTCGGTATGAAAACACCGAGCCAACTCGGCAGATATTATTTGTTAACAGGAAATTATTGCGTGTTTTTCTTTGCCGATTTGTCTCGGTTTCTTCGTACTGAGTTGAAATACACTCGGGGTATTTATTATTTGCAATATATATGTACCTATTTAAGAAAAATTTCACCTGAAAGTGCGTGTAAATGATTTATATTTTCTGGGCTCAAATCAATTGAATACGAATTTTCAATGAAATTATTTTATGAAAAATTTCGAAATTCACTTATCTTTTCGAAATTCACTTATCTTCATTAGGCAACTAGAACCATTGGAGAATAAAAAAAATTTTGTTTGCACTTTTTTTATATTTCATAATATGCAAAGTAAGACAATTCCCGAGCGTATTTCAACTCGATACGAAAAAACTGAGCCAAAAATAATTTCGCGTTATCAAATTTTTGTGTTTGTCTCGGTTTTTTCGTACTGAGTTGAAAAACAATGGGGGCATTTTTGTATATCCAATTAAAATGTACGTGAAATTATTGCATCAGCATTTTTATGGGAGCAATATATACGTATGTACCTATATGTATAAACAAAATTAACCTGAAAATATGTAAAATTTGAGGAGCTGTTGAACAATTTTTTGGGCTCAAAGCAATTGAATAGTAAAGAATTTTAAATGAAAATGCTTTAAGTATTTAATTATTAATCCCTGCTTTTGTTTTTCAGCCCCTAGTATAAAAGAAATTACAAAAAACACTTACCGACAATTCCAAAACCACACGACGCGCACGACAACGACACTATTTAATTATTTTTTTTTTATTTTTTTTATGACCACACCAGACCCGACCAGACGACCGAACGATCCAACGATTCAAACTAAACTGAAATGAAAATTGATAGACGCTTCCTCTGCAAGAATAGGATAGCTACAACGGGTGGCACTTGGCATCGTATTTTATGTGATTGTATGTGTGACGCTGAAGAACAAAATAGAGTTTGCATGAGAAATTAGTGTTGCCACATAGATTTGAATAAATGTATCTAGATAAATAAACGAATTCATTACTTATATTCGATATATTTTTACCTGAGTATCAGATTCATTCCAAAAATGATATGTTTTAAAAAAATGTATATATTTAATATCAAAGCACTGTGAATTGGGATAAACTAAGCTGTTTTTGTACACAATTAAAATAGAAAATAAATAATATTAAAGCATATTTAATGTTATAACCAAGTCTTACCTTTTTTATCTTCTTTTTATCTAGACCAAAGTATTAATTTGAAACTCAGCTTGAGTTCTTGGAAGCCAGATATAAATGAAAATGAAAAAAATCATTATCATTAATATTAAAACCCAAGTTTATTAATTTGTATACAGTTTTCATTAAATGAATCCATTATTTCAGCTAATAATATTTATTTGGAAACTATCTTACGGTAACACTTATAGGGACGGTTCGAGTTGATCGCATTAAAAAGTATATTAGTATGCGTGTGAATGAAAGGAAAAACACCCGAGTATATTTTGTTGAAATTAGTCGAGTTAACTGTTAATATTACCCGAGTTCTAAAAATATTACAGAGTGTTTCTGTTAAAATGAAATGAGTTGACTGCTGATATCAGCTAAATTTATATTTACAGTTAAAATTTTGACGCTACAAATATAACAGAGTTTGTTTGTTAAAATTAACTGAGTTGACTGTTAATATCAGCTAAGTAAATATGTAATCTGATTTGGGTTTTGGCGCTAAATGTCTAAGAATATAACAGAGTGTGTTGGTTGATATTAACCGAGAGTCAGCAAAAAAAAATCCGAAAGCTTGAAAATGTTTTAGATTACATACATTTTTTTTTATTGAAATTGAACATTAAAAAAAATATTTTTTGAAGCTAAATATCTCGAAATCTACGTAGAATTTCGACTTTTTCTCAGAAGATTTCCTTTTTCTTTTACGAAATTCTACAAGAATCTGCATTCAAATTTCATAAAATCGAAGTTTTGAACAAAAAAAACAAAATTTTCGATAAAACTCACTATCACCTAAATTATTGTCTAGGCCAGATATTTCGAAATCTACGTAGAATTTCGACTTTTTCTCAACAGATTTCCTTTTTCTTTTACGAAATTCTACAAGAATCTGCATTCAAATTTCAGAAAATCGAAGTTTTGAACAAAAAAAACAAAATTTTCGATAAAACTCATTATCACATAAATTATTGTCTAGGCCAGATATTTCGAAATCTACGTAGAATTTCGACTTTTTCTCAACAGATTTCCTTTTTCTTTTACGAAATTCTACAAGAATCTGCATTCAAATTTCAGAAAATCGAAGTTTTGAACAAAAAAAACAAAATTTTCGATAAAACTCATTATCACATAAATTATTGTCTAGGCAAGATATTTCGAAATCTACGTAGAATTTCGACTTTTTCTCAACAGATTTCCTTTTTCTTTTACGAAATTCTACAAGAATCTGCATTCAAATTTCAGAAAATCGAAGTTTTGAACAAAAAAAACAAAATTTTCGATAAAACTCATTATCACCTAAATTATTGTCTAGGCAAGATATTTCGAAATCTACGTAGAATTTCGACTTTTTCTCAGAAGATTTCCTTTTTCTTTTACGAAATTCTACATGAATCTGCATTCAAATTTCAGAAAACCGAAGTTTTGAACAAAAAATACAAAATTTTCGATAACACCTCCTATCACCTAAATTATTGTCTAGGCCAGATATTTCGAAATCTACGTAGAATTTCGACTTTTTCTCAGAAGATTTCCTTTTTCTTTTACGAAATTCTACAAGAATCTGCATTCAAATTTCAGAAAACCGAAGTTTTGAACAAAAAATACAAAATTTTCGATAACACCTCCTATCACCTAAATTATTGTCTAGGCAAGATATTTCGAAATCTACGTAGAATTTCGACTTTTTCTCAACAGATTTCCTTTTTCTTTTACGAAATTCTACAAGAATCTGCATTCAAATTTCAGAAAATCGAAGTTTTGAACTAAAAAAACAAAATTTTCGATAAAACTCATTATCACCTAAATTATTGTCTAGGCAAGATATTTCGAAATCTACGTAGAATTTCGACTTTTTCTCAACAGATTTCCTTTTTCTTTTACGAAATTCTACAAGAATCTGCATTCAAATTTCAGAAAATCGAAGTTTTGAACAAAAAAAACAAAATTTTCGATAAAACTCATTATCACCTAAATTATTGTCTAGGCAAGATATTTCGAAATCTACGTAGAATTTCGACTTTTTCTCAGAAGATTTCCTTTTTCTTTTACGAAATTCTACAAGAATCTGCATTCAAATTTCAGAAAATCGAAGTTTTGAACAAAAAAAAAACAAAATTTTCGATAAAACTCACTATCGCCTAAATTATTGTCTAGGCCAGATATTTCGAAATCTACGTAGAATTTCGACTTTTTCTCAGAAGATTTCCTTTTTCTTTTACGAAATTCTACAAGAATCTGCATTCAAATTTCAGAAAATCGAAGTTTTGAACAAAAAAAACAAAACTTTCGATAAAACTCACTATCATTTAAATTATTGTCTGAGTTACTTGTTGAGTAACTCGGGTAAAAACTGCCGAGTGCTTGACTGTATTTAAACGAGCCTTGTCGTTTGTTTACAACAGTCTACTTGGCAGAAATCAGCAGACGTAACTCGTTACGATTTTCCTGAGTAACTCGGGAAAAATCTGCCGAGTAGTTGGCTATTTTCAAACGACCTTACTCGTTTCTTTTCAACAGATTGCTCGTGAGAAATCAGCCAATGTTACTCAGTACAATTTTGCTGAGTTACTTGTTACATTTTACCTGAGTAACTCGGTTAAAAACTGCCGAGTGCTTGACTGTTTTTAAACGAGCCTTGTCGTTTGTTTACAACAGTCTACTTGGCAGAAATCAGCGGATGTAACTCGTTACGATTTTGCTGAGTAACTCGGGAAAAATTTGCCGAGTAGTTGGCTATTTTCAAGCGACCTTACTCGTTTCTTTTCAACAGATTGCTCGTGAGAAATCAGCAAATGTTACTCAGTACAATTTTGCTGAGGTACTTGTTACCTTTTACCTGAGTAACTCGGTTAAAAACTGCCGAGTGCTTGACTGTTTTTAAACGAGCCTTGTCGTTTGTTTACAACAGTCTACTTGGCAGAAATCAGCAGACGTAACTCGTTACAATTTTGCTGAGTAACTCGGGAAAAATCTGCCGAGTAGTTGGCTATTTTCAAACGACCTCACTCGTTTCTTTTCAACAGATTGCTCGTGAGAAATCAGCAAATGTTACTCAGTACAATTTTGCTGAGGTACTTGTTACCTTTTACCTGAGTAACTCGGTTAAAAACTGCCGAGTGCTTGACTGTTTTTAAACGAGCCTTGTCGTTTGTTTACAACAGTCTACTTGGCAGAAATCAGCAGACGTTACTCGTTACGATTTTGCTGAGTAACTCGGGAAAAATTTGCCGAGTAGTTGGCTATTTTCAAACGACCTTACTCGTTTCTTTTCAACAGATTGCTCGTGAGAAATCAGCAAATGTTACTCAGTATAATTTTGCTGAGTTACTTGTTACCTTTTAGCTGAGTAACTCGGGTAAAAACTGCCGAGTGCTTGACTGTTTTTAAACGAGCCTTTTCGTTTGTTTACAACAGTCTACTTGGCAGAAATCAGCAGACGTTACTCGTTACGATTTTGCTGAGTAACTCGGGAAAAATTTGCCGAGTAGTTGGCTATTTTCAAACGACTTTACTCGTTTCTTTTCAACAGATTGCTCGTGAGAAATCAGCAAATGTTACTCAGTACAATTTTGCGGAGTTACTTGTTACCTTTTACCTGAGTAACTCGGGTAAAAACTGCCGAGTGCTTGACTGTTTTTAAACGAGCCTTGTCGTTTGTTTACAACAGTCTACTTGGCAGAAATCAGCAGACGTAACTCGTTACGATTTTGCTGAGTAACTCGGGAAAAATTTGCCGAGTAGTTGGCTATTTTCAAACGACCTTACTCGTTTCTTTTCAACAGATTGCTCGTGAGAAATCAGCAAATGTTACTCAGTACAATTTTGCTGAGTTACTTGTTTCCTTTTAGCTGAGTAACTCGGGTAAAAACTGCCGAGTGCTTGACTGTTTTTAAACGACCCTTGTCGTTTGTTTACAACAGTCTACTTGGCAGAAATCAGCAGACGTAACTCGTTACGATTTTGCTGAGTAACTCGGGAAAAATTTGCCGAGTAGTTGGCTATTTTCAAACGACCTTACTCGTTTCTTTTCAACAGATTGCTCGTGAGAAATCAGCAAATGTTACTCAGTACAATTTTGCTGAGTTACTTGTTACATTTTACCTGAGTAACTCGGTTAAAAACTGCCGAGTGCTTGACTGTTTTTAAACGAGCCTTGTCGTTTGTTTACAACAGTCTACTTGGCAGAAATCAGCGGATGTAACTCGTTACGATTTTGCTGAGTAACTCGGGAAAAATTTGCCGAGTAGTTGGCTATTTTCAAGCGACCTTACTCGTTTCTTTTCAACAGATTGCTCGTGAGAAATCAGCAAATGTTACTCAGTACAATTTTGCTGAGTTACTTGTTACCTTTTACCTGAGTAACTCGGGTAAAACCTGCCGAGTGCTTGACTGTTTTTAAACGAGCCTTGTCGTTTGCTTACAACAGTCTACTTGGCAGAAATCAGCAGACGTAACTCGTTACGATTTTTCTGAGTACCTCGGGAAAAATCTGCCGAGTAGTTGGCTATTTTCAAACGACCTTACTCGTTTATTTTCAGCAGATTGCTCGTGAGAAATCAGCAAATGTTACTCAGTATAATTTTGCTGAGTTACTTGTTACCTTTTAGCTGAGTAACTCGGGTAAAAACTGCCGAGTGCTTGACTGTTTTTAAACGAGCCTTTTCGTTTGTTTACAACAGTCTACTTGGCAGAAATCAACAGACGTAACTCGTTACAATTTTCCTGAGTAACTCGGGAAAAATCTGCCAAGTAGTTGGCTATTTTCAAATGACCTTACTCGTTTCTTTTCAACAGATTGCTCGTGAGAAATCAGCAAATGTTACTCAGTACAATTTTGCTGAGTTACTTGTTACCTTTTAGCTGAGTAACTCGGGTAAAAACTGCCGAGTGCTTGACTGTTTTTAAACGAGCCTTTTCGTTTGTTTACAACAGTCTACTTGGCAGAAATCAGCAGACGTAACTCGTTACGATTTTCCTGAGTAACTCGGGAAAAATCTGCCGAGTAGTTGGCTATTTTCAAACGACCTTACTCGTGTCTTTTCAACAGATTGCTCGTGAGAAATCAGCCAATGTTACTCAGTACAATTTTGCTGAGTTACTTGTTACATTTTACCTGAGTAACTCGGTTAAAAACTGCCGAGTGCTTGACTGTTTTTAAACGAGCCTTGTCGTTTGTTTACAACAGTCTACTTGGCAGAAATCAGCGGATGTAACTCGTTACGATTTTGCTGAGTAACTCGGGAAAAATTTGCCGAGTAGTTGGCTATTTTCAAGCGACCTTACTCGTTTCTTTTCAACAGATTGCTCATGAGAAATCAGCAAATGTTACTCAGTACAATTTTGCTGAGGTACTTGTTACCTTTTACCTGAGTAACTCGGGTAAAAACTGCCGAGTGCTTGACTGTTTTTAAACGAGCCTTTTCGTTTGTTTACAACAGTCTACTTGGCAGAAATCAGCAGACGTTACTCGTTACGATTTTGCTGAGTAACTCGGGAAAAATTTGCCGAGTAGTTGGCTATTTTCAAACGACCTTACTCGTTTCTTTTCAACAGATTGCTCGTGAGAAATCAGCAAATGTTACTCAGTATAATTTTGCTGAGTTACTTGTTACCTTTTAGCTGAGTAACTCGGGTAAAAACTGCCGAGTGCTTGACTGTTTTTAAACGAGCCTTTTCGTTTGTTTACAACAGTCTACTTGGCAGAAATCAGCAGACGTTACTCGTTACGATTTTGCTGAGTAACTCGGGAAAAATTTGCCGAGTAGTTGGCTATTTTCAAACGACTTTACTCGTTTCTTTTCAACAGATTGCTCGTGAGAAATCAGCAAATGTTACTCAGTACAATTTTGCGGAGTTACTTGTTACCTTTTACCTGAGTAACTCGGGTAAAAACTGCCGAGTGCTTGACTGTTTTTAAACGAGCCTTGTCGTTTGTTTACAACAGTCTACTTGGCAGAAATCAGCAGACGTAACTCGTTACAATTTTGCTGAGTAACTCGGGAAAAATCTGCCGAGTAGTTGGCTATTTTCAAACGACCTCACTCGTTTCTTTTCAACAGATTGCTCGTGAGAAATCAGCAAATGTTACTCAGTACAATTTTGCTGAGGTACTTGTTACCTTTTACCTGAGTAACTCGGTTAAAAACTGCCTAGTGCTTGACTGTTTTTAAACGAGCCTTGTCGTTTGTTTACAACAGTCTACTTGGCAGAAATCAGCAGACGTAACTCGTTACGATTTTGCTGAGTAACTCGGGAAAAATTTGCCGAGTAGTTGGCTATTTTCAAACGACCTTACTCGTTTCTTTTCAACAGATTGCTCGTGAGAAATCAGCAAATGTTACTCAGTACAATTTTGCTGAGTTACTTGTTACCTTTTATCTGAGTAACTCGGGTAAAAACTGCCGAGTGCTTGACTGTTTTTAAACGAGCCTTGTCGTTTGTTTACAACAGTCTACTTGGCAGAAATCAGCAGACGTTACTCGTTACGATTTTCCTGAGTAACTCGGGAAAAATCTGCCGAGTAGTTGGCTATTTTCAAACGACCTTACTCGTTTCTTTTCAACAGATTGATCGTGAGAAATCAGCAAATGTTACTCAGTACAATTTTGCTGAGTTACTTGTTACCTTTTACCTGAGTAACTCGGGTAAAAACTGCCGAGCACTTGACTGTTTTTAAACGAGCCTTGTCGTTTGTTTACAACAGTCTACTTGGCAGAAATCAGCCGACGTAACTCGTTACGATTTTCCTGAGTAACTCGGGTAAAAACTGCCGAGTGCTTGACTGTTTTTAAATGAGTCTTGTCGTTTGTTTACAGCAGACTACTTGGCAGAAATCATCACAGATAAATCGTTACAATTTTGCTGAGTAACTCGGTGCATAACAACCAAGTTCTTGGCTGTTATTAAACGTCATAATCGTTTGTTAATAACCGAGTGCTTATGAGATTTCAACGTTCATAACATTGTTATATTTATACTGAGTAACTCGGCTAATAAGAACCAAGTGATCTGCTATTATTAAAAGACACTACTCGTCTGTTAACAACAGAGTGCTTGAGAGATTTCCCCACGTATTTACTCATTGCAATTTACATGAGTAAATCGGTTTAAATCAACCAAGTGTTCTGCTGTATTTAAACGACACTAGTCGTGTGTTTTTAACTGATTACTCGTGAGATTTCAGCAAAACATTAACTCGTTTAAATTTATATGAGTAAAACGATTATTAATAACCAACGTTTCAGTTGAAAACAGCAACGAACTCGTTTTTTTTCAACCAAGTTACTCGTTGCATTTAAGCAGAGATTTATACTGAGCAGATCGGCTCATTTACACCGATTTACTTGGCAGATTATAACCATTGTCTCGGCTTTATTCAACCGTGTTTTTTTAATCGTTTTAGCTCTGCTTTTTTTAACAGAACATACTCATGGTTTTTTTGACGAGACTCAGCAGATTTTAACCGATATTTTTTTAAACGAGTAAAAATCAAACTCTGTTAAGTCAAATGTTTCTGCGTGAACACGCTACAGTGATTGGGAAGGCGAAAGGAGAGATTTAAATTCATCCTGTCTGAGTACACACCCCCACCAACCCCGCCATAAGTTTTTCATCCTTCCCTATAGAAGTGGATTGATTCATCTTCCAGGAATGTCAGATCCTCCCAGATAGATCTGGAGGGTATGGTGACCTGGAAGTTTTTATCGAACTGTAACTGTGGGATGGTGTAGTCAATGTTACTTGGAATTGTTCCGAATGAGTTCCGAATGATGGAGTGAGCAATATCATTATTTGTCCACTTTGAGGAAGCTTTAAGACGAATGGCTGTGCTTGCAGCTGTTTGTTTAGCAGCAGAAGTGGTTGTACGAAGTACTCCGCCCATACAACGGGAGGCTGAACATTGGACCCTGCTTAGTTTTTCGCAGTTTGTCTTTTTATCTAAAGCGGTCCACCATACTGTCACACCGTATGTATAAGAATCAGTCTGACAACCGAGTCGTTTAGCCAATGAGTAATGCTGGCTTTAAGACCCTATTTGTTTCCTACGGCTTTTTTGCATGAAAAGAGTGCAACAGTTGCCACTCATGCTCTCATACATTCTTATAATTTTAGAGATGGTCAGACTTTTGTGAAAATAAATGTTTCATCATTTTTGTATTGAAAATTTAATTTAAAAAAAAAATTAAATTTAAACAAATTAAATAGTAGGTAGTGTTGCATTTGACAGCATATCTGTTAGTATCTACAGATTTTCTAGAATATTATACAAAAAAAAAAAACAGTTACGCCCAATTTCTTCACAGAAGTACTAAGCCAGTCTAGTACCCAGTCCAGCTAGACCAGGTACTAGCTCTGGTACTCGGTCCTAACGAAAAGTTAGTACCTATACATTTCTTCACATCACTAGTACCGGATCTAAATTCACCAAGCGGTACTAGGACTTAATACGTCTAAAACTGGTCTAATTCTGATTTTGACAATATTTTGGCATTTCAAATATTATTTTGATGTTTATTTTGACTGAGCGATTTCAATTTTAAATTATTTTCGAATGAATTGTGTCAATTTTATAGTAGTATAGAGAGTGGGAAAAGCAGGATTGTAATGAAATCCTGCCAGCATTTACAGGAGTGATCAGTGGTGAATCAGCTTCCAGATGAAGCCCTTGATGATGATGTGTGTTCGTTTTTGCGTGGAGTTTTTGATAATTTTCTGTGTACGTATGTGTGTGACAGGCTTGGAGTAATGTCCTTTATTGTGTCCATTTCATGTTCGGTTCATGCAATGCATTGGTCGTGTTCGGGGAAATATCCAGAGCTATCAGGATAGGTTTTGTGTTTGTCTTTTTAATAGCTTGTCGAAACTACTCTGATTCAGGTATTAGCGCCACTAGACTGCCGATTTTAAAGTCCCAGCTAATACCGAGTCTTAAGTAGTATCTACTAGGTACCAAATTGACAGAAGTAGGGCTTAGTACTTATGTGAAGAAATCATTTGGTACCGATTTGAGTACTAACGACTGGTATAATAACCAGGTACTAGCTGATTTTGAGGACTCAGCTAGTACCGAGACCTAACTAATACTCGGTACCAAATTGAAAGGACTAGGGACTAGAACTTGTGTGAAGAAATGAGTTGATACCCATTTGAGTACTAATTTTAGGACTAGTACTGGTACTAGCGTTAGGACTCTGTGAAGAAATTGGCCGTTAGAATCATTCACTCGTGGTCACAGTTTGAGTTAAGTCGTAATTCTAAAAAATTGAAAAAAACACCATAACATAGAACCCACATAAGCAATATTTTTTTTTTTTAATATTCTTTTCCGAAAGGTCTGAAGGCCAGCTTTATCCAGTTGCAAGGTTAATAATTATTTACGGGACACCCTCTATATCAAAAACGGTTTACTTTAAAGAAAAATTATGTTCTTCAAACTTGTAGCTAGGACAATTTGAAGAGCAATAACTATCTACGCGAAAGTTACTATGCACAGAATAGGAGGAACTCGAATTTAAAAATAGATTTATAGCAAAGCTTTATAAATTCATTAACATTTCGTTCGATATATGGCACTTTCATACATTAAATCAATTATTTGAGGACGAAACTAGAGACATGTGCCAATTTGCAACAGTTATAACAGTTTTTCGCCATCAAAAGTGGGCGAGAATTAACGCTCTTCACGCTACTTGAAAAGGACAAGACTATAGAGACATGCCAATTTATAGCAGTTATAACAGTTTTTCGCCATTAAAAGTGTGCATACGATAACGCACTTCGCGCGACTTGAAAAAAAAAAAAAAACACTCTGTGACTGAAGTATGCCCACCGGCGAATGGCCCTGGCCCTGCGGGGCCGCACAAATAGTACTTCTATAAACTAGAACTGTTATAATTGGCATGTCTTGAGTCACTTCCACTTGCAAAAACAAAAACTCTGGGTGCCTGAAGTATGCCCATGCCCACCGGCGGAGTGCCCTAGCCCTGCTGGACTGCATAAACTAAAACTGTTATAATTGGCATGTCTAGATGTAGAGTCTCTTCCATTATTTAAAGCTTCAATCTAACAATTATTGTAAAGTTGTTTACCTCATCACATCATCAAGTTAAAACAAAATCCATTTTATTAAAGACCTAAATTCACTTGCTTTATGCGGGCAGGCAGCATTTATCAACCAACACTCAATTTTAAAATAATACATTCCAGTTCATCGAGGTTTGTTAAAAAAAATTCCGAATTTATAATACGACGTTATCACTTGACACTGACCTCTCAATCACAAGCTTGTCATAGGTATATTGTTTTAATATTTCATATAAATTTTAATAAAATAAAACTGCGATTTATGCATTTGTTTTTTTTTAGGCACGATTTTATTAAGCAACAGTTAATATTTTTTCGTTTTTAATACCTGCCTCTAGAATGCAACAAAATTACCATACCTCGCGGCATCTTCCTCTGAAATCGGGTAAGTATCCTTCTTGACAGGGAAAATCAATCATATTCACTCGCATCACATAAGTTTTGTTATTTGCAACTGATGGCGCTGGTGTTGTTCGTTGTTCAAACTCATGCAATAAAGTCTGATCAAGAACAACACACCAGTTGGGATCGATGTATTCTGGCGGCTTATTAACAGTATTATCGCCGCATTCGAAACCCTTTACACAATACTTAACACAAGGTTTCTGTTGACTGTCACCATATTTGACTTTTTTCTTGCAGACGAAGACGTTCTCGCAGCCACTTGGAGCCTTTGGAATTCTATTATCGATCCATAGAGATTTTGAATCTGTAGATGGTTTTGATGTGGTTGTAGTTGTTGTTGTTCTTTGAAATGCTGTTATCTCCGATGTTGTAAATGCAACAAAAGTTGTTATGAACAAGTAAACAAAAATTGCTTGGAATATGTTAGACATTTTATGTCGACGAGTTGTGAATGTGCGAACGATCTTTTTGTGACTGGCAGTGGCAGATATCAGCATTTAGTGATTTCTCTGAACAGCTCCGCAGCAATTATTATATTTGGTTACAGTCATGCGATTTTGTTAATTTCAAGGTATTAAAAAATGTTTAAAGATTAAATATTACTATCTGCCATAGAGGGAAATAATTTCATATTTTTTTAAATAATAAACTAGCACCTCTGAGCAATAAGCATTGACCTTCTTATCTTTAATATAAAATTTATAAGGTACCTATAATATAGAGAATAAATAATTAATAATAAGATGACATGTTTCAATTGAAATTAAGCGAGAGCCAGTCAGTTGTGGTTTATTCAATTAGACGTGCGACTTCAAGAAATTCTACAAGAAAAACTCTAATGGGGTCAAATCGCACGAGTTTGGTGCCCAATTCACGTCACCTCTGCGAGAGTTAGTCTTACCCTCAAATCGTTCATGCAGAATGTCCACTGTGGCGTTTCCCCTGTGTGTCATGTAGTGCCGTTCTGTTGGAACCACAATTACGTTCACATCCATCATATTATCCAATTGGAGCCAGCAAAATGGTCATCATCGATCGGTAGAGCTATCCGTTGATTTGTATAGCAACTAACACCCAAAGAGAGAGGGGAGAAGGCCCCTTTCACCACCATCTGTTTGTTTCACTTTCTTAGCTTAAGCAAGCCGCTGACATAACTAACTTAAGTAACATAAATTCTTTATAAATAGACATTTTCGGGTAACAAGGGTACTTTGAGAAGGGAGGTTTTGAGGCTGACTTTGACCATCGTTTCACACAGCTGAGTGCAGAGTTAGCTCTCTTGATGGAAGTATCAATGTGAGAACGAAAGTTCAATTCCCTATCACAGATAATTGCTAGATCGCACAGTGAATCAACCGAGGGGACTGGCACATTATCGATGAGATACGTCCTGGAAGGGAGTTGAAAGCGTTTACGGTAGTAGGTGATAGCTTGACAGTTTCTAACATTTAGTTCAAGAAAGTTTCAAGATGATCCGTTGGATAATCGACTTGGAAGGAGAAGGACAACCATATACCGTAAAATGAAAGGAAACACAAAAATTAAAGTTCTAAATTTTTCAAACCATTATTACTTATATGTATACATATAATATTACATATACTTCAAACGAAAAAAAAAACAAAACACGGTATCATTGTTTACGAACATACCAACATACCTAGCAATAAAAATTATAATGGCAAAGTGGGAAAAAGTACAGGAACATACAAAAATTCCTAAAAAGCAAGTTTTAAAAATTCTCCAATTTTGTCTAAAAGACAATAATTATTTCAAATTTGAAGACACATTCTTCAACCAGGTATTTGGAATGCCGATGGGCAACCCACTGTCATCCACCATTGCCAACATAGTATTCGACGATCTTTTGGACGACACTACTGAAAAACTCAACAAAACAAACACAAAAATTAAATTCATTTTCAAGTATGTTGACGACATATTTGCAATAATAAAAAAACAGGATCAAATTGTAATAATGAACACGTTAAATGAATACCACGAAAAACTTCAATTCACAATTGAAACAGAAATAAACAACACTTTACCCTATTTAGACACGAACTTACACAGAACGGACAACAGAATTATTATGGACTGGTACGCGAAACCAATGGCTTCTGGAAGAATTATAAACTTTTTATCAACACAACCCATGAAATACAAAATAAATAGTGCCAAAAACTTAATCAATAAAATTATAGACATCAGCCATCCACAATTTCATACAAAAAACATCATCAAAATACGAACAATTTTAAAAAAAGAACAATTTCCCAAACAAAATTATAAACGAGCTTATAAATGAAAAAAAAAGTTTTATAAACATATTCCTCAAAATGAAATAAGAACAATAAATGGTCCTGGCAACACCTTTTACTCTACTGCCTATGTACCTGGCAATATGGTGTACATAGGAACTACCAAACGACTATTATCAACAAGACTGACAGAGCATCAAGCCGACGTACGCAATTAATGATCATCAACAGCTTTGGCACAGCATATAATGGACCACCGACATACAGCTGATTTTGACAACGTAAGAATACTCGACAAAGAAAAAAGAGAAAACATACGATACACACTGGAGAGCTTACGCATTCAGCAAAAGCTCAAATTTACGATGAATACCAAAGAAGATAAAGACAAGCTTAGCGCCATTTACACTAATGTGATAAAGTAACCCACCTGTGATATAAGTGTTTTTTCTGTTTGGTCTAGTTTTTTTTGTAACAAATTGTTTTAAATTATTTAATTATAAATTTATTTCATTACGTTTTCAATAAAAGTAATAATTAACATCAATGTAAAAATTAAAAATAACAAGTAAGTTTTCCAAAAAAATTCGTTAAATTTTCAAAAATTCAAAAAAAAAATCTAATTAATATTGTTTATTTATAAAGTTTCAATAAATTGTGACCCCTGAAGAAGTTGAGAATTTTCAACGAAACGTGGGGTGAAATTATGGAATTGTTTTAATTCGCATACTAACTAGAACGATAAAAAAAGCCCATTAATAATATTCTAGTACAATTCGAAAATTTGTTCAAAAAAATATAGAAAAAACACAGAATCTTTTTTCTATCAAAACATACAAATTTTTATTCACTTTTAACAAAAAAATAATGGAATATAGGGTAAATATTGTTAATATTTCATAAAAAAAATATTTCAGAAAACAAATAATATATCTATTATAACTTGTGTTTAAAAATAAATAAAACAGCTTAAAAGACTAGTTTTGAGATTGTATTTTTCAACCAAAATTGAAGGCTCCAACTTTTCGCATGAGTTATTATTTAAAAGTTCTTTTGCCGTCAAAATACCATTCATTCACTGTTTCAACGTGAGGATTGTTTCCCTTTTTGTCTTTTATCAAACTTATGCAGATCTGAAAATTTTCTCTCAGCACAGCTGCAGTCGTACTCCAGTTCCAGTGTGGAAAAGCAATACAATATTCCTAAAAATGTTTTTAGCAAAAGGGAATCTAGTCTCATTTAAAGCATTTGTAGTGTTGAATATACCTCGGTAAAAATCTGCAAAGTCTAAAGCGTCACGAAAAAAGTCATCAACACACTGCCAATGGGCCGTCAACGTTGGCAATGTCAACGCATAACACATGCCTGATTCACAATGCGACGAGGAAACGGGACGTGATCGTGACGAGAACCGCGGTCATCTTTTTCTTGTTACAAAATCGTCGTCCAATTCACAATGCAGCCAGTGTTTTTACGACAAAAATTCATTTTTGTAAAAAAAAAAATCAGTAAAATATAAACAAAATAACTTACAAAACAATAGATTTATCAATAACCTTATTTGTTTGACACAATTTGATTACATCTTTTGTGAAAAATCTGTAAATTGCTTAGGAAAATGAAAATCGTCGTTACGTCACGTCTTTTTTTCAATTTTTCGAATTCTTGGCGTGACGTGACGACAAGAAACGCCGCATTGATGTATATCCAGGTATGCTTTCATTGTTTAAAATTGCTTTGACAACTACAACGACTTCTCGTCACGCTAACGTCTCGTTTTCTCACCGCATTGTGAATCAGGCTACATTGACGATCACACGAATGACGCTAGTCCGTCAATGTCACACGGAAGTCAACGTCGACTACGGCAGAAAAGTTTGTCATGGTCAACTTTGGGATTATGGTTAACGCTTTGCAGCAATATGTCCTAACATTTTCTAACGTTCAACGAAAAAAGTCAATGAATTGAAGGTAAAAACAATATCAAAGTAGGTGTCAACGCAGCCGTCAACGTATGGACAGTATTCTGCGTTGACGATCACACGACAAGACAACTTTGGGATGGGATTTGACGTCATTTTGATGTCAGAGAGTCAACGCGTTGACCATTTTCGTTGACTTAAGTCCTTTGACACACAAGATTGATTAAGCAATAGCCGCCATTCCTCATCTAGATTTTTGGACTCTCACTCATCCACTAAATTTGGAAACAGCGCCATCCCATCAAAGGCATCAAACTCGGTGCTAGATTCTTGGGGTCAATATCAATACCACAGATTAGCCATATGAAGATGAGAATGTTTCGTACGTTTCACCCTCCAAAGCCCATTTGCTTACATTGTTTTCTTTGAAATTTCTTCCCGCGTCGATGAATAGATGTGAATTGCAACAACAATTTAACCGATGTGTGAAGATCCCTACTGTCTATGTGTGAGGTTTTTATACACACATTCTCATTATTTATCTGATATCTGACAGTTCAAGCTTGTAGGCAAATTTAAATGGCTGAAGGGGTTTCTCATCTTCATGTGGTTGGCTAATCTGTAGTCAATACCTTGTATTGCCACTAAAACCTCATCACCAAATTTTATTCGGAATATATGAAACTTGTTTGCATAACTCGATGTAGTAGTCACTGCAAATATTTATTATTTTGCTAACGTCAGCACTCAGCCTCACATATTTTTCTTCTTTTAATTACCATTGCTGCTTTTACCCATACGTAAACGTCGTTAATGTTCAAAAAAATATTTTCGTTGGAGAAATAAATTGAAGAAGTTTTGAAGAATGGTTTTGTAATAATAATATGTATGTAAATGGCGCAAAACAACGAGTGTAGCTTCGGCTGTGTAGCACGTAGCGCCGTCCTGTTGAAACCAAATGTTGCCAATATCCTCCTCTTCAATTTTTGTGAACAAAAATTCGTTCAACATGGCCCGATAACGATCGCCATTGACTCTAACGGCCAATCCTTGCTCATTTTCGAAAAATGGCCCAATTATGCCTCTGGACCAAAATCCGCACCAAACAGTGACTCGTTTTGGGTGTATCGGCTTTTCAATGTATACGTGCGATTTTTCTGTGTCCCAAATGCGACAATTTTGCTTATTGTTTACTACCCGCCAAGATCAAAACGAGCTTCATCTGAAAAGATGATTTTTTTGGCAAAATCCGCATCTTCGCTAAGTTGATCGCAGGCCCACTTAGCGAAGCGTATACACAACCATATTCGTTTATCGGAAGGATAAAACTAATTATCTGTCAAATCAGACATGAGCCAAGTGTTACCATTCACGAAATTAGCACTAGTTGAAAAAAAAAAGTTAGATGGCGGACTCTTTATTTTTTTTTTCATCAATTCAGATCTAAATTTTCAGATTTGTGATTGAACGTTCCCATTATATCGCTTTCCTTTTCTGAAACCTAACAGATATGTGCAATCTCTTGTTGAAACAGGGATGTAAAAAAATATAAATTTGTGTTTTTTTCATAACATAATTTTATATATTAAATGAAATCAATGAAAAGAGGATGGCTTTAAAGTGAGTGAGGGACAATTATTGTACAAACGTTGTTCAAATATTGATCCTTATACTTTGGCGATTTAAACCCACCGATTTCGGTGGATTAACTGATGTTCAACGGATCATGTAATTGGGTATCATCACAAATTTGAACCTTGAACCTAAAATCGCTGAACCACGGATCGATATTTCAACCACATTATTGTTGATTGCCCCCTAAGTAGTAAAAACTACTGCAATCAATAACGTGCTAATAAGGTGCACTTAACTTTATTAACTTTTCCAGTCAGAATATTCAAAATGGCTGTTGATAATTTTAAAGTTAAATTCAAAAAGCCTAACGGCCGATTTCATAAAGCCCTTTTAACTATTTAACAGGCTTTTAAATCTTAAAATGACGTTTGGTCCATACAAAATATGTCACTTAAAAATTTAAAGCCTGCTAAATATATGTGAAACCGAACATATGCTTTTAAAATATGTAAGTCCTTTTAGTCAATTGACTGCAGTCACCAACTAATTGTAGTTTTTTTATTATCGCTGCGTCTCTATTTTCACCTAACTATCTCATATGTCTTTGTTTTTATTACTGTTTCGATTTTATTTCACATCAACCAATGCAATGACGGCACTCTGTTCATTTTATTGAATTCAATCGTGTTGCTCCGACCACATTGTAACTTGTACCTAAGTATGAACCGCCATTACCCACCAGCTTTCGACGCCTATATTATATTTCTACCTAATCCCACATCCCACATCCTTAGGTGCTACATACCCCTTCGCTCAAGATGAAAGTGTTCGAGTAAATTTATTTCATCGAAATTGTAATTTCTGGCTCCTTCAGCCTTTTTCCCCACAAAAGAAAAGAAATCCGTGGCACAATTTGCTGTATAGATACTTATTCTCCTGTGAAATTGATGTTCGACATGCAAACTCGTGTCCTCTACATATAGCTATAGCGATTCCAGTGAGTAACTGTGCTCGTGCTCTGCAAGTTGAGTTTTATGGTTTGGAAGCCGTTTTTCGATAGATTTTGTTACAAAGTATAAGAAGTCAGTAATTATTTTACGGGTATGGGTTTTGGGTTTTGGGTACTCTGCCTAGTAATACCAATGTATAGAAAGAAATGTGTGTGTATTCTGCAACTGAACCCGGATCGTCTACAACAAGGACGAACTATGGTGTGATGACGGGAGCAGAGAAGAAGAACCTATCGAATTATGAAAGATTCGTGATTTTCATTCAGAGCCGACAGCCGAGTTCGAGGGGCTTATAATGCACGAGGAGAGGCTGTCAAGTCAAACCTTTTTCCCATGGAGGAACGACAAAGGACCCCCGGTGACTCGGTGATTCTTATTCTATTTTATGGGTGTTTCTTTATAACAGCATTTCCAGTTATCGCCATCGGCATGCAAAGCACTTTATTGGATTGGGGTTGCTTTATTTTTGGTTTTCTTTCAGTAGTGTGATGGTGAATGTGAATAGTCCTTTTCATAAGGACTCGCTGGGATTGACTTCTTGTTCTTCGTGTCGTGTTTTTCACTGTCGACAACAAATACAAAACGAACGACCGACCAACTACGCCATAGCCACCGTCATAGTCATCCCCATCAACAACGACAACGAAACCATCGACAAGGTTCTTGTTCTTTCTTTTGGGGGACAAAAAAAGACATTTTTGTTAAGAAATGTCGTCTATACTTCGTCGTCTTATAGGTAGGTACCTACTGTGCGAGGGTAATGGAGATTTAAGTGGGTCCTTGTTTGGGAGGGTTTGTGTAATAATTGTTTCCTTTTGAATTGAAAATCCTTTTGTAATTGCATGTTGTGGGCAAGAACAATAAATTGTCATGATTTAACTGCTACAGTTTTATGTGGCTAACATGAATTCCACAGAGAATTTAATGATTCTTAGATCTTGACGTGCTTAGGGACGACGCGAAGGCTAGCGATGTGATGTGGGGAGGTGGGGACATGGAATTGCGGTAGAAGAATGAGCTTAGGTTCAGCTTTTCAGATAAGTAATGTACCATTTTAGGGAAACTACCTTATACGACTAAATTAAACATTTTAATGAAGTTTATTATACTTTTGCACGGTTTGGTCAATTTTATTGCATTACATGTTGCCTACGATCTTATATTATTTTTATTACCTAATGTATAAGGCTAAGAAATGCTAAAATAAAGAAAACATTTTTTAATCTTGCCCTACAGAAGGCCAATTTAAAGAGACTCTGTATTCAAAGCAAATTTCAATTGAATTAAAAGCAAAAAATAGTAATGTTGGAACTGGCACGATAGGAGAAGGTGGCAAAAGCGGCCATTTTGAATATTTTTTTTTTCAGTCAAATACATAATGCACTCCGCGAATGTAAGTTGAACTTTTAAATATTAACAAACTTAGATTCGGATCCTTGTATTGTAATAATAAGAGGTGTTATTTTGATATTCAAAGAAAAATGGCATTTTTTGAGATAAATGATCGGATGTTTATTTCATTATAAAGAGGAAGGTATGCCGTTAATAATGGAACACAACATCAGCCAAATGACCGCCACGACCACGCTTACAGGACCATATCCTTTTCATGAAATTTTCAATAACCAAATCGCAAAGTGGCTGCCCTATGTCCTCGATAGCCTCACGAATTCCATCTTTGAGGTCTTGAATCGACGCTGGGCTGTTGGCGTTGACCTTATCTTTCACGTGGCCCCAAAGGAAGAAGTCGCAAGGTGTTAAATCACAACACAAGATCTCGGTGGCCAATTGTGATCACCTCTTCGAGAGATAACGCGGTCCGGAAACTTTTCCCGTAAAAGATCGATGGTTTCATTGCTTGTGTGGCACGTAGCACCGTCTTGTTGAAAGTAGCCGTTGTCCAGATCAATACCATCCAATTCCGGCCATAAAAAATCATTAATCATCTCTCGATAGCGCAATCCATTGACCGTAACTGTTGCTCCATCCTCATTTTCGAAAAAGTAAGGTCCAATGACCCCGCCGGACCATAAACCGCACCAAACAGTCACGCGTTGAGGATGGAGAGGCTTTTCAACAATAACTCTTGGGTTTTCCGAGCCCCAGATGCGACAGTTTTGCTTGTTGACGTAGCCTCCGAGGTGGAAATGGGCCTCATCAGTCAAGATGATTTTTCGATGAAATTCCGGATCATTTTCATGCATTTCAAGGACCCAATCAGCAAAGACACGACGTTGTTGATGATCAGCCGGCTTGAGTTCTTGTGTTAACTGAACTGTATAAGCCTTAAGACCCAAGTCTTTATGCAAAATACGGTGTAATGACGTTTGTGGAATGCCTAATTCCAAAGAACAACGAGGAATGGACAAACCTGGGTTTTCTTCAACACTTTGGGCTACAACAGCAATATTCTCAGTTGTTCTTGAGCGACGTGCACGGGTTTTATTCTTCACATCACTAACTTGTCCCAACAGCTCGAATTTGTCCACCAATTTCTGTATTGCGGTCCGACAAGGTGCTTCACGACGACCCAAAAATGTTTTAGTTCTACAAACCGTCTCTGCCAAATTTTCACCATTTTTATAGTGAATTTTAATAATTTCAATGCTTTGTTGAAGCGTGTATCGTTCCATTTTTATTAATGGCGTAGTTTCTACTTGTCAAATGTCAAAAAATGACAGCTTCAAACGTGACAGCTACCGAAATAGCGGGCTATTCAAAATAACACCTCTTATTGGAAAACCCTTTAGGTAAGTATGCCTAACTTTGATCTTCAAAGAATCTAGAAGTTAAGGGAGGTATCTATTGATGCGGTGGATATAGTACTTGACAATTAAGTTTGAAGCTTCATGTGGATGCCATTTAATATTTCGTACCAAATGCTTTAAGGAAAACAGAAAATGTGTCCACGATAAGGAGAAAACCGCAGAGGATCGTCACAGTCCAAAAAAACATGGAGCAATCTCGAACTCGCCATTGAACTGTCTCCCACGCACTGTATAAGGTAAGAAGCAGGTATGTGTGTTCTTGGAATTTCGAGATGTTCCAATCATCAGATCGTGTGTATATTCAATTTGAGAGTGTTTTAAGCAAGCCTCGGCTTATGAACTTATAGACAAATCGTTAGTGAAAACATGCTTGCTGTGACGCGAACGAGATCTAAACTGGTTTGACCGCTCTCCTAATTATTTCACCCCGTGTGATTTTGTCATGTAGGGCTAATCATAAATTGTATTTCATTTTTAATAACTGTCTCAGGACCCTTAAAAAGCCCTTAAAGATAACATTCGAACGACGAACCAAAATTAGCCAAATTCTGGCCACAATGCTCAAAGAGCACGAATTTTTGGAAAGAAACCTTCGGCAGATGGTTGATAAAGGTTGACCATAGAAATATCTGTGATGAAAGGGTCTTTTTTTAAGATGAGTCTGGAACTATATTCAAGTCAGTGCTAGGGGATCATGGGAAAAATTACTTTTTCTGGGAATTTGTAGGTAAAGGAAAAATGGTAATAATATTATCGCAGACTTATGGAATGAAATTGAATCATATTTAATTTTGACCAAGGAATTTAAATTACTTAAAAAAACTCCAATTACGTAAATACTTAGCAAACATATGGTCCTTTTTTTCTGGGAAATACAAAGGGAACAAAGAAAAGATGTGTGGAACAAAAACGTCCGATTTAGCTGAAGGGATTTCTCATAAAAATGGTCCTCAGCCATGGAGAAAATAAATGTTTTACAATTAAGCGCTCAAAACCAGATTTCTGATATTAAAGGGCATGTTTCAAAATGCTTATGACTACTTACTTCTCATAAGCTTAAGAACTAGAACCCATAAATTATTATTATCAAGAGCTGGAAAACCAATTGTCAGTAAATGTACATCCAGTACCGGCGTTAGGGCAGGGCACGGTTGGGTGAAGGCCTAGGGTGCGAGAAATAAAGGGGCACCATAGGCACCCCTAAACTTCTCTCATACAAGCTAAACAAAGAGCTGCATGATGGGCGGCATTTTGTTAATCGAGGCAGGCTTTAACGTCAAACTTCAGTTTATCGATGGAAAAATCTGACCGATAACTTAGAATTATCTACTTTAAAGAAACTCAGTGACACACGTTGGGAAGAAAAAATAAGCAGTGTTAAGGCAGTCCCTTATCAAACTACTGCCATTCGTTATGCATTAATAACTTTGGCCACTGAAACTGTGAAAAATGATGTTCAAGCTTATCATGAGGCCTCTGCTCTATAGGGGAACAGTTAAAAGATTTCAGCTTCATAGTTTCATTGGTAATTTTGTATGAAATACATTTTCAGAGTGTTATTATATCTCGCCAATCAATAGAAATACGGATCTCAGTATTTGCAAAGAATTGTTGAAAAAATGCTATGCTTTCTGGGAAGAAGAAAAACTGGGCTTAAAGCGCCATGTTTTTAAAACCAAAAGACTATTCGAATTTTTAAACACCAAGGCTGTGACAGAGCCTATAACTTCTACAGAAAAAAAAAATTAAGTTGAATTTTGTAACTGTATTTTGGAAACTACATTGATTTCACTCAATTAATTTTTTGATCAGTTGAATGAGTATAGGTACTCCGAATCTTTTTTTTTTTTCAATGGAACTTGTGAATAAAAAAAAATTAAAAGCTTTAATTTCGTTATTTAAGATCTCGGTTTTTTATTCACATGTTTTGACGTAGATAGCTTTAGCTTGAACTATTCTTATATAGACCGAAGCGAAAAGGGAGGTTGTTTAGCCATAACTTTTTATCTGTTCTATAGGGCAAGTATTGCGGTTGCGGAAAAAAAAACATTTTTATCATATTGTCCGTCAGTCTCTGCGTTTATGCGTTCACTCTGTGGACCAATTTGTTTCAAATTCGTACGTGATGCCTTACATAAGAGAAATTTGATTTTATAATTCATCTAGGCCAGCTAGGCCTAATTAAACAGTTCTCATATTTGAAAAAGTTTCGCAAAAAATTGACTTATTTTTGAGTAATTCTCTAATATTTAACTAACTCCTCGCACAAATTTTTAGTATCTGCTTTATACATACTTTTCCATTAGCTTTGTAATCGTACCTATTCTTATATTTTAAGCCTAGCCATCTTAGCAAAAGCAAGTTCGTACGATTGAATCGTACATTTCCTTTATGAACTGACCCTGACCACTGGGCGTCCAACGTTGTGAATTCTCTTCTTCGGCTGCATTGCATGTCGCTTGTAAATCTTGGGAGTTTGCAGATAGCAATATGGGAGTGCAGTCTATTACCCCAAAAGCTCCGGGCAAATGTATAATTTCCGCCGATTTTTCCTTTTCTATTTCGATTTATCTGATGCGACTCGACGGAAATCTTATACGAATGTTAGCCTTTTCCATAATCTTGTAGGCCACGTGCTTAACATTCTTGCATACAGAAGAGCGTTCAGCTCCAAGATCTTGTCCTACACCGCACTGAAATCCTGGTTCAATCAGATATCTGCATTCTCTGGTCAGAGGTTAGTGCACCTCCTCTAAGCTCTGTTGAATCTCCTAAAAATTAATCAGAAAGCCACTGACCATTTTCTTTTGAAAACCGAAATAAACTATGAAAATCCTCATCACTGATTTCCAACCGTTTCTTATACAATTTTGGTTTTCTTACGCGTATAAACTCATAAGCCATATTAGCACTATATCTAAACACAATACAAAAAATAAGAACTAGTCAAAGCTTTCTAGACTTGATTTTTTTGTAGCTTTAATTATAGTAGGTATTCTAATTTAAGCTATTTTTATTCACACAAATTGAAGTTTTTGGCTGTAAAAACAAGTTAAAACTGAATCAATTTGGCGTTGGCTTTTTTAAAATAGCTGTTACTGAAAGACATCTTGAACTGGTTAAGGCTTTTTTTTTCACCAAAAACCAAGATTTTACTTAAAAAATCCAAGTTTTAGCTTAACCTTTTTTTATTCACAAGATCCAATATAATCTCAATCGTGATTGACAAATTTCTCGACTTTGTCGTTTACACATAAACATTTATATGTAATTCTAATTATCAATAAAAGAAAAAAATCATAGTTTATTTAAGGTAGGTATTACGTCTTTCTGTTGTTTTTCATTACTTTTTTTTCGCATGCATTTGGATAGCTCACAAGGGGGCGGTGGAAAAATCTCGCCGCATGAGGGCGCTGATAGTTCTAAAACCAGCTCTGGGTACATCCTGTTTCCTGCATGCCTCTCTTCCGATTTTCCCGTATTTACCTAATCCAATTAAATACTTTCCACTACGTGATTATACCATCTTCAAATGACAAAACTTAAAAGAAAGCAATTAATAGTTGTACAAAACTAATTTATAACAAACGGTATGTACAATTTTAATGTGCAACTGTCTCTAACGTCTTAGTTTTACTTCAATTATGATTGCCATCTAACTTCAAACTGCACATCAAAAGGATCCGCCCGTTAAGAAAACATCAAGGAAAAGAAACATTTTTTTTGTGTCCTAACGCAGCGCAATAAACTTTTCTTTGTCAATTTAATTAGCTCTAGCTCGGAGAATAATTCAAACTAAATTAAACGGTTGCCAATCAACATCTTGTTATTGTTGAATTTTACGTGTTATTCCTGTGCGTTGGTGTTGTCTAAAAAAAAAAAAAACCCCAAATGGTAAAAGTGATGACAGACATACTCATACATACATAGCAGCTACTATAAGATGATGTCGGCATTTTTAGTAAAGTGCATAATATGAAATTTTTTTTACAACTAATGCCCGATTTCATAAAGGACTTTTAAATATTTAAAAGCCCATTTAGAGTTAAAATGGGATTTTTTGGTTTCACCAAGTGCTTTTAAATTTAAAATCCTTTTAAATGCCCTTATAAACTAAAAGCCCATTTTCGTCTCAATAAATTTTAAAAGTGTGATTTGTGAAGTCTAATATGTCAGATGTCAGCTCACGAGTAAGAAAATTATAGATGATATTTTGTAGTCACTTGCAAATATAAATTGGGAATAGGTCGAAACAAAAATATAGTTTGTGTGTAGATAATAATCTTTTAAGGCTCTCCCAAGCCAACGTGAATACTTCCGAACGACGACAAGACTTTCGCCTTTCTTAATTTATTTACATGGAGATAAATGAGAGCACCCACATTGGCGCGATGTGAATCTTCAAACATTGTTCAGTCATCGCATATTCGTTCCGAATGTTTCGCGTTGGTTGGTTTCGGAAAGCCTTCATAATTTGTTTGTTTTTAGAATAATTGATTGTTCATCTGAGGATGAAGAGCAACATAAAGTAAGACGTCCAAGTATATTCCGAGTTCATATTGGAATCCGTTCTTCAAATATAATTTTTTTCGTAGCATTGTTTTCTACATAATAATGCTTTTTCACATGCATTTCGAATGTGAGAGGGAAACAACCTATTTCCATATCCAGGGATGTGAGCCAAACCCAATTTTAACTAAAATTTCCCTAAAATTTCCTTTTTTTAGATGGTGAAACTGGAAATATTTAAAGGTCTGATAAAATTTAAAAGGGATTTTAGTGTATTTTTATGAAATCGGGCATAAGTGTTTAATATTAAAGTGATGTTAGCCTAGATATAGTAAGCAAAATTTATTGTATTTTCCCATTTTCTAGATTGCATAATGAAATAGAAATTAGAATTGGAGTAGGTGACCATAACATTACCTATCTCATTGTGGTTGTTGAAATAGAGGATATCAGAAGGTAGCCTTAGACCCTTAGTCCAAACATTAGGAAACCGCTGTTGCTTGTGGGAAAACATTTTTTTCAGGTTTTTTGGGTTAGAAAATGCTCTTTTCTGGTTGCATTTTGGGATAAGTACACTATTCTTAAAAGGAACTTCTTAGGTACTATTTTATTTTATTTAAAGCTAAAGAGTTCAATTAAAGCAAACTTAATAACAAACTAGCTACTAACTAAGTTTGTAGATTGAGGGTGTTGTTATTATTATTGTTCAACTGCACATGTGCGTGAAGTTAGCATCGCCATTTCCAATTTTCAAAAAAAAAAAAGTTGTGCTGTAATATGCACAACTTGTGCTGTGAATTTTTTTGCAAAGTTCGCAACTTTGCAAATTTTACGCATGAAATTTTTCGCAAAATCAAGATTTTTTTAAATTTCATAGTTGTGCTGTATTTTACACAATTTTTCGTTCTAAGAATCGAAAAGATTAAAAAAAATTCGCATATTTTCAACTTTTATGGGCGGTACTAAATTTTGCGAAGCCCCATAGCGTGAAGTAGCACAGCCATTTTGGATTTTCAAAAAAAAAAAATTATGCTGTAATGTGCTACTTGTTCTGCCTTGTGCCGTTGCAAAATTCGCAAATTTGCAAATTTTACAGATGAATTTTTTTGCAAAATCAAGATTTTTTTTAAATTTCAAAGTTGTGCTGTATTGTAGATACACATTACAGCACAACTTTTTATTGAAAATCAAAAAAGGCGATAATTACTTCACGCACATCAACTGCACCTCACTTCGTATTTTAGGGATTTTTTTGTATTTATGGTAGGAAATTATTACAGTGGATAAATCAATTATCTGAAAATCTCAAAATCCTATTCTGGTGGCGAAAAATGGAATGAGGATTCGTAATCAATGCCAAAACTTACCTCAAACAACTTTTAGTTGCTTTAGGCCTTAAACGTAAGAAGTTGTGTTTTCTATTTAAGAAAATAATATTTTAATTAGATTGTTCTGTAATCATATATTTTTCACTGTTTTCGATTCAATTTTCGTTCTTTTCCTTGGTTGAACTAAACACAGGCCACCCATTCGTGAAACTTCAACTGAGTCCACTGCGCAAAAAAACAACAACATTCTTTCGTATCTTCCTATTCGATCTAACTTAACTATGAGTATAAAGTGTCGTGCTACTATTTCAAAAGACCATAAGGACTACAGTAACATCAATAAAATTATTATTATAAATATTAAATTGTTTGCTTATTCAGAAAACCTAGATTGTGAGGTAGTTTTTTTCCCGTCAACATCTATATATATGTGAATTAAAGGATACAAAAAATGAGATATTTATTATGCCAAAGGATAAAATAAGTTTGTTCGTGTTAATCGAAAGATTGAATCAAATGGGGTCTGTGTTGGCCCATTTATTAGCCATCCTGCGATCCATTCGTTTGAAGATAGGTATAAATATAAAAATATGCGAGTATTTTACGGTAAATCTGGATGGTTTTGTGTGTTAAACGTATTTTCTGGTGACTCTGTTGTGCTATATGTAGGATGGTGAATTTTTGTTTGTTTTATTGTGCAACATGAAGACTGCACAGACAAGGACATCCGAAATGACAACAATAAATCATGCAAGCCCGCGTCAACCAACTCTGATGGCCGAATCATTTTTATACCAGATTGCAGGACAACAACTAAAAGCAAGCCGGAAGTGAGTATAAAACAACTACAGGGTTTGCGTGTGATTGCCATCAACTATATTATACTCTCGAGGTTTAGTTGCGGGTTGGGTTTTTGTTCTTTTTTTTCATGCGGCCAACCTGCTGCGCCTGCACCTGCACCTGCACCTGCAGCTGAAAGGAACTTGTAAAATGGCAAATGAATGATTCGGGAGGATATAACAAACAAATCGAGTGTTATTACTGTTAATTGGTGGTTGACCTGTTGTGGTACAAACAAGAGTCCATCACTGCATGATGTGGTATTTACACATGCACACACATGTGTGACTCAGTTCAATTAAATGAATCGAATTTCTGATATTTGCGGTTAAATTCAGGACACCTGCTGTTCAAAGAGCAAATATAATAATTATATCTATAGAGGTTTTAAATTATAATAATAATAATATATCCATGTGATTGTACTCGAAAGCACGGCAGATACCTAGGTTATTCGCATAATGATTCTATCAAAAACATAATATTATGACTTTAATAAGACCAATTCGACTATCATTTATTGAGGTACCTGATATGATAAAGAATTTATATATAACGGGTGATTTTTTAAGAGGCTTAGAACTTTTTTTTGAAAAAAAAACACAAAAAATTCGAAAAAATGAATGAAATATTTATTTGAATCGATAGTTTGAACCTTGCAATTTAATGTTTAAAGATAATTTCATGCAAATGTTGACCGCGGCTGCGTCTCAGGTAGCCCATCCGCTGAGTCCAATTTTGGCATACTCTTTCACACATATCGGCCGGTATCTCACGAATGAATGCATGGATGTTGGCTTCCAGTGCGTCAATCGAAGCGGGCTTGTCCCTATAGACATTAGCCTTGACATACCCCCACAAAAAATAATCTAATGGTGTCAAATCGCACGATCTAGGCGGCCAATTGACCGGCCCGAAACGTGAAATTAACTGTTCACCAAACTCGCCTCGCAATTGCGCCATTGTTTCGCGTGCTGTGTGGCATGTGGCACCGTCTTGTTGAAACCACATATCATGCAAGTCAAGAACTTCCATTTCGGGCAAAAAAAAGTTTGTTATCATCGCTCGGTAGCGTTCACCATTGACAGTAACGCTGCGATTCGCATCATCTTTGAAGAAATATGGCCCAATAATGCCGCCGGCCCATAAACCGCACCAAACAGTGGCTTTTTCGGGATGCATTGGTAGCTGTTGCAATGCTTCTGGCTGATCTTCACTCCAAATGCGGCAATTTTGCTTATTTACGTACCCATTCAACCAAAAATGAGCCTCATCGCTGAACACAATTTTTCGATAAAAAAAGCAGATCCTCGGCCAGCTTTCCAAGAGCCCATTCACCAAAAATTCGGCGTTGTGGTAGGTCGGCTGGCTTTAGTTCTTGCACCAGCTGTATCTTAAAAGGCTTTACGCCCAAATCCTTCCGCAAAATTTTCCACGTAGTGCTGTAACAAAGGCCTAACTGCTGGGAACGGCGCCGAATCGACATTTCGCGGTCTTCTGTCACACTACGCACAGTACGTAAACGTGTTGGTGGTTTAATGTCCAACAAAGTAAATTTGGTGCGAAATTTGGTCACAATCTTCCGAATAGACTGCTCAGAAGGTCGAGAATGCCGATCATAAAATGGAAGCAGCGCGCGATGAACATTTCGAACCGAGCACGAATTTTGATAGTAAAATTCAATAATTTGCAAGCGTTGTTCATTTGTAAGACGATCCATGGTTAAATTGCAAACCAAACTGAAGCTGTTTGACAGTGACACAAGGTACTAAACACACGTCAGCTGTCAAAACCAGTGTTGCCAAAACCAAACCAGCTAAAAAATCTTTATAAGGACACGAGTCAAAAAATATCAACTTTCGTTTTACTGGTTCTATAGGACAAGAATTCGTTACGATGATGGAAAGGTCCAAAAATGTAGTTTTAGACATACCGTTCGGCCGTCGCATCGGTATATGTGCGCCTGTGCGTCTGATATACGTTTTTTGTTCATAGAACTAGATGCTTAACGGGTAAACTGATTTGATTTAAATTTGTTACAAAACATTTTTATGAAATTCCATAAAAGTAGAAATTAGAGTTTTTGTTTAAGCTCATCTGGAACAGCTGCCACACAAAAATTTTGTTTTTTTTTTTTTCTCGAAAAATGGCTGTTTAGATGTTTATTTAACTTGGTACCTAAAACCATTAAAGTGATTGATTAAACAATTCCATCAAAGATAAATAATGTTCGAAGCATCAATATGCTCGACAGATTGACGTTTCATGTAATAGTATGGGAGGCGACCGTAAGATTACCTTGTTATCGCGGATATGCAAAATTCGCTTTCTGTTTGGTAGAAAGTGTCGAGACATTTACAAAACTGGTGGTCGGACATCAGACTTTTTTGGGGACATTTGGGCAGAAAATGGGCACTTCCGGTACCGGTTTTTGATGTTAGGTTATACCATAAGGTCCATGGATAGTTTCAATGGTATTCGAAAGTATTTTTGTAGTAGATGTCAAAATTTTTGGCCGGACAAACAAAATCGGGGGCTTTCCTCTTGTCCGACCATAACGGAAAACCGTATTTTTGATGTAAATCTACCTCATCCCGGCAAAGGACAAATGGGGAACCAAATGAAAGCTTAGACTGTCTTCTTTATAAATCCAGTGGTCGGTCAAACTTTACTTGGGGCCCATTGACTTGTCCGACTACTTTGAACCAAAAAAATTCACTAAATTATGGTAATTTTTTGATGCTAAAAATCAATTTAAGTGATGCTTAATTAATTAAATGACTATGAAAAAGCTATTAAACCACTGCCTTAAGTTTCTTTTATTTAAAATATATAAGTTGTGTTCAAAACAGTCTATCTTAATTTTTCATGCCAACAATTTTATGTTTTTACATACAAAAAACAAGGTTTTGTTCATTTAAAATATCTGCCTTATCCGGGCAATAGATAAATGGGGTATTAAATGAAAGGTTAGCATGTCTACTTTATCCAGCGGTCGGACAAACTTTACCTGGCCCTATTCACTTGTCCGACCACTTTAAACCAAACAAAAGTCATTAACATACCTTCATTTTTTCTTCGGATATTTTTATTAAAAATACTTATCGTAAACTTAAGGAAATTACATAAAAAGTGTGTTTGAAATAAACATGGTTTATGTACCTACCTAGTTAATTTATAAATTAAACTTAATTCTTCAATAGTTTGTAAATAAATTGAACTTTATTAATTTACAATTTCTAAAGATCAAGTATAAGTGCCCTTTAAGTGTCGGAAGCATAAATGCATAAGCATAAGAAACATACATTATTCTGCAACTTAAAACTTCATCTTTTGCCTCATCATAGAGATCTGATATCAGAAAGTTGAGTTTTGTGTATCTTCATTGTTATAGCGTTTTGCCAAAGCAGTTTAATTCACCTATATACAGAGTGTCCCGTATATAATGGATAACTTTGCAACTGGGTAAAGCTGGCCTTAAGACCTTTCAGACAAAAATAGAAAAAATATTGCCCATGTTGCCTGCATGTTATGACGATCTAAAAAAAAAATACTTTTCTCAAGTGTCTTAACATTGCGACCACGAGTGAATTAGTTGTTTTTTTTTTTATTTTAATAATATTCTAGAATATCTGTACTAAAATATAGGTAGCCAAATTTAACACTAATTGTTGCAGTTTTTTTAATGTAAATTTTTAAAATTAATTTTTTAATACTGTAACTAAGCGTTCCATCGTTTGTGTTTTAACCGACTCAATTCACAACGAATGCAAACACGTGACGTCACGCAAAATAGTATTTGCATTCATCGTTATGGAGTTCACACTCACTGTCACCAGCAAATATATAACCCTTTCGGTCATTGCTCAAGTCATATAAGGCAATAGTAAACTAGATTATAGAATCAGTTTGGCTTTCGTTGCTGACGAGTAAAGTCGATTCGGTCTCTTGGCTTGTTCGATCATTTCGTTCTTCAGGCTTCCCCCCACCCGTTGTAAGGGGTCTTTAGTTCGAAGTTTGGAACTTCTATAATTGCCACCAGGGGCTTTGGTACCTGCTGATCTATCAAGTATCATCTTGATTTATAATTGCCACCAGGGGATTTTGGTACCTGCCGATCAATCAAGTTTTAGCTTGGTTCATAAGCTACTAGGGGCTTTAAATCCTACTGATCTACCAGTGTGAAAGTCTGCCGTTCCGAAAGCCACCAGGGGCGTAGTACCTGCTGATATAAAGCCACTAGGGGCTCCCAAACGTACTGATCTACCAGTGCGAAAGCCTGCCGTTCCGAAAGCCACCAGGGGCATAGTAAATGCTTATGTAAAGCCACTAGGTGCTCTCAAACCTACGGATCTACCAGTGCGAAAGCCTGCCGTTCCGAAAGCCACCAAGGGCGTAGTACCTGCCGATCCGTAGCTATTAGACGCATTAAACCCTGCTTATAGTCCACAGTTTCAGTTGATCAGAAAGTAACCGTCCGCCGCCGACGGTAACCATACGGAATCCAGAATACTAGATCCAGAATACCAGGATATACCCGTATCTAAGAATGTCGATGGACCTAGACGTCCCATGGAATACTAGTACAACCACCCCCCCTGTAAACCGCCGAATTGTTAAGATTAATACATCGAAACCAGTTTTATTATTTTGTTATATATATTATTTAAGAGTTGTTTGAATAAAGATTTGGTATTAAGGTTATAAGACCTCTCCTACTGAAGTTTCGTGTTTTTCTTCAGAACGACCCTGGCAAGACCGACGAGCAAAACCTCGGCTGGAAAGCAAAAAGCACATCACAATACACAAATGATAAAATATTTCTTTTCACCAAGGTTTGAGCATCTCTAAAAAAATAAAAATGTATGAAAGCAAAAGTGGCCATCTACTTTAGAAAGTTGTCTATTTACAATTCTTTCCAAAATGATACAACACATGTTTGCGTTCTCTATAATAACCCATAAAACTATTTTTTAACCTACTGAAAGAGCTTTTTAACATTTTCTCAAATAAAAATTAAGTTACAGTGAATAGTCAATTATTTGGCCTATAAAAGTACTATGTGCAAATATTAAGTGGTAAAGTAAGCCACTTGATGTAAGCCAACCTCAATTTCGCCCTTTTTACCTGCATTATGATTCTAAGCTTACTTAGTGTACACACCCTTCCTATTCAGAGGTCTATGACCCACTAAAAAAAATTAATGTTCTAATTTCAAATGTGGCGCTTTCATATTTGTTTTTATATTGAACATAGTAAGCCTATGATACTAAAAGTTGAACTTGGTTTTTTCTTAACGACACCACAAGTTTTTAGCAAAAAAAAATTATGTCCTATGGTTCCTCTATTCAAAAACAAAAATGCCCTTTCAAACGTATACTACTTTCTATTAAAACAGAAAATTTGTATTACGTGCTTTAAAAAAATCACATTTTAATAAAGAACAAATCTTAAGATAACATTTTGAATGCAAAAAAGAATAAATTACATGCTTAAATAAAAAACAAATCATTTTCCAAACTAATCAACTGAAAATAATAATTTAAAACATTACTATAATTGTATTGATGATGGAAAAAATGCTAAATTTACCTTACACGCTTATACCAATAGGTGTTATATTCAATTCATGTTTTTGTTGTGGGGTTGAGTTTACAAATCATTTTGAATCTAGAATAACATTTTTATCAAGTAAAGAAATAATTCAACTAAAAAAATTAATTTACCGATAAAGTAAGAAAAGATCGATAATTTTTCTAAAGCCTTAACAAATTCCTTCTTCGTTTCAAATTTTGGCAATAGCTTTCGAGATGAGATTCTGGCTTTAATAAATCCATCTCTGGATTCTCGGCCACACACTGAAGCAGAAGCTTCTGTCACCAGCTTAATGCATCTTTCGACTGCTTGAGTGTGACATGGATATTTGGATATCTCTATATTTTCAGGAACATTTTCAACCATAGCGCGCAAATCGTCATCTGATATCGTTCTAGTTAAACGTGGTTCGGTGATCTAAACTGTAGCCCATTTCATTAGATCGATGTAATCATCGGCATCGAAATTTATTTTTGGGATCTTGAACTGTCGGATTTCATTCAATTTCCTATCTTGAATTTCCGCTCTGCTTTTCAAAATCTTTCTAAGGCCTAGTTCCCGGACATGGCTTCGGCTATCAGCTAACATAGCAAGTAAAATATTTTCTGGATGGCAAAAATATGAATTACGCTCTATTACCGGATGAACAATTGCCTTAATGTTTTTGGGTAGACATTTTGACGCTTTTATAAGTGCTAGAATGTGTTTTGGTCCATCCAAACAAGATGGTTTGGTTTTTATTTGAAACCAAACAAACGCATATACTTTTAATATGTACGTAGCCAGAACCAATAACTCCTTTGAAGGTTTTTCAGTTGCTACATACAGTCGTAGAATCCTGTTAGCTGTTGTAAGCCACCTTGAATGAGACATTTTTCCTGGCTGCCGGTTTGCAAGCTCTAAAGCTACATTCCCATTAGAAACTGCCTCACACTTTTCATACAGATATTTCTGATCCGTGCTTAAATTTTCAACAGTTAGCGGAGGCAGTTTTACTATTATCTTTTCAAAAGCTTGAATTGGTAAACTATCACAGCTCTCAAGAGCTTTTCCCAGTACTCCAGAAAAGCCTTTTGGGTCCTTGGTTTTTCCATCAACATGTGCCATTAAATGACGAAGGGGGAGTTCATTTAGATGGAGTCAACAAATAAACCAATATACTGGCTTACTAATGGCTGCTTCGAGCTGACATACGATACCATTTTTGGATCCAGTGTTCACAATAGTTCCATCGCTGCCAACCGCTGTAATTTCTTCAATATTAATACAGAGGATGTTTTTTATAAAGTCAATTATACTTGAAGATATCGTTTTGGCATTCCCGCAAGATGGAGTTACATGTCCCAGATACTGTCCTTCTGGCTCAGAAACAAGTACAATATGTTCTTCCACTGAAATCTTCCGATGTGTTCTGGCCCCAATTGTTTCCATAATTATTGTTTTTTTTTTCGTCCGTCAAAGTATAAGCCTGTTATATTTTCAATTTTACATTGAAGATTTTGACGTAATTTTTGTCTTTCTCGTCTTATTTTGCTTCTGTCAATTACTTTTGAAGAATCTAGCTTGGAAACGATACCAATGCCTTGTAAAAGAGAACTTACCAGAATTGATGCTGACCTGTCGGATACTCCTATAGTCTGTCAAAGCTCTTCAAATCCAGAAATCTCACCATAACTTCAAAACTGCTGCTGTACAGGACCATGGTCCTGCCAGTACTCACATATGGATCCGAGACTTGGGTGCTTAGCAAAAGACGACAGCGTGGTAGACCATGCTTGCGCTGGAGAGATGGCGTAGACCAGGACGCCCGGAGCCTTGGGGTGCGCAACTGGATGGCGGCGGCTCGAGACCGGGATGGGTGGAGAGACTTGTTGAAGGAGGCCAGGACCGGACCCCGGTTGTCGAGCCGACGATGATGATGATGATGTCGGATACTCCCGTTCTGTCGCAGGCTGATGCTAAATTCGTTAAACTTATCCTAGCTTGTAATTTTGGAAGTGACGGACTCCTGCTGGATAATATCGGAACGTCGCTGTCGACATCGTCCTCGTACTCGTCATAACTTAAAACACTTGGATCATCCCCTTCCCCACTTTCATCAGAAATTTTAAGATCATTTTTGAGTCTCTTAGATTCTTTCATCTCTTCATGCCTTTTTCGTTTTAGATCCTCTTAAATTTTGTGATAATTCTTTTTTTTTAATCTTTTTCGTCAACTCCTTGACTGTCTTTGGTCAAGTAGAAAACAGCGTTCTGCTTGCGGAACTTTTACTGGGCAAGGACACATTGAAATGTCATTACATTTACAAGCTGATAAATCAAAAAGTATATTGCTGGTCGATTTAAATAAATTTAATTTTTCAATAAATAAGCTTTTCTTTGATTTTATATTTTTTTTTATTGCTTTTTTTTATGTATGTATATGTTTTAATTTTATGTAAGATCTGCTGATCTGACACAATAGGCAAAGATGCTTTTAGCCAAACACTTTTTAAATCAATCAATAATTTTGAACACACTTCGGAAGCACTTGGATCATATCCTTTCTGTTTTTCCTTCAATCCATTTCTGATGAACAAATACGCTTTCATGACATCACGATAAGTCGGAAGGACATTGTTTTTAAGCTCGGAGGGTGATCCAAAAACTTCACACTCGGTTTCACTTCGCGCTTTTGGCATTTTCACAATTTAAAATAAAAACAACCGGCACTCACATATAAGAATATAAATAGAATGTCGATTCAAATGGAAAAAAGTCAGAACGAGAAAATAAAAGTATAAAAACAATGGAAACGGGCCAAGGAGAACTAGATTAAAATTTAAATTATAACGGCCACTTTTAATTCCTTATACCTTCATTGAAATCGCTATTGCCTCAGGTTAGATGCAATATTTTAATTACTATCGTGGGCGTCCGGAGAGAGGGCAAAGGGAAAGATTGCCTTCCTCCACCTTGGCACTGGAAAATACTACCCTACCAACATTATGTATTTAAAAATGTTTTCTACGGACTTTTCACCAATATTCCTAGTTTTTTTTGTCGGATTCCATGATTTGCCCCCTCCCCCCATGTGAGAAATTTACTCCACCCTAGTGTGCAGTGTGCACTCCCATCCCCCGATCCCAATCTCACATTTAAAACAAACTTTTAAAATGAGTGAGCTAGTGTTAGTGTATATATATTTATAGCAGACCAATAAGAATCATCATCCCCCGTTTTTATTACTCTGACTCATTTTTTGTTGCGAACGCATCAACAATATCTTTGCATCTACATATGTATATTCCTTACTTACTTTACTTATTCCTGACCAATAGGAATCATCATGCCTCATGAAGAAGAATTTCATACATTACCAATAGCCCCCATTGTCCAAATTCCATACAGTTCCACCTATTGTTGCCAGCTTAAAATCCACCGAAAGTATATAGAGTCCGCCATTTTTAAGAATTTTTTTTTCAGAACTTTGTCTTTTCATATTTTTGTCCTTTCAGAACTTTGTCATTCTGAACTTAGTCTTTTCAGAATTTAAGTATTCATAACTTTGTCGCTCAGAACTTAGTCTTTCAGAACTTTGGTTTTCAGAACATAGTTACTATTTCTGAACACGGTCAAACGCCTTCTCAAAATTAGTGAAAATTTCATCAACTTGATTTCTATTGTGAAAGTTGACATTCCATTAACAAAATCATGCTGAAATTCCGATACATAGTTCTTTACTAATGCTAATGTTAGGAATAAACTGAGGTTTAGCTACATGAATTGCTATGAATTAGCTATGAATTGGAAATATAAATAATAAAGGGTCCGCCATCTAACGTTTTTTTTTTCAACTAGTGCTTATTTCGTGAATGGTAACACTTAGTTCATGTCTGATTTGACAGATAATTAGTTTTATCCTTCCGCTGAACGAATATGGTTGTGTATACGCTTCGCTTAGTGGGCCTGCGATCGACTTAGAGAAGATGCCGATTTTGCCAAAAAAATCATCTTTTCAGATGAAGCTCATTTTGATCTTGGCGGGTAGTAAACACAATTGTCACATTTGGGGCACAGAAAACCCGCACGCATACATTGAAAAGCCGATACACCCAAAACGAGTCACTGTTAGGTGCGGATTTTGGTCCAGAGGCATAATTGGGTCATTTTTCGAAAATGAGCAAGGAGTGGCCGTTACAGTCAATGGCGATCGTTATCGGGCCATGTTGAACGAATTTTTGTTCACAAAAATTGAAGAGGAGGATATTGGCAACATTTGGTTTCAACAGGACGCAGCTACGTGCCACACAGCCGAAGCTACACTCGATGTTTTGCGCCATTTTCAAAAAAAAAAGAAGTTATTTAGCGGACCCTTTAGTATTATATAGCTACACCTCTTATGGCAATCCACTAATAATACAAAATGTTTTTTTAAATTTAATTAAGCTTTCGGAAAATTTAAGAATGCCTCACTTAAGGTAAATGTTCCTTAAATGTGAACAAACACACCCTTAGGAAGCACATGTATTTCAAAACTCTCTGAGAAAAGTAAATGTCAGTTCAGCTGTGAATTTTCTTGTTCTTTTTTCAAAAAGAGTGAATTTATTTTTTGTTGTTTAAAACTGAACGTTTTTTTTTTCTGAAAGAACATTTTTTATAAAAAAATTCTGTTTCTTATATCCGTGTTTTTCTTATAAGTCCGCATTTACATTGCCCGGTCTAAGAAACTTTTTTTTTTAAATTCGTGTTGAGGACATAAGAAACACACACTTATCCCAACTAACAATTTTTCCTCTATAAGGTCCAATTTTTCAATTTCTTAAATTTATTATTTCTATAGAGCTTGTATTCAGTGCATTTTCGAAACTATGGTTTCGTACACATCTTCTTTTAAACCTACTAGAAGTGGAATTTGAAATTTAATGCAAGCATAATGTGAACAGTTTCGTTAATTTTTCGATAAGGCCTCCTGAAATTCGTATATAGAAGCACAGGAAATAAAAGATAAGTAAAAGCTTCGATTAAAAAGCTCTGTCCAAGATTTTATGTGAAGCCTGCTAAGAAAACCTCAAAAGAAGCTATTAAATGTTTGGAATTAAATCCGAAAACCCAAAGATTCGAAAGGTTTTGTGTAGGAAAACCTGATAGAAGCATAATTTCAAGCACATGCACGAGAAGCATTTACTTCAATAAGTTTATCTCATCATAGTTAAAACAGCAAATTTGTTTGTATAAGTTTAATGAGCACAAGCCCGACACAAGCATAATTTTTGAACTGTCAGGCACAAATGGCCGAAATGCATTTATTTCGATAAGTTTGTCTCAGGGAAGTTATGTCAACTAATGTTGTTTTTATTGTGTGTGTATCGCACATTGTAATATTAAATATATAAATATTAAATATGACCAAAGTTAGTCTGATTCCCGGACCCCCAGCCTGATCGCTGCAACTTATTCATCGAATTATGTAAAAAAATGGGTGATTAACAAAACTTACTAAAATACAATTACTTGCAAATAAAAGGCCGATGGTCAGCGTATATTTGAACTATGAAGTTAATCTTACCTAGGAAGCCTCAACGAAGTTAGTGGGAAGATATTTTCGGGTTCAACTGGTTCCAATTTGGTACTCAGTTGGCATATAGCAGATTGGCGTGATGTATAAGACACCTGACTCTCAACCAGCATATCCTTGGTTCAAATCCAAAAAAATCATCAAGCAAGTAAAATGTTTTTCTATTATAGATAATAATTATACATTAAATTTCAAAAGTTAATCTAAGCTTGGTTGAAAAAAATATAAGAAAACGAAGAAATAAAAATTAATATTAATGAATTTAATTTATTTTTCATTTTATTTATATTGTGCTTCTAATAGGCTTGTATGAGGTCTTATAAGTATACTGAAAGGTCTCAATCTGTAACAAATAGAAGCTCATAGCGGCAATCCGTTTTAAACTTTCCCAGTGCTTTCTGACACAAACCATAGCCTGCAGCAAAGACTTGTTAATTGTTTGCCTAGAAAAGTAATAACCTGCCAAATTTGTTATACTGATTATTGTTTGTTTCTATAAGGCTTTAAACGGAATAACGATTTACGAATTTTCTTATGGAACGTACGATCGCTCTATAGAGCTCGAGCTGCTCAGCAGCTAGCCGATGCCCTGTCAAAATATAAAGCTGACATAACAGCACTCCAAGAAATAAGATGGACAGGGAATGGTGTTCTACAGAAGAAAGATTATGACTTATACTACAGCTGTCATACAAAACACCATGTGCTCGGGGTAGGCTTCCTAGTCGGCGAAAAAATGAAGTCTGCCATCATCGGCTTTAACGCTATAAGCGAAAGGCTATGCACCCTTCGCGTGCGAGGCAAATTTAAGAACATCAGCCTCATTAACGTTCAAGGACCTACGGAGGAGTCCTCAGACGAAGAAAAAGAGACTTACTACGAACAAGTCGAGAGGGCCCTGTCCAAGGGTTGACGTAAAAATCATCCTTGGGGATTTGAATGCAAAAATAGGTCGGGAGCCGGTATTCAGGCATTACGCAGGCACCCATAGTTTGCATGAGAACACTAATGACAATGGACTTCGAGTCTTAGAATTGGCAGCATCGAAAAACATGGTCGTTGCGAGTACCAGGTTCCCGCGTAAAGATATCTAGAAAGCCACCTGGGTATCACCTGATGGAGTCACTCGTAACCAAATTGACCACGTGTTGATAGACCGTCGCCACTACTCGAACTTGATGACGGTACGAACGTACCGAGGTGCCAATATCGACTCGGATCACTATCTTGTTGGTATGGTTTTCCGAGGGCGGATTGCCTTGCGAAGACGTATTGCATCCGCCGATCAGGTTCGAATCAACACGGCTGCTCTGCGCAATGAAAACACCAGTAACACCTTTGGTAATGCGTTAGGACTCGCCCTAGAGCTGGGTAGAGTAAGTCCTGGAGACAGTATGCTGGGCGTAGATGAGAAGTGGACACGCCTTAAGAATACTGTCATTAGTACTGCCAACTCCATCTTAGGCAGCAGTCGTAGAAATCGGAACGACTGGTTTGATGATGAATGCAAGCTAGCGACTGAACGTAAGAATGTTGCGTACCGAGCAATGCAACAATCTCATAGAACGCGGGCAGGCGAAGACGAATATAAAGAGCTCAGAAGAATTGAAAAACGGCTTCACAGACAGAAAAAATCAGCCTGGGAGAAGAACATAATCTGTGAAATAGAGAAAAGCCGAGAGCGAGGTCCGCACCAGGCGCGGAAGTTCTACCAATCCGTCCGAAGCATGACGCAGTACACACCACGCTGCACATACTGCAAGGACGGAGAGGGAAATCTGATCACCGATCCTCAAAGCATACTGGAGCGATGGGAAGTGTACTTCAATGAATTGCTAAATGGTCAGCTCACTGCAGAAGTGGAGGCTCCACTACTTCAAGAAGAGTACCCTATGTTGCCGCCACCAAGCATAGAAGAGGTTGAGAAGGCTATAGGCCGGCTAAAGAAAAACAAAGCCCCGGGAGCCGATGGTATACCAGCCGAACTATTTCAACACGGTGGGCCAGCTTTACGTCAAGCAATTCATGAGATTATAGTGCACGTGTGGGAGCATGAAGAAATTCCAGAAGACTGGCGAAAAGGTATAATTTGCCCCATACATAAGAAGGGAGATGTCACAACGTGCAGCAATTATAGAGGTATCACGTTGTTGAGTACCGCCTATAAGATACTCTCCTCTATCCTACAAGACCGGATAACCCCATACGCTAAAACCATCATCGGACAATATCAGTGTGGTTTCATTCCAGGCAAATCAACAACTGATCAGATCTTTACCCTTAGGCAGGCGATGGAAAAATGTCTAGAATTTAACATCCCAACATACCACCTGTTTATAGACTTTAAGGCCGCCTACGATAGCATAGCCAGGGTAGAACTTTACAAAGCCATGAGAGAATTCGGCATCCCAAATAAATTGACACGACTATGTAGGTTGACCATGACCAACGTAACAAGCCAAGTAAAAATAGCCGGATTGCTATCCAAACCAATCAACATCTTTAATGGACTCCGACAAGGGGATGGTTTGGCCTGCCTCCTTTTCAACCTGGCGTTGGAGAAAGCAATCCGTGACTCTGGCACGGCAACAAGAGGGACCATCGTCAACAGGTCCAGCCAGATACTGGCTTACGCAGACGACATCGACATCATCGGAAGAACTGAGCAAGCTGTACATGATTCCTTCATCCAGATCGAGCAGGCGGCACAAAATCTGGGGCTGCACATTAGTGAAGGTAAAACAAAGTACATGGTGGCGTCGAATGCGAGAGGAACAGTTGGTCAAACAATCAAGGTAGCGGAGCACGAATTTGAAGTGGTGCAATCCTTTAAATACCTTGGGTCAATAGTAGCAGCCGATAACAATATAGAAGAAGAAATACGCGGGCGGCTTCTCAAATCCAACAGAGCCTACTATAGTCTGTCAAAGCTCTTCAAATCCAGAAATCTCACCATAACTTCAAAACTTCTGCTGTACAGGACCATGGTCCTGCCAGTACTCACATATGGATCCGAGACTTGGGTGCTTAGCAAAAGGCACTCCGACCTCTTAGCCGCGTTCGAGAGAAAAGTCTTAAGGAGAATTGTTGGCCCCATATGTGAGGAAGGACGATTCCGGAGACGGTACAATCATGAATTGTACGCAATCTACCTTGAAGCAGATATCGTGACAAAAATTAAGCTCGGTAGACTCCGGTGGGCAGGGCACCTAGCTCGCATGAGCGAAGAGGAACCTGCTCGGAAAGTTCTTTGTGGTACATTCTGTGGTAGACAACAGCGTGGTAGACCATGCTTGCGCTGGAGAGATGGCGTAGACCAGGACGCCCGGAGCCTTGGGGTGCGCAACTGGATGGCGGCGGCTCGAGATCGGGATGGGTGGAGAGACTTGTTGAAGGAGGCCAGGACCGGACCCCGGTTGTCGAGCCGACGATGATGATGATCAACCTGTACATGATTGTTTAAAAGCCTTTCGAGCTTCTCAGGTGGCCCAAATGCATTTCTCTTAGGCCTTATACAAGCAATTTTGCTAAACTGAAAATAGCTTCGATAAACCCTTACACAAGTTAAATTGTTAGTTGGGATAGGAAACAAAAATTGATATTTTGGATTTTCTTATAAGTGTAATTTACTGTATATCGTTTTAAATTTGGAAAATAATCTTTTTAACCCAGCATCTTACTAAAAATGATGTCCTTATGTATGTAAGTCTTGAAACCTTCTTATTATTATAATCAAACTTCAAACCTTTTCACACTTCATTTCGAAAAAAAACCAAGTCGAAACGACTCCTATATAAAAACAAAAAAAAAAAACAAAAAAGAAATATTCATAAGCCGCAAATTTATTGAAAAAAGATAAACTCGGAAATAAATTGTATGTTCGAGTCCACTGATCTGATTTATTTGGAAGCACACGTCGTTTTTCTGTCATTTTATTCGCGCGGCTTAATTAAAATATTTTATCAATGTGACAATAAATTAATTTTTGCTTGCCCACGTACCAAAAACAAGACTTTTGTACACACAGCATAAAAATAAAATTATTGTAAAACGCTTCACACACGCGTCTCTCTCTGCTATATAGTTCAACTACATTTTTGTTCATTCACTTTCGAAACTTCCATTCAAACAGGGTTGAAATAGATGTTTTTCATTGAGGGCCTTATAATTAGGTATAAGGCGCTAGTTATAGCTTTCATTGAAAACCATCATTGAAAACTTTAATGACTAAATTTGAGACGTTTAGAATGTAAAATCAGTAATTATATTGATGCAAAAACAAACCTGATGCTTTGAATTATTACTTTCGTAAAAAAAAAAAAAAAAAATCAATTCGATCCCAAACTTCGCCATAAAATGAAGTTTAATTTTTCAATGATCATTGGTAAGGTAGTTCAATCATTGAAATAATAAAAGTCATTTTATGTGGACGGTTGGTCCAAAACGAATTTTTTTTTTGACAAGAATTAATAATTAAGTCACCACCTTCATGTTGGCATCAAACTATATACTGATTTTGCTTTCTAAGCGCCTCCAAACTAAACATTAAAATTTTCAATGATGGCTGTAACTGGGGCCTAAGATAAATTTGACTTTAAATAAGTGAATCTTTCCACAAATTCTTAATTCCATGGAACATAATTATTATAAACCATTACTGATAGAATGTAGAAACAAAATTAATAATGATTTACCGTAATTAAAATTTAGGGTTTCACACAACAACCGCAAGCAAACTCCCAATTTGACGATAAGTGCCGGCAAGCACATGCATCTAAAGAAGGCGCATAAAAACCGGCTTCTATAAAGGCAAATAAGAGCATTAGAAGCGCGCGATCCTGGAAATAGAAGGATGTCGTAGCAGGAATTAAGTTTGGAAGTTTTACAAAAAGGTCCAAAGAACATGTAAAGGTTATAAGCCCCGAATGGAACCCTGCACGGACGATCAAGGGACCATCCTAGTAGATTCATTGTTTCGATTAATTTTATATCTCATATAGTTTTATATCCTTTCACATACCTAGTGTCGTTGTGTCGTACCGTATTTGACGAAGATTTTTGAAACGCACCTTTCAGATATGCCTATTCAGCTAATTCAGAGTTAACTCACCGAATTTGTTGAGTTAACTCGGGATCTGAATTGTGTGAAAAACATGTTTCAGGAGTTAACTCATCGCATTTTAACCCTGAAACTATAGGAAAGTCTCGCACTGAAAAACTCAGCCTAAGTGACAAAGGTAAGAAATTTTTAGCAAAAGGCTTCAAGCTGTTTTAAATTGATTTTTTTTTTATCAAGTCCGTCCATGTCAATATCTATAATAGTTAATGAAAATTAATTTAAAACCGTAAAATAATTCAGGTTTTTCTTGCTTTGTTCCCTTTCAGTTCGTTCTTCGCCCGTCCAAGTGTCCTTCGAGTTCAATCAGCAATCAACCCACTACTACGCACCAACGCATCCCATCGTCCTGTACAGCGTAGATAAACGCCAACCAACACTCCTATAGGATGAATTGAGTCCTTATAGATATAAACAACTATTTGATACAAAATCACCGTGGCGCCCAACCTGACATGTGAATAAACTTAATTAAATAAATCACATTTCGTACGTATGAAATGGAAAATTAAATCTCGTACTCGTGCCTCTTTTGAAAGATCTCACCGAATAAAAAGCCAGTCCAAAAGCGTAAAAATGCATTCAGTTTAATTATTGCAAAGGCAAACTTTCAGAAAAAAAATCCAACATACATTTTTATTTTTTTCAAAATTTTGAACATTAAATGAAATTGTAGGTTCGTCGTATACGAATGCGATATTAAAGTTTTAACATTGTTTCAAATTTAAATTAAATTGTATTCTACAAAGGAACTGAAACTGAGAACCAAGAAGAAGATTATGGTGACAGCAATGAGAACGTCGTCGACAACGTCTACGACTAAGACGGCGCGGGAGGCGCGGCGCGCGGCGTCATCAAATTGCGTAGAGTTTTCGAACGAAAAATGACAGAAAAGGACATCCTTTAGACATTTAATAGTCGTAAGCAATGAGAATTCGCATAATTTGAAGTAAGAAAAGTTGAATGCAAATTCATCTCTTAGAATCTTATTTTTTTATCTTTGTTATACACTGTGCCGGATGTTGATAAATTTGTTTGTCTGCCATAATGGGACGGGTTTTTGTTTACCCATCACTGTGTAGGTTGTGTATATGTTTGTTTTTGTATGCATATACAAATACAAACTAAGGCAAAAGAAAGAGGCCATGAACCGAAGTTATAGAGTAATTTTTGGTTCAAAATATAATTCAAATAAAATTTAATATAATGTCCTTGTGTTGGGCCTGGATGAAGGCAGATGAAGATACTATAGTGTATCTTTTCATATTTGAATAAATTTCTTATGAAAGGACTTGTGGGCGAAAAGTAAGTAGTGCGTATTTCTTTTAAAATTTGATTCATAATGTTTTCGTTAAGGAAAAACTGGAGGAATTTTATAAATAGAAATTTTAGAGAAAAAGATTGTAAATAATTTTTTAAATTTTTATAGGTAGATAAAGACTCTACTTTAATTTAAAATACGCAGTTTCCTCAGAAATTGAGATTTTTCAATTACAAATTTGCAAGAACCAGTCTAACCAACACTAAAAGTACTCATGAAATACCTATAACTTCATCAGTTATTAGGCACTTGGTGTAGTGGTACTTGGTAGCACACACAAGCTGTTGTTATTGTTTCATAAAAATGTGCAATGTCAAAGTATGTTTGCTTCGCATAGCCTGTATGTACTAGGTACATGTTTTAATATGGTTTATGATATAATTCTCAGAAATATCGCAGCTAATGTTAAAATTAGTTCAAAGTTTTTGAATCCTTTAAAAACTCTAAACAACATCAGCAGGGTGGCACCCGGTGCCCTTGAGGTTTGGAGGCCCCGAGTTCAAAATACAAAATTTAAACTTAGTCACCAAAATAAGATTTACACTATTTTGAAATGCCTCCAACTAAAGGGTGTTTTTGTTAAACTTCGAATTGAAATGGAATAAAGCAAAGATGATTTTTTTTAAATTGACATGTAATTTACTTAATTCGAAAGATAAACTTTTGGCATTATAATTTAAATATGATTTCTGTCATATGACCGCTACGGCTGTCTTGGACGTATAGCCTAATCTGAAGGTCCAATTTTCGTTTACTTTTCCAATATTTGTGGCCGTATATCGGCTATAACGCGGCGAATGTTGTCCTCCAAGTAATCAATCGTTTCGGGCTTATCGGCGTAGACTAGCCACTTCACATATCCCCACAGAAAATAGTCAAGCGGTGTTAAATCGCATGATCTTGGAGGCAAATTCACGGGTCCGTAACGTGAAACTATGCGGTTACCAAACGTTTCCTACAACAAATCGTCTTGTTGAAACCACTCCTGCACATCATGATTGTTCAATTGATGAATGGAAAAGCCAGTAATGATGGCTCTATTGCGGTCACCATTGACTGTAACGTTGTGGCCAGCATCGTCTTTAAAGAAGTACGGACACATTATTACACCAAACCATAAAGCACACCAAGACCAAACAGACAGTTTTTGTGTATGTAACGTTGACTCAACATACATTTGAGGATTGTCATCACTCCAAATACATCAGTTTTGTTTATTGACGTATCCATTCAACTAAAAGTGAGCTTCATCGCTAAAGAAAAATTGGCTTATGAAAATTGGGATCAACAGCAATAGTGTTTTGGGCCCATTTGGGCACAATTTGGAAGCGTTGTTCAGGCGTCAGTCTATTTATGTTGAAATGTTAAACCAAACTAAAAATAAATCACTTAACAACTGATAAAATGGCCGCCAGTTAAAATAGTGTTGCCAACTTAAATTTCGATAGCTCTAAAAAAAACTACCTTTATAATCCGCCATTCTGAGAAGGCTCTAAAGAAATATTAGGTACAACATTAAAAACTTTTCACTTTAATGCATGACTGTATCGAATATAAAGGTTTTTTTGGTGCCCTGTGGCAGCCATGTTGTTTTGGTGACATCTGTCAAATATGTTGTTTATTATTCAGTTACTGATGCCAAATCACATAAAAAGTAACAAGATTGAACAGCTCATCGAAATGATAAGACTTTATTAACAAAATGAGTGTTCGTTAGTGCCCATTTTACGGTAGACATGGTGGCCCTTCACAGTCGACTCTTCAACGTGTGGTCGCCAAATTTGAGACCACCTATTTGGTTATCAATCAGCCAACATTCGTACGTCAAATGAACTTAAGATCGGCTGATAAAATCGTCCCGGTCCGTGAAATTGTGCAACAGAACGCGAGGCAGTCGATTTTTCACCATGCACAAGAACTCAGCCTTTCGCAGACTTTAACTTGGCGAATTTTGGATCGAGATTTGGGCCTTCCCTACACCCGTCAAATATCCAACTGAGCCAGGGAGCTCAAAGTTTGATCATAGACAGCGCCGACCATTTGTTCGCTGACTGGGCCTCGGACCGTTTGGAAGAGGACCCCAATTTTTCCGAAAAATCATCTTTAGCGATAAGGCGAATTTTTGAATGAATGGCTATATTAACAAGAAAAAAGCCGTTTATGAGAAGACATCAACCCACACGAGGTTCACCAGATATGACAATGCATCCTCATACAGTTACCGTTTGGTGTGGCTTTTGGCCCGGTGGCATTATTGGTCTCCTCCCGCTGACTGGGGGCTCGTTGACAATGTTATCAACTTCATATTACTACTCGCCTTCCCTTTCGGTTGTTATCAGATGCGTTATGGTTTTTGAGATTGCACAACCAGGCCAATTGATGGCGTTACGCTTTCAGACTCACGTTCTGACACAACGAAAGATTTGCGAAACAATGCGAGACGCTTGGAGGGAAAATGATGCTGCTGGCCAGCAATTTCCGTCAAACTTAACCGGTTATCCCTTGATCAACGCCCGGAGATGAACCCAACGCTTGATTAAATGATCGTGTTTCTAGCGATACGTAAAGAAGCTGCAGTTGATGACGAACATGCAAGTTGCATTGCAGAACGATTCAACAGTCGATAATATCATAAAACAACTTTTGGCAATTGTAATTGGCCAAATTCTGGTTGATGCAGCAACTGGCCTGATATTATTTCCGCCGAGTTTTTGTTTAATCAATAATCATATCATAGAAGGAAGAACTTATTAGAAAAATGTTCCCGCAACACATAGGTCGCAATTATTATAGAACCACAATTGGCTGAGTGAATGCGTGATATAAGCTGAGAGGAATAAAGATGTCGACGCCCACTGCATTTTTTCAAATTGGTTGATCGCGTAACAAGTGATGACGAAATAGCAAACTATCCAATTGAATATTTGAATTCGTTGAACGTACCCTCTGTCTACCACCGCACAATTTACAAATCAAAGTCAGCTGCGCAACCTGAACCAACAATACAACTGTGTAATAGAACGATGTTTACGGTGAAGAAACTCATGAACAACATCATCCAAGCCACCATTATAAAAGGCAAGTTCAAATGCTCATCAAAGTTCTTATTCCAAAAATTCCGACGATACCGATCGACTTGCCGTTCGAATTTGAGTGCATTTCCCGTTCGACTCGAATTTTTCAGTAACCCTGTTTATCACAGAACTTTGCAGTGACCTAAATTGTGTGAAATCCATCCATCCATCCGAGTAAATAATTGAATTCAATTTAATTCCAATAGAGTTTCATTCATTCAATAGAAACGCTCAACGTTCGAAAAGGAAACTAATAATTTAATCAACTTTACGCGGAACAAAGTGTAATAGAACGATTTGACAGAAAATTAATTTTATCCTTCCGCTGAACGAATATGGTTGTGTATACGCTTCGCTAAGTGGGTCTGCGATCGACTTAGAGAAGATGCCGATTTTGCCAAAAAAATCATCTTTTCAGATGAAGCTCGTTTTGATCTTGGCGCATTTGGGGCACAGAAAACCCGCACGCATACATTGAAAAGCCGATACACCCAAAACGAGTCACTATTTGGTGCGGATTTTGGTCCAGAGGAAAATTGGGCCATTTTTCGAAAATGAGCAAGGAGTGGCCGTTACAGTCAATGGCGATCGTTATCGCGAGCCATGTTGAACGAATTTTCGTTCACAAAAATTGAAGAGGAGGATATTGGCAACATTTGGTTTCAACAGGACGGCGCTACGTGCCACACTCGATGTTTTGCGCCATTTTCAAAAAAAAAAAAGAAGTTATTTGGCGGACCCTTTATAAAACTAAATTGAAGCACATACATTATTCAAAATATCATAAATTCAGTTTTAAAGTTGTGTTGTCAAAAATGGAATAGTGTCAGAAACATATGGTTTGGTTTTGAGATTTCTTAAAAAGCTTTCAGTTTTAACTGAGAAACGTCTTTGAATTTGTTCTCCGATTAATGTTTCTGCTTGTTTTTACAATCAATAGGTTTTTGGTAAAATGTGAAGTACATCCACAACACTTCACTTAGTATGTTTTCTTACTCATAATACAAATATATTTAAGAAAGACAAGTCAATTCACATTATTTTGTATGAATTTCTCAAAATTACAATGCTACTATAATGTGCCCTAAGCACTGCGTAGGTATATAGGAAGGTACCTACTAAGTCTTTCATAATTAACTTCGAAACTTGCCCACAATACACATATGCCAGAAGCTTTTTGTCAAAACAATACATCTGGGTTAGACATATTTGGTTTTGGAAAATCTATAGCTATGCATAAATATTTTATTTTTATTAATTATTTGTTTCGAATTAGGTTTACAAATAATTTTTAGTCAATTCTTTTGCATGTTCGCCTTCCAAATTACACTTATATCTATTTATAAATTAAATATTAAATCCCAGCAAAACTAACATCTAACAGCATGCTCCCAATTTGGTATAACACAGCCAATGATTATTCAAAATATTGTTGTGTATCCTTACAAAAAAAAAAAAAAAACAAACTAGGTATAGCTTATCCATAAATATTAAATGCTAATTCATAAATCAATTATTATATGCTGCAATTTCACATTATAGAGCGCGTGTAGTTTTGTATACTTGTCAGAAACCATGTCCATTGTGTGATTAAATTTATTTTGTAAAATTTAATTCTTATGAATGCATTCCGTTCGAAAATGACCACGAAAATACAAATCATACGAAACGGATTAGGTAAATAAATGTATTTTATCAAATTTACAATTTCCATCACGATAATAAAATTTCTAATAAATTATGTAGGCACACAGTTAGTTAGAAGCAGGTAGCTATTATTGCGGCATGCAATACTACACAGTGGTGAGAAAAAAAAAATGTATGAGTGCCGGGACTCACTGTTAATATGTGTAAACATCGAGCGCAGTTTTAAGGATCCATATTTGGATCCGTATGCGAATTCGTCCATACGTTGTTGACTACGTGCAAGGATCTAAAAAGGACTAGTTTTCTTGAAGGGGATCTTCGGATTTTTGTCACTGAACGTACCCAATATCCTTTTCTATGCTGACTTCCATAACGTAATATGCTATGCCGTAAAGTGTGACCTCATAACGTGGCAAAGAGGAAAGCCCAGGTTTTATTTCACTTTACCGCCATCCGACATAAAGGGTGTTTTTTTTAAGACGTGTGGTTTTCAAGAAGAAATAAAACACATATAATTTAATGTTATTGCCAAGAATTTTGGCTTTGTTATGAGGATATGTTTTAAAAATGATTTCGAGCAAATGGCCGCCGCGGCTTGCTCGAATAAATTCCAGGCGAGAGGCCCAATTTTCGACAGCTCCAATTGTTGCGCGCGATGGCAAATGGACTCATTCGGATCTTCTTCGGTACTCTGCTCCACAGCAGCAATAGCGCCTTCGGTGCGCACTGTACGGCATCTCTGAAGATGCGCATTATCGACTAAAGTAAACGTGGTGCGAAACCGATCGATGGTTGCTCAAATTTATGCGATTATGTCGACCGAATATTGGGCGCAGTGAACCGAACCATTATTTTGGTAATAAATTGGCACAATTTGCAAACATTGTTCAGGAGTAAGTTTATTAATTATGAAATGGCAAACCACACTGAGCATAAATCAAGTAAAAGCTGTCAAAAAGACCAACTACAAAAAAAATACTGCCAAATTGAAAACCACACGTCTAAAAAAAGCACCCTTTTCATAGATGGTTACACATCAAAAATCATGATTGTCTATAATCTTCAATTGTAAGCGCCGAAAGTTATGCTTAAATTGTTTAATAAGATACAATACCCATACTCAAGTCAAAATATAATAATATATAATGCACCTATTACCGCCATATTATATTGAATTTAAATCCACATTCATTAAATCCTGATTTACTAAATCTTTGTTCCTATTATCACTGTCTAAAATAGTCTATATGTAAGTACTTAAACTGACCTTCTGAGAAGAGTTTAAATTCAGTTGGATTTAAAGAATTTGATTCCAATGAGCGAATAATATGGAATTTGATTCATGGTGAATTGATTTAAATATGGATTTTATTTTAATCTGGATTAAACGCATGAATAATATGGCATGAACAAAACTACAAATGTAGATATTTCAAACTAGAGCAAGATCTAAGAATAAGACAAATAGATACACCAGAGATGGCAAACAGAAACCGAAATTGTAATAGATTAACGAATGATTGAGATTTAGATGCTGCCAGCCAAATTATTAGTAAAAGTTATTTAAAAATTTTATCATACAATATTTCAGGATTAAATAATAAGCTTTTGTTTGTAAATTTTTTTTCATTACATTAAGAATTTTGAAATAAAGGGTTTTCCAATAAGAGGTGTTATTTTGAATACCCGCTATTTCGGTAGCTGTCACTTTTGAAGCTGACATTTGACAAGTAGAAATTACGCCATTAATAAAAATGGAACGATACACGCTTCAACAACGCATTGAAATTATTAAAATTCACTATAAAAATGGTGAAAATTTGGCAGAGACGGTTCGTAAAACTAAAACATTTTTGGGTCGTCGTGAAGCGCCTTGTCGGACCGCAATACAGAAATTGGTGGACAAATTCGAGCTGTTGGGACAAGTTAGTGATGTGAAGAATAAAACCCGTGCACGTCGCTCAAGAACAACTGAGAATATTGCTGTTGTAGCCCAAAGTGTTGAAGAAAACCCAGGTTTGTCCATTCCTCGTCGTTCTTTGGAATTAGGCATTCCACAAACGTCATTACACCGTATTTTGCATAAAGACTTGGGTTTTAACGCTTATAAAGTTCAGTTAGAACAAGAACTCAAGCCGGCTGATCATCAACAACGTCGTGTCTTTGCTGATTGGGTCCTTGAAATGCATGAAAATGATCCGGAATTTCATCGAAAAATCATCTTGACTGATGAGGCCCATTTCCACCTCGGAGGCTACGTCAACAAGCAAAACTGTCGCATCTGGGGCTCGGAAAACCCAAGAGTTATTGTTGAAAAGCCTCTCCATCCTCAACGCGTGACTGTTTGGTGCGGTTTATGGTCCGGCGGGGTCATTGGACCTTACTTTTTCGAAAATGAGGCTGGAGCAACAGTTATGGTCAATGGATTGCGCTATCGAGAGATGATTAATGATTTTTATGGCCGGAATTGGATGGTATTGATCTGGACAACACAAGCAATGAAACCATCGATCTTTTACGGGAAAAGTTTCCGGACCGTGTTATCTCTCGAAGAGGTGATCACAATTTTCCACCGAGATCTTGTGATTTAACACCTTGCGACTTCTTCCTTTGGGGCCACGTGAAAGATAAACTCTACGCCAACAGCCTAGCGTCGATTCAAGACCTCAAAGATGGAATTCGTGAGGCTATCGAGGACATAGGGCAGCCACTTTGCGATTTGGTTATGGAAAATTTCATGAAAAGGATATGGTCCTGTAAGCGTGGTCGTGGCGGCCATTTGGCTGATGTTGTGCTTCATTATTAACGGCATACCTTCCTCTTTATAATGAAATAAACATCCGATCATTTATCTCAAAAAATGCCATTTTTCTTTGAATATCAAAATAACACCTCTTATTGGAAAACCCTTTATTTTTCTTATTTGAAACTCACATTACAAATGAAAATATTAGTAAATTCGAGAATTATTTTAGTGGTTCTAAACTTATATGGGGTGAAGCAATTAAGTCTTCTGTTAAAGGCTGCGCAAGTGGAGGTAGTCTGTATGGGATTCGAACATCTCTTTGAAATACGTTAGTGTTTGGTGAATGAGAAGGTACAACAATTATAAAATGTCTGAAAGAGACGGATAAGTATGCTTATTGTTATCTACTTTATAAATTGTAACAAAAATATATATAATACAATGCAACTCCTAGCTAACAAGAGCGTTTTACTGATTGGTGATTGGAACGCAAGAATTGGCAATTCAAAAAACTGCAATTACACAAAATGCTTCAAACCCAGCGATTTCTCACGCTGACAGAAACTCAGAAGACATTACTTAAAATAGGAATCTAGTAGATTTTCTCCAGTCGCTTCAAATGTATAACTCTATAATTCTGAATGGCTGTATGGAAGGTGGTATGGAACGTCGCTACACCTTCGTCGGAGGTCAAGGTAAATCCGTCATTGACTTTTGTGATGTAAATAACAACTGGATTGGACAAATCAATAACTTTAAAGTTGAAGGCGGAGTGGATGTAGTGCGCTTGACTGCTAAATTAGAGGTGTGGGTTCGGGCCCCACTCTAGGCAGCATTCTTTTCTATATTCCCCCAGTTATACACTGGACCCGTGGGATTCCATGAGACAGTTAATACCTTATTTCGGAGTCCACTGTGCCAACAAAAATTCTTTCCTATCCTTCTATTCCTTCTAACTATACTCTGTCCAACAAAAATAGGCAGTACACGTCTTATGGGAAAGCTTTTTTAAAATCAGTAGCGTGCCATATTTTTGCACCATACTAAATTGAAATAACTCCTCCACAAAAAGTGTTTGCCCGCCTTTGAATTTCCAATAGCATTGGACACAGACCAAACGTCCTAATCAAGGCACATCTGAGTGTAGTGTGCACTGTGGACTCTGCACTGAATTGTTGTGGTCAAATGGCGATTGGCTGCTGCTTGATGTACATTCAGAGTTACCCGTGTGCATTTGGTAATTCGTTCAGCTTTTTTTCCTTGAGTTTCTGTTAACGTGCTTTTTATTTTCGAGCTATGAGAAAAAGCTTTTAATGATGAGTGTTATCGTGAACACTACGGCAACCCTGTGAAAGCTTTAATGTATAACAAATTTATGCTATCCATTGGAGCCAGAATGAGAGGCAAACGTCCTATCTTGCCTACACTGCCAATTTTTGTTTGACAGAGTAGAGTGCCGTGCAATTCAGGTTGCATTTAGGTCTTACAGGCATATGGTTAAAATTATTATTATTATTATTATTATCATATGCCTATCCTTGTGGAACTCTCGAGTGAATCTTCAACCACATAAAACAAATCTTCATCTACTTCCCCGTCTTTGTTGGATAAATGAACGAAAAGTTTCTTACCAAGGTAATTTGGACGATTTATTTAAAACAAAAAAAAAACGATAACGAATTCTGCAGAAGCACTTTCTAAACAACTCACAAAATATATTCGAAATTCAGCATCAAACAAAATTATACCCCAAACTCATTTTTGAAGCAAAAGTGGTTTGTTATAAGGATACAAAATCTTTTGCTCTCCTGTGAGCCTTAAGAACTTAAAACAGTTATCATCTAGGGATTTGGTACATGGAAGCTAACTCACATTATAAAAACCTGTATTTTCAAAAGAAAATTAAATTTGAAAATCAAAAAGCTTGAACATTTGGTCAAACAAGAAACCCGAAGGATTTCTGGAAAATCGCGAAGGAGATTAATGAAATGAATTAAAAAATCGGCGTAGGCGTACCTGCTGAAGTACTTTCAGCTCACTTTAAGCTTCTTCTTTCCAACAACTCTAATTTATCGTTCTCCTACACAGAACAATCAACTGTTGATGAAACTTTAGATGTTGATAATATCGGGTTTTTCAATAAGAGCGCTACAAAAGTTTTTTTTATTCAAATAAAAACGGTTTTGGATATCAATCAAATTCTTTATTCTTGTGAAAGTAAGTTTAATGCCATTATGTATGGAACTCGATTTCTTTTGCATGGCCACCACGGGCACGCTTGCAGAAGTCCAGACGTTGAACCCAATTTTCGACGGTTTTCAAGCACAAATCGGCCGATACTTCTGCAATTTCACGTTCGATATGCGTACGAAGTTCATCAATCGTCTCTGGCTTGTTGGCATAGACCATAGACTTGACGTTGCCCCACAGGAAATAGTCTAACGGTGTCAAATCGCACGACCGAGGCGGCCAAGCGACTGGACCATTCCGTGAGATAACACGTTCTCCAAACTTGGTTTCCAATAAATTGATTGACACTCGCTGCGTGGCTTGTGGCGCCGTCCCGTTGGAGCCACATGTCCTCCAAGTCCATATCATCCAATTGGAGCCAAAAATATTCGGTTATCATTGAACGGTAGCGATCCCCATTCACAGTAACGTGCCGGTCTTGATCATCACGGAAGAAGTACGGCCCAATGACGCCGCCGGCCAAAAACCACACCAAACCGTAATTTTTTTCGGGATGCAATGATGACTCATGGAGTACGTGAGTACGTGTGGATTGCTGCCTGACCAATACCGCATACTTTGTTTATTGACGAAGCCATTCAGCCAGAAATGAGCCTCATCCCTGAAGATGATTTTCCGATTTTCAGGGCTCTTAACGTTGAGGTCACTGACTCCGAATTTCGGTAGTAAATTTTAATAATTTTGACTCGTTATTGGCTCGTATTTCTTTCCATCATAAAATGGCAAACCTTACTAAAGAGAAATGTCAAAAGAGCAGCAAGAAATACGGCATCCTTTGCTGTCCCTGTTGCTCTACTTTTGTAGCGTCCCTGTTGAAAAACCCTTTATATCAATTGAAAAGGGAATGCTCCAGGCGAAGACGGGATCCCATACGCGTTTTTTTAAAATGCAACTCCGACATTTATTAATAACCTGCGAATTCTGTTGAACAAAGTTTTTTTCACAGCTGACATCATTTCTTCATTCAAAAAGTCTGTGATTTTAGGTCCGTCAAGCTGGGTCCGCCACAACGGAAATTCTTATACACAAAAAAGGCCCTTTAAACGCTGTGGAACGTTACAGAGGAATTTCGTTCATGAATTTCGTAGCAAAATTCTTTTGCCGGATCCTTATAGAGAGATTGGAAAAGTGGGTTGACCGTACTGACTACAAACATTCTATCGGAACTTCAAGCTGGTTTTCAAAAATTAATCATAATATTTAATCTCTCATCAATTGTAAAACCATTTCATGCCAGAAACAAAAAAGTGTATTCTTTTTCTTTGCAGACTTTAAAGCGACTTTTAAACTAGTAAACAGAAATGCTCTCTTCTATAAACTCTAGCAACTTGGAATATCTTCAAGATCCATTTGGGTTATCAATAAGGAAACACGGATACAGCTGCAGCAGTTTGGGATGGCACAACTTATTCAGAATGGTTTGGAACTGCATTGTTGTTTTCGTTGTTTATAAACGACATAGTAGATGGTAGAATTGCTAATTCAACCATTAATACGTTACTGTATGCAGATGACCTCGTCATACTTTCCGAATCACCGGAGCATATGCAATTAATGATTAATATCTTATCATATTGTTATTGAAAAAGATGGGGGCTGACAATTAATACAGAAAAGTCAAAAATTATGGTCTTTGCACGGTCCTCAAGAGTTCACAATGAAAGGCAGTGGAAAATATGATGGGCCACCGATTTTCTTCAAATTTGGTACAGTGAATTTTTATGTGATTCCATAGTAGGAAAATTCGAATTTTTGTTTTAGCTCATCTAGAACGACGGGTACCTGCCATACAAATATTTAGGTTTTTTTCAAATTTTCTCGAAAACGGCTCTCACGATTTTGATAAAATTTTGTACTTGCAATAACTAAGTTAATTAGAAGAAAACTGTTTTTCAGGTTTTTCTCAAGAAATTCACATAACAGAATTAGGTATTCCACGTTTTTTGAGAAGATTGTCTTATTTTTGGATTATTCGCGTTATATCTTTGCCATGGTTGGACCGATTTTGTTATAATTTTGCAATCTGACGCTTCTTAATAGTTTAAACAATAATGCATTTAAAAATTAAAAAAAAATGTTTATAAACAAAAAATAAAAGCTAAACAAAAATCAATTTTTTAGTGCTTTTGATTCTTTTAATATTTTTTTTATATACATATGTACACCTTCAATGTGTGGTGATACACATTTGTTAACCACAAGAGCAAGTTCGTGCGATCAGGTCATGCATATTTTTTTAATTATTCTTGTGTGACAAGAAAATTTCCAACAGCACTGTTAAAACTTGCAACAAATATACCATACCTATACCTATTTGACGCTTTCCGTATTCCGACCTACCGAACATACTACTTCTATACTCTCGCCGGAAGTGACTGCGACGCGCGAGCGTTTTATTGCAGGGGACAATAAATTTTCGTATCAGTTTGTTTTGTTGCAAATTGCATTTGGAAGTTGCAAATTGTTAGGTGCAAGGGGGCTAGACGGTCGGGTATAAGTGGCATAAGGCTGCACCGCACCACCTTATACCGCACCGCTTGTCCGGAACGTGAGCAAATATTTTATCTGCATTTTATGAGATATTTTAACTGAATTGTGTACATGCTCGGAATGTTTTTTTATTCCCAATCCTGCTGCTAGCAGGTAGCAGCAAAATAATGAAAATAGCTAAGTGGCGTCGGTGAGCAGAGAGTTATTTTCCTATAATATAATATGTAGGTATGGCTCTAATGAAGTGTTTTTGTTGGAAAGAATTATAATGCGGTATATCAGGAATATATAATTCAGTTTATTCGAGGTCCAATGCAAAATAGGTTAAATATAGTAAATTATTCGAGAATATTATAAAATTTTTGAAAATAGTGTTATTGTACCTATGCTAATTTGGTTATATCGGTGAGATATGTGCGACACTAAAGTTTTCACTAAATTAATTTAATTATTGTTTTGTATCTGTTAGATTTGAAAATTTCCGAATTTTCTTCGAACATATTTCGGTGAAATAATTAAATATTGCTTTTGATAAACATAAATATAACACATAACAGAATTTGGGTTTAATTTAAAAAAAAAAATTAAATAAAAATATTTGACAATGATGTTAAGGTTATTAAGTGTAGGTACTGATACTGATTGCTAAGTGACTATAGGTATAATTTCATCAGACCGTGGGTATAGAAGTGCTTAAAGCCGATCTGTTAATGAGGTTATAATGAGGTTGTCGCCATTCAAAGGAGAACTACAACTACAAGACATCATCAAAAACAATCTAAAAGTCTTTATTACTGAAAATACTAAATGCAATCATGACGCTTAGAGAAGGACACTACGGAAACAGGACTAAAGTAGAATAATCGTACATAAATTTAAACGCTATTATTTTATTGCACAAGGTCTTAAGATTCAAAGGCCAAAAAGTTACAAGCATGAAAACTATAGGCGCAAGTATAAGCGCGTGCTTCGCGCAGCTTAAACGTAAAGAAGTCACTCTAGAGCTAGAGATGCCAGTTTATAAAAGATTTCTTTAAAAAGTAGTTTTATCACTAGGGCCAGGGCTTTCCGCTGGTGGGCATACTTTGGGCACTCAGGTTTGTTTTTCAAGTCGCGACTCTAGACATACCAATTATAACAGTTTTGGTTTATAAGAGTACTATTTATGCGACCCCGCAGGGCCATAACTAACAAATTAGCTTGTTTAAAGTTCAATAAAAGCCCCAGCTGGCTCGAATAAATTCCAGCCGAGAGGCCCAATTTTCGAAAGTTCTAATTGCTGCGCGCGATGGCGGATGGACTCATTCGGGTCTTCTTCGATACTCTGCTCCACTGCAGCAATATCGTCTTTGGTGCGCACTGTACGGCGTCTCTGAGGATGCGGATTATCTACTAGAGTAAACGTGATGCAAATTTATGCGATTTCGCGATTATGTCGACCAAATATTGGACGCAGCGCGCGATGCGTCGCGCGAACCAAACCATTATTTTGGTAATAAATTTGCACAATTTGTAAACGTTGTTCAGGAGTAAGTCAATTAATTATGAAATGGCAAACCAAACTGAGCATAAATCAAGTGACAGCTGTCAAAAAGACCAACTCCGAAAAGAGTATTGCCAGATTGAAAACCAGACGTCTAAAAAACACACCCTTTATAACCCTCTCTTGGAGTTCTGCTCTTTAATATATAAAGCAATGGATGACAGAAAACATTGTGCTGGTCTCTTCATAGACATTACCAAAGCGTTTGACATGGTTAACCATTGTGTTCTTTTAGAAAAACTATATTGCGTATGATTCAAAGGTTTCATGTATAATTGGTTTAAATCTTACTTGAAAGACAGAACCCCTAAAGTAAAAATAGGAGAATTTTTCAGCAATTCGAAAGTTTTTAATCTTGGTGTGCCCCAAGGCTCAGTCTTGGGACCGATATTATTCCTAATTTACATTAACTCGTTATTTAATCAACCATTTATAGGCAAAGGTAACAGCCTTTGCAGATGATCTTGGGATTGCATATATCGTTCTGACAGCGCCTTGAACCTTAGTGCTGAAATCAATCATGATGTTCATCCTTGAGAATTTGGTTTTATGCACACAAACTATCGTAAATTTCTGTGACAATAGAACTCTAAGAATATTTTATTTTGGAATTTTTCAATCTAGGTTACAGTTTGGTTTAAGTTGTTAAGGTGGCGCTTATGACACAATTCTCCAACCACTCATTATTTTACAAAGGTGCGCTGTACGAAAAATATGCAAAGCTAATCGTTTAGCTCATTCTATGGTTTTGTTTAGAACATTGAGCATTCTTCCACTGAAACATTTATATTATTTCAAAGACCTAAAAATATTTTTCTTGAGAGGTGGTTATATGCAGAGTTTGCGAAACCATTCAATCAATTCTGTCACCATGATTTCTTTTCGAACTACACATTTCAGAAATTTTTTCTCCGTTGTATCGTGTAAATTGTTCAATAGACTCCCTATAGACCTGCGATTCATTAGATCTCTACTAATTTTTCTGAGTGTGCATACTTCGGACACCCAGATTTCGTTTTCAACTCGTGCGAATCTAGTTAACGTACGCCCTCTTTGAAAAAAAACTGCTATAAATTGGTATATCTCTAGTCTCGTTCATGAACAATAAACTATTGTATTTCAATTCCTTTTTACTTGGATTCGTAAAAAAAAATTAAATTGAGTATTTGCACAAGTAGCACAACATAGTATTATTTCATTATTACATTTCTTAATTTATACTCTATTCAATATTAAATTGGTATACCAATTCATGGCTTCTTTATTCATTCTATATTTCTTCTTAATTAGGTATTTTAATTTAGAATTTAAATTGGTATGTTCACTTCTACGTAGAGCATTCTTAAGTATTTCTTAAATTGGCATTTCTTAAATCGTTTTTTTATTTCTTTAATACTTCTTTAATCGTTCTGAAAAAAAAATTTAAGAAATGAAATCGGCGTTTTTGTAATTTTTTAATACTTCTTTAAGTCTTCTTAACATAGTTTTATTAATTGCACCACTTGATACGAGTATTGGTCGGTGGCGTGAGGATTAGAGCGTATGTCTCTATAAAAGGATCAGAGAACCGAGTTTTTTGTAAATTCTTCTCGGTAAAAAATAAAAACCGATAGAATTTTAGTCTTAAGATAGTTAATAGGCCGAAAAGCATTAGTATTAAGTAATCATAGTTTAACTTAGAGCGCCCGCATGGGGCCAGTAAGTTAGTTGTAAGTTATTGATAAGTAGGCTAGTTTTTATGAATTTTTGTCTAGCTTTAAGATAGTTATAAGTTAAAAGAAAAATAAAAATGAATAAAAAAAAAAAAAAAAAGAGCGTATGCCTCTCATGCCAGAGACCTGGGTTCGATTCCCAGCCACGTTTTAAAAAACATCAATTTTGTTTTTTTAAAAATTAATATTTTGAAAACGTGTTACTGCATTTTTTGACATAACGTTTTTAGGTGTATTAAATACTTAAATATGGAATCCCATTTTTTCAATCTTTGAAGCAACTTGAACTTTGAGTTTTCGTTGTGCATATTTGTTTATTTAATACGATGTCGGTATTATAATTGCATCGTTTTTACTACGAGTAACATACCTCAATTCCTTTGCACAATTGAAAATCGAAAACGGTTTCAACTAGCTCTTAATTTAGACTAGCATTGAAATTCATCAGATTGGCTGAGTAGGTAGCGCGAAGGAACTCGAGTTCGAATCCCAGTGGAAGCACAGGTAAATAAAAAAATTGACTTCAACTACAGTGTAAAATAATAATATCATTACAGGAAAAGGCAAAAATAGTTGAAAATAGAAAATAAAAGTATAAAAATGAAAGAACAAATAATAGATAATATCTAATTATAAAAAAAAAATTAATAAATTAAATTTTTTTTTCATAAGAAATGCTATACCTCTTAAAGAAAAAGTAAAAAAGTATTTAAAACGGGTTTCTGAAGGGAGAGGAAATTTAATACCTATTTAAGAAGGAATAAGAAAGTGTTAAAGGCAAATATAATTCCGAATTAAGAAGATTTTAAGAATCTATGTAGCTTCTTAATTCCTTCTATCGGACCGCCCACTTGCGCATTTTATCTACCTAATACGAGCTTAAATCCGTTTTAAAGAAGAACGCAGGCACCGATTTAAGAATTCTTAAATCCTTCTACAAGTAATTCTGTGCTACTTTTTGGCTTGAAGTTGAAGTTGATTTTATTTTAATTTGAATGCATGTTGAATCTAATTGAAAGGCGCAATCTCCCAGGTCACACAAATCGGCACAGTTATTGAACTTTACGTTCATTGTTTGGCTTGCTTGAAATTCATGACAACTTCATCGAAACACTTACAGATATATTAAATTTTATATTTTATTTCCATCCGAGCACTTCAAAAATTATAGGTACGGAGACTTATCAAAAATTGATGTAGCTGTTTTCGGGAAAATTTGAAGAAAAAAAATCAGCGACCTCTTTTAGATGAAACTCAAATTTGTCTTCTAGGGAATTTAATAGAAAAACTCTATTCCAAATTGAAAACGAATTGATCCACTATTTTAAGGTCTATAGTTTGATGTTCAGTGGACAGACGAACAGAGATACGCAGACGCACAAACGCACAGACCGACGGGTGGTTTGGTGAAAACCAATTTTTTTTGACTAATGTAAAGTTGAAATAAAACTTTTTTTTTTAGAATATCCCATTAGTATTTTATTTCTCCTAAACAAAAATTAAATTGAGAAGTCCGCTTTTGATTGCCAGTTCCTTATATTTTCTAGAAGACTTAACCTTGACACTAAGAAAATGTTGGCATAATTTAACATCTAACTGATTATGTATCTCCATGACTTCTCAATGCAAAACAGATTAAAGTCAAGAGCATTAACCCTTTTCTATTGAATAAATTAAATAACTCTTTTAAAATTAAACCAACATCATCATCAGCACTACCTGCTGCTGCTTTTGTTTTTATGTTTTCTCTGTAGTTTTATTTTAATTTTCTCCGAAACTCTTGACAGTCAAAATAGACCAATAAGTGCTCACATTAATATGTCTTAGCATTTTCTTTCAACATCAAAAACTTCAAAGGACATCTAACAACCTCTCCCTTTGAATATCCCTTTATTTAGACATAACTATTCGTAAATACAAAAAAACAAAAAAAAAAACTTTTTCCTAATTTGTATTCCCTAGAGAAAAATTTGATGGCATCACCGCACAACTCTGGTGAGGAATTCTTCTACTTAACAATTTTCTTCACTCAAAGACAAGACAAGACAGAGTCAAAAAGTTTTATTTCTCTTTCTTAGATATATATGTACGAGTATATTAGGTATACATAATGTTTCTTGTGCTACACTACTGTCTTTGAAATAATAGAAAGAACAATATTGAAATAAAAGAATAATAGCTTTGGTTGTACAACTTAAGGAAGATAAAAAGTTAGTATCGAAAATGACAATGCTTTGAAAGTTGCTAATGGAAATTCAGTATTCAGATGATAGGCAAATTATAGTGACGAGACGTCTTCAACAGTTTTTATATTAAAATAACTTTCATTAAGTTTGGGCAAGGGAATTAATGAAACTTTAGGAACTACAAATTGAAATTAATAAAAAAGGCTTCTAACCTGCAGGCAGCTCCAGAAATGAAAGAACAAACTAATCTCTCTTAAAAGTTAAAAAAAAAAACTAAAATACAGACACAATGCACACACACCCACGATATGAAATATATGGATCGCACGAACTTGCTCTTATAGTTAACAACATACCTACTGTAATATAGCCACACATTGAAGATGCATGTTGATGGTTAAATATGTTATGAAATACTTGACGAGAAAATGTTAGAAAATTCAAAAGTTAAAAGTATTGAATTTTCAAACTTTAATTGCAATTTGGTTTGAATTATTTATGAGTACCAGATTGCAACATGTTAACATCAAGACCGGGCCAATAATTTATAAGATTTACACGAAAAAGCCAAAAATGAGATCATTTTAACAAAAAACGTTGAATGGTTATTTCCCGTATGTGAATGTTTTGCCAAACACCTTAAGGGCAGTTTTCACTTTGGTCATTACAGGCACGAAGTTTAATTAATATCGTTAAAATATTAAAATTTAAAAAAACTTAAATTGCTAGATGAACTACTAAAACAAAAATTCGAAGTTTTCCTATGGGAAATCACATACTAATGCTCTGTACCAAATTTAAAGCAAATCTAGCCCAACTTTTAATGCTCTAGATCAAATTACATTGGACGCAAAAACGCACGGACGGCGCGGCGTGACGAAACCCACTTTTTCGAATTTTTCGATAATTCGTTGTTTTAGTTTTAATTACAATGTTAAAATTTGTTGAACATGAAACCAGTACTTGCCCTATAGAGCAAGCAACAGTAAATTTATCTCTTTTATGAAAAATAGAATAACAAAAAAAAACCCTAAATATGGTCCATATTCCATCCTCAGAGGACATATAATATAGAGTGCTCGTTTCTATCCCTAATGCATTGTACTACCTGGAGCCATGATAGGGGCCACTGTTTCACTTTCGGTAAGATAAACTCTTTCAATATCTTCTTTTTTAGTTTTTTTTCTCCAATGTGCAGAAAACTCAGTGCCTTTAACTTTCCGAAACTTGAACAGCGACACTGCATTTTTAATCTGACCGAGCAGTTTGTACCCCCCTCCCCTGCAAAATGTGTATCTTTTATTAATCCTGATTTTTCACAATCCTGACATTCACCCTTTGGTCACTATCTAATATTTTGTTTTTGTTTTTTTTTTTAATATATTGGTTCATGAACTGACTTAAGATGGCGCTGCCACAAATGAAATTCAAAAATCTAAAGTTTCAGGAATTAGGAACTAATTATAGATTGATTTTTGAATTAACCTCTTTTACGTTTTTAATATTATCAATGAAATGTAAGGGTGTTTATTACATTGAGTATTATTATGCATTAAAATATTTCAACTTTATTCTTAATTTTCTGTTAATTTTTTCTTTTATAAAACAATAAAAATAACTAATAAATAAATAAATTAATAAATTGGTATTTTTTTAAATCTTTTGAATTTATTTTCAAAAGGACTCAATTATTTTCAAAAATACACATTTTTACATTCAGAGGGACACATTAATAATTTTGCCTGCGGTAACACTGGCTGAGGAGTTTCAAGAGAAATTTTATGGAGACTTCGGAAAGCCATAAAAAGTGCATGAAGCATAAATCTTCCGATCAATCTTCTTCAGCGGAAAATCTACGGAAGACAAAAATCTCGTACGAACAAAAAGAATAAAAAAAAACTAAACTCCTCTCAGGAACCAGTATTTTATTGTTTTAATAACATTTTCTTGAAGTAACGAGATTGTCTTTTTTTTCTCATATATTATCTTTTTTGTCTGTAGAAAGCTCTTTTTCTTCTGAGATAGACTACCGCTTTTTGCAACAATATCCAAAAATTGTTCTCAACAGAAAAATTTGTAGGACGCATGCATTATTTTAAGGTAGGATATGTGTCCCACTTTTTTTTTGTTTTAAATGTGTTGAGTTAGGAGGAATTAGTTTATACTTTTAAGTTCATTTAAAAATGTGTAATAATAAAAATGTACTTTATTCAATTTTGTAATTAAATATTTACATTAAAAATAAAGTTAAACATGCTGAGACTTAATTTCCAATCATTCTTCTTTGTCTTAACAAAGCTCAAACGAAAAACAGAAAACTCCTGTTAAATCGTAGGGTAGAAGCACAATACAACTTAAAATTAAAAAAAAATAAATTATATGTCATTTGTAATGTCCCTAATCAGCATCACAGAAATTAGTCTCAATTACTGACAAGCTCTGTATTGAGATAAATCAAGGCACAAGTCACGAAAATAAAGACTCATGAGAGATGTAAAATTATAGATGTTGAATTATAATAGGAAGAACAAAATACGTTTAAAACAGTTGGCATTCCTATGGAACTTGTCCAAGCATTTTTTAAATTTATTTTAAAAGCTTAATTGCTAGATTTTTACCTTTTATAACTTTTTTTTTTTTAAATACTATTTTTTTAAATTTATTTAATAAAATTATTTCAAAATCTCCTTCTTTTCTGGCTTTTCTTAGCTTTTAGCTTTTACAGTATTTGATTTATTTTGCTGTTACAGTTACAAATTATGATGAATGATAAAGATTTATAGTCGAATGGAAATTGAAAGAGTTCATTCACCATACATCCAGCTATTTGAAATACCGACACAGACACACGAAAATGATGAATTCATTTGCCAAACCATTACACGACATGACGACGTTAGTTGCAGCAACACAAGATGTCTCGCATAATGTACCATGTCGTCGTACACTATGGCGTATACGTAACATTTGAACATTTATATAAATTACACATAATACTCGCTGGAACTGGAAATAAAGGGTTGAATAGGGAGAGCTCTTTGAGTCAAAAGAAATGAAGTATAATACCAAAAATGTTGGGGGGGGGGGGGGGTCTTAATAAGATTCGAGACTTTAGTCGTTATTGTGGAACTTTTTTATTTTTCAGTAAAAAAAAATGTTGTGCATGTTTGTTAATTTGATTTATGGAATATTTTTTGGATAAACGTTTCAAGTATATGATCCATTTGCATGGTTAGCAATATGTGTAGCAAAATGATTTTTCTTTTATTTTAAAAATAATATACATTGAGTAAAATGAAAAGCTTTTTCGATAACGAATTCCGTTGAAAAAAATATTTAAAAAATTTTGGTTTTCTTAGAGTAATTGAGAGAACAAAGAGATAAACGTTTAAGATTGATTAAACACTAGCTGCTCTCTTAATAAAAAAAAGCTTACTAAACCAAGGAGTTGGAGTTAACTCACAAGTCAAAATTTCAGAAACAAAATAAATTTGACAAAATTTGCCTTCGCTACACTACACTCTTCGGTGAACTTACTGGTAGTTAGTAAGCGCCAGCAGGCATTTTATTAATGCGTTGTTGCACTTAATCAACGACTTAAATATAACTCACTTTTATTGATATAAGATCTAACTATATTTTTTTAATATTTCGTAGCGTTGCGCCCATTTTACGGTTTACATGGTCTGCCTTCCCAGTCGACAATTCAACATTTAGTGCTAAATTTTAGTTCACAGGTACAGTAAACAATCAGATAACACCCATACGCCAATCAAACTGCCAAAAGCATCGCCACTGATGGCGTAAGGCAATAAAGCCCAAAGAAATATTGCCCAAAAAAATTCTGAATAATTGTCTCGATTTGGGCTTTATTTCTATTAAAAAAAAAAAGAATTTTTAAAGGAAAAAATGTCCAGAATAACAATTTTAAAAGTTAAATGGGAAATAACGCCCAAAATTGGAAAAATCGCCCAAAAAAATCAGAAAAAAGAAATAACGCCCATATCCTAGGAAAAAACGCCCAAATCAAAATCTTGCCAATTATTGTACTGAAACAACTCCGTTTTAAATCAAATCAACTTTATTTCACTTTAATAAAATAAACAGTGAGGTTTGTATGGGGGGGGAGGGGCATATGCAGCCAAGTTTCTTTAAATCCAGATTCTTTAAATGCAAAAGAGACTTTGCATACACCCCGCCCTACACCTACACCAAATCTTATAGTGTGACTAAGCAAGAGGGTTACAGGGGAGTAGCATGCCCCCCTTAAATACCACACTGTTTATTTTCTTAAAGTGAAATAAAGTTGATTTGATTTCAAACGGAGTTGTTTCAGTACAATAAAATTAGCAAGATTTCGATTTGGGAGTTTTTACTCGCGATATAGGTAGGTACTATATGGGAAGTTATGGATTCGTACAAAAAATCGAACTCGAGATTTTGATCAAACTTTACATTACGATGATAGAGAAGTCAAAAAAGTGGGTCTCGCAAAAACGTCCGTCTGTCTGTCTGTCTGTCTGTCGGTTCGACTACAGCCTAAACGGATGGGTCGATTTTCTTTAAACTTCGTACCTAGCGTTTTTTGGACATTCCCCCCACCCGTTTTTTTCTCGTTTTTTTTTAGGACCAAAATTAACAGTAGCTGTCATACAAAATTTCTTCGCCAAAAAGGAAAAACTTATTTTTCTCAAATCCAGCGCTACCGAATTTGTTTTTAAGAACTCAATAAATTTAAATAGTTATAAGTTGCCGTTTAATAAAAAAAATGGTTCCGAAAAATGGTTATTAATGGTACCTCCCAAAGAACCATTTTTTTGATTTTCGCTTTTCTCGGAAACGGTTAAACAGATTCTGATCAATTTTTTTATGAAGAAGTATTGACACATTCTAAATAATATTGTGTACCAAAATTTTGAAAAAAATATTTTTTAGATTTTTAAAAAAAGTTTTAATATTTTTTTTTTAAAACTTAATATTTCAAAAACGACTTGTTCGATTTTTATTAAACTTGGTAAATAGCAGTTTTTTAACTTTATCTAGAAGATTTTTGACAAAAATTATTCTAATACCCAAAAATAACGGTGCCTCCCATACAAATGTTAAAAAAGCGTTAAGAAAAATATTTTGTTTCTCAAAAACGACTTATACGATTTTCATTAAAGTTTTTTTGTGTGTTAAAATTAGTACGATCTACCAATTAAAATTTTATATTTTACGTTTATTAACAGTACCTCTCATAGAACGGTTTCTTTGATTTTCGACTATCTCAACATCTGATCAACCGAATAAAATTAGATTTTTTATACAGAAGCTTGTAACAAATATAAATAAAAGTGCCTATCAAAATTTTCTAAAAAATGATTTTTGGATTTTTTAAAAAAAAATCAAAATTATTTTTTAAAAATTCGATATTTCGAAAACTGCCAGCAGATTTATTTGTGAAGTTCAATTTTTAACGCAACATTAATAAATGCTTTAAATTGGCGTACCAATTATTTTTCTCACAAAATGTTAACGAAATTTTATATATAAAAAATTAATTATTTTTAAAACCGCTCCTAAGATTTTCAAATTTTTTTTCTCATAAATAAAGATTTATATTTATAAGAAATCAGATGGTGTACATCGCATTGGGTTAAAACGGATTCAAAGTATTTTAATCAATTTCTTTCTAATTTTGTTGATTTTGACAATTTACCAGTTTAAATAGTATAATTTCCTTTTGTGCATATTGCATATGTGCAACACTAGCCTATATTGTTAATTTTTGTATACTCACATAATACCACCTGAAACTAAACTAAGATTTGGCAAATGGATAACATATATACTCCTATAGCTAATTTATTTCAGACTATAGAACCACAATGTAATCGCGCATAAGAGCAAGTTCGTGCGACCCAGTCGTGCATATTTTTTTCAATAGCATTTGGGCGTTATTTCCTTTTTCTGGATTTTTTTGTGCGATTTTTCAAATTTTGGGCGTTATTTCGCATTAGGCGTTATTGCCTAACGCCGCCGCTGATGTCCAATAGAGTTCTTCAATAATGGCAATTTCCACCACCATCAAAGGAGAGGGCTGCTCTGATCAACCAATTTCTTTTGGCCTAAATTGGATGTCATGAATGTGAACGACATGTGGTTCCAACAGGACGGCCGGCACGGTGCTTAGTGCGACACTGCTGATACTACAATGGACATTTTGCCTAACAGGGTCAAACCGAACGATCTCTGTAGCCAGTTCAAGTCACAACTGTGTGAGATAACCATGTCTTCAACTTCAGGCTTATCTATGCGCCAGAATTATGGAAAATTGGACCTCCATAATATTCCCGCCGGCCATTTGGGCATCGAGCTGTCCTTATATTAAAAAAAACTTTATATAGGTAGATCCAGGCAAAATTTAAAAACAAAATGCAAAACAAAAATAAATAAATAAAAGAGTTTAGGTTGCAAAATTAATTTGCCAAACAATTTTTATGTTATAAACACAAATAGATATATATTTTTTAAATGCATAAAAAGTATCACCGCATTCATTGATTTTAATAATAGGTACCGAAAATAAAAAAAGTCACGATAAATAAGTAAGGAATGTAGAATGTGGAATGAATAAAAAATTAAATGCATTCCAAAAGCAACACAATACTTTTTTGTTAACCTAACCCTATTGCCTTGAGCTATAAATCGTTATCGTTCTGATAAAAATTCTGAAGAGAAGCTTCGGAGTTTCTATATATCTGTTTTATGATTACCACGCTAAAAAATGTAATCTACATCATACTCGATGTCTATAAAAATGAATTAAACCAACAAACGAACAAGGACGTGGATGAGGATGAGCACGAGGACGAGGACGAAACCGTCTGTTTCGATTCGTTTTTATGGTTTGTGTCCTCTGGAAATGCACCAGTACATGTATATGTATAATACATAAGTAAAACTACAGCCAAGACGGGGCACGGTTGATGTGCTCACAATTATTATTCTTTTATTACTGTGATAACAGCCAAGGATAATCAAGTCATAAATCATGAATTAAAATTAATTTTCCAGCAAAACATACCGCTCATGAAAGAATGAGGCTTTATGGTGTTGGTCGCCTCAGACTATATACATATAGTGCCATTGCCATCAGCCAGCTGAAATTGACTTCATTAAAATTGTTTTATTTTTGTGCTTTCGTCCGTCGCTGTCATCGTTCATTTTTTGATTTTGCTGTAATGCCTCTTTAGACAGTACAAAAAATCTTATACACCTCTATCCATATCGATGAAAAGGGCTTTATGTGTTTAGAAGGAGTAATACTAACGCTGTCTCTATCTCGGTCTCTGTGGGTTAACTTTTGATTGCTGATGGTTTTATGATGGACGAAATGGACTTTGTTCTTTTATTAGAAATATGATTAACAAGTTAGGAACTGCATTAGAAATCAGAATCATGACACAACAGCACTTTTTCTACCATTTAAATTTGTTTAATGAAACAAGCACTTTTCTTATCTTTCGCAATCCTGCAACGAAGGCACTGGTTGAAGTTTATAAATGTTTTTTTTTCGCAGCTGTAGCATACAAAATACACATGTTGCGTTAATAATACCAAACGATTACATCAGTTGCCAATATAATAGTGTCACTCATCTAAAAACCAAATGATGTAGAATAATGTTGTGTTCGTCTTTTGTAAAAATTTAATTTCACTATGGCTAAATGAACTCTTGATTTAGGTAATCTTACTCTAATTAGAAAATGGGGCTTTGATGGAAACAGTAGACAGTCCGAATACAAACAAAGAATTTCTAGCGAATTCAGCGATTCGGATATGTTTATAACATCATATGATCCAATACAACTTTTTTCGCAAGAGGGCTCAGAGTCTGAAAAGAAATTTGTATGGCAAAATCCTCGGCCAGGATTTCAATCGATACTGCTGACCCATACGTTTTCAATTAAAAAAAGAAACGGCAGACTTGAGCAGAGCTGAGAAAGAATATATACAGAGCCAAATAAACGAACTCAATGAAACTACATAATTATTAATATATCTGACCATTTTATCAGGGTAAAGCATATAATTAAATTGACAATGGTTTACGGTAAGATATGCAATGCTTTGTCACATACGACTTCATAACAAGTGTGCTATATTTGTGGAACAAAACCAAGTAATATGAATGACATTCCAAGCTCCTTACAAAGAACCATCAATGAAGATTTCCTAGATTTCAGCATATCTCCACTTCATACATGGATATGATTTTTTGAATTCGTCATTCATTAAGCTTATAGGTTGGATTTCAAAAAATGGTGTACAGGAAGCAATGAAAAACACATTATGGACGCACAAAAAAAAGTATCCAAGGATAATTTAAGAATATTGGGTTGATAGTTGACAGGCCGAAACAAGGTGAAGGGAATTCAAATGAAGGAAATACTGCCCGAAGTTTTTTTCAAACCCATCTGTATCTTCCAAAATAACTATTTTGCAATTAATGCAGAATCTTTTTAAGAACACGCACAAGAAACAGCCCGAGAAATCGTTGCAGAATACCCTTGGTATCCATTGCCAGCTTCATTACACAAGGTTCTTATGGCCAATAGGGCAATTTACGGAGGAGGCAGCTGAAGCTAAAAATAAAGATCTCAAGTTTTTTTCGTTTAAAAAACACGAGAAAAATATCAAGGATATCAACCAACACAGATTTGTTTAATAGATTACTGCTGACTTCAGACACTTTTCTTGCTAACAAAAGAAATTACAAAAAAAAAAATCAAATATCGACTTTGTGCAAGGCAATTTTAAATTTATTGATGTGATTCTGTACAAAATAAAATAATAGTTAAAACAAATCACTTTTTTAATTAATTAATTTATTTTCCATCAGTTAAAATTAAATTTAGAGTTTTGACCGCACTTTCCATACAAATGGAACCACTGTGCGGGAGCCGGACATAGCCCCGAAATTCAGAAAACCCAAAATCTAGAAATCGCAGTCCCGAAAAATTGTATTAAATGAAAATGTAGGCAAATTAAAAATGTTACCTATAAATATAGTTTTCGGGATTTCGATTTCTGGACAAAATTTCGGGTTTTGGATTTTCGGGATCTTGGGTCTTAGGAATTCTGCTCCCGCCCCTTTCTTTATAATTATTTTGGAAATAAAACAACATGTCTAAAAGTTTTTTTTTTTTTGTATATTATTTTGGGCAACTATTTGAAAATATTTTCCAAAACCTACAGTTTCGCCTACAACTTATCAACATAGTCCTGTCGTCGACGAAATTTTTGATTTCTCTTATTGTTGTCTGGTTGACATAAGGCTGACTGTAGGTGTCTGGCAAGTGCCGAAATAAGTTTATGATACCACAATCGAAAAATCACCTCTGATAAAATAACGTAATTTTGCAACATTTTTGTGTTTTATGTACCAATTGATTCTACACCGAATTGAAATTCAAGTTCATTAATATATCTCAAAAATATCTGTTTACCTCAAAAGTATTAAAAAAACCACTACACATTTTCTTTGGAAAACCGAAACAAACCATGAAAGTAGAGAGAGCTCTTAAAATAAGACCAAGTCAAAGCTTTCTAGACAAGTGTAAAAGATTCTTGATAGTTGTTTTGTAGCTTTTAATATTAATAATTAATAATTAATATTTTAGCTTAAGCTGTTTTTGATCGCATAGCTGACTGAAGCGACAGCTGAAAAAAAAAAACAAACTACATAAATATTCAAAATGGATTCTTTCATACTCCCGAACACAACCCTCATTTTCCCTGTGTAACCATTAATTTCGTATTCTATCCCATCCTCAGTATGGACAGTTACTTCAAATTCAAAGGATAGTTTTTTCTCATCTCTATTTTTTGTTTTTTTTTAAGCTACAGAGTGGCGCACCAATTGTGCTACAATAAGAAATTCAAATAACTTGTTTTTTAATAATGTATTTCATTAATTTTTTTTATTGGATAGAAAATTAAATTTTATTTTAAATCACTAATTGTTTTAAAAGATAATAGAACGCATATGACCTCAACGCTCACCCACGCATATGCGGCACCTGTCCAGAAAATCGTTCATTGCGGCCTGAAGGGTTGAACTTGGGATCGCCTCAATTACTGCCGTAATGGACTGCTTCAATTTAGTCAAATTCCTGGATTTCGTATTATACACCTCCAGCTTGACATAACCCCATAAAAATGTCTGGTGCAGTCAAGTCAAATAACCTTTCGGGCCAGCGAAAAGTGGAGTTCCTGGAAATTAATTTGTGTAGGAATTATTGTTGGAGCTCCGCCATAACTGGGGCCAAATTACCGCATCAGTGACTGATCGAGTGAATGCCATCAGTGATCGAATGAACGAGTAAAACCTATGGGGATGATAACTCCAAAACGTGAGCGGTAATGCCAAACTCACATCATTCAGTCACGTATTACTCGATAACTGATGCGGTAATTCGGCCCCTGGTCTGGCTATGTGTGCAGTTGCTCCATCTTGCTGGAACCAAATGCTGTTCATTGGGATACGTCTTTGGGGGAGTTTTGGGTAAAAAATCTCATTTAACATCTTTAAATAACGGTTCCCATTGATATTTACTGGTAAACCGTTTTCTTCAAAGAAGTATGGCCCGACATGAAACTGTTCCCCACACAGTGACTTGTTCTGGGTGCAGTTCCGTCTCATAGAGCATTTCTGGATTTGATTCACTACATATATGGAAATTTTTCTTGTTTACATTGCCGTTTAGATCAAAATGGGCCTCATCAGACATGAACAAACAATTTATCAATGTGTTGTCTTCTTTGGTCATTGCTATTATTTTTCGGCAAAATTCCACGTGAACAGGCAAACCCTGAAGGTTTAACTTTCATGTAATTTGGACTTTGTATACGGAAACAAGTTTAAGTCATTATGAAGTATCCGTTGTAATGACCGTCTGCTAACTCCAATTCGCCCCGATAAGTTTTGAGTCGAAACGCTTGGATTTGGCTGTATTGCCGATGCTACAGCTGGGATTGTTTCCTGAACCCGAACATTGGGATCTCGATGGTACGGTCTTCGTGCGATGCTTCCAGATTCGGCCTCATAATGGTCCATCTACTCGGTGGAGTAAATTCCCTTTGTGAGGAAATGATGGACTGAAAAGCATTGTACCGTTGCACTATCAAAATTCTTTTTTCAGTATCCCAAGCATTCATTTTGATAAATATAAATAGTAACCTGCAAAATAAAAAAATAAGCCGATTGCGCACACAGAAAAAAAGTTATTACTTTTTATTTTTGTACCACGATTCGTGCGCAACCCTGTTCTTCATGACGTCACATTATCGCTTCACATTAGATGCACAATCATGATCCTATGAGATTATGTGTGAAAAGTATATGCATATTTGTGTATCAGTACCTATATATTTTACCAAGTATCAGCCATTATTGATATACAAACGGAAACAAAATCAATTAAATCCAATTCTTTAGAGTTGTCTCCTTGCTGAGCCCAGAACTTTTGGTTTATTTTTTTCCAAACTACTTCGCGTACACAGCACACAGCTCAAAGGTTAAAATATTTGTGCATACAAAAGTCTGTCAACAAAACAAACCTTTCCTTGATTGAACTTTTCTCTGTTCTTCATAAAAACTTTTACTGAAATTTTTGATACTCTATTCTAAAAACTACCTTTACCTATAAGGAACACCTTTTCCATTATATTCTCTTAATTTTTTTTTATTTGTGTTCTGTAAAACAGAAATTTATCATAGAAGAATGAAAACGTCTACCACATTTTCACTATTCCTCACCTGCAATAGGTTGGTACATATACCTCAACTTTATCTGCTGGCAAAGCCAAAAAATATAAAAAAAAATAAAAATTCAGACAAACTCAATGAAGTTACCCCAATCCATGCGAACATAAACGAGCAGGATCTTCCACATCGTTGGTATTTCTTCGTCGTTTGTCGTTCACGCGGACTATAGTAGGCATCCTTGTCATCTTTAACTTTGCACAGGAATGTATAAATCAATTGAAAACTTGGTCGCATAAACGTTGATAGATGGTACCAAAGTTGGACTCTCAACCTTTGAAAGTTTTTAATAAAGAAAAAAAAAATAAGAAGAACCAAACATTTGCCGCAGTCTTTAATTAAATTTCTTTTTCAAATCTTTTTTTTTTTATTATTTTATTTTGTTCGTTTTCATCACATTCTGAATGAAGACTTTCAAAAAAAAATTTAATATAAAAACTTTATTATGAACCTAGAGAACTTGGGAATACACGTTTCTATATATAAATAGAATATCATTCTATATCTACATACATCGTTAGGATAGTAGTTTTTAAGACATGTAAAACACAAGGACATAATTTAGTAATAACATGTCGTGGATACAAACAAAATTAATAAAGTTAGGTCGCTCTAATTTGATCCCACTATGAGTTTTGGTTTTATAAGAATTCGAAACAAGTTTATAACCTTCTCTTATATTAGTATATATATTTTAATACGTTAAATGCTTACGGTACAATACATTATTTGCTTGAAAATAAATGACTTACAAACAAAATTTGCAAAAAAAAACTATTTTTAAATTTAGCAGATTTGATATTGTCATTAACTGTGTTGACAAGGAAGTTATATTTATTAAAAAACATTTATTAACTGGATCAACAGGACTATTAGTGCCATAGTTAGATTTGATAAAAAAATTACGAATTGGCAATCTATACTTCTTAAATTAACCCTGCCTACATTAAAATTCAATCGACCCAAAACCGAAGAAGAAGATATCGATCCATATACTCTCTGTGAAATGTAAGTGATTGAAGATTTATAAGTTGCGGTCTATGGGAGTACGGAGGCAAACTAATTTTTTCCGACCATGGGAGAAGACGTTGAGTAAATCTCATGAATCTTCTTTGAATACTTTCTATTCTATTTATATGAACCGAGTAGTATGGGGCCAAAACTATACTGATCTGACAAATGATACATACAGAGTTTAAATAACATAAATGGATCCCGGAATTCACGACCGAATCGTTTTATAAAACCAAATGATTTATTAGCTTTTTTTTGTAATAAATATAGGCAGCCAAATTAATAAACGTGGAAAAGCGAAGGGTTAGGCCTTATTCCTTCGACTAAGTGCAAAGTGTTATTAATAAAACAAAATGTCTATTAAGTGACGTTTACTAAGCTAAACCACCGAAGTAGGTGGTTTAGCGAAGGAATAAGAACTAGATGTGTCAAATTTATTCTAAAATTAAAAAAAAAAATAAGTGAAGATTGCAAATTTAGTTTTAAATAAAAACAATGATTTCTACTATATTTATTGAGTTCTTAAACTATTTGAAATTATATTGGACAATCAGCCACCAACGACAAGAAAAAGAAAAATATACAAAATCAGATATGATCCAATGCAAGTGCTTAGTGAGGAGAATTTTGGGAAGAAATATAGGTTTTCCAAGAAAAGTATAAGAAAATTCATAGCAATTGATAAAGATAACCTTAATATGGATACAAGAGGTGGTCATAACACACAACACAAACAATAGAAAAATGATAATAATTTGGACAGAAATAATTATAATATAATAATAAGAAAATTGTTATGTGTGTTTGGTATAACGTGAGTCTTTTTTTTTACAAATTATCATAATTTGCTATCAAAACCCATACAAACAAACAGGCATCTTACTTATTGTAGTAGATTTTATTAGAGAATTTTTCGTAAACGTCACTTTACTATTCCACGAACATTTTGTTTTTATTAATGTAAAATTTTAACCCGTAGCTTAACGCTTATTCTATGGTTTAGTAAAATCGTGGAATAAAGGTGGAATAAGAGTTTTTTATTAATAGGGCTGAGGGTGTTCAGCGAGAATTTTTCAACTTTAAATTGGAATTATCGAAATACTTTCGGTTTACGTGGGTTTCGAATATTGCCATTTCGAACTTGAGACACATGTTCTGGAGTTGTTGCTGACGTTGATGGTCCAGGAATAGGTCTATTGACCATTGTGCCTTCTTGCCTGAATCTTTGTTCCCCCGACCAGATAAGTTGCGTGCTCGGCCCCATCACTTAGTCGTCGAATATTAAAATGAGTACAAAAAGCCCGACGCGCACGTACCAGCTCCACCGCAAAAGCGCGGTGCGTTCCCGACCACTGACTCATAGAAACTAACAATTCCGCAAATCCTGCGCTTTGAATGATAGCCCTCGTGCTTATTCTTACCTCAACCCGCTAGTATTTCGATAATCGCAATTTAAAGTTGAAACATTCCCGCTGGAAACCCTATATACCTAATGATCTTTAAAGGATAATTTTGAACCTAAAATTTTTCCAGGCTCTGTATAGCTAGACATTTTCCAAATTTGACGAATTGAATAAATATGTAGTTTTTTTGTTGTAGGGTTTTTCAACAGAGACGCTACAAAAGTAGAGCAACAGGGACAGCAAACGACGCCATATTTCTTGCCGCTCTTTTGACATTTCTCTTGAGTAAGATTTGCCATTTGATGATGAAAAGATATATGAGCCAACAACGAGTCGAAATTAGTAAAATTTACTACCGAAATTCGGAGTCAGTGGCCGCCTCAACGTTAAGAGCGCTACGTTCAATTTATGGTCGTCATATTCGTCCTAGCAGATCAACAATTGAGCGTCTAGTGGAAAAATTTGAATCCACAGGCACAGGACAAAATGTTCTTGTGCCAGTGAGATAAAGAAGTACCCGTAGTGTCGAGAATATTGCTGCCGCTGAGGCTTCAGTTGCAGAAAGCCCATATGTGTCTTTCACACGTCGTTCTCAAGCGTTGGGCATCTCTGTGACGTCGTTGTGGCGAATTTTGCGAAAAGATCTTGGATACAAGATTAAATTGACGCAAGAACTGAAGCTGCTTGACCACCAGAAGCTTCGTATGTTCGTGAATCGGGCTGAACAACAACTTGAAAATGATTCGGATTTTCATCGAAAAATCATCTTCAGCGATGAGGCTCATTTCTGGCTGAATGGCTTCGTCAATAAACAAAATATGCGGTATTGGTCAGGCAGCAATCCACACGTACTCACGTACTATATGAGTCATCATTGCATCCCGAAAAAATTTCGGTTTGGTGTGGTTTATGGGCCGGCGGCGTCATTGGGCCGTACTTCTTCAGTGATGATCAAGACCGGCACGTTACTGTGAATGGGGATCGCTACCGTTCAATGATAACCGAATATTTTTGGCGCCAATTGGATGATATGGACTTGGAGGACATGTGGTTCCAACAGGACGGCCGGCGGCGCCACAAGCCACACAGCGAATGTCACAATCAATTTATTGGAAACCAAGTTTGGAGAACGTGTTATCTCAGGAAATGGTCCAGTCACTTGGCCGCCTCGGTCGTGCGATTTGACGCCGTTAGACTATTTCCTGTCCAACAAGCCAGCGACGATTGATATACTTCGTACGAATATCGAACGTGAAATTGCAGCAGTATCGGCCGATTTATGCTTGAAAACCGTCGAAAATTGGGTTCACCGTCTGGACTTCTGCAAGCGTGCCCGTGGTGGCCATGCAAAAGAAATCGAATTCCATACATAATGGCATCAAACGTACTTTCAAAAGAGTAAAGAATTTCATTGATATCCAAAACCGTTTTTATTTTATTTAAAAAAACTTTTGTAGCGCTCTTATTGAAAAACCCGATAATTAAATTCATTTTGTTTGCGTGTAAAACATATGGTTGTACACTTGTCCATTTTTAATAACAAACGATTAGTATTGCACCATTCCGAAAACCTTTGCAGCAGAGACTGTTTTAAGGAAAAATCTGAATTAGCAACGAATGAAAAAAGTCATTACTCAAAGGTATGAAACGGAAATTGTTAGTGTTTATTTAAAATCATCATTTTTATTCGAAGAATATGAACAAGTACTTAACACATTTTTTTTTTATTAATTAGAATAGATCAAATTTCATTTCGATGTCGCACTCGTCATCCTCCTCACAATTACTGAATATTCCCTTGAAATGCGGTTGTTTTCTTGTGGTGCTTATCTTTGTATCGATTGAATGATTTCGATGCGACATTGACAGCCATTTCTTGATGAATAATTTCGGATTCCAATTTTCCTGGTTAGGTAAATTAAAATGTATACTTGTAATCAGTCTTGATGCATGTTTTCAAGAGATTGTTAGCACATTATGCATCATTCAAAATCCCTAGAATGAGGTGTGCAAGAGCAAGTAGAAGTGCTATTATTGTTTTCAACTCTTGAACAATTTTTGTTGAGAGTGAATTTGGCCACGACTTTGTGCTGGCAAAAATCATTATACTGGAGATAAAGCGCTGCCCAATCTACATCTGCTGAAATTAATTTATGCAATTTTTCAACAACTGAGGGGTCATCGTCAAATCTTATGGAAGACTCAATAGCAGCCAACAAATTTTCGCTTTCACATTGAAATCGTTGTTATAAAGACACGACTAGTATATCGCGAACATTTCACGGAACTCATCGGTTGTACAACCATCGATTTCGAGAGTTGAACTTGACCGTATTTCTTTGATCAACTCGATATTATGCATTAACTTGTTACTGTCAGCTTTTTAACTTACTAACGAAACCGATTGGAATTGGCAGTCTCTTTCAATTTTCACGAGATATAATAACATTTTCCACATCAACGGACATACGCCTTAGGGCTTATGAATCTAGTTGATGTGAAATAGTTGAAATATATATTGCTTCCGTACTTGATATATTTTAGGCATTGCCAGTAGTTTCAACTTGATTTCGGATGCTATTTTCTGGAGCTCTATTGATCGAATGGCTGAGACATGGAAATAAGATGAAATTTGACTCAACGTTGAAAGAATTTTATCTTTTTTGGAAAAAGAGTTTGTAAGATCGTTGTGATGCGCATGTGCAGCACACCAAATCTTCATTAATGGTATTTCAGAACCATTTTCAGAAATTCGTCTTTCCAATTTTTGCTTTCTAAATTTGCTCCTTCACACCGAAAAATACAAGTTCAGTGTGACCTGCAGATGGGATTATTTTAGCAAGAACATAAATTTTATCCAAAAAAGCTTTTAACGGCCTTTAGTCCATAAAAATTGGAGTTTCGTCCCGGCGATCTCACTTGAACTCATCAGTTGACTAGTGAGGGCCTTGTCCATTTGAGTTCGATCAATCGATCCATCTACCAGCAGTGAAAATTTGAAAAACTAGCTTCCCAACGTGATTGGCCGGCTTTTTATTTGCTCTGCTTATGGCTGTGCTCGTGTTGGAATCCCAAGCAATTTAACGCGTTCAGCTTTAAATTCTAAATTAATTTTTAGAAACGACACAAGTAATTATGTATTGCATATTGTCATGGCCGGTAAGCGTTTTTTTATAATAACTGTCAATGACTCAGAGCAAAAAAGTACAATACAATCAAATCAATAGTGATACAAGACACATGTTTCACCACAAAATTTCAAGTAGGTGGTGCGTTGGCGTGAGCTGTTAATCTATCTCATTTTAGATCTGTTTGTTCTGAAATCTGAAGTTTTTATTCGAACTAAGTAAAAGATATTATTTCAGAGAATGGGTAATGCAAAAAAAAGATAAATAAGAGCTAATTATAGAGTGCTGTGCAAAACAATAATTATCAGAAACATGATTAAAAATTACCAATTTCAAAAAGTAATTACCAGAAAACATTGGAATACCCTCTTAAAACAGTCTCTGCTTTGCAGATCATTTTGCAGCAGTTCGCAATCCGTTAAGGAGTCTACTGTTCGAAATATTTTCACGTGATCGGTATAAATCAAAGCAGTTGAGTTTTTTTTTTAAACTGAGGGGAAATCATTAATTATTATTAAAACAAACAATAATGGACCAAGGTGACTCCCCTGAGGTACACCAGAATTGACTTTAAACTGACTAGGACGGTTATTTTTAAATACATCACTGTAATATCTATCACTTAAATATGATGAGATCCACGTTATAAAATAATCACTTAGACCAATTCTCTTAAGTTTCTCTAAAAGTATACCTGATGACTTAACTTGTTGAATGCTTTACTAAAGTCTGTAAATATACAATCTACCCTACCTGTCTTTTTTTCAAAAGCCTCTATACAAAAAGTTGTAAATTCTAGTAAATTTGTAACAGTCGATAATTTCTTTACAAAACCATGTTCATTTTCAAATAAAACAGAAGTATCGTTTTTTTTTAATAAAACAAAAACGGTTTCGGATATCAATGAAATTCTTTATTCTTGTGAAATTAAGTTCGATGCCATTATGTATGGAACTCGATTTCATTTGCATGGCCACCACGGGTACGCTTGCAGAAACTTCAGACGCTGAACCCAATTTTCGACGGTTTTCAAGCATAAATCGGCCGATACTGCTGCAATTTCACGTTCGATATTCATACGAAGTTCATCAATCGTCGCTGGCTTGTTGGCATAGACCATAAACTTTACGTAGCCCCACAGGAAATAGTCTAACGGCGTCAAATCACATGACCGAGGTGGCCAAGCGACTGGACCATTTCGTGAGATAATACGTTCTCCAAACTTGGTTTCCAACAAATTGATTGTAACATTCGCTGTGTAGCTTGTGGCGCCGTCCTGTTGGAACCACATGTCCTCCAAGTCCATATCATCCAATTATGGCCAAAAATATTCGGTTATCATTGAACGGTAGCGATCTCCATTCACAGTAGCGTGCCGGTCTTGATCATCACGGCAGAAGTACGGCCCAATGACGCCGCCGGCCCATAAACCACCCCAAACTGTAATTTTTTCGGGATGCAATAATGACTCATGGAGTACGTGTGGATTGCTGCCTGACCAATACCGCATAATTTGTTTATTGACGAAGCCATTCACCCAGAAATGAGCCTCATCGCTGAAGATGATTTTTCGATGAAAATCCGAATCATTTTCAAGTTGTTGCTCAGCCCAATTCACGAACATACGACGTTTCTGGTGGTCAAGCGGTTTTAGTTATTGCGTCAATTTAATCTTGTAAGGATGTAGGCCAAGATCTTTTCGCAAAATTCGCCACAACGACGTCACAGAGATGCCCAACGCTTGAGAACGACGTGTGAGAGACACATTTGGGCTTTCTGCAACTGAAGCCTCAGCGGCAGCAATATTCTCGACACTACTGGCACGGAACATTTTGTACTGTGCCTGTGGATTAAAGTTTTTCCACTAGACGATCAATTGTTGATCTGCTAGGACGATTATGACGACCATAAATTGGACGTAGCGCTCTTAACGTTGAGGCCACTGACTCCGAATTTCGGTAGTAAATTTTAATAATTTCGACTCGTTGTTGGCTCGTATATCTTTCAATCATGAAATGGCAAACCTTAGTGAAGAGAAATGTCAAAAAAGCGGCAAGAAATATGGTGTTGTTTGCTGTCCTTGTTGCTCTACTTTTGTAGCGTCCTTGTTGAAAAACCGTTTATAACTAAAAGAAAAAATATTAGTACAGACAAGAGATTCAAACAGTTTTGGAATAATAGACAGTTTAGCTATTAGGAAGGTAGTTGGTAACTCAATGCGGGCCTGTATGTATTTTAGTTAATAAAGTTGTAAATAAAACAATAGATTTGTATTAAAATAAATAGAAAGAAAAACTTAAATCTGAACTTCGTACTTTTTATATATAACCCAGTTAGAGTGGCGAGCAAAACCTCAGCCTTTATTTAAGACTACACCAAAAGTTATTTGAATTTTTTGTCAAAAATCTGACCAAGAGATAACAGTTGTTTATTTTAACAATTAGATACTTCATTTTTACAGGTACGAGGTTTAGAAAACGGCCAGTTACCCCATTTTAGATGACATAAAACAATAATTCAAATTTCAGCTCTAGAAAATCAAATAAAAATTATCTCTACAGAAAGGTTGAATTCATATCAAAAGTAGGTGTTGGCCTGAAAACGCAGTATGTTCACGCTCAAGCCCTCTCAACTACTGTCTTTGTAAGAAAAAAAAACAATCTGTAAATCTGTCAAAAAATCCTAAAATTTTAACAAAAAACCCTGATAATTAAAACTCACACAAAATGTACTGTGAATATGTATAAAATATCACTTTTTTTGTTAAGCAACAAAATTAAAGTAAAAAAGTCTGATGATTAAAAAAAAAATAATAAAACTCAAACAGATAATGTTTCTCGGTTTAAAAAAAAAAATAAAAAAAAAAACTGAAGAAAAAATAAAAATAGATTTAATGACCCAAATAATTAATGCAAAACAACAAAAGCTCGTCAAGTTCTTTTACTTATAGAACCCGAGAGCACAAAGACGACTTAAAAGAAAAACTTTATTCCAAATCTTTTTTCGCGGGCGTCAAAATAAAAGAAAACAAAAAAACCTTAGATGGAAGAAAAATTTCCAACAATAGCACTCTCTAATGGACGACAAAGAAGAAAACTCCAACAGAGTTTGCTTTTACCCTTTATCCTTTTTACTTTCAAATCCCAGATACAGCTCTAGCCATACAAGCGCCCTCCTGCAAAACTGATTTGTAAACGAAAAAATGATATATTCTTGTTAATAATGAAGCGCCGCCCTAAAGAGGTTTTGAGTATTCTTAAAATGGTTATGAAGACAATGCGAGCATCATCCATATTATAGAATTGAGCTAAAAACAAGAATTTCAATTTATAGAACAAATATGAATTCATGAAAAAAAAACAAAAATCGGAGTAGCCTTTTTTTTTATTAATTTTGTAGGTATATAATTATCATTTCTCAAAAATTTATTTGGTATTCAAATTTGAAGTTTTAAATAAGATATATGTCACTACACTTTAAAATTAAAAAAGAAGGTGAATTGGGATTCCGAATTTTCAAAAAAAACTTTTTTTTTCAAAACTCCGACCATACATGTTTTTTTTAGAAGCTTTTGGAAAATGAACAAGAAAGTACAAAACTATATTGTTTGGGGCTACAGTTGTAAACAAATCTATGCAAGTACCGTTGTTGTTGATCCTAAGAAAAACAGGCTCAGGGATCTTAGCTCCCCATATCTGGGATATTCGCAAAAAAATGATGCTATCAAAAAGGTCAGTTCAATTGTTCAAAAAAGGTCAACCAATTTCAAAAATTGGCCAGCCATAGAATAGTTTTAGTCAAAAGTTAAAGTTTTTCAAGGTCATCGGTAATTTTCAGCAACTCATTTGTGGGATATTCGTAAAAAAGTTATACCCACTGAGAGGTCATTATATCCCACAAACGAGGTGCTTAAAATCGCTGATATATCCCTGAAATACTTAAACCATTGATTATTTAGTAACTTTTTCATTTTATATTTTTTTTCAGAATATCCCACATGACCTTGAAAAACTTAAGCCATTGATTAGAAAAATATTCTATGGTCGAACAAATTCTGAAACTAGTTGAACTTTTTTGTCCAATTACTAACGTTTTAGATGGAATAGCTTTTATTTGCGATTATCCCATATATGGGGTTCTTTATTTGCGAATATCCCATATATGGGGTTCTTAGATTCTGGGGCCAGAAAATAAATTGAAAAATATGCCTGGATAACGTCCAGGAAATGCTAGGTGACGATACCGATTTTGTAGATAATCGGCCAAGCTTTTACAGCTGCATAGCCTTAAAGACACCAGTCAAATTTGTGGGGCCTACTTTTGTCATCGTCTTTTCTATTGACATAAAATCATATTATTTGATTGAAATCTTTTATTACTTTCTAATTTAGTGATTTAAAGGCCCATGAGTAGGAACTAACCCTTTTTTAAGTTTGCTTCGTATCAATTTCTGGCGCCCCTGATCAAATAATTCGGACTAACTGACACAACGTTAAACCGTGGATGGTTTGAAAGTAGGACTTTCTATACTGTTGGTTTCTTCAAAGATTTTTCGCCGTCCTCCCTCATCCTGTCTCGTATTTTTTTCTTTTTTTTTTTGCAAGCTACTTGGCAGAGCACAGCAATCGAAGGATAAAGAACGAGAAACACAACGTCTAATTACATAGTAATTTATCTTCCGTAAAAGAGACCCACTGTGATGCCTTGTTAAGGACATTCGTTAAGCAAAAAAGGTCGAATGGCATGCATTGCATGTGTATACATAACTGTAGTTTGCACTTTAAGTGGTGTAAGAGATGGCGATAGAAAACGGCAGAAAATGCACCAATTATTGCTGCAGTTGCAACAGCAGCATCGACTTGCAACCAACCAAACCATAGTCCTACCGGGGGCCAGCGCCATCAGCACTAGACAATGAACGACGGCGCTCAAAGTTCATCTTGTTAATGTTTAAGCAGGCAATTATCCTTTACTTTAGCCACCATCGTGTTTGTGTTAGTTCGCCATTTATCCCATAGCTTAGTGGCGGCTGGTGGCCCATAATCGTCCTTCAAATAGAGATCTCTGTGCGCTATAGTTGCAGCCCTCGCTTTTGTTTGGACAGGTTTAAATTTTCCTTCTTCTAGATTTCGAACCATTTCGTAGGACGATTTCATTGACAGAATCAAGTCGCGTATATTTTTTTTGTATATTGTGTGTACCGAAGTAATTATTATTCTGATGGTTTTTCTTCGCCTAGGGCCAAGTGCGATGGACGAGCGCGAGCGCCTGAGGGAAAGGTGGTGATGGTGGTGGTAAGTTATCAAGAACTTTTGTAAAACTTACTGCGTTCAGTTCGTGCGTTCGTTTATTTTATATTTTTTTTTTTAATCCGGAATTTTAAAAGAACTCTCTGTTATCGTGAACATAACTTTTGTTCTGTGCTGTCTTTGTATGTATGTGTGAAAAGCTAGATTCTTTTGCATTCGGCATGCAAATGAGAGGAAGAGGAACGTTAAAGCTAAGCGAATAGATTTTTTGCAGAAAAAGTTAAAACGGAGACAATAAAAGCAGGAAGAAGAAAAATCTACGCTTCTTTATTGGTGAAGGGATCGCACAAAGTTTGCAGCTGCAAAATATTTTAAGAATATACAAAAACAAAGATTAAAAAAACAAATCTCAGTTAAGGTACAAACTAGAACGTAAATTTAAGTAAAATTTTTGTATGTAAAAGTTGGCGTTGGATATAAACTTAAATTAAAGAAAAAGTATGTTCACAAATGCATGCACTTAAATTTAAATGATTTTATTTTGATACACCGCAATGAAGGCTTTTTGGGGTTTCACCAAGAGACTATGAAAGTAATAAAAATCTTTACTGAAACTAGATGACCTTTTATGGGGTCACTAAGACCTTTTACATGGTATACTACATTTTGCAAAAATCCCATAAATGAGGTGATAAAAATCGCTGATGACCTCGAGAAACTTAAACCATTGATTCAAAATTCAAAACCGAGAATAGACTAAACAAAGTCTCGTTTTCTACCTATCTTGAATAGAGAACCGATTCTGGTTTTGAGAAAAAGTGAATCAAATAAATGGTTTTCACATTCACTGTTCTGTCACACATTGCTTACACTTTTTCGATTCATTTGGTAAAATGAAAAGCGGCTGAAGCCCCTCCCGAAATGATTTGTATCTAAAAAAATTAAGTAAAAACTAAAGATTTTTAATATCAATTCAAATTTATAAAAATATGAAGACTATATCTAGGTATAGTTTATTTGATTTGAGATCAGTTAAGGACTTCAATTATTATCTTCGTTTATATTAAGAAATAGAAACCAAAATATTGCAAAATAAAAATAATCGAAACTATAAGATCTCAGAAGAATAAAAACCACAAATGAATAGAAATAATGACTATGGGTGACTGGAAGACGCAATGCAAAAGCAATAGCTGAAAATAGAGCTGTTATAAAAACTATTATTCAGCCTATTTTGTTTTGTACAGAACAAGAGGTGACGACGATAGCTATATATCTTCTTCGGACAACAAAAAAAAAGATGAAAATTAAGGGTTCTCCTGCAGCTCAGAATTGAATCTGGGGACAACAAGTTAAAGAATCACGTCATTACCAGCTCTAAAAACACAAGCTATTTGAGCTCAGCTATACAAGATGAAATCCTGGAGACATGTTCTGATATTGTCACAACCGAAATATACAAAATGCATGTTTCCGGCACTAAACAACTTTCCATATGCCTTCGATATGTCGACTGTTTATTGTATGCTTCGGGAAGTTTTGTAGGTTTTGTTCTCGTTGATGACCAAACTTCTAGAAACCTGACCAAAATCATATGTGAAGAACTACATCTTGATATATATGAGCAATTGTATTGGTCAAGGCATTGACAGAGCCGCCAATACAACAGGTCACTTAAGTGGACTACAAAGCAGGATTAGAAAACAGGATGCTAACGCTTGCAAAATAACTTTCCAAAATATCCAACGCTTGCAAAATAACTTTCCAAAATATCATAAAAACCACACCAGAGGGAAAAACAAAATGCAAAAATATCTAACTTACTTTAGAGGTATTAACTACTTGCTCACCGTTTTGGACACACTTCCCGTGACAACAGCGTCTTGAAAGAACCTTTTCAACGATGAAAATGATCCAATCAGTGTCTCAAAAGACTTTTTCTGCTGTAAAAAATGTGTATAAAAAAAATCTATGAATTGGAATTTGTTATAGTTTAATATTTTTTTTCAAAGAATTGATCGTATGACTTGGAAGCAAGCCCCCCCCCCCCCCCCCTCCCGAAACAAAATCCTGGCTACGGCCCTAACCGCCCGGCACTGCTGGCTGGCCTATGTGTGTCTGTGCGTCTACTGTAATTGGAGCTTGCGTCTCAACCGGCCACCCGATTTTTCTTAAATTTGACGCAGAGCATATTTATGTGATTCTCTGGAGGTGAAATTTGAATTTTTGTTTTAAGTCAGCTTCATAAGCTGAAAAAAAAATGTTTAAACAAAGGTATACTCGACGGGTCCAGGGTTTAACTAACGGAGGTACACTAAAACTTTATTATTTAAAAGGTCTTTTTTTATTATGACTCCAATATTAATATTAATTAATAAAATCTTAAATTATATGTTTACAACACGTTCTTCTTTGCTGTCTCCTGGTTGCTTGGCTTGGTTTTTGTTGAATAACGGATTTGCAGGTTCTTGCTTGGTGGGTTTTGCTCCTGCAGCTTCCGTCTTCGATCTAGAATCCTTAAGGTTGTCTATTGCTTCTTATCGACGGATTTTCACTGGCTCATCAATGGGTTTTAACCGACTTATCAACGGTTTTTAACCGGCTTATAGACGGTTTTTAACCGACTTATCAACGCCTTATAACCGGTTTATCAACGGCTTATAACCGTAGTTTCTCCGTGGTTTTCATCGCCCGTCACTCCCCTACCCTTGCTCTATGCAGTATCTCTATTCGTGTTAATTCATGAGGGGTTTGCGGGTTACAGGGAAATTATTCTTAAATAGTAACCAAACCATAATCTGATGGTATTGCATTTGTTTATCTAGTTTTCACCACCTTTTATTTACCAAAATTCACCATCGATGTGCTTTGATCCGTACCTTTTCGTGGTCTTCTGCTTGGTTGGTGCGCCTTGTTATACTTCTCTTGGTCAGCATTCACCACACCTACTATAGCATTGTTGTTGTTAGTCTGACAGAGCGTTTGCGATAAGATGTATCTCGATTTAGTATGCATGAGGTCTGTGTAACTTAATTGCCTCAAGTTAATTACAGAGGATTGTCATAGGTATCTGACAATATTGTCAGTAAAAATTGTCTCAAATATCTAACAACTCTATGTGAACATATATACACTTTTGCCTGACAATATTGTCAGAAACGTCATTGTCAGGCGTCAAGCGTCAAGCCATTGTCAGACGAACATCTGACATGATGAAATTATCAAGTATCTCAGAATTGTCTGAGCACCCAACATTTATTATTGTTAGCCTTGTTGTCTTGCAAATAAATAATCACAAGTGCAAATCTTCTTATTCCAATTGGATTTAGTTTTGTGCAGACTTCTTTGTATATGTAGTGAAAAAAAAAACGAAACAAAAAAATGTTATAAATTGTTTTATAACGACTGTCAACGGATAGTCCAATTTTTCGTAAGCAAATATCTGATTCTAACCGTATGAACTGACAATTTTCTAAACCGAATCGATTTATTTCTGTCAATTGATAGGAATTCGTAATAGAATCGATATTTTTTGTGTGATTGCGTGTGTTACAAGACAGCTGCAACCAAACTTTTCTTAAAGTTTTATCGACTGCAAATATTATTGAATATTTTATTCAATATTCGACAAAAAAAACAAGCAAGTTGTCTTCCTAAAATACCCCGACTTGTGAAATGACGAATGTGAAATCTTTATAGTGTGTGTGTTCAAGTCGGTGTGGAATCCTGCTGAGAAATGCAAGATTTTTTTTCACAGAAAAGAATCGATTTTGTTTAGAAATAAATCGGAACAGAACCGATTCTTTTGTTGAAAGGAATTCGAGATAAGACTAACCATCTGACAATGAAATTGAAGACTTTGGGACAGAATTTACCAACCGTATGTGAACAGGCAATCTAGTATTGTAAAGTAGTTGGGTATTGTCAGAGCATATTGCCAGATCTGACAACCATCTATACTTAGCCTTAGTTAAATATTATTATGTTTTTATTTTTATTCTAATTTATGGGGTAAATGTAAACAGGAATGTCAATTAAATTGAAATTTTGGAACAGAGGCTTTATGTTGTTATAAACAAAGTTTTGGGCTTTCAAAACTCGTAAATGTTCTTTATTTCAGGGGCAACCATTCGATGATAGTAAAAGGATACGCATAAGATTTGAAGGTTCCAGAAGCCTCCAAACTTGTAAAACACTTTAAAATTTAACATTTAATAAAAAAAAAAAAACAGTGCCGACTGAAAACTATAAACTCACGAATGAGTGACATGTATGAATGCATCCGAAGGTTTATTCAGTGGGTGCGTTCAAAACTGCATTAATTGTATGGGATTCGAGCTCTGTTTACATTTCCTTCTGTTTACATTTACCCACATTAGCCCTACTATATGATGTTAGCCCAATTTAAACTTTTAAAGTCTTTGAATTTTACTAATTTTCCCAATAAGAGCAGCTTATATTTTAGAATTCCGTTGTCTATTTCCTTAGACAACTAATGTTCAGTCTCAACTATTTGAGATTTATACTATGTTTCCACCGAAGGTTTATCTCAATTAAGATTCAATAAATCTATGTAGTGTTTCCACCACACAAAAAGATTACAAAATAGACTGTACCCCTCAAAATGCAAATTGTGTTTCATTTTTCCGTATGAAGTTGAAGTGAGACAGAAAGTTTCATGTTTGCAAAAGAAGCAAGAAGGGTTGGATTTTCTAATAAATGCGTTCAGCGCCACATTAACTGGTTTGATCGATTTGTAAATCTATTTGCCCTATGAAGATTTAACAAGATTTATTTGAAATCTTCTAGATTTACGAAATAAATTTGTATGGTAAATCTTCGAGATTTGAAGAAGATCATGGCAAATCTTGTCGAATCTCGGTTTAGTGGTGGGTGGAAACATGGTGTTACCTTTTTGATGTGTAAACATCTATGCTGGCGGTAGAGTGAAAAAAAAACGTGAACTTTCGTTTGCAACGTTACGTCGTGCAACGTTACGGTGTGCAACGTTACGATCTGCATACTAGGATGGGTGCGTTCAGTGAAAAAAATCTTAAGATCCCCTTCGAGCAAAAACAAGTCCGTTTTGGATCCAAGCACGTTGATGTTAACACATATTAACCGTGAGTCCCGGCACTCACACAATTTTTTTGTTGTTACTTACAAGAATCTCTTAAAAATATGAGATCATTATCTTTAGCTGTGTCTCATGAGATTGAGCTACGAGTATATATCGTTTTGCAGACCACCCATTGTTTCTTAAAATAACAACGCAAAAACACTACCAGCGACTGAAAGCAAATCTAACAAACTAAACTATTGACAAAGTCGATTTTCTTCGTTCTTTTGAATCAATATCTTTGTTTATCAACATTCCAACTTACACGGAATCAAAAATCGTAATGAATCACTAGGAAAAACTTAAAGTTTTATTTTTAAATTAACAGTTATTTATATGACAATCGCAATAGGTACATTAATACGTTGACACATTTTCATATTATGTTTATTAATTTCTTCCCCTCAAAATGCACTTCCTTTGATATATTAAATTACAAAACAAATCAAACGAATTATTATTGTTCCATGAAGTCATTACATCAATCCCACATACATCAATCTTCCGTCTCTATTTTACTATAAGCTAAAGCAACTGGTAGGTATTTGAAAATTAAAAAAAAAAAAAAAAAAAATGATGAATAGGTATATCATCATTCAAAACTCTCCAAAATCATCTATGCCTTGAAATTGATTGTCAGTCTTTCGGATCATTACAACTTCTCAATTCAGCAACCAGAAATCCCACATTGTGCTGTACGTATATTGCAAACCAGAGCTCTACCATATTCGAACAACTGTGGAACAATGAACACCTACAACCTATACTCACTCATAGAAATCCTCAAACGCCCTTCGGAAACGTGGTCTTAAGATTAATGGTGTCAGTGAACGTGATTTATCATCAAAAAGAAGCCATGAAGTCATCACTATACTCATGCCGATGCCCTGTCCCCCCGCGTCACCAGACCCAAAAATTCCTATCTCTGGCATCTTATTGGTGGTTTTATGATATAAATATTCTGGGTGTTTTGTATGCCATGCAAATTATTGAGAAATATGAAATCAAGATCCTGATGGAGTGGAATGCGTTCTCGCCACATATTAAAGTTGGCTTAGAGCTTTTTTGTTGTATGGGAGGTTTTAGCATGAACGGAAATTATAATTAATAATTTAATGCTCTCCTTTTTTATTATTTTGGTAGGTATAATAAAAGTTAAAATAAAAAAAATATTGTTTTCATGGTTTTACTCATATTTTTCATTGAACTTTCAAAGCTCTTTCCGTGAATCCTGTTCGTGATTGAAACACTCTATGCAATCAAAGTTGAGCCGGCTTCCTGAAAAAAAAATAGAACAAAAAAAAATAACTAACTAACTTCCGGTGTATCAGTTTTATTCCTCTGGGGGATTGCAAAAGTTTTCAATTAGCCCGAAATTCCTTGTGGGAATACAAATAATATTCCACATGTTTGTTGTGGTTTATTTTATAAACAAAAAAAAATACCTCAGCTTCATAGATAGTTTATGGCCTTTTATATGTTTCTATGTATACATTCATTTATTTTTTGCAATGAAAGAATATTTTTTGGTAGGATTTAGTTTCTATTTAATTTACAATAAATTTGTTTTGAGGTCGAATGACCTTTTGTGAATAGTGGAGGCTGTAGGAGCTAGTGAAATGTTGGGATTAAAAGATCACCATGAAATTATATACGCTATGAATGTGCTACATAATATAGCCTTATAAAGCTATAATGGGAATATTATGTCATTTGAGTATTAAATTGGCTATCTGTCTGATTGGGACTCTGTACAAAAAGAACTATAAAATAAACGATATGGTCACGTAGGAATGGAATCAGTAATTTCAGATTCAGTGGAATCAGTAAGTCATAGATTTTAACCCAAAGGCCACACGACCGAGTACTAGCGAGTTGCAATACACTCAAAGAGAAGTTCATGCGATCAAGTCGTGTATATTTTGCACCCTATAATCTATCTTTCCTGGTACATAGGCGTAATAGGATGCTTTCATAATAAACGTTTGTTATTATTATAGGCATTTATTTAATTTAGTACACTTCATTTTAAATGAAATTAAAAGGTACAAAATAAACTTTTCACTTGAGGTAAAACAAAAAAAAATAAAAATAATGTATTTGATATGAAAAATATCTTTCATTTGATATAAATATCATTTTTCTACGTCAATTATTTCGCCCGTTATGAACAATTATTTGGAACAAAATCATCTTCAACTTCAAGCCCAAATATATCGACTTTTCCATGAACGAATTTGAAAATATTTTGCTTATGTATCGCAATTCAAGTCGCCTTTTATTTGATACCAAACTCATTCGTGTACACTCTGGGCCAAAGCTCCATAGTTAAATGGGCATTCCTTCTGTTTACCAATACACACTAACTTTAGCAACTCGCTATTTACTCGCTCATCAACTGGCTTGCCTTTTTTCGATGACGGTTGAGAAGCAAGTAGTGCAGCCAGTGAGGCAAACGCAAAACAAATAGAAATGTGAGAGTTTATGTATTTGTATAGAAAACTCCCTAGCGATAGTATCTACTCGCTCGTGTGGCCTAAAGGCAGTGTTGCTAGATGAAAAAAAATTCCTCCCAGACAAATTTAGAAACCTCAAGATTACCTGCTGATTTGACATCTAACTATTTATGACAGCTGGCCATAAGAAATTCAGAAATCTGAAAATTCAGATGAGCGTTGAACGCGCACATTGTGAAACATAAGTGATGAGGTTGATTAGTCCAGTCAACGAAGGAAAAATAAAGGCGAAAAATCATGTAGTCTGGGTTATTATTTTAAAGGGTAGGGGTGACTCCCAGGTACAACATACCAAAAGTCCCCAGCCCAGGCCCGCGAGTTTTAGCCAGGAAGGGGGGGGTAAAGGTCCCCTTTTCTAGTATTTAGCGAATATTTTGAAAACCAAGGGTATTAGCGGAAAAGTATACACTACAATATGAAAGTATATTAAATTTTCTACAAAAAAAGCCCTAGTCATATTTTCGCTTGGAGCAATAGTAAGGGAGATGCAGGGGTTATAAATGTCAATAAATCAGAAAAATCATGATATTGCGTTACAAATTTAATCTTTATTGATCAATTAACCCAAAAATATTAAAAAAAGTAAATGCATGTTAATTCATGATAATTCCATTAACGTGATGAGATAATCATTAATTCTTTAGTCGAACGCTAAAAACTAGAGAGTTGTAGGTCTTTTAGTTTTTGAGAAAAATTAAGATTATGAATACTACTACTTCCTTAAAAAAATTCTTTCTTTTCAGTAAGTTCTATAGTAAATTCAAACCGTCAATTTTCTAACGAAAGAAAAATAAAAGCAAAAAATCATGTAGTCTGGGTAATTGTTTAAAACGGTAGGGGTAATCCTCAGGTACAACATACTAAAAGTCCCCAGCCCAGGCCCGCGAGCCTTAGTCAAGAGGGGGGGTTAAAGGTCCCCTTTTGTAGTGTTTCGCGAATATTTTGAAAACCAAGCGTATTAATAACCCAGACTACATGATTTTTCGCATTTATTTTATGATTTAAAACCTTCGTTGACTGGACTAGATAATAAACTAATAAAGTTCGCAGTTGCTTATTTAGAACTTTAATTAGACATTGTTAGTGGTGCAAGGAATCCTCAGTAATCGTTACAAAGTAACGATTACTTCAAGTAATCAAAAGTAATCGGTACCACGAACCCGTACGATTACTTTTAGTTACTTTTATATTTGGTTACTTTAGGATTTGGGTACTTTAGTTACTTTTGGATTTGATTACTTCAGTTACTGCTGGATTTGAGATTTGATTACTTTTGAGGTTTGGTCTTTCGAGTAACTAAACGAGGAGGTAATCGTATGGCGAAGGCAAGAGATCCGAAATCTTAGAAACGGGTAATAGCGCATAGTATGAGTATCACGTACTTGTACGTTTTTGTCCAGAATTACATAAAACTCGGAATTGTCAATATTTAAACCAAGATATTGAAGAAAAAATTATTTGACTTAAGAGTTGACGAAAAAAAACATTTCGACAGTTTTTTGACTTATTTTGTTAAAATCATACAAAAAGTATGCGGAGCGTGTAGGTATTTTGAGAAAAAAATGTTAAATCAACTATTTTAACAACAGGGAGCTTGTAAAAACTGCTATCTTGTACGTTTTTGGCCAGATTTACATAAAACCCGGAATTGTCAATATTTAAACCAAGATATTGAAGAAAAAAATATTTGACAGAAGAGTTGACAAAAGAAAACATTTCGACAGATTGATCTTTTTAGTTTTTAGTCGAAAACAGAAAACCAAATGCCTAAATGTCTTGTATTTTTTGAGAAAATTAACTTTTAACTTGAGCTGACTTGAACTTTTAACTTGAAAATTGAAAATAACGATAAATTGAAACGAGTAGATTACTGGCTTTACAAAAAGGTATATCATGGCATTCTAAATGAAACATTTCCTTTTATTAATATTTTTTCTATTTTAAGTCAATGCCTTACAAAACTGCCCCTCTCGGCTAAACGGAGAGGAATAGACCCCCTTCCCATACGATTTTTTTTTGTCTCGATCCAACCTATACGGTCTAGCTTTTTGTCACACCTTATGCGAAACACCCTGTCTATAACTTATATTAAAATATAACAAATGCCAGAGGAATATGATTTGCGTGAAGTCCAAAATTTTTTACCACCATACTTTTTAGATTTGTGGACACGAAGACCAAAGAATCACTCTTCTACCGCGTTTTATATAGCTTTTAGCCTTAAATGACTGGATAAATGTAATTAAAAAAAAAACTGTTAATATTTGTCAATTATTTGCAGTACTCAAAGTAATCACTCAAAAGTAACGATTACTTTGGAAAAAGAAACTAAAGTAACCATTACTCAAAAGTAACTAATTTTACATCACTAGAAATTGTGAAACAAGCCGTTAATGTAATAAATATACTAGTAATAAATAACTATGAAAATTTAAAGGCATTAAAAAATTGTTTGCACTTCATTAAAAAAATTTCTAATTATTATCGTCATCTTCGTTTTGTCAGTCCCGTCGGTTTGATACATCTTCAAACTTTTGAAAGTTACAGCATTTCTTCTGTTGGTGTAAGATTGTGGCATCCAGAATGTAAAGAATATTTAACTCGTATAGAATACTGTCACCTGTTTCAATACCCTTACGATTCCTCAACCTTTTAGCTCTAGATGAATCCCCCCAGATTTTCCCCCAAACATCTTATTCTCCCAGATTACACCCCAAACACAAAAAAAAACCCTTAAATCTAGATGGGAAACCTATAAACTGGCAACCCTGCCTAAAGGTAAGAACGCTAAAATCAAAAGTTAAGGTTCCCTTGAAACCTTAACCTTATACTAATGAGCAAATTTTTAGAGCTTATACCAAAAACCGACTTCCAGTTGCGCCACAACAAGAAGTAATTGCGTCTCTTTAGAAGGTTGAAACTTCCAGACACGGAAAAAGAACGAATTGTTAAAAAAAATGTTCAAAACCATATTTGCTGGGCTGCTGAACGCAAATGAATCTAACGCAACCACTGAATGAGCGCACAGAGTAAATCGACGAGATACTCCAACAGCAGTTGTAATTGCAAATTTTAAATCTCGAATAATTGCTCAAAGTGGTGTACCTATACTATGAAACGCCAACAATCTTAAAAGAACAAAAACTAAAGTGTACGTCAAAGAAGAGGCAAACTGGGGTGTAGGTAATGAATATGGAGGTACTCCGTGAGTCGAAACCAAAAATGACATTTTTAGTTAAAGTTGGCAGCAGAGATTATCCACATGAAGATGAGAATTTCAATTTGCTTACAAGCTTGAAATGCCAGTTTTCAGATGAAATGAGAATGTTTGTGTAAAAACCTCACATCTTCCCACACCTCGTTTAACTGTTGTTGCAATTCACATCTATTCATCGAAACGGGATGAAATTACAAAAACAACAATGTATACACAAATGGGTTTTGGAGGGTGAAACGTACGAAACATTATCATCTTTATATTGAATATTTTTGTAGAAGGAACCAACTGTCTTTACATGGAATTCATCTCAAGGGTTTAAAACTGACTGAAAATAACATCGACAGTTTAAATATTAAAGTTTTACTTTAATGTTTAATTCAAATCATCGTTTGTTAATTTTATTGAACAATTACAAACCGAAAAATAGAACAATAGCAAAGAAACGAATAAACGAAATTTAACCAATAAAATGATTAAGGCGCGAGCACAATAGAACGAACAGCCGCTGTAGCTAATTTGAGGGAGAGTCCACACGGAGCACCATCAAATGGTCTGTCGGGAAAATATTCAATTTTTCATCAATCTCAATATCTTAAGTTATTATCAACTAGGTAAAGGGCATTTTTTTTAGACGTGTGGTTTTCAAGAAGAAATAAAACGCATATATTTTTTAGTGAATTTTGTTGACCAAGTTGATTGTTAGATGTGTATCTGAGAATAGATAAAGATGATTCTCATCGGTTTTGTTGGTCGTTTTGATGACGAAAATGAAAAAATTAATTCATTTGCTTTTTCCCAACGTTTCGACGGTGGTTGCCGTCTTCTTCAGGGGATCTTTATTTGTAAAAAAAAGAGAAGTAATTACATAAAAGTGTCAATGTATGTAGGGCGGACGTGGTATACACTTACATTAAAGTTTTAAACAATTATGTATATAAAAAAAAAAAAAACAAAACAATATTTGGAAATATTTAATAATTTAAACTTGAATAATTTAAGAGCAAATTAGTAATTAAACACTTCAGATGAAGTTTAGTCCAATGAGTACAATCAAGTTTTGGATCTACTGTTGGAAACTAAGGAGCAGTAAACTGCTGAGATGTTTTGTGTGTCTTGTTTACGGTTCATGTTGTTCTTGTTATTGATTATGTGTAGTGTTTCTAACGTGTATCGTTTGGAAGTGTGTTTTTCCGTTGCCAAGATCTCCACACCATCAAAGTCCAGTTGGTGGCCAGTTTCAACGCTGTGGCAAGCCAGTGCTGTCTTTCCTGAATTTTTTGAACGAATGTCCGACTTGTGACCCGCCATTCTCTGTCGAAGGAGTTGTTTGGTCGTGCCGACGTAGCATAGATTACATGGATCATTGGTTTTACCTTCGCAGTTTACTTTGTACACCACTCGATCGGAAAATATATTGGAAGAGAGGAAAGGTGTTTACAAAAGTGTCGTTTATGTCCCAAAGCTTTCCGAAAACTTTAAAGAAATAATCGGCAAAAACAAAATTGATGTCAACTTGGAGTACAAGTCGAACCAGACCATGGCTTCCCTCTTCACAGGTCTAAAAAAGAAGACAGAAAAGGACCGTTGTACAGACGTGGTGTACAAAGTAAACTGCCAAGGTAAAACCAATGATCCATGTAATCTATGCTACGTCGGCACGACCAAACAACTCCTTCGACAGAGAATGGCGGGTCACAAGTCGGACATTCGTTCCAAAAATTCAGGAAAGACAGCACTGGCTTGCCACAGCGTTGAAACTGGCCACCAACTGGACTTTGATGGTGTGGAGATCTTGGCAACGGAAAAACACACTTCCAAACGATACACGTTAGAAACACTACACATAATCAATAACAAGAACAACATGAACCGTAAACAAGACACACAAAACATCTCAGCAGTTTACTGCTCCTTAGTTTCCAACAGTAGATCCAAAACTTGATTGTACTCATTGGACTAAACTTCATCTGAAGTGTTTAATTACTAATTTGCTCTTAAATTATTCAAGTTTAAATTATTAAATATTTCCAAATATTGTTTTGTTTTTTTTTTTTTTTATATACATAATTGTTTAAAACTTTAATGTAAGTGTATACCACGTCCGCCCTACATACATTGACACTTTTATGTAATTACTTCTCTTTTTTTTACAAATAAAGATCCCCTGAAGAAGACGGCAACCACCGTCGAAACGTTGGGAAAAAGCAAATGAATTAATTTTTTCATTTTCGTCATCAAAACGACCAACAAAACCGATGAGAATCATCTTTATCTATTCTCAGATACACATCTAAAACGCATATAATTTAATGTTATTGGCAAGATTTTAGCTTTATTATTAAGATAAGGGTTTGCCATTATGTATTAAAATTGATTTCGGGCAATTCGACCAGCGCCTGGCTCGAATAAATTCCAGCTGAGGCCCAATTTTCGACCACTTTTTTCGGCAATTGGGGCCGTATGTCAGCAATAAAGTCCAGCGGTGTTAAATTGCATGATCTTGGAGGCCACGCCACAGGCCCACGATGCGAGATAATGCGCTCACTAACAGTTTTCTTTAACAAATTGATTGTTTCGTTGGATGTATGGCATGTAGTGCAGTCTTGTTGCAACCAAAGCTCGTCCACATCAACATCTTCCAATTCAGGCCCGAAAAATTCATTAATCATGGCTCTATAGCGTTACCCATTGACTGGTAACATTATGGGCGGCTTCATTTTTGAAGAAATATGGACCAATGATTCCCTCTGCCCATAGGGCACACAAAACAGTGACTTTTTGAGGATGTAACGGCGCACAGTGGTTCGGTTTGTATGGGAGAGCGGAAAAAAGTCTGTTTTATCTGAACGGTTCAACGGATTTAAATGAAATTTGGCAAACATGTTTATATTAGTCTTATACATGCTTGGTCAATAAAAAATTGTTAGAAAAAAAGTTATTGACATTTTTATAAAATTTGAGGGTTTTGATGTTATATTTAAATTAATTTTTTTTTTTAGTAAAATCTTAACTTTTTATTTTGAATAAAATATTATTATTAACTATGTATATTATAAATTTAAATAAATAAATAGATAAATACAACAAAAAAAAAAATAAATAAAAAACAATTATGAAATAGTAATTTTATAATGCTAGAATGAGGTTTTTAGCGTCTGCGCTGATTGGAAGTATTTTCTTTTTTGCCTGTGGCCTTAAACCTGTTATTATTGGATCTGAGGATATGAGTATATGATGCATCACATCTTCATTCGTCGCAATTCGGCTGCATTTTCTCGAATGAAACCTGCGGTAGGCTTTATAATCCTTATTTCGGCATTCTTGGGCTTCCTCGGAGAGCGATCCAACAGGAAATGCACAGCCATGGATCAAAACCTTATGTACGGTTGCTGGTATATTGTACGATATTTCTCAACAAACAGTTCAGCAGTTTCCCACGTGTAAGCTGCATATTTTTTGAAATCCAATTTTTCATTCGACGTTATTACTTCAAGGATAACAGCAAACCGCCGAATTAGAGATTCACTAACTCCAGTGATTTCTGAAGTCATGGTTGGATTTGCAAAAAATCTTCTGGAGGTGTTGCCGTCATTACTTGTCCCCGTACCTTGTTTTACAAGATCGACAATGATGCCCAGTTTTTCACGAAACTCCTGCTGAATTTTCTTCTTCTGATCATGACCATTAGTAATAAGTTCACTACACAACACCGAATAAGGAATTTCGATTGAATCCATTTTAATGTATTGAATTCACTATATGTGTTTGTTATTATATTTAACTTCACTTTCACTTATTGCACCTTGCACAAATGCTCAATAACTCAATACTGACTTTTTTTTCATTAATCCTTTATATATATAGATTTAAGTAAGAGATTTTATTCTAATAAGCCATTACTAATCCTTACAGGTAATACAAAATTACGCAATACAGAACAAAAACAAAGCAATAAAACTTTAAAAAGAACACCTTTTTTTATTTTTACCTGCCCTACTTTTAGCGAAAAATTAAAAAAAATAAAAGATTATCCCTAATCCTTTTCTTTATTTTGTATTAAGTTCTATCATATAATTCAAAATATCATAAAACTATATTATTTTTCGTGTGTTGCTTTCAAGAAAATTGAGTTGAAAGTTGAAAAATTTTCCAGGCAGAAATAAATGGTTTCGCAAAAATCGAAATTCTCAGCCCTGGGTCAATGTATTAATTTTGTTTTATTTTTTAAATAAAGTTTGACATTTTTTCTTAAAATAATAGGCTTAACCAGTTCATTCTGATAATTAATACCGAAGTAATCCAACTTTTTGGTAAACACCACCGTCAAGACGGAGTTTTTTGAAATCCGTTTAAGTGAAACATTTTTGAGCATAACTTCCACATCTGCACGTATCTGCAGCTGATTTTTTCTGTGCTTTAATATGAATGTATGGAGCATATGGTGGCATACTTACTTTCTTGGTATCTTTTGGAGCCGTTTTTTTAAATCAAAAAGTTTTTAAAAAAAAAGCATTTTTTCTTAGTACTAAAGCTTCAGGCTACTTATAGAAGGTATCTTTTATAAATAATCAATATTTTTTTTTATTTTTAGATAATCGAAAATAGACCAATTAAATTATTTAAGAAACTAGAGAATTTATCTACAGGAACTTCGGAAAAAAACATCTCAAAATTTGTTGAAAATACGGTTCGCGATTTGAGTAAAATTATTTTTCAAATTTGAGGGCTTGTAAATCAGAACATACAATATATATGTTAAAAAATACTTTTAAATCATACGCTCGAGTTATCTTAGAGTACTTAAACATAAAGTTTAAAACGATAGACATGACATTTTCAAAAGACTTTTTTCCGCTCTCGCACCACTGTGCGGCGTCTCAACAATGGCTTGTGGATTATGATCACTCTAAATACGACAATTTTGCTTATTAACTTACCCATTCAACCAAAAATGAGCTTCATCGAATATTGGACGCAGCGCGCGATGCGTCGCGCGAACCGAACCATTATTTTGGTAATAAATTTGCACAATTCGCAAACGTTGTTCAGGAGTAAGTCTATTCATTATAAAATGGCAAACCAAACTGATTATAAATCAAGTGACAGCTGTCAAAAAGACCAATTCCGTAAAAAGTATTGCCAGATTGAAAACTACACGTTTTAAAAAAACACCCTTTACATACATTAATATCAACTAAAGGGTCCGCCATCTAACGTTTTTTTTTCAACTAGTGCTTCTTTCATGAATGGTAACACTAAGCTCATGTCTGATTTGACAGATAATTAGTTTTATCCTTCCGCTGAACGAATATGGTTGTGTAAACGCTTCGCTAAGTGGGCCTGCGATCGACTTAGAGAAGATGCCGATTTTGCCAAAAAAATCATCTTTTTAGATGAAGGTCATGTTGATCTTGGCGGGTAGTAAACAAGCAAAATTGTCGCATTTGGGGAACAGAAAACCCGCACGCATACATTAAAAAGCCGATACACCCAAAACGAGTCACTGTTTGGTGCGGATTTTGGTCCAGAGGCATAATTGGGCCGTTTTTCGAAAATGAGCAAGGAGTGGCCGTTACAGTCAATGGCGATCGTTATCGGGCCATGTTGAACGAAGTTTTGTTCACAAAAATTGAAGAGGAGGATATTGGCAACATTTGGTTTCAACAGGACGGTGCTACGTGCCACACAGCCGAAGCTACACTCGATGTTTTGCGCCATTTTGAATAAAAAAAAGTTATTTGGTGGACCCTTTATAATAAGAATTTCGATATATTAATTTAATAAGAATTACATGTGCTCATGTGCATAGTAAATTATAACTAATTTAAAAAAAATATATTCCCGGATTATGAAATAGAGTGCTTGAAGAACATACTTTCAATTCCTCAGTTGCAGAATTTGTATCTCAAACTCATATCGACAGCCGTCTGTTATGGCCTTGTAGCCTTGGTAAAATCATTTCGTTCTTTCATAGAACTGTTAAACATCACCGGTAAAACCTTCAATAGACTCAACCGCACGATTGTCGTGAGTTTTCTTTTTCTTCCTGAGTATTCGTCCCGCTGCAAAGTCTATCAACCAGAGTCTGTTACCGGAAGTGTTCTCGTCCAGGCTTTGTCCTTCGACAATAAAGCCAAGGATTTTCAATTTTTGCGAAGAAGTTGCCAAGAATAATAATGACTTCGTACTTCGGACACATATCATACGTGGTGTAGTTTTTGTATCTTCGGTAGGGGCGTGGGCACAGATCAGGTACTCGCTAACTTTTCGAAAGCCCAATATTTCCAAGACTTTCCCTTTTCACAAAACCACAACCAAAGAGCCGTTGACGCTGCTCATTGAAGCACTCTCCGTAATTGATGTCACACGATGTCATCCTTCGCATGCCCTCTCCATCCAATCGCACTTCGTGAATGGATGTTACATCAGCTTTAGTCTATCCAGTGCCTACGTTCTGTTACTCTCGCATGGATAAAATTTGAAAAAAACCTCATACGATTTGTTTCAATTTTGATCGTTTCTCGACTGATTTTATCGATGCGAGAGTTACAGAACGTAGGCACACTGGTTAGTCTTTTAAATTCTTACTGACTTCAGATCTAAGTATGTCCGAGTAGCCCACGAAAGGTATGTATCTGTCTTCTGGACTGTCAAACTCATGCAATGTAAGATAAATGTGATGTATGATCTGATTAATATAGACCCATGATTTGTACAAATATTAAAAGAACCTATTTATAGAACTTTAATAAATAGTGTCATTCTGAATATTAGATACACCAAGGTGTAAAATTTCATGAAGCCGCGCAATTGACAACCTTTAATAAAAATGTGTATGTGCTTGTGTAGCTTCACATCGATTTCCAATCAATCACACTATACTAAACTAATCTCAATTGTTGCGTGAGTAATGCCGGAAATCAATGACCAAATGTATCCATTTTTCCAAACCTTAATAGTAGGTTTAGCTACTTACCAGTAATTTGCCATTAAACGCGCCCATTAGTCCAAAAAATTTACCCATTTCTTAGTCGCAGCGGTTCTCGTGCGAGTGAATACTTTCGGGAGCGAGCGTGACACGCAACGTGTGCGACCAACGATTTATGTTTAAGAATAACACCAGGTTGACTTTGTCCAACAATTAATAAATCCAAGCAGCCACTTGCGCGCTACCACGCGCCAGGCCCAGAGTTTATATGGTTTGAAGCAGGTGCTCGTTTTTTTGAGGCTCCATATACTTGCTCCTGCCTCCTCTGAGCTCTGAGGAGGAATAAGTTAACTTCGTAGAGCTAACTCTCTGACAGTCTTGGAATGGAACTGCGCTAGCTGTGGTGGTTAATTTATCGACAAACAAATTGTTGTAATAAACAAGAAAGAAAAAAAGAACCCTGAAAGTTAACTGGAGGACTACAATGCGCCTTTATCAGGCGAGAACATGATCCGAGAAATTCCAAGGAAATAAAAGTTAGCAGAATGAAGTAAGCGGTGACCTCTGCCATTAAGTGCCACCCGTAAACGTTCAGCTGGTAGGCAAAACTCACCATCACCTGGAACAATGGGGTGGGCTCTGGGGTGCAAGGATAACATGCTTGATGGTCGGAGGTACCTACATTTATATAGAAATAGTTTATTTCGAAGCGTGCTTTTGTAATTCCATTGTAGTCCTCATGCTATACGTATAAGTTATAACTTTCCTGAGGTAAATTATTTCCTCTGCGTTAGGATTGAAACTGTAATCAATTAATCAGTAATCTTGTACAAAGGCTCGATGTGATGTTTGATGGAAGTGATGTTTGGTGTGTGGAAAGTTTATTTAAAGGCGTTAAACATTTTGGAATGGATGATGGGGATTATTATTTTATGTGACATTTATTCATACTGTTAATGTTAATTTATAGGTTCTATGAATAGCAAATGAAAATTAATTAGACCGAAAACCAAGTTCTCGGCTGGAGAATAATAATATATCCAAGAGCAAACCAGTTCATATTATTACCGAAAATGTGAATCACTTAAATACTTCTAAAATTATATATTCGAAAACTCAGAAAAACGCACTATTTAATTTTAATCCGAATCTTTATTAAATATTTTGTTGTGGACTGTATATATTGATCTGCCTCCACGGGATGAGGATTTATTAAAGAATGAATTATGCAGAACATATATTCGCTCTTTTGAATGTCTAACTGCTTTGCTCCTGCTAAGGGTTTTATTTATAAAGGGTGTTTTTTTTTAGACGTGTGGTTTTCAATCTGGCAATACTTTCTCCGGACCTGGTCTTTTTGACAGTTGGAACTTGATTTATGCTCAGTTTGGTTTGCCATTTCATAATGAATAGACTGACTCCTGAACAGCGTTTGAAAATCGTGCAAATTTATTACCAAAGTAATAGTTCGGTTCGCTTCATCCAATCTTCGATGAAGCTCATTTTTGGTTGAATGCGTAACGGATTTGGTGTCATTATTTAAAACTCGCGATGTCCTGCGTTTCTCATGACTTCCTCAGGACCACAGGATTCCCGAAGCGGAATCAAGAGACGTTAAATAATTTGTCCAGTCAACAAAGTACGGTTCGGCATGCTTGCTTTCACTTTCACCATTGACCAGCTCGTCGGTGGGGTGGGTACTTGTACTTGCCGCTGGACTACCGCACAGTATATCTATCATGCCGATTATACCAAATATATATTTTTTTTTTGACCAATCTATTTAAACAGAGTTTTATTTTTCACATTGTTGTGGAACCCTAGATGTATTTTGGGTTCCGGAGTGTAACCCGCCCTCAATTTCTATCAAGAAACGCCATGGTTTTTGAGCCACTCACTGATACTCACTCGATAACCCCTAATTTAAGCTTAAGAAGTTCCCTAAGAACTACTCCTATCCTCCTTTACATCGTCAAAATGAAACATCCCTAAATCATTCACTTACACGCAATAGAAAATCATTCCATCCTAATAATCAATTCAACAAACAATCATAAAAATTATTCATTTTTTTAAACAAAACAAAAATCGAAAATTTATAAAAAAATGTAATAAATTCAAATAAGAAAAAAAAAACTCAATACAAATTTGGTTTAGCTTATTGCCATTCAAATGCACGCAGTGTATTTATATAAAAAAAAAAGGTAATCAAATAATCGTGGAGATTGAGTGACAACAACTAAACTTTCTCATATTAAATCACTCATTCTTTATATTGAGCGAAGGGAATGAATTATTACTCTCTTCATCAACAAAAAATTACACTTGTTTGTTGTCTCTCACTCAAAAACAATTTACTTAAAACCAAATTAAAAAAAAAAGAGGGGATTACAACAAATAAATCATTTGTAAAATTTAAAAAAAAAAATGTTGTTTAAGAGAATTCTTAAAATGAATTTCTCATCTTTAAGTTTAAGATCTTAAATCTTAATATCTATTATTTAAGTTAATTCGTTCACTGGTCAAATTTCAATAGAGTTAACACAAAAAGAATTTAAAAAGAAGTACGACTTACCAGCTCTCCAAAGTTGGTGTGCACAGCAGCTTTGATGTCCGATGTGATGCAAATCTGTATATATGTATGTAAGATGTGTTGTGTATCTATGTATGTACTTATAAAAATTTGTCAGGTTGAATGATTGACATTTTTGATTTTTTTTTTTTTTTTTTTTGTGTAAAGTGATATTTAGATTTGATGATATGGTTATGATGAATATTTTATTAAAATGATGATGATGATGGTATAGATGGTGTTTGAATAAAGATGATGAATATAATATACGTACAAACATATGTATATATACATATATATACATATATATAATTTTCTTTTTTTTTTTTGGTTATTAATTTTTTTTCTTATTTTTGTTTTCCGTTTTTTTTACTTTTTGGTTTGCTTTTGGGTAAATCGGGTTAGCAAATAATTAGTATGTAGAGAAAAGTGATGTTGGCGAGGCTCGTGGAAGGTATCGCCTGAGGGTATGTAACCATTTTCATTCTATGTTTTTTTTTCGGAGTAAGTATTTGTTTTTTTGTTCTGAGGTGGTTTATACAAATGCGTACGTTATATAAGCTAAACTGTCGTATTTGGGGTGATCATAATCCACAAGCAATTGTTGACAGGCCGTTACATCCTCAAAAAGTCACTGTTTGGTGTTCTAGAGGGCAGAGGGAATCATTGGTCCATATTTCTTCAAAAATGAAGCCGTCCATAATGTTACCAGTCAATGGGTAACGCTATAGAGCCATGATTAATGAATTTTTCGGGCCTGAACTGGAAGATGTTGATGTGGATGACGTTTGGTTCCAACAAGATGGCGCTACATCTCATACAGCCAACAAAACAATCAAATTTATTGATGGAAACTTTTAGTGAGCGCATTATCTCGCTTCGTTAGCCTGTAGCGTGGCCTCCAAGATGGTGTGATTTAACACCGCTTAACTATTTTTTGTGGGTTAATGTAAAGTCGCTTGTCTATACGCAGATAAGCCTGAGACGATTGACGCCTTGGAAGAAAATATTCGGTGCGTTATTGCTGACATACGGCCCCAATAGCTGCAAAAAGTGGGCGAAAATTGGGCCTCTTGGCTGGAATTTATTCGAGCCAGCCGCGGCGGCTACTTGCCCGAAATCATTTTTAAAACACCCTTATCTTATAATTAAGCTACATTTTTTGCCATAACGTTAAGTTATATGCGTATTATTTCTTCTTGAACACCACACGTCTAAAAATAAACACCCTTTATGATTTATTTGTACCAACAAAAATTAGATTAGATTTGAGATATTTATAGCCCAATTATGATTCATATGCTGTCATATTGAAATTAGTGTCGGTAATTTTGCAAACAAAATAACCCCATTTCCGATATATAGACAAGCCTGATTCTATGTCAATGGTTGTCGGACCGGACTCGGAAGCAACATCTATTGCTCAGGTCTTTGTGTTCACATTGCTCATGCGAGGAAATTGTAACCTTCTGGCTTCAGTTGTATTTGGTTGTTGCCCCTGTTACTCATTATCATTACCAATGCACATCCTAACTTGGTCTGGGTCCGGGAATGTGTTTTGTTGTTGCACACATATCTACAACTTGTGTGATGCGCTCGTTGACGTTCTCTGGGTACGATCTGCACGATAGTTGATGCTTGATGGCTCGAAACTCAGCACTTTAATAATGACGATGAGGTTTGTTATCGAGAACCAGGGTACGGAAATGCTCGCTCATGAGCTCTTACCTCATATTTTACTCTCGCGAGTGAGCAGTTTTTGAAAACTGATGAACGTAAGTGTGAACCACCGTAGAATACAGAAATGCTCACTCATGAGCAAATTTAAAAACAGCATATAACACATGACTCACTCACGAGCATCAGCAATTTAGAATAACTCGTGAGCTATTGTGCGAATAAATAATTTTTCCAATACAAGACTCATTTATGAATTGGTTTCCTTCTAATACGAAATGGGAATATCCAACGCGTGCCGTTTGTGTGCATTAGTAGGAGTACTAGAGTATATAAATTGCTCTTACAAAAAAACTACTCCACAACTTGATAAATATGTTTAATATGATCAGAAAGCATAGACAAAATTATTAAGTTATACGAATAAAGCATTAATTATTGCTTCAGAAGCAGCACACTTAATTTGTTCTTAATTTGAAAGCCTTTACATATTTAACTTTATTGACATATTCAATATTTTTTCCATTTAAAACAACTCTAAGAAAATCAGAGAGATCGATTTGACTTCGAGAACATACCATTCTGAAAGTTTTTGATGGGCTAAGAGTAAGTTTCTTGCATTCAGCCCATCTCTCGAAACCCAACTCTCGAAAACTATATATTAAGATTTCATCCGTATACATATGAAGTAAGTAATTTATAACCACATCAGGTAGGTAAATCATTAATAAATAATTAAAAAAAATAAGAGTGATCCTAGAACAGAACCCTGGGGTACCCCGTACTTTCCAATATAGGGGCTGGAAACACCTAAATCCGCACTTATTGTTTGAATCCGATTTATAAAGAAATTTCGCAGAAGTTTAATTGCTGTTCTGGCAAAATAAATTTTTTTTTTGAGTCTGAAATCAAAATGGAGTGGTTAATACAATAAAGGGCCTGCGAAAAGTCCAAAAGAACCATTATAACAAAAATCAGATGTTACGTTTATAACAGCGAATTCACAACATCATCGTCGGCTCGACAACCGGGGTCCGTTCCTGGCCTCCTTCAACAAGTCTCTCCACCCATCCCGGTCTCGAGCCGCCGCCATCCAGTTGCGCACCCCAAGGCTCCGGGCGTCCTGCTCTACGCCATCTCTCCAGCGCAAGCATGGTCTACCACGCTGTCGTCTACCATAGAATGTACCACAAAGAACTTTCCGAGCAGGTTCCTCTTCGCTCATGCGAGCTAGGTGCCCTGCCCACCGGAGTCTACCGAGCTTAATTTTTGTCACGATATCTGCTTCAAGGTAGATTGCGTACAATTCATGATTGTACCGTCTCCGGAATCGTCCTTCCTCACATATGGCGCCAACAATTCTCCTTAAGACTTTTCTCTCGAACGCAGTTAAAAGGTCGGAGTGCCTTTTGCTAAGCACCCAAGTCTCGGATCCATATGTGAGTACTGGCAGGACCATGGTCGTGTACAGCAGCAGTTTTGAAGCTATGGTGAGATTTCTGGATTTGAAGAGCTTTGACAGACTATAGTAGGCTCTGTTGGATTTGAGAAGCCGCCCGCGTATTTCTTCTTCTATCTTGTTATCGGCTGCTACTATTGATACAAGGTATTTAAAGGATTGCACCACTTCAAATTCGTGCTCCGCTACCTTGATTGCTTGATCAACTGTTCCTCTCGCATTCGACGCCACCATGTACTTTGTTTTACCTTCACTAATGTGCAGCCCCAGATTTTGTGCCGCCTGCTCGATCTGGATGAAGGAATCATGTACAGCTTGCTCGGTTCTTCTGCGTTCTGCCAGAGTCACAGATTGCTTTCTCCAACGCCAGGTTGAAGAGGAGGCAGGCCAAACCATCCCCTTGTCGGAGTCCATTAAAGATGTTGATTGGTTTGGATAGCAATCCGGCTATTTTTACTTGGCTTGTCACGTTGGTCCCTTCTTATGTATGGGGCAAATTATACCCTTTCGCCAGTCTTCTGGAATTTCTTCATGCTCCCACACGTGCACTATAATCTCATGAATTGCTTGACGTAAGGCTGGCCCTACGTGTTGAAATAGTTCGGCTGGTATACCATCGGCTCCCGGGGCTTTGTTTTTCTTTAGCCGGCCTATAGCCTTCTCATTCTTCTCAACTTCTTCTATGCTTGGTGGCGGCAACATAGGGTACTCTTCTTGAAGTAGTGGAGCCTCCACTTCTGCAGTGCGCTGACCATTTAGCAATTCATTGAAGTACACTTCCCATCGCTCCAGTATGCTTTGAGGATCGGTGATCAGATTTCCCTCTCCGTCCTTGCAATATGTGCAGCGTGGTGTGTACTGCGTCATGTTTCGGACGGATTGGTAGAACTTCCGCGCCTGGTGCGGACCTCGCTCTCGGCTTTTCTCTATTTCACAGATTATGTTCTTCTCCCAGGCTGATTTTTTCTGTCTGTGAATCCGTTTTTCAATTCTTCTGAGCTCTTTATATTCGTCTTCGCGTGCCCGCGTTCTATGAGATTGTTGCATTGCTCGGTACGCAACATTCTTACGTTCAGTCGCTAGCTTGCATTCATCATCAAACCAGTCGTTCCGATTTCTACGACTGCTGCCTAAGATGGAGTTGGCAGTACTAATGACAGTATTCTTAAGGCGTGTCCACTTCTCATCTACGCCCAGCATACTGGCTCCAGGACTTACTCTACCCAGTTCTAGGGCGAGTCCTAACGCATTACCAAAGGTGTTACTGGTGTTTTCATTGCGCAGAGCAGCCGTGTTGATTCAAACCTGATCGGCGGATGCAATACGTCTTCGCAAGGCAATCCGCCCTCGGAAAACCATACCAACAAGATAGTGATCCGAGTCGATATTGGCACCTCGGTACGTTCGTACCGTCATCAAGTTCGAGCAGTGGCGACGGTCTATCAACACGTCTATCAACACGGTCTATCAACACGTGGATGGAGTGACTCCATCAGGTGATACCCAGGTGGATTTGTAGATATCTTTACGCGGGTACCTGGTACTCGCAACGACCATGTTTTTCGATGCTGCCAATTCTAAGACTCGAAGTCCATTGTCATTAGTGTTCTCATGCAAACTATGGGCCTGTGTAATGCCTGAATACCGGCTCCCGACCTATTTTTGCATTCAAATCCCCAAAGATGATTTTTACGTCATACTTTGCACAGGCATTGAGGGCCCTCTCGATTTGTTCGTAGTAAGTCGCTTTTTCTTCGTCTGAGGACTCCTCCGTAGGTCCGTGAACGTTAATGAGTCTGATGTTCTTAAATTTGCCTCGCACGCGAAGGGTGCATAGCCTTTCGCTTATAGCGTTAAAGCCGATGATGGCAGACTTCACTTTTTCACTGACTAGGAAGCCTACCCCGAGCACATGGTGTTTTGTATGACTGCTGTAATATAAGTCATAATCTTTCCTCTGTAGAACAATATTCCCTGTCCATCTGATTTCTTGTAGTGCTGTTATGTCAGCTTTATATTTTGACAGGGCATCGGCTAGCTGCTGAGCAGCTCGAGCTCTTTAGAGCTATCGTTCGTTCCATAAGAAAATTCGTAAATCGTTTTTCCGTTTTCTTTGCGTGGGTTGTCGTCGTGAGATCAGTCCGTTTCCGAGGCTTGTTGTTGGTCTCAGAATTCTTTTAGTTTTACGGAAGCCCGATCCATATTAACCAAACCTTTTTAAAGGCTTGTTTCTAGCAGCCGCCGGAAGAGGCTATGATCACACTTCCACCAGTCCCGTATGCTGCATGTTATTCCCCCTATTCGGCTGATGGCTGACGGCCACTAATTCAGAACTGCGTGTTTACTGCGAAAACCAGATTGCCACTTAGATACGTTGTTGTTCTGCAGGATTAATCTTTTATTAATAGGTGCAGTTAAAGCATTATTTAACAAAAACTGATATAATTAACTTTACGAATTTCGGCGCAATGCTGTCTGAGCCGACTGCATTCGAATGAATAGATTAAATGGCTTTAATTATATCTAGATTCAATCAATTAAATGAAAATAAAAAAGTACCTTCCTAGAAATAACTTCACTGTCTCTGGGTTGCAAGGCCATTTAGTCAAGTTTGTACTTTCTATTTAAGAATAGTTGAGAATAACTCAATAATGAACAAAGGATTGGTTTTAAATTGGAAACAGGTTTTGCCAAAGCTTCCAGCTTTTCTAAGTATTCCTCTTTGAATGTACATTGTACAAGGTGATCAGTATTTTTCACTATCAAATACATTAAAAATGATATATTTGAAAACTCCGAAATATTTCATTTTGTGCTGCCCCAAACCCTTTATTGAAATTTTGTAAAAATATATTTTTTTTTTTCATACAAATCATATGGAAAAAAATAGAGTAAAAGATTTATTCTAATATATTTTTGATTGACTAGCCATATATATGTAATTGTAAATTATGGACTTAGGTCTCTGTTTGGTGAGAACCAGGGCTAAGAGACAAACTCTCAACCTATCATCTGTGTGTCCTGTCGGCACCGACCCACAATTTTCTGCCGAATACGAATGGCTTTATTAACAACAAGACATGACTAGAGATTCTCTTGAAGGATTTGTCTCTTACCGCTAAGAGACAGTAGCCATTAAAAAACATTTTTGTTTTTAGGTTGAGAGGCAGCTCAGTCGTCACATTCGAACGCACTTACCATAATTATTACGCCAGGAGCAACTACTTTAGAGCTTTGAGAACATTTTGATCCGTGCTTCACGGAGCTGCTTTTATAATAAATATTTAATAGGACAATTAAAATAACTGACTTCAAGAATTTGTTTCATGAAATTCGCTTGTCAAGGTTATGGGAGCCTGACCTTTATTCAAAAAAAATTACAGATCTATGGGTCTATTTATAGTGAAATAATTACCCTATGGCCCACGGCATATATAATTGAATCAAAGACTTCTTAGGGATGACAATCGAAATCTTCTCAATCTTTCTCCTTCTGCCCTTAAGATTTTAATGCATAATTGTGAGACGAGCTGCTGTATTGGGCTTTGAATTTTTTGTTCTTAGTATCGATTGTATCGCACTTCCCTTAGGCTTAGGTCCTGAATTGACAAAAGTTTCACTTTATATACAAAATAAGTTTTCGTAGTCAATGCAGAAGACATTGCGACATAGGTCCAGAGGTCAGGTGGCTAATAAATCCACAAATCAACCATTGTGGTTGGTCAAAAGTCCTCCATGATTTTAGCCTTTCTGCCTCTTTATTTTGTACTTCTTTATTGCGTGAAAAAAGATAATTTTAGAATATATTTTTTTAAATATCCTTCAATATCTTGCACTATCCGCAATAATGTCAAAATACAGCTCCTAAACGGTAAATATTACTGCACAATACTTGATACTGACCATTAATATTGCCAATTCTTAAATTTAGTTGTGTTTAAAGTAATTTTAATAGAGCGGATTTGCCTTTGTTTAGATTTCAAAGTTTCGGTGAAGTGTTTTTTTTTCATTTCTTGAATCAGGCAATGAACATATAACCCACAAGTGGTTTAACTGTAAATTAAGGACTTTTGGCTAAGGAACTTATGACCCTGTGATTATGCGAAACATACTGTATGCAAAATGTTAACATAATATTGTCAGGCCACTTCAAAAGTCAAAAAATCAGTTATTCATATTAGTTGTTTAATTCTACTGAAATAATAGCACTGAAAATATAGAGTATATGTAGGTACTGTTTCAAAAAAAGGTTAAAATTTTAAGATGTTTGGAACCTTTAGAAATTAATGTTTTGAGTAACTGATGAACACTATTGCCAAACCTGAGAACGAAACTGTCAACAAAATCTTTTCCTAATATTTTCCTTTATAAATTAAACAACGATTTGATGGAAAATTCAATTCACTTAAAAATAAGGATATATGTAATAGCCAGGAAAATGAAATCTCAGAGATTTCGCTCCGTCAAAAAGTTAGCAAGCGATTGCAATTTTTTTTCCTCAGGATTTTGACAGTTGAATTGAGAAATTTTCCGAGATTTTCTTTTTCTGACATGCCTAGTTAAATTATAAAAAGTATTAAATATTTTACGAACAATTATTTAGTGTGTTATCATTCTAAAATGTTAACTTCTCGCGACCAATAAATCGACTCCCTCTCGTCTCACACTCACGGTTAGTTTCGCTATCGGACACTTTATCTTTATATTAAATTCGTCATGCCGTGAGCTTTTATAAAAATCCACACAGCTAACTCATTGGCAAAAGCTTCTTATAAATCTTACGCGAAATTGCATATACTCACGGGCAGTTCATCAGCGAGCTAGAAAGAACTTAGGCTTTTGCAAACTATGGTGCAAAATTTTACACGTTTTAGTACCGTTTTAAAGCATTTTTGGTGATCCTATGTTAAAAAGTCGATTTTACAAATTTTAAATGAGTTAGCATCATTTATAATCATTTTAAACATTTTACTAAAGTTAAAATCACCAAATTGCTATTTTATCTTTTTAGTGTCATACTATAACTCCATATGTTACTTTGACAATGATAAATGTGAAAAAGGTATGTTTGCTTACTTTTTTGCACGAAATGTCACTGTTTTCCGCGCGTTCAGCTTGATTTTCGCAAGAAAATAGGTTTAGTTTTATACTAGTTAAAAAGTGTTAAAAACGTATAGGGGCATATTCATAGTCACTTTTAAGCTCCATTTTATCTTAGACTGGGGTTTATTCAATGTTATTTAGAAAGGATAAGCCCAGGTCTAAGATAAACTGAAGTTTAAAAGTGGCTATGAATATGCCCCATAAAATTTTAGAAAAGACATTAAAAATTAGTGAAGTGTTAACTAGTAACACACCTAAGCACTAGCCTGTTTAATTTTGCACATCCAAAAGACATAGACATAGACATTAAGGTTTCTACTACCCTTCCATTCCATAGTTCCTTAAAAATTTAGAAAATAAAAAGCCATTGAAGAAAGCCAGTTAAAAAAAAATCCCCATCCATCGATTTCCTTTTGTCATTCAAGTATAATGTATCCTGAAACAGAATCACCACAAAGTCATTATTTGCTACATTAAGTCAAATGGTTTTGAACGACGACGACAACGACGTTGAAGGCTAAATGTAAACCTACCTTATACCTAGACATCATTGGAAACAGTGCGAGCTGGCAGTTTCTTTTCCCTGGTGAATAACTGCTGTCAAAATTTGGAAAGAATAGCACTACCTTTCATTCTTCATCACGTCTTCAGCTTCAGTTGGTGTATATACGAAGTACGATACGATTCGTAAAATCATTTTTTATGAACTTTTACCCACAGATCACATTTAAAGTGAATTGTCGTTACATGAGAGTTTATTCTTCCTTGGGTCTCATACAATATCCCTCTGCACATATACGACTCTCCCTCATATATATTTACTTACAAAATCCTGAAATATACGGAAGCATTCTTTTCTTATGTGTTTGAGTTTGAATGGTATCATCAAAAAGTACTTCGATCTACAGAAAAAAAAAAAAAAACATTTAACGTCAACAATCAAGCAAAATGTATAAATATTTATTTTTTTCTTAATCTTCTTCGAATCGTATTCTTAGAGCAGAAAATAGTCCTTCATTTGTCCTTCACTATAGGCGGTTTATATAATTGCTTTAAGAAATGTCTTTGTCTATTTATTTTTGAGAGCGAAATCAATATTCCTGTTAACATCAACTTATTTTTACAGGATCTTTTGGTCTTTAGTTAAAAATTCAACAAAACCACTGAAAACTATATCTTCAAGTTATCCGGAAATTTCAAACAAATGGATATCCGAAATACATACGGAAATATGAAACGTATCTGGATCCATGATAAGATATCCGAACTAACTGGATAGTGTTGGATATCGGGATCCGGATCTATGATCCGAGTTCCGACACTAGGTATCCGGATAGTTTCGGATATCAACTGTCTCATTTAACAACCCGGATATCCGGCAATATCCGAAACTATCCTTAAATTTTCTGATCTTAATTGGCTCATTCATAAGTATCGGTATACATATTCGGATATCCGGATAGTTTTAGGTTTCGCTTCTGATTTTTGAACCACTACTGAAAACTATATCGCTTTTAATTTGAAAGAACATCAATATCTGTTAATACGGTAGAACTTAGAACAAAGATACAAAATACACTCAAACATTTTATGGAATTTTATGTACAAATCCAATCGATACTGCCTTTATTGTTGCAACTTATACCTATTGCAATTTAAAATAAATTGCTCTGGAAAATTAATTTGAAAAATTACATTCCTGAGATTAGATACGTTTATACCTATATAAAAACTGGAAATACCATACATGATTAAAATTTTCTTTATTATTATGATTTGTTGGTTATTCTTTGAAATAGAAGGCAAACATAATGTAAAAAAGGGTAAATATTAAAATAATGTTTCCTCAGAGTTCCAAGATTGCGCTAACTGTCATAAGATATGCACATCAGACACGTAGCGTGACATATTCTTTGCAAACACCGTAATCTTTAAATCAGCTGCGTAATTTGCCGGAGGATAAATTCGCGTATTTGGATTGATTAATATACCCAACCCATCTCCTTTGGTTTTTTTTTCTTCATTTTCTTATCCTTGTAGTGAAGTTTCTGATATGTTTTTCTGTTTGTATTGGCCTCGGGGAAAGATTCTATAAAAAGTCCTTTAAGAGATGAGCGATAGATTATATCAAGTTAATACAAAAGTTGCATTACGAGTATCTACTACACTGGCGGTGGCGGCGCAGAATGTTAGAAGAAGAGTGTGCATTGGTTGGGGTTATTATCCACCAAATCTATAATATAAGTCGTATTTTCTATATTAAAATCTTGTCTAGCAATCGATTGCTTTGATGTTCAAAGAGAATTTTAATAAAAAGTCGAAACAAATGTGTGTGTGTTTATAGAAAGAAATAAATAAAGCTTTTGGATTTGTATATTGACAGACATTAATGAATATATACTGTCTTCCGACCGCTTCTCAAGAAAGAACTACATAGTGTATTTACATATGGCTACGTTTCTAGCCCAAATTAGTTTTCTGTAAATTGTTATTTTGTTTAATAAGACCAGATTGCATCAATTCGTGAAGTAGAGTAATAACAAGAAAGCAAATACGCTATTTTGAATAAATAATTTAACAAGTAAAAATAAATATTGCCATAAGTCTTCTAAAGGGTTTTCCAATAAGAGGTGTTATTTTGAATAGCCCGGTATTTCGGTAGCTGTCACTTTCGAAGCTGTCATTTTTTGACATTTGACAAGTAGAAACTACGCCATTAATAAAAATGGAACGATACACGCTTCAGCAACGCATTGAAATTATTAAAATTCACTATAAAAATGGTGAAAATTTGGCAGAGACGGTTCGTAAAACTAAAACATTTTCGGGTCGTCGTGAAGCACCTTGTCGGACCGCAATACAGAAATTTGTGGACAAATTCGAGCTGTTGGGACAAATTAGTGATGTGAAGAATAAAACCCGTGCACGTCGCTCAAGAACAACTGAGAATATTGCTGTTGTAGCCTAAAGTGTTGAAGAAAACCCAGGTTTGTCCATTCCTCATCGTTCTTTGGAATTAGGCATTCCACAAACGTCATTACACCGTATTTTGCATAAAGACTTGGGTCTTAAGGCTTATAAAGTTCAGTTAACACAAGAACTCAAGCCGGCTGATCATCAACAACGTCGTGTCTTTGCTGATTGGGTCCTTGAAATGCATGAAAATGATCTGGAATTTCATCGAAAAATCATCTTGACTGATGAGGCCCATTTCCACCTCGGGGGCTACGTCAACAAGCAAAACTGTCGCATCTGGGTCTCGGAAAATCCAAGAGTTATTGTTGAAAAGCCTCTCCATCCTCAACGCGTGACTGTTTGGTGCGGTTTATGGTCCTTACTTTTTCGAAAATGAGGCTGGAGCAACAGTTACGGTCAATGGATTGCGCTATCGAGAGATGATTAATGATTTTTTATGGCCGGAATTGGATGGTATTGATCTGGACAACGTTTACTTTCAACAAGACGGCGCTACGTGCCACACAAGCAATGAAACCATCGATCTTTTACGGGAAAAGTTTCCGGACCGTGTTATCTCTCGAAGAGGTGATCACAATTGGCCACCGAGATCTTGTGATTTAACACCTTGCGACTTCTTCCTTTGGGGCCACGTGAAAGATAAGGTCTACGCCAACAGCCCAGCGTTGATTCAAGACCTCAAAGATGGAATTCATGAGGCTATCGAGGACATAGGGCAGCCACTTTGCGATTTGGTTATGGAAAATTTCATGAAAAGGATATGGTCCTGTAAGCGTGGTCGTGGCGGCCATTTGCTGATGTTGTGTTACATTATTAATGTTACATTATTAACGGCATACCTTCCTCTTAAAATGAAATAAACATCCGATCATTTATCTCAAAAAATGCCATTTTCTTTTAATATCAAAATAACACCTCTTATTGGAAAACCCTTTACTTGGGTGATGTATTTCAGTAGTTTTATATAGAATTTATATTAACGGGTGATTTTTAAGCTGGTTTGGTTTTGGCAACACTGGTTTTGACAGCTGACGTGTGTTTAGAACCTTGTGTCACTGTCAAACAGCTTCAGTTTGGTTTGCAATTTAACCATGGATCGTCTTACAAATGAACACCGCTTGCAAATTATTGAATTTTACTATCAAAATTCGTGCTCGGTTCGAAATGTTCATCGCGCGCTGCTTGTGTTCAGCGATGAGGCTCATTTTTGGTTGAATGGGTACGTAAATAAGCAAAATTGCCGCATTTGGAGTGAAGATCAGCCAGAAGCATTGCAACAGCTACCAATGCATCCCGAAAAAGCCACTTTTTGGTGCGGTTTATGGGCCGGCGGCATTATTGGGCCTATTTCTTCTAAGATGATGCGAATCGCAGCGTTACTGTCAATGGTGAACGCTACCGAGCGATGATAACAAACTTTTTTTTGCCCGAAATGGAAGTTCTTGACTTGCATGATATGTGGTTTCAACAAGACGGTGCCACATGCCACACAGCACGCGAAACAATGGCGCAATTGCGAGGCGAGTTTGGTGAACAGTTAATTTCACGTTTCGGGCCGGTCAATTGGCCGCCTAGATCGTGCGATTTGACACCATTAGATTATTTTTTGTGGGGGTATGTCAAGGCTAATGTCTATAGGGACAAGCCCACTTCGATTGACGCACTTGAAGCCAACATCCATGCATTCATTCGTGAGATACCGGCCGATATGTGTGAAAGAGTATGCCAAAATTGGACTCAGCGGATGGGCTACCTGAGACGCAGCCGCGGTCAACATTTGCATGAAATTATCTTTAAACATTAAATTGCAAGGTTCAAACTATCGATTCAAATAAATATTTCATTCATTTTTTTGAATTTTTTGTGTTTTTTTTTTAAAAAAGTTCTAAACCTCTTAAAAAATCACCCATTATAAGAACCTTCGTATATAAAACAAAGCCCAGCCCAGGTCGAAAATTTCCAGCTTAATGATCAAGAATTTTAGTCTTGTTGGATATAGCTCGCATTGGATTTTTGTCAAAAAATTCATGTAAGTTGAACTGATTACCGTATTAAATCATCTAAAAATTTGCGACGGTATTATTATTCGAACGGCTTGCACCCCATCCAAGGATCCATGTCTTATGGTTGACAATTTGGCATACAACATAAGTGCCTGCTTGACTCTTAGTGCAATAAAGTTCATAATTTATCATCGGGCTCAGACTTTATTCTATTGAACTCAATTTTTTTAAAAGCTTATATGATAACCTGGATTTTGTAATTGGGAGATTTCGAATGCGAGATTTTATTTTCCGAGATTCGTAGCCAACCCTTAACACTACAGCTACGGCCGGCATAAGGAGTTTTGTAAGAAATATTCAAAGTTTATTTGCAAGATTTTGATTTGCGAGTTTTATTCCAAAAATCATTTTTTAGAAAATTTTGATACGCACTTTTATTTATATTTGTTTGCAAGCTTCTGTATAAAAATCTTGTTTTATTCGGTTGATCAGAATTTGAGATAGTCGAAAATCAAAGAAACCGTTCTATGACCAGATACTGTTAATAAACGTAAAATATAAAAGTTAAAAATTTTAAATGGTATATCGTACTAATTTCAACACATGAAAAAAAATGTATCAAAACCGTAGGAGTCGTTTTTGAGAAAAAAAAATATTTTTCTTAACGGGTTTTCAACATTTGTGGGAGGCACCGTTATTTTTGGGTAACTATTAGAATAATTTTTGTCAAAAATCTTCTAGATAAAGTTGAAAAACTGCTTTTAGCCAAGTTTAATAACAATCGACAGTCGTTTTTGCAATATTGAGATTTCAAAAAAAAAAATGTTCAAACTTTTCTTAAAAATCCAAAAAAATTTTTTTGATAATTTTGGTAAACAATATACAATAGAATGTGTCAATAATTCTTTATAAAAAAATTGATCAGAATCAGTTAAATTATTTTCGAGAAAAGCGAAAATAAAAAAAATGGTTCTTTGGGTGGTGCCATCAGTAACCATTTTTTGGAACCATTTATTTGTTATTAAACGGAAACTTATAAATATTTAAATTTATTGAGTTCTTAAAAAAAATTCTGTGGAGCCGATTTTGAGAAAAATAAGTTTTTACTTTTTGGTCAAGAATTTTTATATGACAGCTACTGTTAGTTTTGATCCTAAAAAAAGAGAAAAAAACGGGTTGGGGAATGTTTAGGTACCAAGTTTAAAGAAAATCGACCCATCCGCTTAGGTTGCAGTCGAACAGACAGACAGACGGGCGTTTTTGGGAGACCCAGATTTTTCGTCTTCCCTATCATCGTAATATCAAGTCATCAAAATATCGAGTTCGATTTTTTGTACGAATTCATAACTTGCCATATATGTACATTATGTACATATGTGCTTAGTATACCTACATACATATATTCGCAAGTTAAAAGTATCCATATTTTTCGTTTAATATGTCTTCTAGTGTGCCAACACTGTGTCTTCTTCTAATATTTGGTGGTCAAAAAAATGCTACTAAGAGGTATTCGACTGACAAAAAAAAATCGATATGGAAAAACCGAAAACATTCTAAAATAATAAATTTCATACAAAATACTAAATAGGCGCACTGTGTGCCCAAGAACACGAATTCGGTATATTTTGTTTGCTCTCACCTTACGTCACCAATATGGCATGGTACAGTGTAAAATATACGTTAAAATTTGATTTGAAAAGTAGACTGATTGGCACTGAGTCCAGAGTTTTAACCTTTTAACTCATACGAGACCAATTATGTATATTATTTATTTTTGGAATAAATTTATTTTAATGCATAAAAATCCATATAGGGTTTTTTTTGTTAACTTTTGTAAAAATTTTAAAAACCTTTTTTTATCTATTATCTCTGTACTAATTAATTAAGCCTTATAAAAGATATTTAGACATTTTTCTTTTCATCGCCTTCATAATTCATGCAATATGAAGTTAAGAACTCTATTATGTACTACTGATTTCTCCCTATTTTTTACGGTCAGTAATTTTCTATTCTTATAAATTCTACCCCTGCACCGAAAAAAAAACGTTGGTAAAATCAACCAATATCCTTAGTTGATTTTGCGTCAACCAAGATAAGTTGTTGATTTCACAATGTTCGCGTGATCAATATTTTTATCAAAACTTTACAACGTACGGTGTTGATTTCGTGGTTGACTTATCACTCGTCATTGTTACTCGACAATTTTCGTGCTAGATTAAGTATGTTCGTAGTCAAACGATCACGTTTGTTGTTCTTCTGAAAAATATTTTTTGACCACAAACATTGTCAATCAACAACACTTTTGGTTGCTTGACAACGTATTTCATTATCAAATGACCACGTTCGTGATCAAAATTTAAATTTTTGCCAGTGTTCTTTGACTACGTTCGTTGTACACCAAGCACAACTATGGTTGCTTAACAACGTATTTCATTATCAAATGACCACGTTCGTGATCAAATTAAAATTTTTCCGTTGTTCTTTAACTACGTTCGTTGTACACCAAGCACAACTGTGGTTGCTTGACAACGTATTTCATTATCAAATGACCACGTTCGTGATCAAATTAAAATTTTTCCGTTGTTCTTTAACTACGTTCGTTGTACACCAAGCACAACTGTGGTTGCTTGACAACGAATTTCGTTATCAAATGACCACGTTCGTGATCAAATTAAAATTTTTCCGTTGTTCTTTAACTACGTTCGTTGTACACCAAGCACAACTGTGGTTGCTTGACAACGAATTTCGTTATCAAATGACCACGTTCGTGATCAAATTAAAATGTTTCCGTTGTTCTTTAACTACGTTCGTTGTACACCAAGCACAACTGTGGTTGCTTGACAACGTATTTCATTATCAAATGACCACGTTCGTGATCAAATTAAAATGTTTCCGTTGTTCTTTAACTACGTTCGTTGTACACCAAGCACAACTGTGGTTGCTTGACAACGTATTTCATTGTCAAATGACAATGTTCGTGTTCAAATTATAATGCTTCCGTTGTTCTTTAACTACGTTCGTTGTTCATGAAGCACAGCTGTGGTTACTTGACAACGTTTCATCTTCAGTAGTTTTTATACTTACTTTTAAATCTGTGAACTCTAAAAAGGTCAAATAAAAAGATAGTTTTTTTTTTAAATTGAATTGTTTTTTATTGAAATGTAGTGTTTTTTTTTAATTTGAATTTTAAACAATAATGTTCTAAAGAATAAAATTAACTTAAATGAAGCATATTTCAGAAAAAATTTTACGACAAGGGTTTAAAAGCAATCCCACTGGCGATCAAGCTTATTAATAACATAAATATAAATTTTAAATGATTTAAAATGATCAATGTAAGTGGAAATTATTATTTTTTCATAAATTATGTATGAAACAGTTTTCAACAAAATTAAACATTCAATTTTATAAAAATTTTTGCTTACAGTTAAAACATTGATAATCATCTGTTTGGATAAAGTAATGTATTGTTTTATAATGAGTGGCAAGCCCTCTTACATCCGCGAACGGTAATAAGCATAAGTGACATTTATACATTTTAAGTTTTTAAGGATTCAATTAAAATAAGTATATCTGGTGAAACTCTTTCCGAGGTTTCAATTTCAAAAAAAAATGTTTGTATAAAAATCCAAACAGATTTGCATGGCAATGGATACTTGAGGTTAAGCACAAAGAATATTTTAAAGCAAGTATCCAATGCGGGTAGTAAATTTTGAAATTTGTACTTTACTTCATTAAAATACACAATATCAAATAAGCATTTGAATATAATTGGTTGCAAATTCTGTCCTTGCTCTCTCACCTTTGTTGCAATTTGGTCAATGATGGGGTTGAAATTGTTGACCTCTCCTACTTCCATAATCAGAGATTGTTGGGAATCCTTTATAGTTGGCTTGACATATTTCTTTTTCTTAATTTCATTAGAAATTGCTGCTTGTCGTGACGATGGGGGAAGGATGGCGTGTAGGAGATTGACGATCAAAACGTCTTCTGGATCTGAAAAAAAAATTGAAAATAGCAATTAAAATTAAATCTTGGAATTAATCGTCCTTAACAATAAAAAATAAGTATCTAATAGGAATCTCTCAATACAAAAAAATCATCCTAGTTTTGCAGTTATTCGAAAGTCGATGATTTCTATCCGAAAAAAACAAGCCCTTAATATTTTTTAATATTCTTTTTTCTAGTCCGGATAATATTTTAATGTTTTTGCGGATTTCTGCTAGGAAAGATTATGGCGCATAATTTTTAGCAGCATGATCTTACTTAACAATTTTATATCTTTAAGGCGTTTTACTTAAATTTTCATATTTTAAAACAATTTTTAACTAGTATCATACTGAGCCTGTTTTCTTAATTAACTCCTGCTGAACACACCTAAAACAGTGACAGCTCGTAGAAAGATACCCTATTCACATTATTTGTAAATGTCAAAGTGGCATAAGGAATTAGTATGATACTAGAAAAATGAAATAGATATGTAGGCATTTGGTGATTTGAACTTTAATAAAATATCGAATAGATAGATATGAAATACGATGCTAAGCTCGGTTAAAATTTGTAAAATCTTTTTTTGAACCTGGTATTATTCTAAAAATTCTTTAACATCGTACTAAATCCACTAAAATTTTGCGACGCTATAAAATAAATTGAAAATATACGTAGATATACATAGGTTAGAGAAGAAATTTATTATTGTACAAACCTTTAACAAAATTTTTTTTATTTAACTGACAGAGAAGGTCCTGGCAGTTTTTGTCCTTTATTTTGTCATTTAAAACGGGAAGAATTGTTGTTTTAAAACTGTCCCATTTTTCAATGAGAAGATCTTGTTTTCCCGGAAACAATAGTTGAAAATCAATATTGATCTAGAATTATAAAGCAATACAAGAAAAATGAAAAATTAGATGAAGCAATTAATTAGTTTTATTAAATTATGACTGTTTCTATTTCAAAAAATTTATGATGTAAAATTTTGTCAAAAGCTGATGAAATAAAATTAACTCATCATTATGTAGATAATTTCCGACAATTTATTTTAGTCCTGTGAAGTTAGCAAAAAAATTGTTTACAATTGAAAAAAAGAGTTCCCGGTAGCAAACAGAGTTCTGAACATTTTCCAAATAACTTTTTTTTCTAAAACTAATTTTTCAAAAGTTATTCGCAAATTTAGGTGCTCATGGACTTAGAACCAAAAATTTTCAAAATCCAAAAAAATCAAAAAAAAGAAGTTCTGATTAGAGTTCCCGATAGCAAACAAAGAGTTCTGAACATTTTCCAAATAACTTTTTTTTCTAAAACTAATTTTTCAAAAGTTATTCGCAAATTTAGGTGCTCATGGACTTAGAACCAAAAATTTTCAAAATCCAAAAAAATCAAAAAAAAGAAGTTCTGATTAGAGTTCCCGATTACAAACAAAGAGTTCTGAACATTTTCCAATAACGGTAAAACGGTCTCCCCTTGTCATTTTACTAAGGACCGGAATAAGTGGTATTTTAGTTTCCCATACTGGTACTTAAGGCTCACTTTCGTAAAGTAGGTGGTACTTAAGTGGATTTTGGCACTTAGTCCGATCGTGCAACCGGGCCTTAAATGCCTGCTTTTGTTTGTTGGCCATGTGGTTTTCTCAACAAGATAATTTTATCTCTATTGCGATTCTTAGAGAACATAATGTTAACATAATATACATATACCAAAAAGTAGATAATTCATAAAATTAACTTTCGTAAAAACAAGGGTGCATATAATATTTACCAATGTCACTCCGGCCGAGTGCTTGAGCAGAGGCCAAATATTTAAAATATCAGGAAAACTTTGTTTTGCAATGTCCTGTTTTCTCGCCTTATGAGTTGTTCGCCATTTGGATTTGACCTCCTCCCAAGGTTCTTTATGAATCTGGAGCCACTTTCCATCCGCAAAAGAGTCATCTTTATCAAAAAATTATAATTAAAAAGAAAATCAAATTAAAACCAAAATTGTTTACTGTTAAAACCTATAAAGAGATATACCATTTAAAAAGTCTATTTCTTCCTCGTCTAAAACAGGATTTACAAAAATTGAGCTAGAACTGCAGCCAGTTTCCTTTTCGAATGCATCGAAACCTATTTTTCTATGACGTCGCTTTAAGTAATAATATCGGCAATATAATCGTCCTGAAGGATTTTCCTTTGACCCTTTCTTAGGTGGTGTGAAATAAATGTTCTGCAAGTTATTGATTTTGTGATTATAACTCATTTTATTATTATTGCGTGCTAGAGCAAGGTAACTTGATTTTTTAATTTTGGATACAGATCGATGAAACTTTTGATTGTTTTTTATGATCTTAACGAATGATCCAATACTTTGCTATGTCAGAACTATACTGAATGAAAAGTAGTATAATATTTTTGAGAATCCTTAATAAATAAATGCCGAGATATTTTAAAAGTAGAAAATCTAGTTACCTAGTTCTTGCATTAAGGTGGCGATACGTCTTTTCATAATAAATTTTACTATTATTCTAAATATTAAAAACTTAAAATTTCCTTACAGTTTAATAATTGATAACCATCTAAAGTAATAAATGATTAGATGAACTCCTTTACATACGCTAACGATGTTGAGTATTAATGAAATTCATACGTTATTAAATTTTTAGGATTCAATTGAATGCTAATGTTAACACACTTGCAGAGGTTTCAATTAAAAAAAAATATTTGTATAAAAATCCAAACAGATTTGCATGGCAATGGATACTTGAGGTTAAGCACAAAGAATATTTTAAAGCAAGTATCCAATGCGGGTAGTAAATTTTGAAATTTGTACTTTACTTCATTAAAATACACAATAAAAGTACTATCAAATAAGCATTTGAATATAATTGGCTGCAAATTCTGTCCTTGCTCTCTCACCTTTGTGGCAATTTGGTCAATGATAGGGTCGAAATTGTTTACCTCTGTTACTTAAAAAATCAGAGATTGTTGGGAATCCTTTATAGTTGGCTTGACATATTTCTTTTTCTTAATGTCATTAAAAATTGCTGCGATCAAAACGTCGTTATTTTGCATTTGCTAAGAGAACAATAATCGAATGAGATCTTTATTTTCAAATTGGTCTTACTTCCTTTAAAAAAAATGATTGAGTTGATAATAAAATTCATTTTTTTTCACCGATATCTCTTCTTTTTGGAGAAAAATTTAAACCAATAGACATTTTCATATTCATTTCAAAAAAGAGATACCGTTGAAGTAGAATTATTATTAGTCAGAATTTTTTGAAAAAAAAACGTTGAAATGGGCTTAGCACTTTCAAAAAAGACGGCTCAAATATTTCTGGGAAACCACTTATCCCATCATAAAATAGTTTTGTATCGCAATTTATACTTGTTGTTGAGAATGAAAAATTCTGTGACGAGAGTATCCAATGCGTGCAATATGTACATATTTCGAAACTAGGAATATAGTTATAATAGAAAGAGAAAAAGATAACAAGTGTGTATACATTTTCACCTACTTCCCTCACCTTTGTCACAATTAAGTCAATGATGGGATTAAAATTATTTGCATTTACTACTTCAACTATCAAGGATTGTAGGATAAAATTACTGATTTTCGTTTTTGTATAAGTTTTTGAATCCGTTTAATCATTTTGTTTGCTTGTCAAACACTATAATCTTATGAATCTTATGAATGTTTTCCTTTTTCACTAGTAGTTTTAATAAGCACTTAAAATTCAAAACTAATAATCAAAATAACAAACTTTAGGTGAACACAATAGCCCAAAATTATAGTCGACTTAGTACGATTTTTAGTATGATACTAGGTTAAAAAGATTTTGCTCGTGAAACGAGTTAAGCATATTTTTTTATTTTTTTTTTTTACATTTTATTTCGGTTAAAATCACTTTTAAAGGTACAAACCCCAAATGCCACTTTGATATTAACAAATGTCAACAGTTTCATGTTTGGCTAGTTTCTTCCATGAACTATCACTGTTAAAGGCGTGTTCACCTAGAGTTTATTAAAAAAATATGTTCAGTATAATTTACTAGAAAAAAAAATGTTAAAAACTAACAAAATTTAGTACAAAGCTTTAAAGTTAGGAAATTGTTCAGTAGTATCATGCTAAAACGTTAATATCAGCCTGTTTAAATTTGCGAAAGTGTTATCGAAACCATATTCCTCGAATCCGAATGGAATTAAGTTTAGCAATAATTTGTATAATTGAATACTATAAAACAAGTATAAATTTAGCTTGCAAATAAAAAACTTACTGGGTCTTCGTTAAAACGATCGTGTATTTTTGTTGAAATATATTGAAAATCCTTGCGAGATACTGATTCATTGTTTCTCAGAAGCCAATTTGTCATGCAATCTATTAAAATCGCTCGTGAGGAATCTCCAATTCTGTTAAACTTTTTAAACTCATTTATGACAAAATTTCCGGATGGAAACATTTGAAGTATCACATCGATTTCCTTTAAATGGTTATCAAATATGAAAAATATATGAGCACAATGGTTTCAAAGAAATTTCAAGTATGATCTAAGAAAAATAATTTACGAAGCTTCCAAAGTTGACACTTGGTGATGCAGGATTCGAAATATGTGAGGCATTCGATGAGGGAGATGTTGACGTTGAAGTACCTAAAGAATCACGATGCAATTCTGAACAGCTATGCTCTGCTAAACGTTTTTTTACTTCTTCTTCTATTAAATATTTGATATTATTAAAAATTTCTATCGATGGGTCTAAATCAGTCCAAATTCCCTGAAAAGATTCATATCAGCGTAATACTAAAATAGACTTGATTCAAGTGTAATCACATTTTCTTTCCGCCATTCATGAAGCTTTTGTTTAAATTCAACTCTTATTCTAAACGATTTATTTGCAAAAACTTCTTTCAAATCTTCATTACTAATGTACTTTAAAATGTTTATGGTTAATTTAAGACTTGAAAAATGATCATATAATTCAACAAATCCCCAAGAAGAAAGTAATTGATACATTTCGCAATCAACTGTATGAACTTCAAAATTGTTATCGATATTACCTTTAGCAGTTGAACCAATATCAGATCTGTTACTAAGCGTAGTATACGTTGTTTGGTATTGAGAATTTTGAATTTCTTCATAACTCGTTTCTTGAGGATCCGCATTGTACTCCAGGCGTGTTGGTATACTGTAGTTTTCATCATCACTGAGTATGTTTCTTATTTCTTCCATGTTCAGTTCTCAATAACACTAGGAAAATGGAATTGAAATATTAAAATTTACTGGAGTAATATTAATACACGCGATTGTATAATTGCAAAACTGTGTTCTGCACTGAATTCTGAATAAACGCATATGCTTTAAAGTAATGAAAAATATAGATAAAATGTGTTTTGTTGATGATTTATATTCTGAAAAAAATTGCGATTTGTTGCATTTTTCAGTTAATACAAATTCAAATTCGAATATTTTTGCAAATATTTTTTGATAAATATTTTTTTTCGCAATATGGCTTGAAATCGAAAATGATTAATATTAAACGTGAGTAGGTCGAAAAGAATCTAAAATGTAACCACAATCCTTATTAAACTTTAACTTTAGTTTAAGCGCAAAAGGTGGTATATTTACCACTTTTTCGACATTGAGTTAAAATTTTTTTTCAACTTTTTGCTATTGCGCTTCATCGCCGGCTTAGAATGAAAAACAGATTAATCGATATTTTTAACTTGAAAAAGAGTTGTTTGTAATATTTACATAAATAAATGCAAACATTAGAAAGTTTATTTTAAGTATATATATACTACTCCTTATTTTTCGATTCAAGAGAATTGAATAGATTTAATAGTTTTTGTTTTTATAATTAATATTTTAAATAATTTATAATGATAAAAATAAAGATGGATTAAGTCAGTTTTTACTCGAAGCCGACGATATGTTGATTATAAAACTCAACTTTCAGAATATTATCTGTAATTCAGTGCATGGCTTGAGCAGATTGAATTTTAAAAAACTATTACTGGTATTATATCCTCTTGTTTTCAACGTTTGACTTGTTGATTCAAAGTAAACTTTCGAGACATTATTTGTAAAAGTGTTTATAAAACCAGAAATATACATATGTGTTTGTGCAAAAAACAAAATGATTTATAATTCTGTACAAGCATAATAGGTAATCAAAGACGCATGTGCTCCTTACAAAAAGCAAGACATGCACTTGAAAATATAAGTTCCGATTGGCGATATAAAATTTTGTAACATTGTTATTCATAGCAACTTCTCCCAGCATTAGCTCTATTTGATTTATAACACCCAAATAGAAATTCACTTTCCCTTTTAACGATTATAATAGGTAAATACCTTATTTATAATAGAGTTATTTTTCGTAGGTACTTTATATTCGATGTTCAGATTAAAAAATAATTGTTCCTTATATCCACATATCGCATTTAAATTAAGATATATTGGATGTGAGAACGAATTCCCTGCTTTCTATTAATAAGTAAATTATAACTTACTACATGACTCACCTTTAACTTGGACGAATTGTCATCCTTTTTTTTGTAATAAAAAGTTGTTTCTTGCTTATTTTTCCTTCCCACGAGAATTTGTTTGTAATTTGCTAAAGTGCTATTACTGTTTCTAAAAGTCAAATTTCCGAATAGTATCTAAAATAAAAACTATAAATGCAGATTTTAAGAAGATTCTATTTTGAAACGCAAAATGTAACTATTATCCTTTTAAGACTTTTACCTCAGCCACAAGGGAGTGGTATGAAAACCTCCTTTTCGAATTTTGACTGAAGTGCTATAAATAAACTGATTCCAAAAGTCAACTTTCCAAATAATATGTAAAATCAAAAACTATAAATGCAGATCTTAATCTGATTGTATTTAGAAACCGAAAACATAACTACAATCCCTGTAAGACTTTAACCTTAGCCACAAGGGAGTGGTATGAAAACCTCCTTTTCGAATTTTGACTGAAATGCTATAAATAAACTGATTCCAAAAGTCAAGTTTCCAAATAATATCTAAAATCAAAAACTATAAATGCAGATCTTAAGCTGATTGTATTTAGAAACAAAAAATATAACTATTATCACTGAAAGACTTTTACCTGAGCTACAGGGGGGTGGTACGAAAACCTCCTCTTCGAATTTTGACTGAAATGCTATAAATATACTGATTCCAAAAGTCAACTTTCCAAATAATATCTAAAATCAAAAACTATAAATGCAGATCTTAAGCTGATTGTATTTAGAAACCGAAAACATAACTACTATCCCTGTAAGACTTTAACCTTAGCCACAAGTGGGTGGTATGAAAACCTCCTTTTCGAATTTTGACTGAAATGCTATAAAAATACTGATTCCAAAAGTAAACTTTCCAAATAATATCTAAAATCAAAAACTATAAATGCAGATCTTAAGCTGATTGTATTTAGAAACAAAAAATATAACTATTATCACTGAAAGACTTTTACCTGAGCTACAGGGGGGTGGTACGAAAACCTCCTTTTCGAATTTTGACTGAAATGCTATAAATATACTGATTCCAAAAGTAAACTTTCCAAATAATATCTAAAATCAAAAACTATAAATGCAGATCTTAAGCTGATTGTATTTAGAAACAAAAAATATAACTATTATCACTGAAAGACTTTTACCTGAGCTACAGGGGGGTGGTACGAAAACCTCTTTTTTCGAATTTGAACTCAAGTGCTATACCAATACTGATTAAAAAAAAGTTAGATTTCAAAATTGTATTTAAAATCAAAATCTATAAATGCGGATTTTGAGTGGATTGTATTTGAAAACTGGATACGTTGTCCTCATCCTTTCAAGGCTTTTACCTGAGCTAGAAAAGAGTTGTATGTTTTTTTTTTTCAATTTTCGGTTGTTGATTCTTAAAGTTAACTTTGGAGACATCCCATATAGAAGTAGGTATGTATAAAACGAAAAAAAAATGGTACAAAGAACGAAATGATTTATCATTTGAAAGAAAAAGTCTCCTTTTCTGATGTACCTACATACATATATGTTTTTGTATACAGAAAATGAAGACGCACGTGCTCCATTTAAGAAGCTCGGTAGATGCTAATGCTATTGAAAGTATAATTGATCAGCGTTTTAAGCATAGTACTTTCCCAAAGCACGTGCTCCTTTAACTCATATGGATCACCTTTCTAACGTAGAAGAAAAAGGTACTTTCAGGCAGAAATAAAATATTCTTAGAAAAAGTCTATGAATCTTTTCGAATCATGGCATTTTATGTACAAAGGTATATATATGGAACAAAAACTAAAATGTGAAATGCAGGTTATTTTGTTGTTTTTTTTAAGTTGTAATTAATTTAGAACATGTTATTTAATATTCGATTTTCAGGTAAAAAGTTATATTTAGTTTCTTATATCGGAATGTTGCATTTACATATATATGTATAAAATTCAAAATTTCCTGCATTTTATTAAAATACGTACATATTATAATTATATTATATGACTCACCTTTTACTTTGACGATTTTTTATTATTTTGTATTCCTTTTTTTATTCTTTGTTTTATTCTTTTGTGCTTTTGTTTTTCTGTTCTTTTTTATATTTTAATTATTTTTGCCGACACGACACAATCAACGCCGATGGAGACGAACGCCACAAACTCACAAACTGTACTAAATTTCTTTAGCCTTTTAACTTTGCACACTGGAATGCGCATTGCACAAAAATAATCCCGTTTTCAATTCAGCGCGTCTTATTGATCACGAACGTTGTTGACCATACTGGAATAGTTGTCAATTCAACTACGTTCGTGATGGAATTCCAATGTTCGTGTTCACTGCATGGCACGGAAGTATAAAGCTGCGTTAACACTTCAACAAATGATTGCATGAACACTATTTAGTTTATCATTTAAAAAAATGAATGTAGTTACAAATATTATTAAAACACTGTCAAGATTTTTAGATTAAGATTTTTATCTAACGACGCATAAAAAAGGTGGCAAGGAAAGGGAATTAGAACGTTCGAACGAGTTTTGTATAATTGCGTTGCATTTGTTTTATTCTGAGATGAAATCATTCAACATTTAATAAATTCAGTGTGATCTACTGAAACCAAAAAAAGATGTGTTCCTTTGTAAATTTTTGTTGATCTGGACGCGGTTTTACGCATATGTCAAGTAGTGACGTAATTCACTTCACATTATTTGTTTTTGTTTCTCTTTTTTTCTGTACGTGGTTTTGTCATCAAGTAGATTCGCAGAACGAAATATTCAACGTTGAAAATCATACTATGTAAAAAAATCGTCTAGGTATTAAAGTGTGAAAACAGAATTAAAATTTCATCCACACAATTTCACATGTGTTAATACATGAACATTTTTAAGATTGATTCGAAAACCATTCACACATTCTATCCCACTGAAAAAAACTTCTTTGGATGCAAGTGTGGAAGCATTCTATGAAAATCATGTTAAACACAATTTCGGAAATCGTATATAATTCTATACAACTTTTTTCATATGTGTTAATACTATAATTGACACTGTGTGTAAGTACTTAAAAAGAGAAAAAAATCAAAGTGTCGCAAGTTGAAAATCAGAAGGTATGTCCCTTTTCACACGAATAAACTAAATCCTAAGTCCCCTTTCACATGAGGAAACTGAGTTTCCAGCAACTTTCACTTTGTAGGAAAGAAAGGCACGACGTAAATTGGGTGAACAAAATCTCCCCAGTCAACAATTGAAGAGATTTTTTTGACATTTATTCTCACATTTTTGGTAGTGTGCTTAGATTTTATATGGAAACTAGAGAAAATCTTCTACGTGTGAAAAGTACAAGAGATTTCAGAAGAAATTAAAAGCAAACGTCAAAAAATCTCCAGCAACTTGTTTCTTCGTGTATAAGGGGACTAAAAGATTTTCTGTTGTTTCCCTTTGTTGAACGCACACTACGTAAAGTGTGAGAAGGAATGTAAAAAAAAATCTCCGCAATTGTTTACCGGGGAGATTCCTTACTTCGTGCCCTTCTCTTTTACAAACTGAAAGTTGCTCAAAACTCAGTTTCCTCGTGTAAAAGGTGAACAATGAAATTTAATAATGTTTTAAAGTTTAAGGTAAGACCGCACTCGACGGCGAAATATTATTTGTATAAGCTATATCTTACACCCCGACTCCACAGGGCATCCAGATGCCCAACATCACAACCACAATCCAATCAACAATCGGCGAATTTTTTTCTGCTAAACATACAGAAATTCATTTCACCACTACTTCTACCTTTTTCCTTCAAAATTTACCACCCCATTCAGCGACAACCACAAAAAAACTCTCACACACATGAAACGTCAAACGTCAGCAGCCATGTCGTGTTCAAAAAGTAGTTTTCGTCGACATGTTGCTGCACGGACATGGATTTTTGTGACTCCATTGGATTTTTTCTAGACAGGTTCATAGTCCAAGCATCGTTCATGCCGAGTGGAGGCGGCATGTTACTAAGCGAAAACGGACCTGCAAGACGCGACACTAACAACGTTGATAATCTAAGCCAATTTGTCGCGTCTGTGCAGTTAAGTCGCTGTGTAGTTTCGTTACTACTAGTGCGATATACCCAGTGGCGCGACACGGCGGCGCGGCGGCGCATCATACGCTATTTAAAGTTTTGTTTGATGTGCCGCATACTGTCGCAGCGCTACAGTTCAAGTGCAGTATATCAAAAAATTTTCGCGGAGTACTTTGTATTTTTTGTGTTTACAAAAATATTTTTCTGAATACGTTGATATTTTTGTAAGCAACAAAATAACATCAATAATTTGAGATGCTATAGTTTTTACGCAGGATTTTATTTTTCGCATGTGAACAAGACTTATTTTGTTTTTGAAGAAAAGATTTGATCTTTCTCCAAAAGATTTGATCCTTTTCCATTTGTTCAACTTTTATTCAAGAGAGACCCATTCTTCAATTAGATCTTTACACAAAATATGCACTCATTTAAATTTGGGAGATTTCATCTGCATTCAATCACGCATGTAAACAGACTCTGCTGTCAAATGGAAAATATCTTTGCTCAGTGGTATTCTAAAATGTTTTGTTTATTGTTCAGTGTGTATGTATGTCTCGAACAGTTAAGAAGAGATTTTCTATCCTATTTTGACTGAAAACACTGATAATAACAAGCGTTATTAGTTTTGTTTGATAACGTGAGAAAGGTTTTACATGCGTAATGAAGCGAAGGGAAGATTTCATCCAAAATCCAACGATGCGCTAGCTTTTTATAAATGTGTGAGTGAGATACATATGGATTTTTAGGGCGTGAGATAGACTGATTTTTCTGCATCGTGTAGTCACGTCACGTGGTCAGTAAAATGACCATTTAATTAGGTACTTCGAGTACTTATACAGACGTACGTGTTGTGAGTATGGCAGGTATTTTTGTGTTTAGGTGAAAGACTGACTGACGTTAGTCATGCGAATTTTTTTGTTGTTGCATTCAAAGGTGAATTTTTGACATCGTTCTCATCAAATTAGCTTAATGCATTTTTTGACGTAGTTAACACACGGCTTTAATTTGTTTTAATTACCAAACAAACGCCATTGATCACGAACGTTGTCGCCCAAACACAAAAATTGTTTATTTGAGCACGTTTATTGTCGTCTTACAATGTTCGTGATCATTTGACAATATTCATGGTTGATTAGCCCAAAATGTAGTCAAATTAACGCGAAATTGATCACGAACGTTGTTGACCATACTGAAATAGTTGTCAATTCAACTACGTTTGTGATGGAATAACAATGTTCGGGTTCACTGCACTGGCATGGAAGTTTAAAGCTGCGTTAAAACTTCAACAAATGATTGCATGAACACTTATTAGGTTTTCATTTAAAAAATTAAGGTAATTAAGGTGTCAAGGAAAGGGAATTAGGACTTTCGAACGAGTTTTGCATAATTGCGTTTGTTTTATTCTTTGATCAACTCATTCAACATTTAATGAATTCAGTGTGATCTACTGAAACCAAAAGTAGGTGTGTTCCTTTCAACATATCGTAAATTTTTGTTGATCTGGACGCGGCTTTACGGTATTTTTTTTGTTTACGTGAAAGACTGACTGACGTTAGCCATGCGAAATTTTTTTTGTTGCATTCAAAGGTGAATTTTTGACAACGTTCTCATCAAATTAGCTTAATGCATTTTTTGACGTAGTTAACACACGGCTTTAATTTGTTTTAATTACCAAACAAACGCCATTGATCACGAACGTTGTCGCCCAAACACATAAATTGTTTATTTGAGCACGTTTATTGTAATCTTACAATGTTCGTGTTCATTTGACAACATTTATGGTTGATTAATCCAAAATGTAGTCAAATTAACGCAACTTTAACATTTTTGTGATTCTTCTATAATGGTGTGCAACCTATACAGTCTGTTTTGCATCCTATACGCAAATTCGCCCAAATTTGTTTTTTGACCATGAATAACGTAAGCGAAACTTTCAACCGTGATCGAAAATGCGTACCATGGTTTTTTGAATTTCTTTATAGAAGCGGCTACAGCTGCGTATTTACTATAAAGAGATTGTTTGTGCATTTTAACTTTGACATACTCAATGAAAAAGTGATACAATTTCTGGTGGCCACGATTGCTTTTATGGACTTCAGTACAAAAAGAAGTTAAATAAATAATTTAGTTTGCGATACTTAATAACAGCAAATATCAACCATGTCTGCTCTGTTGATTCAAGCATGAAACCTTGGTTGTTTCATCACAAACGTATTCAATTTCACAATTTTTTTAGAAACAAAAATGTTTAATGAACTATGAACGTGGTTGAATAACTATTTTTGAGATACCTTACAAACGCAAACATCAACCACGTCTGCTTTGTTGATTCAAGCATGAAACCTTGGTTGTTGCATCACAAACGTATTCAATTTCACAATTTTTTTAGAAAGAAAAATTTTTAATGGACTATGAACGTGGTTGAATAACTATTTTTGAGATACCTTACAAACGCAAATATCAACCACGTCTGCTTTGTTGATTCAAGCATGAAACCTTGGTTGTTGCATCACAAACGTATTCAATTTCCAATTTTTTTTTAAACAAAATTTAAAATGAACTATGAACGTGATTGAATAACTATTTTAAAGTAATTTCACTAGAAACAAATATCAACAACGCCGGATTTGTTGATTTTAACATGAAAACCTTGGTTGTTTTATCACAAACGTGATCAATTTATTAGTTTTCAAAGAATTTCATGGTTTACAATGTTCGTGGTTAAGTAACAATGAAATCAACAATGTCATTTTCGTTTTACAATGAAATCATACTTGAATCAACTACGAACGTGCTTGATATCAACATGTTCGTGATCATTTGCAAATAAAAATATCAACAATGCTCCATTAGTTGATTTGATCACGATGCCTTGGTTGATTTCACCACAAACGTAGTGATTTTCACAATTTTTGACGCATTGTTGGCCAACAATGAAACATGCTTGAATCAACCAAGGTTTTTTCTTTCGGTGTGTACTTGTGATAATTTTGATACATACAAAAGTCGTAACTATAAATCAAGCCTGCGGTCTATATTTGGAAATAAAAATCGCGATAAACCTCCTGGCAACTATATACACTCTATTCACAAAATTAATATACAAAATTTGTAAGCCATACATAGGTAAGCCCATATACATATATATATCGACATCTACCTACATCTAGATACATAAAAATGAAAAGAAACAGCTTTAAACACGGACACATAAAATTTCTAAGAGACACTTAATGTCAAGTTCATTGTGTAGTTTGTTACAAAATTTAAGGCCTAAAACATGCATGTTCGACAACAATCGATCTTCCACCAGTCCATGAATGTTATTTGACATTTTACATTGCTCTATATAGTTAATAGTTATTTTCATGTTATCTAACATTTAAAGAAAAATTCCCACCGGTAATGGCGTCAGCTAATAATCAGCCGAGCACGTCCTATTTTCTTTTTATTCAAAATTTCGCTCCCATAAACTATCAAACTCAACAAGAGGTAGCTTTTTGTAATAACATTAGCTAATCTAAAAGACGTAAATATTCAAATGGTGGGCACCGGGGCAATAACTGTCGCCCCACGATGTCAAATAATAAAATAAGTCATTAACACGAAAGAAATATGTTCCGTTTACTTACTTTATTCGTTTTTCTTACTTACTGAACAGTGAGCACACTCCCATAGTCTTCATTTATTCCAAGTGAATTAAACAAAAATGAAGCAAAACTTAACAACTACAATAAAAATATGAAAACAAAAACAACAAAAAAATACAAAAAATTATTTAAACCCCCGCCTTATAGTCAAGTAAAATATTTCTAACAAGCACAAGGATTTGATAAGCAGAGCGGTACTCATGAGAAAGTAGAATATACCAAGTACTTGGTCGCATGCTTTCGCTGTTATTTATTTTGCTATAGCAAAAGTCGCTCTTTTAGAGGGTGTTTTCTTAGAGGTATAGAACTTTGAAATGGAATAAAACAAAGATGATTTTTTTAAATTGACATGAAATTTACTTTATTCGGAAGATAATCTTCTGGCATTATAATTAAATTATGATTTGTGGCATATATGACCGCCCCTTCTGGCTCGGACGTAGTCTAATCTGGTGGTCCAATTTTCGATGACTTTTTCCAACATTTCTGGCCGTATATCGGCAATAACGTGGCGAATGTTGTCCTCCAAGTGGTCAATCGTTTCGGGCTTATCAGCGTAGACTAGCGACTTCACATATCCCCGCAGAAAATAGTCAAGCGCGGTTAAATCGCACGATCTTGGAGGCCAATTCACAGGTCTGTAACGTGAAACTATGCGGTTACCAATTGTTTCCTTCAATAAATCAATTGTGTCACGAGCTTTGTGACATGTTGCGCCGTCTTGTTGTAACCACAGCTCCTGCACATGGACATGGTTGTTCAATTGATGAACGAAAAAGTCAGTAATCATGTTATATAGCGGTCACCATTGACTGTAACGCTCTGGCCAGCATCGTTTTTCAAGAAGTACGGACCAATTATTTAACCAAGCCATAAAGGACACCAAACAGTCAGTTTTTGTGGATATAACGGTGTCTTAACATACACTTGAGGATTATCATCACTCCAAAAATGGCAGTTCTGCTTATTGAGGTATCCATATAACCAAAAGTGAGCTTCATCGCTAAACAAAACTAGCTTATGAAAATTGGGATCAACTAAAATCTTGTTTTGGGCCCATTCACCCAATCTACGCCTTGCTAGGTGATCTTGGGGCTTCAATTCTTGCAATGCCAAACCAAACTAAAAATAAATCACTTGACAACTGAAAAATTGACCGCCTTTTAAAATAGTGTTGCCAACTTAAAGATCTATACTTAAAAAAAAAAAAACACCCTACGCATTGATAAACTAATTTGGGTTTTTGGGTTATATTAAGCATTTTTTAAACTTATTTATTATTATCTACCTTACAGCCTGGCAATATACTGAAATAGCTGGTTACTTTATGAGAGTTTTAGGTGTAACAAGAAATGATGATAGCTTTGGAGCCAGTTTGTTGGCTGTGTGGTCTTAGCATCCCATATGTGGGATGTGGGATATACGTTTGATCGAATATCCCAGAAATGAGGTGCTTAAAATCTCTAACCTTGAACAGATCTTTAAAAATTCATTAAGAAAAACCTATAGCTCACCAATTGTTGAAACTAACTGATCTTTAAGAGAGTCACTAAGGCTTATTTCTTGAAACGAAACTTAATTATTTATAAGTTCCACATAAGCGCTTATGTTCTACTTTTTCCTCAGTGTAATTTACTGTCACATAAGCTTTTATGTTGAACTTAAATATTCAACCGCCCGCTTTGAAAGCCTGCAGAGTTTCAAGATTATTTATCTGAAAGTACGGCTAGTTTAACGATTGGGCGTCTCAGTACTCCGTTTCGTGTTTTGACGTCGGCGAACCTGACCTTTCCGTCCTGCCCTTCGATGACCGCCACGACTCTGCCCATTGCCCATTGTGGAGGGGTGTGATGCTCGTGAATAAGGACGAGCTTGCCCACAATGAGATTGGGCTACTCGTAGATCCATTTGGAAAATGGACATAGCCTGAAGGTCAAGCAGATACTCGTTTGACCACTTCTGCCAAAACTGCTTCTTGAGCCAGCATAGAAGCTGCCATCTTCTCAAGCATGACATCTACCGTTCCGTGACATACTCTGGGGGTAGTGACCGAAAGGGACTGCCTATTAGTAGGTGCGCCGGAGTTAATGCTTCTCCGTCGTTGGGGTCAGCGCTTAACGGGGCGATTGGCCTTGAATAATGGAGGATTGCCTCGACCTCGATTAGGTCGATTACTAGCGCAATAAATAAGTTATTTAATGTTAATAAACATTTAAATTGATTTTGACAATTGTTTTTATTATCGTAAGAAACTCATACATTGCGCTAGTGAACCGTTTGTTGGAGAAAGAAATTTTAAACAAAGTGATTAAGTTTCAACATTTTCTCTACGTAGTGCTAAGTGGGCCAGGGGTAGCGCAATGGATTGCTATGCGGAAGGTCCCTGGTCGAATCTCAGAAAAACCAAGTACGCAAAATATAAGCTTTTTCAATAAAATATAATCATTTGAAGGGTGTTTTTTTAGACGTGTGGTTTTCAAGAAGAAATAAAACGCATATAATTTAAAGTTATGGCCAAGAATTTAGCTTTATTATAAAGATAAGGGTTTGCCATTATGTTTTAAAAATGATTTTGGGAAAGTGGCCGCCGCGGCTGGCTCGAATAAATTCCAGCCGAGTGGCCCGATTTTCGACCACTTTCTGCAGCAATTGGGGCCGTTTGTCAGCAATAACGTGCCGATTATTCTCTTCCAAGTCTTCAATCGTCTCGGGCTTATCTGCATAGACAAGCAACTTTACATAACCCCATAAAAAATAGTCCAACGGTGTTAAATCTCACGATCTTGGAGGCCACGCCACAGGCCCACGACGCGAGATAATGCGCTCACCAAAAGTTTGCTTCAATAAATTGATTGTTTGGTTGGCTGTATGGCATGTAGCGCCGTCTTGTTGGAACCAAAGGTCGTCCACATTAACATCCTTCAGTTCAAGCAGGAAAAAGTCATTAATTATGAATGGGCACAGCTCCAATTGTTGCGCGCAATGGCGGATGGACACATTGGGGTCTTCTTTGATACTCTGCTCCACAGCAGCAATAGCGTCTTAGGTGCTGACTGTACGGTGTCTCTGAGGATGTGCATTATCCGCTAGAGTAAACGTGGTGCGAAACCGATCCATGGTTTCTCGAATTACCGACTCTACTGGGTGAATATGTCGACCGAATATTGGACGCAGCGCGCGATGCGTCGCGCGAACCTAACCATTATTTTGGTAATAAATTTGCACGATTTGCAAACGTTGTTCAGCAGTAAGTCTATTATTGAAACCAAACCGAGAATAAATCAAGTGACTACTGTCAAAAAGACCAACTCCGAAAAAAGTATTACCAGATTAAAAAGCATACGTCTAAAAACAACTCCCTTTACATATGAGCACCCTACATCACCATCTCATCAACATATACCAACCAGCAAAATAAATGCGCAATCATCGTCAGCCTACCTATATACATACACCAGCCAGCCCTGGGCTGAAATTACCGTTATCCTCCCTTTCTGATCCTTCTGAATGAGATATTGAAGCGAAGTAATTTTCCCTTGGATTAATTCTTGGGCAGGAATTAGATTTCAACCGTTTAGTCCTCTGGTTCACTTTCTCCTGACCTCAGCCTCAAGATAAAAAGCATCACCTCACTCTAATTGAAAATATATACCAATATCTGAAAGGTATATGGAATAAGTTGAACAATTTTAAAAATGTCCTCCTTATTCTAAAACCGCATGATTGATTTGAATCTTCATAAGTTTTATTCTGCGAATCCATAACTAACCCTTACAGTAGCTATATGTATACGATGCTATACCGCAAGTAAAAGTAAAAAGGAAACAAACCGTGGAGCCTTCAACGAATAAATACCGCCCCGCATCCGTATCCGAATACCAAGGCGGCCTTTATGGCCTGCCGTCATGATAGTAGTTGGTATTTTTGAAGGCTCCTTATTTTTATTATTAAAAAAGCTGTGTTATTGTGTCAGAATGTGCCTGCTTACATAATTTGATACTTTTTTTTAGGGAGAGGAGGGGCGGGGGTGAGCTATCTTGGGTGGATTTATGTCTCTATTTTCCGACCATTGTCGCGAGGCATTAATTTTAAAATTATGCTTAAGTTGCGGGTTAGTGAGCTGAAAAACAAAACGACACCGAGGACGCGGTGCGCGGTGGATACACGTAAGTTTCACGCCCATTTTGTCAATTCTCAGACCACCTTACGTTTCGTCACCACCACTCTGACTGCTGTTTCTTGAGAGATTGTACATAGATATGTTTTTCCAATAAAACTCCTATACAATTGTGCATAGATTCTATGGAATCAGAAATATGAGTGGGTATAATGTAATGACAAGGCAAAGATTCAGCTCGGTGGTATGCTTTTGTTTCGTAACGAATTATTAAGGAAATTGGTCCCATAAAACAGCGGTGGTGGTGCTGATGGTTGAGAAAGTTTGTCATGCTTCAGATTTTGAAATTGAGTCTCATTTAATTTTTAATTTTTATTTTTGTGAATTTACTTACTACTTAATGCATAAAAGATATGGTGAATAATGATGTTTCAATAAAATGGGTGCGGCAATGGTGCAGGGGATGTCGTGTTAGGCATCTTCTTTATACCAGTTTCAACTGGACTTTAGGTCTTAGAGGCATTCAAATATTTGAACTTCTCTTGAGAGGCAGACTCATCGGTTAAAGTAATAATATACATAGTAATAAAACTGTAATGATTTTTAATTTTTTCCGTATTAAGAATTTATTGTGAATTTGAGTTTGCACCAGTTTAGTCTCGAAATTCGAAAATGGAGTGGTCCGTTGAGCAGCGCGTCTTTTGTATCGAAACCTACTTTGCGAAATGGGGCTCTATTGTCGCTTACTTCAGTGACGATTAATATTATACGTTATTTCAGTGAATTAGCCTTTCCTCTTTCGTACTTTATAAAGGGTGATTTTTTGGCTGGTTTGGTTTTGGCAACACTGGTTTTGACAGCTGACGTGTGTTTAGTACCTTGTGTCACTGTCAAACAGCTTCAGTTTGGTTTGCAATTTAACCATGGATCGTCTTACAAATGAACAACGCTTGCAAATTATTGAATTTTACTATCAAAATTCGTGCTCGGTTCGAAATGTTCATCGCGCGCTGCTTGTGTTCAGCGATGAGGCTCATTTTTGGTTGAATGGGTACGTAAATAAGCAAAACTGCCGCATTTGGAGTGAAGATCAGCCAGAAGCATTGCAACAGCTACCAATGCATCCCGAAAAAGCCACTGTTTGGTGCGGTTTATGGGCCGGCGGCATTATTGGGCCTATTTCTTCAAAGATGATGCGAATCGCAGCGTTACTGTCAATGGTGAACGCTACCGAGCGATGATAACAAACTTTTTTCTGCCCGAAATGGAAGTTCTTGACTTGCATGATATGTGGTTTCAACAAGACGGTGCCACATGCCACACAGCACGCGAAACAATGGCGCAATTGCGAGGCGAGTTTGGTGAACAGTTAATTTCACGTTTCGGGCCGGTCAATTGGCCGCCTAGATCGTGCGATTTGACACCATTAGATTATTTTTTGTGGGGGTATGTCAAGGCTAATGTCTATAGGGACAAGCCCGCTTCGATTGACGCACTGGAAGCCAACATCCATGCATTCATTCGTGAGATACCGGCCGATATGTGTGAAAGAGTATGCCAAAATTGGACTCAGCGGATGGGCTACCTGAGACGCAGCCGCGGTAAACATTTGCATGAAATTATCTTTAAACATTAAATTGCAAGGTTTAAACTATCGATTCAAATAAATATTTCATTCATTTTTTCGAATTTTTTGTGTTTTTTTTAAAAAAAAGTTCTAAACCTCTTAAAAAATCACCCATTACTTTGGAGCGCATTCTGGACACCTATGTTTATTAGAGACAGCTTAGAATATTTACTTCTTGAAAAACTGTCAACATGCATATCTTAAGGGTGATTCCATCCAGATGCGGCTCTTCGTAAGTTCAATTAAAAACAATCCACTTCAAAGAATATAATATACTCTAGTCATACGGCTCATACCTTCTTAGATGTATAGAAGAGGATTTAAACAAGGATCTCTTGACTTCGTTGACTTCGGTATGCAGACGACTACATCGGGGAATTTATAATTTCCGTGCTCAGCAATTCAAGCTGCGTTAGGTTAAATAAAATCGACTGATTACGTCAGTAGGGGAACACCCCAGAGCGGTGTTTTATATTTTCACATCTATGGATACTATTCTCGAACAAAAATCTTTTAAGTTGGAGAGATGTGGCGTGAAGGCGGTTGCGTATGCGTATGATTTGGTACTAATGGTGTAGGGAAAGTTCCCAACTGTGATCAGCGAGATCATAGAGACGGCTTTGAGTTAGCGGACAAAATCTAAAATAATAAGAATTTTAAAGTGTGATTGGCATCCAAATTTATAGCTTTTTAAATGCTCTTGAGTTGTGCAAACCCCGATTTTGTAGCTCAAATATTTTTTTTTTTAATATGCAAGTTTCCGCTAAAATTAGTCTGAAGTTAGCGGACGAAAATACAAAAATAATAATTCTCTTGGTGTCCGAAATGAAGATGAGCCACTTCCTCAAAAAATTCGAATTTCACCTCTAGGGAATTACATAAAAATGCTCTATACCAAATTTCATGCAAATCGGTGTACCCGCTTAGGCTCTAGCTCAAATTACAGTAGACGCACCGACGCACAGACGCACAGACCGACGGAAGGCATGACGAGACCCACTTTTTCGGACTTCTCGATTATCGTAGTGTTATACTATGTTTCCACCGAAGGTTTATCTCAATTTATATTAAATAAATCTATGTAGTGTTTCCACCACACAAAAAGAATAAAAAATGGATTAACTTTGACAGTACCTACCTCTCAAAATGCAAATGTTGTTTAATTTTTTCGTATGAAGTTGAAGTGAGACAGAAAGTTTCATGTTTGGCAAAAGAAGCAAGAAGGGTTGGATATTCCAATGAATGCGTTTAGCGCGACATAAATTAGTTTGTTCGACTTGTAAAACTATTTGCCCTATGAAGATTTAACAAGATTTATTTGAAATCTTCTAGATTTACGAAATAAATTTGTATGGTAAATCTTCGAGATTTGAAGAAGATTATGGCAAATCTTATCAAATCTCGGTTTAGTGGTCGGTGGAAACATAGTATTAGTTTTGATTATAACCTCGAAATTTTTTTTCTTCACGAAACCAATACTAAGTAAAAATACACTTCGGATTCGCTGAAACAAGGCTGAAGTTAGCGGACGAAATAAAAATGAGATTTTCAAATTTTTGTTTGTTGAAGCTTTTTAAATGTTCAGCCACTTCCTCGGCAGACACCATTTATTGGAGAAAAAAAAGTGCCATCTAGCAATGACAGTAAGAACTAATTTTTGCATAAAAGTTCTAAGGGTGTGTGCTAAGAATTTTTTGTTTTTTTTTTTGTTATTATACCTGTATCTTCTTATGCAAATTGGTTTGGAAGCGCCCTTAAGTCATAAGGATCATTAGCAATATAAAATGTTGCTAATAGTCTTTTCTGATACTTGTTTTTACAGTAGTTATGGAATCAATAGTTTGAATCGTTTTTGTAAGAAAAAAAACAAGCATTACCGAGAAAACTACTTTGTACGAAAATTAACTTACATTTTGAAGTGTTAACATGTTTCGTAGTAGAATTTTGATCTTTTAACTATTATATTTATTTATAAGCAATAGTTTAAACAGAAAACTTTTCGTTTACAATAATATTTGTATAGCTAATTAAAAATTCACAAAGCACTTTGTTACTATTCGAGTCATTGAAAGACGATGTTCACATTGCAGTAACACAATCAAAGATTGTGTTTAACCTCTTACAAGCTTTATTTTTATTTTGCGTGTTTCAACTGACGTCTGGAGAAACTTCTCAATCAATACCATAAAGGCCAAACCATAATAGACTTATCTGAAATTAACTCAGCTGCAACATTTTCTTAAGTTCGGATCCATTTTAATGGCTCTTGCTTAAGTTCGCGAAAGTTATATCGAAATTGAGCGGAACGGCTATTATGGTTAACCATATAAAGGGTCCGCCAAATAACTTCTTTTTTTTTTGAAAATGGCGCAAAACATAGAGTGTAGCTTCGGCTGTGTGGCACGTAGCGCCGTCCTGTTGAAACCAAATGTTGTCAATATCCTACTCTTCAATTTTTGTGAACAAAAATTCGTTCAACATGGCCCGATAACGATCGCCATTGACTGTAACGGCCACTCCTTGCTCATTTTCGAAAAATGGCCCAATTATGCATCAGGACCAAAATCCGTGCGGGTTTTCTGTGCTCTGAGCTTCATCTGAAAAGATGATTTTTTTGGCAAAATCGTCATCTTCTCTGAGTCGATCGCAGGTATACACAACGATATTCGTTCAGCGGAAAGATAAAATTAATTGTCTGTCAAATCAGACATGAGTGCAGTGTTACCATTCACGAAATAAGCACTAGTTGAAAAAAAAAAAACGTTAGATGGCGGACCCTTTATAAGAGTGTGTATTCGCTTGGTTGCTTAAGTTGAGTTAAACTCGCATAAGTCTATTATGGTTCCGGCTTAAAACTTCGATCAAGCGGAATAGGGATTTCCGAAGGGAATTCAAGATGCATATAGTGGAAAGCACACGATTGTATTGCTTTTCGGTTTAACACCAGGCAACAAGCTGCATAGTGTGAATGCTTTAGGAACTTTTGTACATGCATGATTATAAATCGAAAAATAAGATCAACTTTCACGTGCAATTAGCAACGTTCATTGGAGACCTTGTGTCATCATAAAGCGACAGCATGTTAATGCCCACTGGAGTGTCGCGTCCAAATCATGTTACTGGGCTATCCCCCTGAGAGATCAAATTGTATGCGTCTCTGAACCAGCGAACAAATTGCCTAGCCTGGCATATAACTGCTGTCAAATTCAGAGCGTGGAATGATGATCCGCTGATGGGGAGTATATCCATACAAATCCCTCTAATCAAATCGTTTTTCAACCACAGGTCAAACGAGTTATGGTATCAAAACGCACTCCAGCATCTCTAATTGGGTCACTGAGTTAGGGACCTTCTCAAAAGAGCCCTACACTTGGTGAGGATGACAATTGACATTATGTTGTACAACCTCAAGATTACGGATCATTATTACCCTTACTTTTTTGAGGATTATAACGGGTGTTTTTTTTTTAGAGGTGTAGAACTTATGTTGGCGACACTATTTTAACTGGTGGCCCTTTTTTCAGTTGTCAAGCGATTTATTTTTAGTTTGCTTTGACATTTCATCATGAATCGACGACGACCACCGGGCACGACCGGCACGGTGGCGTACATTCGGTGAATGGACTTGAAAAAGATTGCTGTTGATTCCAATTTTCAAAAGAAAATTTTTGTTCAGCGAAAGCCCGAAACCGTTGACCACTTGGAGGACAACATTCGCCGCGTTATAACCGATATACGGCCACAAATGTTATTAAAAGTAATCGAAAATTGGACGAAAATTGGAGATTAGAATAAGTCCGAGCCAGCCGTGGCGGTCATATGCCAGAAATCATATTTAAATTATAATGCCAGAAGATTATCTTTCGAATAAAGTAAATTTCATGTCAATTTAAAAAATTATCTTTCTTTTATTTCATTTATTATTTCTATACCTCTAAAAAAAACACCCTTTATAATCTAACGGTCTCTGTGATCACTTCAGCACGCTATCTCACCACAGCTTGGGGTTTCAACGAGGCTTATGGTTTCACAGAGATATGATACTTTAAGCCCACACAAATATTTACAGGTCGTCTTAACCAACTAAGAGGTTTTCTCAACTGGTCCTCATGCTCTCCTGATTTGACATTGTGCGAATTTATCCTGTGAGGCTACTTGGAGTTTATTGTTTATGAGAACAGGGCCCTCTACCGGTGGACAGACTTCGGACACCCAGAGTTTTTTTTTTATTTTTTGCGAAGCTCGTTGAATATTTTTCATAGTTTTAATGGCAATTTATAAACAGGGATTTATCAACTCTTGTCGTTTTAATAATAATTTTTATAAGATGAGCAATACCTATACCATGTATATACAAATAAATTTTGAAACTAAGTTCTTAAGATTCCAGCAACTCGATCGGGTTAGCAGCAACACCCTATATGCTTCAGCTTATGGTAAACAGGTTTGAAAAATAAGAATACTGTCACCAATGTAATCTTTTTATGAACACGGCAAAATCAAAAATCATAGTATCTCAAAACAAAAGTGGTTGATACTCAAGTGATGAAATATTTAAATTAGGCCCGGTCCAGCTTGAGATGGTTAAAGAGTATCGTTACCTAGGAGTTACTCTTGAACCTCCAAAACAAGTTAAAAGACTCAAAAAAAGCCTTAAGCTGCTCGTAGAAAAGTGAAATCGGCCAAAAAGATGAGCTATTTTATTCCAAATATATGTATTTAAAATTTTGCAAAGTATTTCCAAGATCCGTTATATGCTATACGCATGCAACGTATGCGGTTACGAAGAACACAAAGAAATGGATACAAAAAGCTGCTGTAAGATATTTTCTGAGGCACATTTCTTTACACTGCTGGCTATCATACCAACATTTAATGCTTCATTTCTACGGTAATCCACTCTCAGACTCCATTTCAAATACGAAAAATAATTTATAGATAGCTATTCCTGATTATCGTCTTCCAAAGACAGCCCTTCGACAACTTATTGCCAGAAGAGATATAACAATCGATTAAGTAAAAAACTCGAAATTTCTTTTTACTGGAAATAAGTAGGTACTATAGTAGATGCCTCATAGAACGAGCAAGTAAAAATCTAATTTAATTTTAAGAAAAAAAAATATCCTTAAACTCGACATTCGAAACCGCCAGGTTAGAATTGCGATACTAATTAATACCAAACTCTCGTTGCTTTAAGGCTGGACAAAAAAAAATCTGACCATTTAAAATGCAAACTATTGACTTTATCCAGCAAATCAGCCAGAGACTTTCCGTGTGTATAAACAACTAAAAACGAAAGATCTGCCTTTGCTTACTGATAATAATAATTATAATTTATAACCCAGCAATAATTAATTTCCTCTAACATGCGAACGAACCATGAATTATGGCACCATAACAAATAAAAATATGCAAATATTGCATGAGACCCCGCAGAGTGCAGTGGCAGTCTGTAAAGTCAAAGTTTATTTTGTTTTTCAAACCAGGCTTGCCAGATATTTACGATGGTACCTAAAACATATTTTCTCTAATTTCCTTATATACCTACATCCATGCACTCATATTGTCGCAAAATTTTAGAAGATTTAGTAAAGTGTGAAATCATTTTTAATATGATACTAGGTTAAAAAGAGGATTTTGCTAATTTTAAACGAATCTAATATGTTACTATCTCTTAACATTTTACTAAAGATAAAATCGCCAGATTGCTGTTTTATCTTTTTAACATATTACTTAATCCATATGTCACTTTGACATACAAAAACTTTAAAAAGGTATGTTTGCTTACTTTTTTGCACGAAATGTCACTGTTTTAGACGCGTTCAGCTTGAGTTTCGTTAGAAAATATAGGTTTAGTATGATATGATATAAATAAGAACATTTTAGTAAAGAGCTTTAAGGTTAGTAAAGTGTTAACTAGTACCATGATAAAACCTTAACATGAGGCTGTTTTAAATTTTGCGCCATTGTTTTTTGTAAGACTTTGAATTTTCCAAGTAGCCTGCCAAGAAATCTGAGACCTTTTTGTTTTCCTAATGAAGGAGACTTAATTTTTATTAAGAAAAAACCGTTGAATGACTAAAATAAAAAAGTAGAGAGTTTTTAAGTTCATGTTGAGATATTTACATAATGTATGTCAATTTTTCCCACTTAAGGAATTTTAGATATATGGCAACCCTGATTACAACAACGCACAAACGAGCAGCGAATTGTTCTAAAGTCCTTATACTGCAGTGACCATATAAATACCAACTTATACCTATCGTAATTTTAAGTAACTAGTTCACACGCCAACATGGGCGTTCTCAAGTTCCAATCACTACATCGCGAACCCACATAACAATATACCTACTAAAGGGTCTTAAAGGACAAAAACAAAAACGAAATGATTTTCAAATTAATCAATAAAAACTTAATTGCATTGTACTAGATTTAACTTCTTTAAATATTATGACACATCATTTCTCTAATTTACTGCCGCTCGACAATATAACTTTTTTGAAGGGAATAAATAATATTGCATTTCCGCGTGTAAAACGGAATCTTGACTCCGACTCCTGAACCCCGTCCCCGTCCCCGTCCTGGTCCTGGTCCCGGTGCGGGGGTAGATTAAATGGCGACAGTAAAATTCTATTTATTGCACTGAATGCAGCCATTTATTCCCTTCGAAATGTTTATTTTGTTTGTTTGTTATTTTTTTCTTTATTTTTTATTGGGATATTCAATTCAAATGACTCAATGTTGGTTGTTCGTATACAATAAAACCACGTTGTAACAATAAAAAGATATTCGAGGGTGGGTTGAAGCATGGGGCAGGGAAAACAATAAAGTGAACAAGCCGCCATTTGTCAAAGGAACGTCAGCACTCTGGGGCTTGTGTGTGCAAAAGGTACAAACAAATTCACGGAAGGGAGTTACTTTTTTGTGCAATTTCGTTTATACCCTACCCCACACTCGTTCCAATTCGAAATTGATAAAGTACAGAGAGCAGTACCTACCTATATACACAAATGAATCGGCAGAATAATGCTTGGTGGGTATTTCTAGCAAAGACAGTTTAGGAACGGATATTCAAGTTTTTTTTTTTTTTTTTTTTTGTTAAGGGTTCAATTTTTGTTTAGTGTGTGCATGTTTGCATAAAGAAAATAACACACAGTTTATATTAATGAAATGATGCATCATCCCTAACAGCTATTTTCTAAAACACTGCGAGCCCCGGGTTAGAATGTTTCAGAAAAAAATTGTAAGATCTCGCGTAAAATGTAGGTCGTTGCCGTGACATAACACATATGGGCATGGGACATAAAGCCATATTACGAAATAGGGCTTTATTTTTCCCATAACACTTTCGCAAATTTACATAGGATCGTATAGAGTCCAGCCAGTATGTACAAAAAAGTGCTCAAGTAAAAAAAAAATAATTTTTGTTGTAATTTATCAACAGCCGTGTTCCTTTGGGGGTGGTGAAGTACTCATTAGTAGGTACTTTGCTAGCCATTTTGAACGGATCGCACAAAATTGGTTTTCCTACAAACCTCATCTACTCGCAATGAGGGCACGAGTAGTTGGTAGTACTAGATTATTGTTTGAATCTAGTCATGAGTAGTTCGCCACCTCCAAATCAACACGGCTATAATTGTTAAAGTGATCAAAATGCTCCAAAGTGTTTAGATTTTCTTCTGTAATGTAAGAAATTTGTCTCCCCTTCCGATCTGGTTGGAATCTACAAAGCTTTTATCCGACCAAAGCTTGAGTCCAACTCTCCCATCGGTGCAGGTGCTCCTATAACTCATTTAAATCTCTTGGATAGAATTAAACATTGAATGATAGATCATAAAATTATAACAGTAATACAACTCTGCCACAGTGTTTCATGCCTTCCTTTATTTTTTACGTAGCTTTTTCTACAAACAGTGTTATAGTGAAATTGGCAGTTGCATTCCACCCATAAAACAATTCAACGTCTAGTACTCGCACTCTTACGAATGCTGACCATTTAACTATTGAGCTTTACTTTAGATGTACCTACTGCCAAGTAGGTACTAGGTATATAGAGATTCTTTCTTAAGCCGTACTACACGAATGTCGAATGCTGTACCTGGATCCATTTCTAGCTCTCTCACCAATGTACATCAGTATTGCTATCTCCTTAAAAATCAGTCCTTATTTTCTTAACGTTTGCACTGTTTAAACATTATAAGAGTATAGTAAAAACGTCTTTAGTGCGCGCAAAGTTATAAAAAGGGCATTATTATTAACGAGACTATAGAAAAATGAAAATTTATATTTATTTATTTACATCTACAAGCAATTTTCAGTTAACAGATTATGGCTTATAACTAAAATAATAATGAGTTTTATATATTTATATATACTGTCACTATTGAAGCTGTCATTTTTTGACATTTGCCAAGTAGAAATTACGCCATTAATACAAATGGAACGATACACGCTTCAACAACGCATTGAAATTATTAAAATTCACTATAAAAATGGTGAAAATTTGGCAGAGACGGTTCGTAAAACTAAAACATTTTTGGGTCGTCGTGAAGCACCTTGTCGGACCGCAATACAGAAATTGGTGGACAAATTCGAGCTGTTGGGACAAGTTAGTGATGTGAAGAATAAAACCCGTGCACGTCGCTCAAGAACAACTGACAATATTGCTGTTGTAGCCCAAAGTGTTGAAGAAAACCCAAGTTTGTCCATTCCTCGTCGTTCTTTGGAATTAGGCATTCCACAAACGTCATTACACCGTATTTTGCATAAAGACTTGGGTCTTAAGGCTTATAAAGTTCAGTTAACACAAGAACTCAAGCCGGCTGATCATCACCAACGTCGTGTCTTTGCTGATTGGGTCCTTGAAATGCATGAAAATGATCCGGAATTTCATCGAAAAATCATCTTGACTGATGAGGCCCATTTCCACCTCGGAGGCTACGTCAACAAGCAAAACTGTCGCATCTGGGGCTCGGAAAACCCAAGAGTTATTGTTGAAAAGCCTCTCCATCCTCATAGCGTGACTGTTTGGTGCGGTTTATGGTCCGGCGGGGTCATTGGACCTTACTTTTTCGAAAATGAGGCTGGAGCAACAGTTACGGTCAATGGATTGCGCTATCGAGAGATGATTAATGATTTTTTTATGGCCAGAATTGGATGGTATTGATCTGGACAACGTTTACTTTCAACAGGACGGCGCTACGTGCCACACAAGCAATGAAACCATCGATCTTTTACGGGAAAATTTTCCGGACCGTGTTATCTCTCGAAGAGGTGATCACAATTGGCCACCGAGATCTTGTGATTTAACACCTTGCGACTTCTTCCTTTGGGGCCACGTGAAAGATAAGGTCTACGCCAACAGCCCAGCGGCGATTCAAGACCTCAAAGATGGAATTCGTGAGGCTATCGAGGACATAGGGCAGCCACTTTGCGATTTGGTTATGGAAAATTTCATGTAAAGGATATGGTCCTGTAAGCGTGGTCGTGGCGGCCATTTGGCTGATGTTGTGTTCCATACGGCATACCTTCCTCTTTATAATGAAATAAACATCCGGTCATTTATCTCAAAAAATGCCATTTTTCTTTGAATATCAAAATAACACCTCTTATTGGAAAACCCTTTACAATTAAAAAATAAATAGAAGTAAAACACTAGCTTTAAGGGAATCCCTTGAACAACTAAAAATCAATATATTGGCAAACTTCATTGAAATTGTTTCTAGCTCTAGAAACTGGCTAATTACAACCTATGAAATTGCTCGAAAAGCAAGTCCATGGAACAAAAAGATCTTATCAGTGCGTATAATGGTATTATCGAAAGTAGGTGGGGCATCTAAAGTGGTAACATAGCACAACCCTCACAAGCATCACATCATGAATGCTTCGTCTTGATTCTAGAGACTTAATTCCAAGCAATAGGTATCTCTTGCTCTATAATCAGGAGAAAATCTAAAATTCATTTTAAAGAATATACATTTTGTGAAACGCCTTTGGACTTTTTCAATTCGGTTAGACTAAGACTTAAAAGACGGATTCCATATAACATCTGCGTATTCAAGTATTGACCTGACAAGAGGTTTGTATAAAGTTATAATAAAACGTAAGGGTCACAAAAATCAATGCAATTACGCTTTATGAAGCCTACAAGTGAATTTGCTCTACCCACAATGTAGTCAATATGGCTTTTAAAAGAAAAACTTGAATCAATCATAATGCCAAGGTCTTTGATTTTTAACACTTGAGCAAGTGAGTTAGACTCAATCAAATAGTTAAAGTCAATGTGACTTTTAGATTTAGAGAATGAGATCACATTACATTTTTTTATATTCAACTTTAAGCTATTATTACAACACCATTCCGCAATACGGTTAATATCTGATTGTACGAGGTAGCAATCTTCAACACTTTTTATCTTCAAAAATAATTTAAAGGCATATAAAAGACACTTGGAGTGTTCAACAGCTAAGGCGATATCATTTAAAAAAATGTTAAAAAGAAGAGGGCCCAAATGACTACCTTATGGGACACCATCAGAGGTACATTCAATAGAACTTGAAAAAGAACTATCGATTATCACTTTTTGAGACCTGCCAGTGAGGTAAGATGAAATCCAACACAGAAACTTAGAGTGGTAACCAAATATTTCCAGTTTTTGCAACAGAGTGCTGTGGTTCACAGAATCAAACGCTTTGCTAAAATCTGACACCTATACTCTAAAGAATTAATAACGTATCTGGTAAAAAGAGTCATATTGGTAGTAGTGGATCGTCCAGATATAAAGCCGTGTTGCAGTTCAGAAATAGATTCTTTAGTTAAGAATTTTATTTTATATTTTACAATACTCTCGAACAATTTAGGAATTGCTGAGAGCTTAGAGATACCTCTATAATTTTTGATCATATTCTTAGACCCAGATTTATGAATCGGCATAAGGTAAGAAATCTTCGATATGTTAAGAAAGACTCTTTCGGATAGAGTTTTATTAAAGATGTAAACCAGAGGACGGCAAAGTGATGAAGCACAACCTTTGAGAAATCAGCTCCGGAGTTTAATTTAGGTTTAAGTGATTTAAGTCCTAAAGGCACTTCACAACTACTTAACTTTAATTCGCCAATATCAACCTTACTTGCTATATTTGGATTACATGGAAAGTTACTCATAATGGGAGTTGAGTAAACAGATTGGATTTTTATAAGACATATTTTTGGGAAATCCATTAGATTTTCTCTTCGTATTAACAAAGGAACAGAAGGAGTTACAATTGTTCTTAATATTACTATCTATATTCATGATATAACCCTTGTGAAGGAACTTATTAAGTGTGAAAAAATCTGTACGCAATTTACTAAAATAAGCATAGTCCAACTCATTTTGTGAGTGCTTATAATTATTTACGTTTCGAGTTATTTAAATAAGATAACTGCTTATTGTACCGCGGACGCTTTGGTTGATTATTTGATTTTGGTTTGCAAGGATGAGGTATAAAATTAGAAAAACTTTCAAAAATGATTGAAAAAAATCGAAAATACATATTTTCAAGATTTAAATTTAAAAATTCATTGGATCAATTAAAAGTACTTAAAAAATTATTAAGTTCAATAAAATGTGTCTTGTTAAAATTATAGCTTATTGAATGATGATTAAAATCTACACTAGAAAATATAGATATACATTTCAATTTCAATAAATAATTCTTCATGATGAATGGATTCATTTAAGAGTGAAAAAGGAACATTTGAATCTTTAGAATTTAGCAAATATTATTAATAAATTCAATATTCAGAACATGTTTTTCATATAATTCTACAGTGCTTCTCGGAGAAATATAACTTACTATAGAGAACAATCAGTAGCGCACACAGGATTTTTTTTTGGGGGGGTGGGGGGGGGGGGGCTCAGTCAATCCATCCACCACATCTTCAGGGATTATATCGATTTCTTTGTGAATATTCAAAAAAGCTAATCAGACACGTTTTTAACCGTCCCAAAGTGGAAAACAAACATTCTGGCTCTGATGACGTCACTGCTAAAAAGAAGCTAAAAAATATTTTGGCATAATTACTTCGGTTTCAGCCTTCCACATTTGTTTCAATAGTCTAAATATTAAAAAAAAAAAAACCTTTTTGAGAACAATGCGTATTATATATAACCGCTTACCACTGCTGTTTTCGAAGAATAAAACTTTATTTTCAAATATTCCGAAATGACAAAAGTCGTCTTTTATCGACTCGATTTAAACAACAGTAGTGGGACAATGTTATTCATATTTAAATATATTCATGGAATATCTTTTTTTCTTTAAGTGATCTTATAGTTATGTTTTATATTATAACTAGCTGGCCCGCCTGGCTTCGCGCGGGTGAACAAACCTAAGCTTCGCATACAAATTACAAAAGAAAATATAAATAAATATTTAAGCTAATTTTTGTAATCGAATACGTACTACTTTATGGGTTTTAACCTACTTCACGTTATAAATTTGAATCGGCTTATTATGTAAAAACAAGAACCTCTAAATTCAACCTTTATAACTTTCCCAACCGAGGTAGAATTTTTGTAATCAAAAACCACTTTTTTTGTTTTTATCCTATATGCCAATTTAATGAAACAAATCTTTGCGGCCATCCAATAAAAAATAACCTTTCAAACACCAAAAGAATTTCTTAAATCAGATAATTTTTTTTTATTTGGGTATGCCCCATTTCAGCCTATAAATAGTAAATTTAGAAAAAAAAATATTCCTAAAGCCATTTCCTAACTGCCTACAGCACCACCTGTTGAATACTTACTTACTTACTTAGGTCCTCAGACCTGTTTAGTCCGTGGGGGACCCCTAGTGGGGCATAGGGCCTCGACTACGCCTACGCGCCATGGTGTGCGGTTTCCAGAGATGTGTTTCAGCTCCCTCCAACTCTTGCTCTGTTGAATGGTCATTGAATTAAACTGAAAAAGAAAATGTACACCTACAGCGCCACCTGGTGAGAATTACCGACTTTTCTTTTCTTCTTAACCTTTGAAGAGCAATTAAGAACAAACCCTCAAAAGGAAGTATCCAATTTGGTCCAGTCGTTTTCAAGTTTTAAGCATCCGAACCCACCACGATTCATTTTTATAAAGGGTTTTTCAACAGGGACGCTACAAAAGTAGAGCAACAGGGACAGCAAACGACGCCATATTTCTTGCCGCTCTTTTGACATTTCTCTTCAGTAAGGTTTGTCATTTCATGATGAAAAGATATACGAGCCAACAACGAGTCGAAATTATTTAAATTTAGTAACGAAATTCGGAGTCAGTGGCCTCAACGTTAAGAGCGCTACGTCCAATTTATGGTCGTCATAATCGTCCTAGCAGATCAACGATTGAGCGTCTAGTGGAAAAATTTGAATCCACAGGCACAGTACAAAATGTTCCCGTGCCAGTGAGACAAAGAAGTGCCCGTAGTGTCGAGAATATTGCTGCCGCTGAGGCCTCAGTTGCAGAAAGCCCAAATGTGTCTCTCACACGTCCTTCTCAAGCGTTGGGCATCTCTATGACGTCGTTGTGGTGAATTTTGCGAAAAGATCTTGGCCTACATCCTTACAAGATTAAATTGACGCAAGAACTGAAGCCGCTTGACCACCAGAAGCGTCGTATGTTCGTGAATTGGGCTGAGCAACAACTTGAAAATGATTCGGATTTTCATCGAAAAATCATCTTCAGCGATGAGGCTCATTTCTGGGTGAATGGCTTCGTCAATCAACAAAATATGCGGTATTGGTCAGGCAGCAATCCACACGTACTCCATGAGTCATCATTGCATCCCGAAAAAATTACGGTTTGGTGTGTGTCGATAGTTCAGCTAGTAGAGAAAAATATGGACAGTAAAAGCATTTTTACCCATTTATCTTTTGTGTTCTTAAGGAGTTCATCGAAATCCAGTGACAAAAAAAGGAAACTTATCAGTTTCATTTTAAGAATAATAATAACAATTGATGACATATTAATATTAAAAAACATGAAAACTACTCAGTGTTTTAAGTAGAGCTAGATTTTGAAGTTATTATTCATATCCACACTCATAATCATGTACTGCATCGCTCCACTTTACGACACAGCGTGGTTTATGGGCCGGCGGCGTCATTGGGCCGTACTTCTTCCGTGATGATCAAGACCGGCACGTTAGTGTGAATGAATGGGTCGCAACCTTTCAATGATAACCGAATATTTTTGGCGCCAATTGGATGATATGGACTTGGAGGACATGTGGTTCCAACAGGACGGCCGGCGCCACAAGCCACACAGCGAATGTCACAATCAATTTATTGGCAACCAAGTTTGGAGAACATGTTATCTCACGAAATCGCCAGTCGCTTGGCCGCCTCGGTCGTGCGATTTGACGCAGTTAGACTATTTCCTGTGGGGCTACGTCAAGTCTATGGTCTTTGCCAACAAGCCAGCGACGATTGATGAACTTCGTACGAATATCGAACGTGAAATTGCAGCAGTATCGGCCGATTCATGCTTGAATACCGTCGAAAATTGGGTCCAGCGTCTGGACTTCTGCAAGCGTGCCCGTGGTGGCCATGCAAAAGAAGTCAGGTTCCATATATAATGGCATCAAACATACTTTCACAGGAATAAAGAATTTCGTTGTTATCCAAAACTGTTTTTGTTTTATTAAAAAAAACTTTTGTAGCGCTTTTATTGAAAAACCCGATATATATAGATTTAAAGTAGCGCAAGTAAGCTAATACAATAAAAAAAAATACGAATTTTTATTGGGGCGTATTCATAGTGGTTTGCTAAACTCAGGTTTAACTTAACTACAGTTTAAATAAGATCAATTAAAACAAGTTCTTCCAATTCCATTTCTGTATTTAAAAATAGAAGTTAAATAACTTATATTGGTCAATTGACCAAAATTAAAATTGAAGGTTTAGGTTTAACTAAGCAATAGTTTAAAATGACTATAGCCGTTTTATTGATGATTTTTATAGGATAATCCATATACAGTCGACTCTCCCTGAGTCGTACTCTCCCTAAGTCGAATTTCTCTCTAACTCGTACTTTTTAGCCATATTTTAACATTCCCATACAAAAACCATTCCCTAAGTCGAACTCCCCCTAAGTAGAACCTCTCTCTAACTCAAACACATTCTCTTGATTACTGGCATTTTTTTTCACCCCTTAAGTCGAACTTTGTTTAGCAGAAAACAAAATAAAAAACATTACCCCTTCGGAATTTGTATTTCGATATATTTATAGAGTCGTTAGGGGTAAGTGTACGCACTTTCAACTTTGAAACATGATTCCAAGCTACATATAGAAGATATAATACAGGGCTTTATTAAATAACAAAGCTGCATATTTGGTTATTAATTAAAAAAAGTAAAACTATATATTTTTTTCAATTTACTTACATTATATTTGAAAAAAACCAAAGCAAGTCAGATTGCGCACACTTGCCCCTACTTAGGGGTAAGTGAACGCATGATTTGGGGTAAGTGTGCGAACGTCCAACATTTTTCGGTTTTTACTAAGACACTTATAAATACAAAGTTTTATTATAAGTACCTAACTTTTTTATTTAAAAAATAAATGGTTTAGCCTTATCAATTTGGCATTGTGTCACAACCTTTTTTCAGGATTTTTCCTTACATTATGTTCGAGGCATCTGGAAAAAAAGAATAATAAAAAACATCATGGGAACATTAAATGTATTTATTTTGAATACACAATGAGTTTGTTTTTAATTACATCAATTAAAAATTCGATTCTTACACCCGAATACACGCTTACTATATTCCTACGCATGCGCACACTTGCCCCAAAAGTTTTGCGCACACTTACCCCCAACGCACTTTTTTCAATATTTTGTTTATTTTGAACAAATTAACACGAAATCTAGTAAAATTTTCACACTAATACAATCTGTATATAATATATTCAATAAATAATTAGCACTCAATATGTTATAATAAAATCACTGAACGATAACACGTTTTTAAAATTGAGAAATATTTTAGTAAAACTAACCTTTTTTTTTGTTTCGCTTTCCTTCAAAAAATAAACAAAACCAAAGCACAGCACCCGCTGACCCAAGCAAAGGACAGATACCTACTGAATTGTGCGTTTACAGATACTTAATATTTATTGTCATTTTCGAGAAATTAACTGTGCGTACACTTCCCCGCTGCGCACACTTACCCCAAACGACTCTATATATGTAACTACGAACCATCAAAAACCTAACCTACACTCTTCAATACCTTATGCATCACATCAAGAACATAAGATCCTGATGCCCTCTATCGGGATCACGTTTCATGAACCAAAAGTTTAGTTTTTGCTTTGTAAATGGTTAGGAATTGTGAACTGTAGTGTAAAGAAACAAGACAACGAATAAATGAAAAATAAATAAACGCAGGGAAAAAAGAGATAGGCATACAACACAGTTGTCGCTAAGATCCGTATTTTGTTATTTTCATGAGATGATCTATATGGATCATCGGCGATAATAAAATACGGCTTATGAATACGGCCGGCCCATTACCTTTATAATAGGTATTAAAAGAGTATTAGAAGATTGTCAACCTCTGATTCAAGTAGAGGTTTAGTATGTTAATGTATGCAATGTTTTCAGGCGGTGGCATTTCATTTCGTTTATCGTTTTTTTCAAATTGAAAAATAAAGAAAAAATGAAATGTTTGAAATCGATTTGGGTCTTTTCCCTGATTGCAAATTATTGAACTTTATTTTAAGTTTCTGTGAATACTGAGATTCGTATGAAATGTCAAACAAAATAAAGGTTACGTGTTGTATGAGCTAGTGATTTCATTACAATATCCATACCTAGTTCTCTTAAAATTAAAATTGAAGAACATTGTTTAAACTAAAATTTGAACGAAAGAATAATAAAAACTATTCTCCGATATGCTTGGAAATCTTAGCATAGTATTTCATTTTGCTTGTTGGGGGCTCTAGCCCCCTGAGCCCCCCCTGGGTACGCCACTGAGAACAATGAAACATTGGAGTGGTATACAAATTAATGGAAACACAGATTTCCTCAATATTAGAGTGAGGCAAGGTAACTTCTTTACAATTAAATGTAGAACGAACAGCAACAATTATTCCACTACCACACTCTATTGCGGACTTACATCTGTCAAGTCTGTAGACGTTGAATAAACGAGAATCAAAAAGCTCAGATGAAGATATTTCGGGATGTAACCAAGTTTCAACAATATTAATTACATCATAATCCAGGTGACTTGAATTGTTAAATAAATTTGATACTTTTGTACGAATGCCACTAGCATTATGAAAGTATACATTAAGTGATGTTTTTTTTAATTTTTTTTTATGTTGAACATTACGGCAAGACGGTTCGGCTGTAGAATAATGCTTGAAGACATCAATGAGTCCTCAGATCTTGCAAGTTTTTTTGGCTTGAACGAGAAAGGGCGAATCTTGACTCCATTTGGCCAAAAAGCATCAACATAGACTTTCTTGGACGATTCGTAGGAAACACCAATCTTGAAATTAACAAATTTTAGCTTACGATCATCATTCAATTTAATAAATTTATAGAGATATATGAATTCAGCGCAGTTATATTATCATTAAGAAAAGAATTAATGTGATTCAATTTAGCAAGGCATTGAATTGGAGAATTGTTTTTGCAATAATCACATTTGAAGAGAATATTATTATTGGTAGCAATCAATAAATATTCACTTTTTTTCAGTTTTGCACATTTAATGTGTACAATTCTGCCACAAAAACTGCATACAACAGATTCGTCAGCTAATAACTTAGTACAATCAGAGCAATTAACACTTGAATTAGCAATTTAAGAAAAACAAACCGTATTCGAAGGCACAGAGTCTATGACTGTTACAGTTACAGTTATATAACAGTTTATCGCCATTTAAAGTGGATAGATAATTGGGTGCCCAAAGTTTGTCAACCGGCAGAAGACCCTGACTCTAAATAGAATTTTTTTTTATTAACAAAACCGTAATAAATTTGCATGTCTACATCTTTTTTATAAATTTAACGAAGTGTGCAAATAATACCTATACTCCATTTTATTTCCAAGATTTTAAGTTTCTATAGGTTTCTATGAAAATTCCAAACAGCTTTGCATGACAAAAAATGATTAAAAGGCTGCTCGAAAGCCACGAAAAATCCGCTTTCTTCAAATCGAACAACTTGCACAATCAATGAAATTCTATCCGAACGAAGCTATTCGAAGTCAATCATCATTCAAGGATTAGGTGAAGTATAGTGCTGGAGCTGGTATATAGCTAGTATAAGTCAATATGGTGTATAACCGACTGTCGTATTGAGTGACGCCAGATTAAATCACATAACGACACACGCGGTAAAGTGAAATCAATTTCTACTATCGTCGCCGTAGCGTAGTCGTCGTCAACTACAGGGGCCTTATGACGTAAATCGAATACGAGGAAGGTATAGGCACACCTATCCCTCCTCTGTTATAACTTGGTATACTCAATGATGTTCATTGAACGTTACGTTACCGTTATGAAAATCCTTTCAAATGTTGCTATCTATGCAATGAATGCATTCGCGGGATAAATGGCTTCTTCATGCATTTGGCTCTATACTTGTGTGTAAAATTCAATATATTGGCATTTTTCTAGTGTGGTGTGACGTGTGAGGACAGGGGACAGATGTCAACGATTCTTATTTTGGTTATTTGAAATTTGTTTGGTTAACTTACTTTGAGTATTTTGTTTTCGGTATTTTGTTTTCAAAAGTTTGGCTATAGCTCGAAGCTTTTAGCACATTTAGAGCAAAGGTAAAATATTTTCATCAACTTTTGATTTTTTATTTGGTTATAACTAACCTATTTTGATTGAATTGGAAGTGGAAAGGATACAGGGAAGTAGTTGTTCCTACACTACACATACCCTTCTATGGCTCCAGGATTTTAATGCGACAGCGTGGGACCGCTTTTATTTGTTTTAATTTGAAAAAGTGTTTAATTTGTAAATAAAAATCGTGATTTCAATCAGATTTGAATAAAGTGGTCGTTATGATTTGTTTGGCTCTTTTATCTTTGGATAGCCTTCAGGCTGTTTCACATGAATAAAAATTAACTTTACATTTTTTTTTTTATATTTGGTTTTTCATACGCTATAGTCGCTGTTGGGTATTTTAGGGTTGTAGCCCATGGTGAGATGGTAAGTGTGTAGGTGTAGGACTTTCACGCCGCCGTTGGTCGTGCAATCGAATCCTAGCCCCTGCCACCTAAAAACAGAAATCTTACTTCACAGGTACCGCCTCTTGCGAGGAATTGACAAATCCTCGAAGAGTATATTGGTTCATCGTCTAAAGTATTTTATAATGTTAATCGTGCGGGGGGTACTTTTTTGTCGAATCAAAATATAATAAAAACAAACTCGACACAACCGACACGAGCAAATTGTAAACGTTTTAAATGAGAGGAAATGAGGAGAAGTTGGACTGTCAAAGTCAAGGCGATTTCAGCGAATTAAAATTGCTATACAGTCAGCAAAAACAAGTGCTGCCACTGCGGCTAATAAAAGGTATTTTTTTTAGACGTGTGGTTTTCAAGAAAAAATAAAACACATGTAATATAATGTTATGGCCAAGAATTTAGCTTTATTATAAAGCCATCAGCCGAATAGGGGGAATAACATGTAGCATACGAAAACATGCACGTGCCGTTCGGACTGGTGGAAGTGTGATCATAGCCTCTTCGCGGCGGCCGCTAGAAACAAGCCTTTAAAAAGGTTTGGCTAATATGATCAGGCTGGTTCCACAGGTTGGCAACAGGTTAATTCCCTGTTCCGTAAAACAAGAAGAATTACGAGACCAGCAACAAGCCTCGGAAACGGACTGATCTCACGACGACAACCCACGCAAAGAAAACGGAATAACGATTTACGAATTTTCTTATGGAACGTACGATCGCTCTATAGAGCTCGAGCTGCTCAGCAGCTAGCCGATGCCCTGTCAAAATATAAAGCTGACATAACAGCACTTCAAGAAATAAGATGGAAGAAGAAAGATTATGACTTATACTACAGCTGTCATACAAAACACCATGTGCTCGGGGTAGGCTTCCTAGTCGGCGAAAAAATGAAGTCTGCCATCATCGGCTTTAACGCTATAAGCAAAAGGCTATGCACCCTTCGCGTGCGAGGCAAATTTAAGAACATCAGCCTCATTAACGTTCACGGACCTACGGAGGAGTCCTCAGACGAAGAAAAAGAGACTTACTACGAACAAGTCGAGAGGGCCCTCAATGCCTGTCCAAGGTATGACGTAAAAATCATCCTTGGGGATTTGAATGCAAAAATAGGTCGGGAGCCGGTATTCAGGCATTACGCAGGCACCCATAGTTTGCATGAGAACACTAATGACAATGGACTTCGAGTCTTAGAATTGGCAGCATCGAAAAACATGGTCGTTGCGAGTACCAGGTTCCCGCGTAAAGATATCTACAAAGCCACCTGGGTATCACCTGATGGAGTCACTCGTAACCAAATTGACCACGTGTTGATAGACCGTCGCCACTACTCGAACTTGATGACGGTACGAACGTACCGAGGTGCCAATATCGACTCGGATCACTATCTTGTTGGTATGGTTTTCCGAGGGCGGATTGCCTTGCGAAGACGTATTGCATCCGCCGATCAGGTTCGAATCAACACGGCTGCTCTGCGCAATGAAAACACCAGTAACACCTTTGGTAATGCGTTAGGACTCGCCCTAGAACTGGGTAGAGTAAGTCCTGGAGCCAGTTTGCTGGGCGTAGATGAGAAGTGGACACGCCTTAAGAATACTGTCATTAGTACTGCCAACTCCATCTTAGGCAGCAGTCGTAGAAATCGGAACGACTGGTTTGATGATGAATGCAAGCTAGCGACTGAACGTAAGAATGTTGCGTACCGAGCAATGCAACAATCTCATAGAACGCGGGCACGCGAAGACGAATATAAAGAGCTCAGAAGAATTGAAAAACGGCTTCACAGACAGAAAAAATCAGCCTGGGAGAAGAACATAATCTGTGAAATAGAGAAAAGCCGAGAGCGAGGTCCGCACCAGGCGCGGAAGTTCTACCAATCCGTCCGAAACATGACGCAGTACACACCACGCTGCACATACTGCAAGGACGGAGAGGGAAATCCGATCACCGATCCTCAAAGCATACTGGAGCGATGGGAAGTGTACTTCAATGAATTGCTAAATGGTCAGCTCACTGCAGAAGTGGAGGCTCCACTACTTCAAGAAGAGTACCCTATGTTGCCGCCACCAAGCATAGAAGAGGTTGAGAAGGCTATAGGCCGGCTAAAGAAAAACAAAGCCCCGGGAGCCGATGGTATACCAGCCGAACTATTTCAACACGGTGGGCCAGCTTTACGTCAAGCAATTCATGAGATTATAGTGCACGTGTGGGAGCATGAAGAAATTCCAGAAGACTGGCGAAAAGGTATCATTTGCCCCATACATAAGAAGGGAGATGTCACAACGTGCAGCAATTATAGAGGTATCACGTTGTTGAGTACCGCCTATAAGATACTCTCCTCTATCCTCCAAGACCGGATAACCCCATACGCTAAAACCATCATCGGACAATATCAGTGCGGTTTCATTCCAGGCAAATCAACAACTGATCAGATCTTTACCCTTAGGCAGGCGATGGAAAAATGTCTAGAATTTAACATCCCAACATACCACCTGTTTATAGACTTTAAGGCCGCCTACGATAGCATAGCCAGGGTAGAACTTTACAAAGCCATGAGAGAATTCGGCATCCCAAATAAATTGACACGACTATGTAGGTTGACCATGACCAACGTAACAAGCCAAGTAAAAATAGCCGGATTGCTATCCAAACCAATCAACATCTTTAATGGACTCCGACAAGGGGATGGTTTGGCCTGCCTCCTCTTCAACCTGGCGTTGGAGAAAGCAATCCGTGACTCTGGCACGGCAACAAGAGGGACCATCGTCAACAGGTCCAGCCAGATACTGGCTTACGCAGACGACATCGACATCATCGGAAGAACTGAGCAAGCTGTACATGATTCCTTCATCCAGATCGAGCAGGCGGCACAAAATCTGGGGCTGCACATTAGTGAAGGTAAAACAAAGTACATGGTGGCGTCGAATGCGAGAGGAACAGTTGGTCAAACAATCAAGGTAGCGGAGCACGAATTTGAAGTGGTGCAATCCTTTAAATACCTTGGGTCAATAGTAGCAGCCGATAACAATATAGAAGAAGAAATACGCGGGCGGCTTCTCAAATCCAACAGAGCCTACTATAGTCTGTCAAAGCTCTTCAAATCCAGAAATCTCACCATAACTTCAAAACTGCTGCTGTACAGGACCATGGTCCTGCCAGTACTCACATATGGATCCGAGACTTGGGTGCTTAGCAAAAGGCACTCCGACCTCTTAGCCGCGTTCGAGAGAAAAGTCTTAAGGAGAATTGTTGGCCCCATATGTGAGGAAGGACGATTCCGGAGACGGTACAATCATGAATTGTACGCAATCTACCTTGAAGCAGATATAATGACAAAAATTAAGCTCGGTAGACTCCGGTGGGCAGGGCACCTAGCTCGCATGAGCGAAGAGGAACCTGCTCGGAAAGTTCTTTGTGGTACATTCTGTGGTAGACAACAGCGTGGTAGACCATGCTTGCGCTGGAGAGATGGCGTAGACCAGGACGCCCGGAGCCTTGGGGTGCGCAACTGGATGGCGGCGGCTCGAGATCGGGATGGGTGGAGAGACTTGTTGAAGGAGGCCAGGACCGGACCCCGGTTGTCGAGCCGACGATGATGATGATCAACCTGTACATGATTGTTTAAAAGCCTTTCGAGCTTCTCAGGTGGCCCAAATGCATTTCTCTTAGGCCTTATACAAGCAATTTTGCTAAACTGAAAATAGCTTCGATAAACCCTTACACAAGTTAAATTGTTAGTTGGGATAGGAAACAAAAATTGATATTTTGGATTTTCTTATAAGTGTCATTTACTGTATATCGTTTTAAATTTGGAAAATAATCTTTTTAACCCAGCATCTTACTAAAAATGATGTCCTTATGTATGTAAGTCTTGAAACCTTCTTATTATTATAATCAAACTTCAAACCTTTTCACACTTCATTTCGAAAAAAAACCAAGTCGAAACGACTCCTATATAAAAACAAAAAAGAAATATTCATAAGCCGCAAATTTATTGAAAAAAGATAAACTCGGAAATAAATTGTATGTTCGAGTCCACTGATCTGATTTATTTGGGAGCACACGTCGTTTTTCTGTCATTTTATTCGCGCGGCTTAATTAAAATATTTTATCAATGTGACAATAAATTAATTTTTGCTTGCCCACGTACCAAAAACAAGACTTTTGTACACACAGCATAAAAATAAAATTATTGTAAAACGCTTCACACACGCTTCTCTCTCTGCTATATAGTTTAACTACATTTTTGTTCATTCACTTTCGAAACTTGCACTCAAACAGGGCTGAAATGGATGTTTTTCATTGAGGGCCTTATGATTATGTATAAGGCGCCAGTTTTAGCTTTCATTGAAAACCATCATTGAAAACTTTAATGATTAAATTTGAGACGTTTAGAATGTAAAATCAGTAATTATATTGATGCAAAAATAAAGCTGATGGCTTGAATTATTACTTTAGTGAAAAAAAAAAAAATCAATTCGATCCCAAACTTCGCCATAAAATGAAGTTTAATTTTTCAATGATCATTGGTAAGGTAGTTCAATCATTGAAATAATAAAAGCCATTGTATGTGGACGGTTGGGCCAAAACGAATTTTTTTTTTGACAAGAATTAATAATTAAGTCACCACCTTCATGTTGGCATTAAACTATATACTGATTTTGCTTTCTAAGCGCCTCAAAACTAAACATTAAAATTTTCAATGATGGCTGTAACTGGGGCCTAAGATAAATTTGACTTTAAATAAGTGAATCTTTCCACAAATTCTTAATTCCATGGAACTTAATTATTATAAACCATTACTGATAGAAGGTAGAAACAAAATTAATAATAATTTACCGTTAGGAAAATTTAGGGTTTCACACAACCCCCGCAAGCAAACTCCCGATTCGACGATAAGTGCCGGCAAGCACATGCACCTAAACAAGGCGCATAAAAACCGGCTTCTATAAAGACAAATAAGAGCATTAGAAGCGCGCAATCCTGGAAATAGAAGGATGTCGTAAAGGTTATAAGCCCCGAATGAAACAATGCACGGACGATCAAGGGAGCATCCTAGTAGATTCATTGTTTTGATTAATTTTATATCTCATATAGTTTTATAACAAATTATTCTAAGGTCCAGTTTTTCAGTGCATGAGTTAACTCCGAGTTAAATAGGTGTTAGTTAATCCTGTAAATACTTTAATCCCGAGTTAACTCAAAAGCAGTTTTCCAGTGGAGAATTTAATTTAACTCCTAGTTGTCAAAAGTCTATCGAAATTGAAGTGCGACAGTATATATCAATTTTTCGCTATCGAATTTGAGATGGCGCCACTATGAAAAGTATCCTTTCACATACCTAGTGTCGTTGTGTCGTACCGTATTTGACGAAGATTTTTGAAACGCACCTTTCAGATATGCCTATTCAGCTAATTCAGAGTTAACTCACCGAATTTGTTGAGTTAACTCGGGATCTGAATTGTGTGAAAAACATGTTTCAGGAGTTAACTCATCGCATTTTAACCCTGAAACTATAGGAAAGTCTCGCACTGAAAAACTCGACCTAAGTGACAAAGGTAAGAAATTTTTAGCAAAAGGCTTCAAGCTGTTTGAAATAGATTTTTTTTTATCAAGTCCGTCCATGTCAATATCTATAATAGTTAATGAAAATTAATTTAAAACCGTAAAATAATTCAGGTTTTTCTTGCTTTGTTCCCTTTCAATTCGTTCTTCGCCCGTCCAAGTGTCCATCGAGTTCAATCAGCAATCAACCCACTACTACGCACCAACGCATCCCATCGTCCTGTACAGCGTAGATAAACGCGAACCAACACTCCTATATAGGGTGAATTGAGTCCTTATAGATATAAACAACTATTTGATACAAAATCACCGTGGCGCCCAACCTGACATGTGAATAAACTTAATTAAATAAATCACATTTCGTACGTATGAAATGGAAAATTAAATCTCGTACTCGTGCCTCTTTTGCAAGATCTGACCGAATAAAAAGCCAGTCCAAAAGAGTAAAAATGCATTCAGTTTAATTATTGCAAAGGCAAACTTTCAGAAAAAAAATCCAACACATATTTTTATTTTTTTCAAAATTTTGAACATTAAATGAAATTGTAGGTTCGTCGTACACGAATGCGATATTAAAGTTTTAACATTGTTTCAAATTTAAATTAAATTGTATTCTACAAAGGAACTGAAACTGAGAACCAAGAAGAAGATTATGGTGACAGCAATGAGAACGTCGACAACGTCTACGACTAAGACGGCGCGGGAGGCGCGGCGCGCGGCGGCATCAAATTGCGTAGAGTTTTCGAACGAAAAATGACAGAAAAGGACATCCTTTAGACATTTAATAGTCGTAAGCAATGAGAATTCGCATAATTTGAAGTAAGAAAAGTTGAATGCAAATTCATCTCTTAGAATCTTATTTTTTTATCTTTGTTATACACTGTGCCGGATGTTGATAAATTTGTTTGTCTGCCATAATGGGACGGGTTTTTGTTTACCCATCACTGTGTAGGTTGTGTATAATATGTTTGTTTTTGTATGCATATACAAATACAAACTAAGGCAAAAGAAAGAGGCCATGAACCGAAGTTATAGAGTAATTTTTGGTTCAAAATATAATTCAAATAAAATTTAATATAATGTCCTTGTGTTGGGCCTGGATGAAGGCAGATGAAGATACTATAGTGTATCTTTTCATATTTGAATAAATTTCTTATGAAAGGACTTGTGGGCGAAAAGTAAGTAGTGCGTATTTCTTTTAAAATTTGATTCATAATGTTTTCGTTAAGGAAAAACTGGAGGAATTTTATAAATAGAAATTTTAGAGAAAAAGATTGTAAATAATTTTTTTAATTTTCATAGGTAGATAAAGACTTTACTTTAATTTAAAATACGCAGTTTCCTCAGAAATTGAGATTTTTCAATTACAAATTTGCAAGAACCAGTCTAACCACCACTAAAAGTACTCCTGAAATACCTATAATTTCATCAGTTATTAGGCACTTGGTGTAGTGGTACTTGGTAGCACACACAAGTTGTTGTTATTGTTTCATAAAAATGTGCAATGTCAAAGTATGTTTGCTTCGCATAGCCTGTATGTACTAGGTACATGTTTTAATATGGTTTATGATATAATTCTCAGAAATATGACAGCTAATTTTAAAATTATCTTAAAATTTTTGAATCCTTTAAAAACTCTATACAACATCAGCGGGGTGGCACATGGTGCCCTTGAGGGTTGGGGGCCCCGAGTTCAAAATACAAAATTTAAACTTAGTCACCAAAATAAGATCTACGCACTATTTTGAAATGCCTCCATCTAAAGGGTGGTTTTGTTAAACTTTGAATTGAACTTTGAATTGAAATGGAATAAAAGAAAGATAATTTTTTTAAATTGACAAGAAATTTACTTAATTTGAAAGATAACCTTTTGGCATTATAATTTAAATATGATTTCTGGCAATTCACGTAGTCTAATTTGGAGGTCCAATTTTCGTTTACTTTTTCCAATATTTGTGGCCGTATATCGGCAATAACGCGGCGAATGTTGTCCTCCAAGTATTCAATCGGTTTCGGGCTTATCGGCGTAAACTAGCAACTTCACATTATCCCCACAGAAAATAGTCAAGCGGCGTTAAATCGCATCATCTTGGAGGCCAATTCACGGGTCCGTAACGTGAATCTATGCGGTTACCAGACGTTTCCTACAACAAATCAATTGTGGCACGAGCTGTGTCATATTTTGCGCCGTCTTGTTGAAACCACTCCTGCACATTATGATTGTGCAAATGATGAACGGAAAAGTCAGTAATGATGGCTCTATTGCGGTCACCATTGACTGTAACGTTGTGGCCAGTATCGTCTTTAAAGAAGTACGGACAAATTATTACACCAAACCATAAAGCACACCAAGACCAAACAGACAGTTTTTGTGCATGTAACGGTGTCTCAACATACACTTGAGGATTGTCATCACTCCAAATACGGCAGTTTTGTTTATTGACGTATCCATTCAACTAAAAGTGAGCTTCATTGCTAAAGAAAAATTGGCTTATGGAAATTGGGATCAACAGCAATAGTGTTTTGGGCCCATTTGGGCACAATTTGGAAGCGTTGTTCAGGCGTCAGTCTATTCATGTTGAAATGTTAAACCAAACTAAAAATAAATCACTTAACAACTGATAAAATGGCCGACAGTTAAAATAGTGTTGCCAACTTAAATTTCGATAGCTCAAAAAAAAACTACCTTTATAATCCGCCATTCTGAGAAGGCTCTAAAGAAATGTTAGGTACAACATTAAAAACTTTTCACTTTAACTCATGACTGTATCGAATATAAAGGGTTTTTTGGTGCCCTGTGGCAGCCATGTTGTTTTGGTGACATCTGTCAAATATGTTGTTTATTATTCAGTTACTGATGCCAAATCACATAACAAGTAACAAGATTGAACAGCACATCGAAATGATAAGACTTTATTAACAAAATGAGTGTTCGTTAGTGCCCATTTTACGGTAGACATGGTGGCCCTTCACAGTCGACTCTTCAACGTGTGGTCGCCAAATTTGAGACCACCTATTTGGTTATCAATCAGCCAACATTCGTACGTCAAACGAACTTAAGATCGGCTGATAAAATCGTCCCGGTCCGTGAAATTGTGCAACAGAACGCGAGGCAGTCGATTTTTCACCATGCACAAGAACTCAGCCTTTCGCAGACTTTAACTTGGCGAATTTTGGATCGAGATTTGGGCCTTCCCTACACCCGTCAAATATCCAACTGAGCCAGGGAGCTCAAAGTTTGATCATAGACAGCGCCGACCATTTGTTCGCTGACTGGGCCTCGGACCGTTTGGAAGAGGACCCCAATTTTTCCGAAAAATCATCTTTAGCGATAAGGCGAATTTTTGAATGAATGGCTATATTAACAAGAAAAAAGCCGTTTATGAGAAGACATCAACCCACACGAGGTTCACCAGATATGACAATGCATCCTCATACAGTTACCGTTTGGTGTGGCTTTTGGCCCGGTGGCATTATTGGTCTCCTCCCGCTGACTGGGGGCTCGTTGACAATGTTATCAACTTCATATTACTACTCGCCTTCCCTTTCGGTTGCTATCAGATGCGTTATGGTTTTTGAGATTGCACAACCAGGCCAATTGATGGCGTTACGCTTTCAGACTCACGTTCTGACACAACGAAAGATTTGCGAAACAATGCGAGACGCTTGGAGGGAAAATGATGCTGCTGGCCAGCAATTTCCGTCAAACTTAACCGGTTATCCCTTGATCAACGCCCGGAGATGAACCCAACGCTTGATTAAATGATCGTGTTTCTAGCGATACGTAAAGAAGCTGCAGTTGATGACGAACATGCAAGTTGCATTGCAGAACGATTCAACAGTCGATAATATCATAAAACAACTTTTGGCAATTGTAATTGGCCAAATTCTGGTTGATGCAGCAACTGGCCTGATATTATTTCCGCCGAGTTTTTGTTTAATCAATTATCATATCATAGAAGGAAGAACTAGAACTAGAACTAGGTCGCAATTATTATAGAACCACGATTGGCTGAGTGAATCCATTTTTTCAAATCGGTTGATCGCGTAACAAGTGATGACGAAACAGCAAACTATCCAATTGAAATTTTCTATTCGTTGAACGTACCCTACTGTCTACCACCGCACAATTTACAAATCAAAGTCAGCTGCGCAACCTGAATCAACCATACAACTGTGTAATAGAACGATGTTTACGGTGAAGAAACTCATGAACAACATCATCCAAGCCACCATAATAAAAGGCAAGTTCAAATGCTCATCAAAGTTCTTATTCCAAATATTCTGACGATACCGATCGACTTGCCCTTCGAATTTGAGTGCATTTCCCGTTCGACTCGAATTTTTCAGTAACCCTGTTTATCACAGAACTTTGCAGTGACCTAAATTGTGTGAAATCCATCCATCCATCCGAGTAAATAATTGAATTCAATCTAATTCCAATAGAGTTTCATTCATTCAATAGAAACGCTCAACGTTCGAAAAGGAAACTAATAATTTAATCAACTTTACGCGGAACAAAGTGTAATAGAACGATTTGACAGATAATTAATTTTATCCTTCCGCTGAACGAATATGGTTGTGTATACGCTTCACTAAGTGGGCCTGCGATCGACTTAGAGAAGATGCCGATTTTGCCAAAAAAAATCATCTTTTCAGATGAAGCTCATTTTGGTCTTGGCGGGTAGTAAACAAGCAAAATTGTCGCATTTGGGGCACAGAAAACCCGCACGCATACATTGAAAAGCCAATACACCCAAAACGAGTCACTATTTGGTGCGGATTTTGGTCCAGAGGCATAATTGGGCCATTTTTCGAAAATGAGCAAGGAGTGGCCGTTACAGTCAATGGCGATCTTTATCGCGGGCCATGTTGAACGAAGTTTTGTTCACAAAAATTGAAGAGGAGGATATTGGCAACATTTGGTTTCAACAGGACGGCGCTACGTGCCACACAGCCGAAGCTACACTCGATGTTTTGCGCCATTTTCAAAAAAAAAAAAGAAGTTATTTGGCGGACCCTTTATAAAACTAAATTGAAGCACATACATTATTCAAAATATCATAAATTCAGTTTTAAAGTTGTGTTGTCAAAAATGGAATAGTGTCAGAAACATATGGTTTGGTTTTGAGATTTCTTAAAAAGCTTTCAGTTTTAACTGAGAAACGTCTTTGAATTTGTTCTCCGATTAATGTTTCTGCTTGTTTTTACAATCAATAGGTTTTTGGTAAAATGTCAAGTACATCCACAACATTTCACTTAGTATGTTTTCTTACTTATAATATTTACAAATATAGTTAAGAAAGACAAGTCAATTCACATTATTTTGTATGAATTTCTCAAAATTATAATGCTACTATAATGTGCCCTAAGCACTGCGTAGGTATATAGGAAGGTACCTACTAAGTCTTTCATAATTAACTTCGAAACTTGCCCACAATACACATATGCCAGAAGCTTTTTGTCAAAACAATACATCTGGGTTAGACATATTTGGTTTTGGAAAATCTATAGCTATGCATAATTATTTTATTTTTATTAATTATTTGTTTCGAATTAGGTTTACAAATAATTTTTAGTCAATTCTTTTGCATGTTCGCCTTCCAAATTACACTTATATCTATTTATAAATTAAATATTAAATCCCAGCAAAACTAACATCTAACAGCATGCTCCCAATTTGGTATAACACAGCCAATGATTATTCAAAATATTGTTGTGTATCCTTACAAAAAAAAAAAAAAACAAACTAGGTATAGCTTATCCATAAATATTAAATGCTAATTCATAAATCAATTATTATATGCTGCAATTTCACATTATAGAGCGCGTGTAGTTTTGTATACTTGTCAGAAACCATGTCCATTGTGTGATTAAATTTATTTTGTAAAATTTAATTCTTATGAATGCATTCCGTTCGAAAATGACCACGAAAATACAAATCATACGAAACGGATTAGGTAAATAAATGTATTTTATCAAATTTACAATTTCCATCACGATAATAAAATTTCTAATAAATTATGTAGGCACACAGTTAGTTAGAAGCAGGTAGCTATTATTGCGGCATGCAATACGACACAGTGGTGAGGAAAAAAAATGTGTGAGTGCCGGGACTCACTGTTAATATGTGTAAACATCAAGCTCAGTTTTTAGGATCCATATTTGGATCCTTATGCGAATTCGTCCATACGTTGTTGACTGAGAAACGTCTTTGACGACGTGCAAGGATCTAAAAAGGACTAGTTTGCTTGAAGGGGATCTTCGGATTATTGTCACTGAACGTACCCAATATCCTTTTCTATGCTGGCTTCCATAACTTTATATGCTACGCCGTAAAGTGTGACCTCATAACGTGGCAAAGAGGAAAGCCCAGGTTTTTATTTCACTTTACCGCCATCCGACATAAAGGGTGTTTTTTTTAGACGTGTGGTTTTCAAGAAGAAATAAAACACATATAATTTAATGTTATGGCCAAGAATTTGGCTTTGTTATGAGGATATATTTTAAAAATTATTTTGGGCAAATGGCCGCCGCTCGAATAAATTCCAGCTGAGAGGCCCAATTTTCGACAGCTCCAATTGTTGCGCGCGATGGCAAATAGACTCATTCGTATAGTGTATTATTATGGTAACCATTATTTTGGTAATAAATTGGCACAATTTGCAAACATTGTTCAGGAGTAAGTTTATTAATTATGAAATGGCAAACCAAACTGAGCATAAATCAAGTGAAAGCTGTCAAAAAGACCAACTACAAATAAAATACTGCCAAATTGAAAACCACACGTCTAAAAAAACACCCTTTTCATAGATGGTTACACATCAAAAATCATGATTGTCTATAATCTTTAACTGTAAGCGCCGAAAGTTATGCTTAAACTCGCTCCGTGACCCAATTAGCGCTAGACTGCGCCGTTTTGACACCATAACTCGTATTGACCTGTTGGGTGAAAAGCGGTTTTATTTTTTTTTTATTTTTTAGTTTTGCCTTTCTTTTTTCTTTTTTTTTTAAATACTATTGGAGGGGTTTGCACATATACCCTCTTAGGGGTCCTTAAAAACGCCCTTCTTCGGCTTACGCGCTGTCTAAGGGAGAAGAGACAAGGGTGAGGTAAGGGAATTAAGGTCGAAGCTTTACCTAGATCCATTTTATCGCGTTGAGGAAAGCAATCAAATCTTTGATCTTTATCTCAGAAAGTTTGTGTAGATCTTCAAGAAAAGCATTTCCAAAAGATTTCGCTCTCGATCTGGCCAGAGCAGGGCATTTACAGAGGAAGTGGTCCACTGTTTCCTTCTCCTGATGGTCCCCACAACTGCGACAAAAAGTATTGTACGGAATGCCCAGCTTCGCCTCATGTTCTCCTATAGGCCAGTGGCCAGAACATGTCGCAACAACCCTGGCTACAAAAAGGGTCCGAAAGGTGATGTTAACAATTATCGTCCTATTGCTAAACTCTCATGTATACCCAAACTCTTCGAAAGCATTTTGTATGAAACTTTGAGTTTTCGCTGTAAGTCTCTCATTTCCCCTAGACAACATGGCTTTCTCAAATGCCGATCAACAACCACTAATCTTGTTGAATTTATGTCTTTTATCCTATCAGCTTTAGAGCATGGAAAGGAAGTCGATGTCATATCCACCGATTTTAGTAAGGCCTTCGATAAAATCTCCCATAGACTTATACTTTTCAAACTATCCACCTTCGGTTTTGAACCCATTTTATTGAGATGGATCTCGTCCTATCTGGAAAACCGTTACTATAGTGTTCGTTTTAGATCTTCTTCCTCTTGCCCTTTCTTAGCCACGTCCGGAGTCCTCCAAGGCAGTCACTTAGGTCCTCTTCTTTTTATTCTTACAATTAACGATATTGAATTGGTTATTAAATATTCTCAAATTTCTCTCTACGCCGACGATACCAAATTCTTCAAGACCATGTCTTCTTCACAAGACTCTGCTTTTATCCAACTCGATCTCGATAATTTTTCAGTTTGGTGTCTCAAAAACTGCTTATATTTAAATATTGCCAAATGCCATTCAATAACTTTTTCTGGAAAACGTTTTAAGTCTTCTCCCCGTTCTTATCTCCTTCACGATCAGCCCCTATCTGTAGTCGAATCTATACGTGACCTTGGTATATTATGCGATCAGGAGCTTAATTTCATCTCCCATTATGACGACATAATTCTTAAGGCCAATTCAGCACTTGGGTTCGTTAAACGTTGGTCCAAGGAATTCTCCAACCCATACGTGACCCGGTCCCTCTATATAACATTTTTCCGTCCTTTGCTCGAATATGCCTGTCAAGTATGGTCCCCTTACCAACAAATTCACATTGCCAGAATCGAGAGCATTCAACGTCGTTTCCTTCGTTTTGCTCTTCGAGGTCTGTCCTGGAATAATCCCTTGATCCTTCCTCCCTATCAGAACCGCCTTAAACTTATCCACCTTAACTCACTAGAAGAACGAAGAAAAATTCATGAAATTGTCTTCATTCATCGACTTCTTACAGGTTCAGTTGACTGCATTACTCTTTACAACTCTATCTTTTTTAATACCAACCCTCGTAACATACGAAATCCCCTTCTTTTCTATATACCTCCCCACCGTACGTCTTATGGCTCTAATGAACCAATCTCCCGTATGCTGCGGAGTGTTAACTTATACGCAAGCAACTTCGATTTTAATCTCAGCACCCCTTGTCTAAAACTCCGTCTCCTGAATCATCCTCCTCACTAACCACAAAACGTAGCTATAAGTTTCATAGTTCTTAAGCTAGATTAAGCATTAGCTTGTAATTAAGCCGAATAAATGGGGGTACTGCCCCCACCAAAATTAAAATTAAAAAATTATGTCTCGCCTGGGCCTAAAAATCAGATCAGTTGTTCGAGATTTATTATAGATGGGCCATATCTTTCTGGATATGACGCAGTTTGTTAAACTTTCCCACCTGCGATTGGATTCAATAGGAAAAATTGAGAATAAATTGCCCTTCATAACTCCAAGCGGAATATTAACTCTTTCCGCAAGTGAGCTATGAAGGGCTGATCCTTGCCTGGCCAGTTCGTCAGCCCGCTCATTTCCCTCAATGCCACAATGACCTGGAACCCAGATAAGAGTGACCCTGAGGTTAACATTAAGGCTAAGTAGTTCATCTCGGCATTGCTGCCCATACTCAAATTAAAATATAATAACATATAATGCACCTATTACCGCCATATTATATTGAATTTAAATCCACATTCATTAAATCCTGATTTACTAAATCTTTGTTCCTATTATCACTGTCTAAAATAGTCTATATGTAAGTACTTAAACTGACCTTCTGAGAAGAGTTTAAATTCAGTTGGATTTAAAGAATTTGATTCCAATGAGCGAATAATATGGAATTGGATTCATGGTGAATTGATTTAAATATGGATTTGATTTTAATCTGGATTAAACTCATGAATAATATGGCATGAACAAAACTACAAATGACGATATTTCAAACTAGAGCAAGATCTAAGAATAAGAGAAATAGATACACCAGAGATGGCAAATAAAAACCGAAATTGTAATAGATTAGCGAATTATTGAGATTTAGATGCCGCCAGCCAAATTATTAGTAAAAGTTATTTAAAAATTTTATCATACAATATTTCAGGATTAAAGAATAAACTTTTGTTTGTAAATATTTTTAAGTACATTAAGAATTTTGAAATATTTTTCTTATTTGAAACTTACATTACAAATGAAAATATTAGTAAATTCGAGAATTATTTTAGTGGTTCTAAACTTATATGGGGTGAAGCAATTAAGTCTTCTGTTAAAGGCTGCGCAAGTGGGAGGTAGTCTGTATGGGATTCGAACATCTCTTTTAAATACGTAAGTGTTTGGTGAATGCGAAGGTACAACAATTGTAAAATGTCTGAAAGAGAAGAATATGTATGTTTATTGTACTTATTATTGTTTATTGTACTTGTTATTGAATTGGCAATTCACAAACTGCAATTACACAAAATGCTTCAAACCCAGCAGCTATTTCTCACGCTGACAGAAACTCAGAAGACATTACTTAAAATAGGAATGGAGTAGATTTTCTCCAGTTGCTTCAAATGTATAACTCTATAATTCTGAATGGCTGTACGGAAGGTGGTATGGAACGTCGCTACAACCTTCGTCGGAGGTCAAGTTAAATCCGTCATCAACTTTTGTGATGTAAATAACAACGGGATTGGACGAATCAATAACTTTAAAGTTGAAGCCGCAGTGGATCTAGTGCTTGACTGCTAAATTAGAGGTGTGGGTTCGAGCCCCACTCTAGGCAGCATTCTTTTCTATATTCCCCCAGTTATACACTGGACGCCACCCGTGGGATTCTATAAGACAATTAATACCTTATTTCTCAGTCCACTTTGCCAACAAAAATTCTTTCCTATCTTTCTAACTATACTCTGTCCAACAAAAAAAAGGCAGTACACGTCTTATGGGAAAGCTTTTTCACCATACTAAATTGAAATAACTCCTCCACAAAAAGTGTTTGCCCGCCTTTGAATTTCCAATAGCATCGGACACAAACCGAACATCCTATTCAAGGCACATCTGAGTGTGCACTGAATTGTTGTGGTCAATGCTCAATGGCGATTGGCTGCTGCTTGATGTACATTCAGAGTTACCCGTGTGCATTTGGTAATTCGTTCAGCTTGAGTTTCTGTTAACGTGCTTTTTATTTTCGAGCTTTGAGAAAAAGCTTTTAATGATGAGTTTTATCGTGTACACTACGGCAACCCTGTGAAAGCTTTAATGTATAACAGATTTATGCAATCCATTGTAGCCAGAATGAGAGGCAAACGTCCTATCTTGCCTAAACTGCCAATTTTTGTTGGACAGAGTAAAGTGCCGTGCAATTCAGGTTGCATTTAGGTCTTACAGGCATATAGTTAAAATTATTATTATTATTATTATTATCATATGCCTATCGTTGTGGAACTCTCGCGTGAGTCTTCAACCACATAAACAAATCTTCATCTACTTCCCCGTCTTTGTTGGATAAATGAACGTAAAGTTTCTTACCAAGGTAATTTGGACGATTTATTTAAAAAAAAAATACAAGTTGATAACGGATTCTGCAGAAGCACTTTCTAAACAACTCACAAAATATATTCGAAATTCAGCATCAAACAAAATTATATCCCAAACTCATTTTTGAAGCAAAAGTGGTTTGTTATAAGGACACAAAATCTTTTGCTCTCCTGTGAGACTTAAGAACTTAAAACAGTTATCATCTAGGGATTTGGTACACGGAAGCTAACTCACACCATAAAAACCGGTATTTTCAAAAGAAAATTAAATTTGAGAATCAAAAAGCATTAACATTTGGTCAAACAAGAAACCCGAAGGATTTCTGGAAAATCGCGAAGGAGATTAATGAAATGAATTAAAAAATCGGCGTAGGCGTACCTGCTGAAGTACTTTCAGCTCACTTTAAGCTTCTTCTTTCCAACAACTCTAATTTATCGTTCTCCTACACAGAACAATCAACTGTTGATGAAACTTTAGATGTTGATAATATCGGGTTTTTCAATAAGAGCGCTACAAAAGTTTTTTTTATTCAAATAAAAACGGTTTTGGATATCAATCAAATTCTTTATTCTTGTGAAAGTAAGTTTAATGCCATTATGTATGGAACTCGATTTCTTTTGCATGGCCACCACGGGCACGCTTGCAGAAGTCCAGACGTTGAACCCAATTTTCGACGGTTTTCAAGCACAAATCGGCCGATACTGCTGCAATTTCACGTTCGATATGCGTACGAAGTTCATCAATCGTCTCTGGCTTGTTGGCATAGACCATAGACTTGACGTTGCCCCACAGGAAATAGTCTAACGGTGTCAAATCGCACGACCGAGGCGGCCAAGCGACTGGACCATTCCGTGAGATAACACGTTCTCCAAACTTGGTTTCCAATAAATTGATTGACACTCGCTGCGTGGCTTGTGGCGCCGTCCTGTTGGAGCCACATGTCCTCCAAGTCCATATCATCCAATTGGGGCCAAAAATATTCGGTTATCATTGAACGGTAGCGATCCCCATTCACAGTAACGTGCCGGTCTTGATCATCACGGAAGAAGTACGGCCCAATGACGCCGCCGGCCAAAAACCACACCAAACCGTAATTTTTTTCGGGATGCAATGATGACTCATGGAGTACGTGAGTACGTGCATATTTTGTTTATTGACGAAGCCATTCAGCCAGAAATGAGCCTCATCCCTGAAGATGATTTTTCGATTTTCAGGGCTCTTAACGTTGAGGTCACTGACTCCGAATTTCGGTAGTAAATTTTAATAATTTTGACTCGTTATTGGCTCGTATTTCTTTCCATCATAAAATGGCAAACCTTACTAAAGAGAAATGTCAAAAGAGCAGCAAGAAATACGGCATCCTTTGCTGTCCCTGTTGCTCTACTTTTGTAGCGTCCCTGTTGAAAAACCCTTTATATCAATTGAAAAGGGAATGCTCCAGGCGAAGACGGGATCCCATACGCGTTTTTTTAAAATGCAACTCCGACATTTATTAATAACCTGCGAATTCTGTTGAACAAAGTTTTTTTCACAGCTGACATCATTTCTTCATTCAAAAAGTCTGTGATTTTAGGTCCGTCAAGCTGGGTCCGCCACAACGGAAATTCTTATACACAAAAAAGGCCCTTTAAACGCTGTGGAACGTTACAGAGGAATTTCGTTCATGAATTTCGTAGCAAAATTCTTTTGCCGGATCCTTATAGAGAGATTGGAAAAGTGGGTTGACCGTACTGACTACAAACATTCTATCGGAACTTCAAGCTGGTTTTCAAAAATTAATCATAATATTTAATCTCTCATCAATTGTAAAACCATTTCATGCCAGAAACAAAAAAGTGTATTCTTTTTCTTTGCAGACTTTAAAGCGACTTTTAAACTAGTAAACAGAAATGCTCTCTTCTATAAACTCTAGCAACTTGGAATAACTTCAAGATCCATTTGGGTTATCAATAAGGAAACACGGATACAACTGCAGCAGTTTGGGATGGCACAACTTATTCAGAATGGTTTGGAACTGCATTGTTGTTTTCGTTGTTTATAAACGACATAGTAGATGGTAGAATTGCTAATTCAACCATTAATACGTTACTGTATGCAGATGACCTCGTCATACTTTCCGAATCACCGGAGCATATGCAATTAATGATTAATATCTTATCATATTGTTATTGAAAAAGATGGGGGCTGACAATTAATACAGAAAAGTCAAAAATTATGGTCTTTGCACGGTCCTCAAGAGTTCACAATGAAAGGCAGTGGAAAATATGATGGGCCACCGATTTTCTTCAAATTTGGTACAGTGAATTTTTATGTGATTCCATAGTAGGAAAATTCGAATTTTTGTTTTAGCTCATCTAGAACGACGGGTACCTGCCATACAAATATTTAGGTTTTTTTCAAATTTTCTCGAAAACGGCTCTCACGATTTTGATAAAATTTTGTACTTGCAATAACTAAGTTAATTAGAAGAAAACTGTTTTTCAGGTTTTTCTCAAGAAATTCACATAACAGAATTAGGTATTCCACGTTTTTTGAGAAGATTGTCTTATTTTTGGATTATTCGCGTTATATCTTTGCCATGGTTGGACCGATTTTGTTATAATTTTGCAATCTGACGCTTCTTAATAGTTTAAACAATAATGCATTTAAAAATTAAAAAAAAATGTTTATAAACAAAAAATAAAAGCTAAACAAAAATCAATTTTTTAGTGCTTTTGATTCTTTTAATATTTTTTTTATATACATATGTACACCTTCAATGTGTGGTGATACACATTTGTTAACCACAAGAGCAAGTTCGTGCGATCAGGTCATGCATATTTTTTTAATTATTCTTGTGTGACAAGAAAATTTCCAACAGCACTGTTAAAACTTGCAACAAATATACCATACCTATACCTACTTGATGCTTTCCGTATTCCGACCTAGCGAACATACTACCTCTATACTCTCGCCGGAAGTGACTGCGACGCGCGAGCGTTTTATTGCAGGGGACAATAAATTTTCGTATCAGTTTGTTTTGTTGCAAATTGCATTTGGAAGTTGAAAATTGTTAGGTGCAAGGGGGCTAGACGGTCGGGTATAAGTGGCATAAGGCTGCACCGCACCACCTTATACCGCACCGCTTGTCCGGAACGTGAGCAAATATTTTATCTGCATTTTATGAGATATTTTAACTGAATTGTGTACATGCTCGGAATGTTTTTTTTTATTCCCAATCCTGCTGCTAGCAGGTAGCAGCAAAATAATGAAAATAGCTAAGTGGCGTCGGTGTGCAGAGAGTTATTTTCCTATAATATAATATGTAGGTATGGCTCTAATGAAGTGTTTTTGTTGGAAAGAATTATATTGTGGTATATCAGGAATATATAATTCAGTTTATTCGAGGTCCAATGCAAAATAGGTTAAATATAGTAAATTATTCGAGAATATTATAAAATTTTTGAAAATAGTGTTATTGTACCTATGCTAATTTGGTTATATCGGTTAGAAATGTGCGACACTAAAGTTTTCACTAAATTAATTTAATTATTGTTTTGTATCTGTTAGATTTGAAAATTTCCAAATTTTCTTCGAACATTTCGGTGAAATAATTAAATATTGCTTTTGATAAACATAAATATAACACATAACAGAATTGGGGTTAAATTAAAAAAAAAATTAAATAAAAATATTTGACAATGATGTTAAGGTTATTAAGTGTACTGATACTGATTGCTAAGTGACTATAGGTATAATTTCATCAGACCGTGGGTATAGAAGTGCTTAAAGCGGATCTATTAATGAGGTTATAATGAGGTCGTCGCCATTCAAAGGAGAACTACAACTACAAGACATCATCAAAAACAATCTAAAAGTCTTTATTACTGAAAATACTAAATGCAATCATGACGTTTAGAGAAGGACACTACGGAAACAGGACTAAAGTAGAATAATCGTACATAAATTTAAACGCTATTATTTGATTGCACAAGGTCTTAAGATTCAAAGGCCAAAAAGTTACAAGCATGAAAACTATAGGCGCAAGTATAAGCGCGTGCTACGCGCAGCTTAAACGTAAAGAAGTCACTCTAGAGCTAGAGTTGCCAGTTTATAAAAGATTTCTTTAAAAAGTAGTTTTATCACTAGGGCCAGGGCTTTCCGCTCGTGGGCATACTTTGGGCACTCAGGTTTGTTTTTCAAGTCGCGACTCTAGACATACCAATTATAACAGTTTTGGTTTATAAGAGTACTATTTATGCGACCCCGCAGGGCCATAACTAACAAATTAGCTTGTTTAAAGTTCAATAAAAGCCCCAGCTGGCTCGAATAAATTCCAGCCGAGAGGCCCAATTTTCGACAGTTCTAATTGCTGCGCGCGATGGCGGATGGACTCATTCGGGTCTTCTTCGATACTCTGCTCCACTGCAGCAATATCGTCTTTGGTGCGCACTGTACGGCGTCTCTGAGGATGCGCATTATCTACTAGAGTAAACGTGATGCAAATTTATGCGATTTCGCGATTATGTCGACCAAATATTGGACGCAGCGCGCGATGCGTCGCGCGAACCGAACCATTATTTTGGTAATAAATTTGCACAATTTGTAAACGTTGTTTAGGAGTTAGTCAATTAATTATGAAATGGCAAACCAAACTGAGCATAAATCAAGTGACAGCTGTCAAAAAGACCAACTCCGAAAAGAGTATTGCCAGATTGAAAACCAGACGTCTAAAAAACACACCCTTTATAACCCTCTCTTGGAGTTCTGCTCTTTAATATATAAAGCAATGGATGACAGAAAACATTGTGCTGGTCTCTTCATAGACATTACCAAAGCGTTTGACATGGTTAACCATTGTGTTCTTTTAGAAAAACTATATTGCGTATGATTCAAAGGTTTCATGAATAATTGGTTTAAATCTTACTTGAAAGACAGAACCCCAAAAGTAAAAATAGGAGAATTTTTTAGCAATTCGAAAGTTTTTAATCTTGGTGTGCCCCAAGGCTCAGTCTTGGGACCGATATTATTCCTAATTTACATTAACTCGTTATTTAATCAACCATTTATAGGCAAAGGTAACAGCCTTTGCAGATGATCTTGGGATTGCATATATCGTTCTGACAGCGCCTTGAACCTTAGTGCTGAAATCAATCATGATGTTCACATCTTGAGAATTTGTTTTTATGTACACAAACTATCGTAAATTTCTGTGACAATAGAACTCTAAGAATAGTTTATTTTGGAATTTTTCAATCTAGGTTACAGTTTGGTTTAAGTTGTTAAGGTGGCGTTTATGACACAATTCTCCAACCACTCATTATTTTACAAAAGTGCGCTGTACGAAAAATATTCAAAGCTAATCGTTAGGCTCGTTCTATGGTTTTGTTTAGAACATTGAGCATTCTTCCACTGAAACATTTATATTATTTCAAAGACCTTAAAATATTTTTCTTGAGAGGTGGTTATATGCAGAGTTTGCGAAACCATTCAATCAATTCTGTCACCATATCTTCTTTTCGAACTACACATTTCAGAAATTTTTTCTCCGTTTTATCGTGTAAATTGTTCAATAGACTCCCTATAGACTTGCGATTCATTAGATGTCTACTAATTTTTCTGAGTAAAATTAAAAGTTGGCTTCTTGACTTTAATCACAATGAAATCAAGGTTCTGTTGTCGTATATAGCTTAATTATTTTGCCTTATTATTATATTATTATTTGGTTTGATCTTATTATTTCTGAAACCTTTTGTCATATAATGAATCACATGATTATACTTTTTTACTCAAATGGTTATCTTTAAATAAGTATAACACTCTTCAACCCACACAGCTATTTTTTTTTTTAATGAAGTGACATTAACACTATTTATTTTAAAATACTTCATTTTGAGATACCTTAAACAAGCCTTAAATAGGCATAATTAAAACAGATTCCCATATAATTATATAATAAATGATTGACTTTCATAACAAAGCCTTTTATAATTCTTTGCAATCTATGGCTTACCAAATTCTAAAAATTGGACCTTACACAACCCAACTAACAAACTCCCGGAGTAAAGCTCTTCAAATCTGAAAAGATCTCCCATAAGATTCTTATATATCCTATTGCTATACTTAAGAATGAATCTCTTGTTATGAAACTCAAATTCGTCTCATAGCATTTTTATTGTAAGAGTTAAGCATTTTTTAAATTTGAAAGTACTTAAATCCCATATCTAAATCTATTTAAGTCTCATAAGTATCTCGTTATGAAATTAAAACTCTAAACGAAATTTTTAGTCTTTATAATCCCATAATAATACTTCAATGAGACTATTCATAAATAAGTTTTTTTCAAGATTCTAATAGGAGCTACGACGCACAGTGGTGCGAGAGCGGAAAAAAGTCTTTTGAAAAAGTCATGTCTATCGTTTTAAACTTTATGTTAAAGTACTCTTAGATAACCAAAGCGTATGATTTAAAAGTATTTTTTAACATATATATTGTATGTTCTGATTTACAAGCAATCAAAGTTGAAAAATAATTTTACTCAAATCGCGAACCGTATTTTCAACAAATTTTGAGATGTTTTTTTCCGAAGTTCCTGCAGATAAATTCTCTAGTTTCTTAAATAATTTAATTGGTCTATTTTCGATTATCTAAAAATAAAAAAAAATATTGATTATTTATAAAAGATACCTTCAATAAGTAGCCTGAAGCTTTAGTACTAAGAAAAAATGCTTTTTTTTAAAACTTTTTGATTTAAAAAAACAGCTCCAAAAGATACCAAGAAAGTAAGTATGCCACCATATGCTCCATACATTCATGTTAAAGCACAGAAAAAATCAGCTGCAGATACGTGCAGATGTGGAAGTTATGCTCAAAAATGTTTCACTTAATCGGATTTCAAAAAACTCCGTCTTGACGGTGGTGTCTACCAAAAAGTTTGATTACTTCGGTATTAATTGTCAGAATGAACTGGTTAGGCCCATTATTTTAAAAAAAAATTTCAAACGTTATTTTAAAAATAAAACAAAATTAATACATTGACCCAGGGCTGAGAATTTGGATTTTTGCGAAACCATTTATTTCTGCCTGGAAAATTTTTCAACTTTCAACTCAATTTTCTTGAAAGCAACACACGAAAAATAATATAGTTTTATGATATTTTGAATTATATGATAGAGCTTAATACAAAATAAAGAAAGGGATTAGGGATAATCTTTTATTTTTTTTTTATTTTTCGCTAAAAGTAGGGCAGGTAAAAATAAAAAAAGTGTTCTTTTTAAAGTTTTATTGCTTTGTTTTTGTTCTGTATTGCGTAATTTTTTATTACCTGTAAGGATTAGTAATGGCTTATTAGAATAAAATCTCTTACTTAAATCTATTTATATAAAGGATTAATGAAAAAAAAGTCAGTATTGAGTTATTGAGCATTTGTGCAAGGTGCAATAAGTGAAAGTGAAGTTAAATATAATAACAAACATATATAGTAAATTCAATACATTAAAATGGATTCAATCGAAATTCCTTATTCGGTGTTGTGTAGTGAACTTATTACTAATGGGTAAGATGTTCAAAATCTTTGACCATATTTTGTAAGGAAATACCCCAACTTAATTTCTGAGCAAATAGAAACTGTGCTATCAGAATTAAAGAAACGTTTTATTTCTCATTTTTTAAGTCGATGGAACGCAGTTCATAGAAAAAAAAGTCATTTTTAAAAAAAAATACACTTATTGGCTCGAAGGAGTTTTCCAAGTAGACCTAACCCAAAGTGTATTGCCCGAAACGTCAACTAATATGGGAAGACCACGAAAGAGTTTTGACGAATGCTGTGATCGAGCTAAAAGGTATAAGAGGGACGAAATTAGAAATATATTTCCTCGAGAAGAGATAAACTATGCAGCAACATCAGAGAGCTTTTCCTGTTCACAATTTGATCCGGATAAGGCTCTTGCATTATTTATACAAGCAGAATTGTCGAAACGCCAATATGAAGTATTGAGACATGCACTAAAAGACGAAGGACATGATGTTTTTCCACCTTATATTAAATTACTGGAAGCAAAGAAAAAGTGCTATCCTTTAGATATAAACATTACGGAAAGCTCAGCAAGTGTGCAACTACAAAAATTGTTAGACCACACTGTAACAAGGTTATTAGAAGGAAAGACATCAGAGGAGATAACCAGAATTGTAGGACAGTCTTTAACACTGTACACTAAATGGGGATGCGATGGTGCCTCTGGACAACCACAATACAGTCAAACATTTGACAATGAAGAAACTTCGGACGTTTATGACATCTTTGGTACCAATTCAAATGACTATGGAGGAAAACAGGGATATTATTGTGTGGAACAACGATCGATTATAAATTTAATTTTATAATATATATATATATTCAAAATAAAAAGTTAAGATTTTACTAAAAAAAACTTTTATTTAAATATAACATTAAAACCCTCAAATTTTATAAAAATGTCAATAACTTTTTTTCTAACAATTTTTTCTTGATCAAATTTTGACCAAGCATGTATAAGACTAATTTTAACATGTTTGTCAAATTTCATTAAAATTCGTTTAATAGTTCAGATTTTACAGACTTTTTTCCGCTCTCCCATACAAACATCAAAACACTCAAATTTTAGAAAAAAAAGCCAATAACTTTTTTACTAATGATTTTTTCTTAACCAAATTTTGATAAAATGTGTATAAGACTAATTTAAAAATGCGAATCAAATTTCATCTTAATCCGTTAAACAGTTCAGATGTTACAGATTTTTTTTCCGCTCTGCCATACAAACATCAAATCCCTCAAATTTTAGAAAAATGTCAATAACTTTGTTTCTAATTATTTTTTTTCAACCAAATTTTGACCAAATATGTATAAGACTAATATAAACATGCTTGCCAAATTTCATTTAAATCTGTTGAACCGTTCAGATAAAACAGACTTTTTTCCGCTCTCCCATACAAACCGAACCACTGTGCGACGCCAGCTTTGAATATCAAACGAACAGATGTTATAGTTGAATTGTACAGTGCGTTCGTTTTGTTCACAAAACTTGCTTCTGTTCATGTTTCTATCGGATTGGTTATTTGATTGGTGGTGGAAGATGTAATTTTAGATTTCAAAGAAAAGTTTGATTGTTTTCGTTGCGAGCACGTTTCTTTGGTCGATTTTTTGTTCTGTTTGTTTACCTAATTTCGGGGCTGTAGAACCTGTAGTAGTGAATTTGATCATAAGTATTATAACAACAATTTTCAGCACCGAAATATACTAAACAAAAGCACACATTTCAAATTTAAGGAAGTTAATATTATATATATAGTGTTATTAAAAAGAGGAAACAATCTGCGGAAAAATCGATCTCAAAAGCATTATTTTGATAGAATTGATCGAAACAACCTTATTAATTGTACTAATGGAAATCACCATGAGTATCACATAATGTTTATGGTATATATATATATATACTGTTGTTGCATTGGCTGCCATCAGCTTTGGAGTGCTTTAAATAACACCAAGCTATATCCAGTTAACATTGATTGTTACTTTATTCGAAAAATTATTGGTTTATAATTTTGTTCCATTGTTTCAAAATGTTAATCTAACACAATTATCGATTTTTTGCTTTCTCATTTAAATTTCTTAATAAAAGTTGGCAACTGCAATAAAAATAGGAACGCCCTACAGACAAATGTGTTTCGTTTGAAAGTTAAATGTCAAATTTTAGTCTAACTAACTCTATGTTAGTTGGAAGGGGGGGTTGGGGGACCTTCACCCGTGCGTATACTTCGGGCACCCAGATTTTGTTTTCAACTCGTGCGAAGCTCGTTAACGTACGCCCTATTTTTTAATAGAAAAAAAACTGTTATAAATTGGTATATCTCCAGTCTCGTTCATGAACAATAAACTATTGTATTTCAATTCCTTTTTACTTGGATTCGTAAAAAAAATTAACTTAAGTATTTGCACAAGTAGCACAACAAAGTATTATTTCGGTATTACATTTCTTAATTTATACTTTATTCAATATTAAATTGGTATACCAATTCATGGCTTCTTTATTCATTCTATATTTCTTCTTAATTAGGTATTTTAATTAAGAATTCAAATTGGTATGTTCACTTCTACGTAGAGCATTCTTAAATATTTCTTAAATTGGCATTTCTGAATCGTTGTTTTTTTATTTCTTTAATACTTCTTTAATCCTTCTAAAAAAAAAAAATTTAAGAAATGAAATCGGCATTTTTGTAATTTTTTAATACTTCTTTAAGTCTTCTTAACATAGCTTTATTAATTGCACAACTTGATACGAGTATTAGTCGGTGGCGTGATGATTAGAGCGTATGTCTCTCATGCCGGAGAACTGGGGCCGAATAACCGCATCAGTTATCGGGTAATACGTGACTGAATTATTTGAGTTTGGCATTACCGCTCACGTTATGGAGTCATCATCCCCAAATGTTTTACTCGTTCATTTGATCACTGATGGCACTCACTCGATAAATCACTGATGCCGTAATTTGGCCCCTGGGTTTAATTCCCAGCCTCGTTTTAAAAAACTTCAATTTTTTTTTTGAAAAAATGAATATTTTTAAAACGTGTTACTGCATTTTTTGAAATAACGTTTTTAGGTGTATTAAATACTTAAATATGGAATCCCATTTTTCAATCTTTGAAGCAACTTGAACTTTGAGTTTTCGTTGTGCATATTTGTTTATTTAATACGATGTCATACCTCAATTCTTTTGCACAATTGAAAATCGAAAACGGTTTCAACTAGCTCTTAATTTAGACTAGCTTTGAAATGAATCAGATTGGCTGAGTAGGTAGCGCGAAGGAACTCGAGTTCGAATTCCGGTGGAGCACAGGTAAATAAAAAAAAAATGACTCCAATTACATTGTAAAATAATAATATCATTACAGGAAAAGGCAAAAATAGTTGAAAATAGAAAATAAAAGTATAAAAATGAAAGAACAAATAAAAGATAATAATTATAAAAAAAAAAATTAATAAATTAAATTTTTTTTTCATAAGAAATGCTACCTATATCTCTTAAAGAAGAAGTAAAGAAGTATTTAAAAGGGGTTTCTGAAGGGAAAGGAAATTTAATACCTATTTAAGAAGGAATAAGAAAGTATTAAAGACAAATGTAATTCCGAATTAAGAAGATTTTAAGAATCAATGTAGCTTCTTAATTCCTTCTATTATTATTAAATTAATTCCCTCTATTAACTAAATTGGGAAGTCCGCTTTTGCTTGCCAGTTCCTTATATTTTCTAGAAGACTTAACCTTGACACTAAGAAAATTTTGGCATAATTTAACATCTAACTGATTATGTATCTCCATGACTTATCAATGCAAAACAGATTAAAGTCAAGAGCATTAACCCTTTTCTATTGAATAAATTAAATAACTCTTTTAAAATTAAACCAACATCATCATCAGCACTACCTGCTGCTGCTTTTGTTTTTATGTTTTCTCTGTAGTTTTATTTTAATTTTCTCCGAAACTCTTGACAGTCAAAATAGACCAATAAGTGCTCACATTAATATGTCTTAGCATTTTCTTTCAACATCAAAAACTTCAAACGACATCTAACAACCTCTCCCTTTGAATATCCCTTTATTTAGACATAACTATTCGTAAATACAAAAAAAAAAACTTTTTCGTAATTTGTATTCCCTAGAGAACAATTTGATGGCATCACCGCACAACTCTGGTGAGGAATTCTTCTACTTAACAATTTTCTTCACTCAAAGACAAGACAAGACAGAGTCAAAAAGTTTTATTTCTCTTTCTTAGATATATATGTACGAGTATATTAGGTATACATAATGTTTCTTGTGCTACACTACTGTCTTTGAAATAATAGAAAGAACAATATTGAAATAAAAGAATAATAGCTTTGGTTGTAAAACTTAAGGAAGATAAAAAGTTAGTATCGAAAATGACAATGCTTTGAAAGTTGCTAATGGAAATTCAGTATTCAGATGATAGGCAAATTATAGTGACGAGACGTCTTCAACAGTTTTTATATTAAAATAACTTTCATTAAGTTTGGGCAAGGGAATTAATGAAACTTTAGGAACTACAAATTGAAATTAATAAAAAAGGCTTCTAACCTGCAGGCAGCTCCAGAAATGAAAGAACAAACTAATCTCTCTTAAAAGTTAAAAAAAAAAACTAAAATACAGACACAATGCACACACACCCACGATATGAAATATATGGATCGTACGAACTTGCTCTTATAGTTAACAACATACTACTGTAATATAGCCACACATTGAAGATAAATGTTGATGGTTAAATATGTTATGAAATACTTGACGAGAAAATGTTAGAAAATTCAAAAGTTAAAAGTATTGAATTTTCAAACTTTAATTGCAATTTGGTTTGAATTATTTATGAGTACCAGGTTGCAACATGTTAACATCAAGACCGGGCCAATAATTTATAAGATTTACACGAAAAAGCCAAAAATGAGATCATTTTAACAAAAAACGTTGAATATTTCCCGTATGTGAATGTTTTGCCAAACACCTTAAGGGCAGATTTCACTTTGGTCATTACAGGCACGAAGTTTAATTAATATCGTTAAAATATTAAAATTTAAAAAAACTTAAATTGCTAGATGAACTACTAAAACAAAAATTCGAAGTTTTCCTATGGGAAATCACATACTAATGCTCTGTACCAAATTTAAAGCAAATCTAGCCCAACTTTTAATGCTCTAGATCAAATTACATTGGACGCAAAAACGCACGGACGGCCGGCGCGGCGTGACGAAACCCACTTTTTCGAATTTTTCGATAATTCGTTGTTTTAGTTTTAATTACAATGTTAAAATTTGTTGAACATGAAACCAGTACTTGCCCTATAGAGCAAGCAACAGTAAATTTATCTCTTTTATTAAAAATAGAATAACAAAAAAAACCCTAAATATGGTCCATATTCCATCCTCAGAGGATATATAATATAGAGTGCTCGTTTCTATCCCTAATGCATTGTACTACCTGGAGCCATGATAGGGGCCACTGTTTCACTTTCGGTAAGATAAACTCTTTCAATATCTTCTTTTTTAGTTTTTTTTCTCCAATGTGCAGAAAACTCAGTGCCTTTAACTTTCCGAAACTTGAACAGCGACACTGCATTTTTAATCTGACCGAGCAGTTTGTACCCCCCTCCCCTGCAAAATTTGTATCTTTTATTAATCCTGATTTTTCACAATCCTGACATTCACCCTTTGGTCACTATCTAACATTTTGTTTTTGTTTTTTTTTTTTAATATATTGGTTCATGACCTGACTTAAGATGGCGCTGCCACAAATGAAATTCAAAAATCTAAAGTTTCAGGAATTAGGAACCAATTATAGATTTTTGAATTAACCTCTTTTACGTTTTTAATATTATCAATGAAATGTAAGGGTGTTTATTACATTGAGTATTATTATGCATTAAAATATTTCAACATTATTCTTAATTTTCTGTTAATTTTTTCTTTTATAAAACAATAAAAATAACTAATAAATAAATAAATTAATAAATTGATATTTTTTTAAATCTTTTGAATTTATTTTCAAAAGGACTCAATTATTTTCAAAAATACACATTTTTACATTCAGAGGGACACATTAATAATTTTGCCTGCGGTAACACTGGCTGAGGAGTTTCAAGGGAAATTTTATGGAGACTTCGGAAAGCCATAAAAAGTGCATGAAGCATAAATCTTCCGATCAATCTTCTTCAGCGGAAAATCTACGGAAGACAAAAATCTCGTACGAACAAAAAGAATAAAAAAAAACTAAACTCCTCTCAGGAACCAGTATTTTATTGTTTTAATAACATTTTCTTGAAGTAACGAGATTGTCTTTTTTTTCTCATATATTATCTTTTTTGTCTGTAGAAAGCTCTTTTTCTTCTGAGATAGACTACCGCTTTTTGCAACAATATCCAAAAATTGTTCTCAACAGAAAAATTTGTAGGACGCATGCATTATTTTAAGGTAGGATATGTGTCCCACTTTTTTTTTGTTTTAAATGTGTTGAGTTAGGAGGAATTAGTTTATACTTTTAAGTTCATTTAAAAATGTGTAATAATAAAAATGTACTTTATTCAATTTTGTAATTAAATATTTACATTAAAAATAAAGTTAAACATGCTGAGACTTAATTTCCAAACATTCTTCTTTGTCTTAACAAAGCTTAAACGAAAAACAGAAAACTCCTGTTAAATCGTAGGGTAGAAGCACAATACAACTTAAAATTAAAAAAAAAAAAAAATTATATGTCATTTGTAATGTCCCTAATCAGCATCACAGAAATTAGTCTCAATTACTGACAAGCTCTGTATTGAGATAAATCAAGGCACAAGTCACGAAAATAAAGACTCATGAGAGATGTAAAATTATAGATGTTGAATTATAATAGGAAGAACAAAATACGTTTAAAACAGTTGGCATTCCTATGGAACTTGTCCAAGCATTTTTTAAATTTATTTTAAAAGCTTAATTGCTAGATTTTTACCTTTTATAACTTTTTTTTTTTTAAATACTATTTTTTTAAATTTATTTAATAAAATTATTTCAAAATCTCCTTCTTTTCTGGCTTTTCTTAGCTTTTAGCTTTTACAGTATTTGATTTATTTTGCTGTTACAGTTACAAATTATGATGAATGATAAAGATTTATAGTCGAATGGAAATTGAAAGAGTTCATTCACCATACATCCAGCTATTTGAAATACCGACACAGACACACGAAAATGATGAATTCATTTGCCAAACCATTACACGACATGATGACGTTAGTTGCAGCAACACAAGATGTCTCGCATAATGTACCATGTCGTCGTACACTATGGCGTATACGTAACATTTGAACATTTATATAAATTACACATAATACTCGCTGGAACTGGAAATAAAGGGTTGAATAGGGAGAGCTCTTTGAGTCAAAAGAAATGAAGTATAATACCAAAAATGTTGGGGGGGGGGGGGGGTCTTAATAAGATTCGAGACTTTAGTCGTTATTGTGGAACTTTTTTATTTTTCAGTAAAAAAAAATGTTGTGCATGTTTGTTAATTTGATTTATGGAATATTTTTTGGATAAACGTTTCAAGTATATGATCCATTTGCATGGTTAGCAATATGTGTAGCAAAATGATTTTTCTTTTATTTTAAAAATAATATACATTGAGTAAAATGAAAAGCTTTTTCGATAACGAATTCCGTTGAAAAAAATATTTAAAAAATTTTGGTTTTCTTAGAGTAATTGAGAGAACAAAGAGATAAACGTTTAAGATTGATTAAACACTAGCTGCTCTCTTAATAAAAAAGGCTTACTAAACCAAGGAGTTGGAGTTAACTCACAAGTCAAAATTTCAGAAACAAAATAAATTTGACAAAATTTGCCTTCGCTACACTACACTCTTCGGTGAACTTACTGGTAGTTAGTAAGCGCCAGCAGGCATTTTATTTATGCGTTGTTGCCCTTAATCAACGACTTAAATATAACTCACTTTTATTGATATAAGATCTAACTATATTTTTTTAATATTTCGTAGCGTTGCGCCCATTTTACGGTTTACATGGTCTGCCTTCCCAGTCGACAATTCAACATTTAGTGCCAAATTTTAGTTCACAGGTACAGTAAACAATCAGATAACACCCATACGCCAATCAAACTGCCAAAAGCATCGCCACTGATGGCGTAAGGCAATAAAGCCCAAAGAAATAACGCCCAAATCGATTTGGAAATATTGCCCAAAAAAATTCTGAATAATTGTCTCGATTTGGGCTTTATTTCTATTAAAAAAAAAAAGAATTTTTAAAGAAAAAAATGTCCAAAATAATAATTTCAAAAGTTAAATGGGAAATAATGCCCAAAATTGGAAAAATCGCCCAAAAAATCAGAAAAAAGAAATAACGCCCATATCCTAGGAAAAAACGTCCAAATCAAAATCTTGCCAATTATTGTACTGAAACAACTCCGTTTTAAATCAAATCAACTTTATTTCACTTTAATAAAATAAACAGTGAGGTTTGTATGGGGGGGGGGGGGCATATGCAGCCAAGTTTCTTTAAATCCAGATTCTTTTAATGCAAAAGAGACTTTGCATACACCCCGCCCTACACCTACACCAAATCCTGTAGTGTGACTAAGCAAGAGGGTTACAGGGGAGTAGCATGCCCCCTTAAATACCTCACTGTTTATTTTCTTAAAGTGAAATTAAGTTGATTTGATTTCAAACGGAGTTGTTTCAGTATAATAAAATTAGCAAGATTTCGATTTGGGAGTTTTTTTCAATATCATGTTATGTTCAATGGGCGTTATTTCCTTTTTCTGGATTTTTTTGTGCGATTTTTCAAATTTTGGGCGTTATTTCCCATTAGGCGTTATTGCCTAGCGCCGCCGCTGATTTCCACAAGAGTTCGTACTTCTTCGATAATGGCAATGGCAATTTCCACCACCATCAAAGGAGATCAACCAATGTGAATGTGAACGACATGTGGTTCCAACAGGACGGCGCGGCGCTACGTGCTATACTGCTGATACTAACGGGTGATTTTTTAAGAGGTTTAGAACTTTTTTTTTTTAAAAAACACAAAAAATTCGAAAAAATGAATGAAATATTTATTTGAATCGATAGTTTGAACCTTGCAATTTAATGTTTAAAGATAATTTCATGCAAATGTTGACCGCGGCTGCGTCTCAGGTAGCCCATCCGCTGAGTCCGATTTTGGCATACTCTTTCACACATATCGGCCGGTATCTCACGAATGAATGCATGGATGTTGGCTTCCAGTGCGTCAATCGAAGCGGGCTTGTCCCTATAGACATTAACCTTGACATACCCCCACAAAAAATAATCTAATGGTGTCAAATCGCACGATCTAGGCGGCCAATTGACCGGCACGAAACGTGAAATTAACTGTTCACCAAACTCGCCTCGCAATTGCGCCATTGTTTCGCGTGCTGTGTGGCATGTGGCACCGTCTTGTTGAAACCACATATCATGCAAGTCAAGAACTTCCATTTCGGGCAAAAAAAAGTTTGTTATCATCGCTCGGTAGCGTTCACCATTGACAGTAACGCTGCGATTCGCATCATCTTTGAAGAAATAGGCCCAATAATGCCGCCGGCCCATAAACCGCACCAAACAGTGGCTTTTTCGGGATGCATTGGTAGCTGTTGCAATGCTTCTGGCTGATCTTCACTCCAAATGCGGCAATTTTGCTTATTTACGTACCCATTCAACCAAAAATGAGCCTCATCGCTGAACACAAGCAGCGCGCGATGAACATTTCGAACCGAGCACGAATTTTGATAGTAAAATTCAATAATTTGCAAGCGTTGTTCATTTGTAAGACGATCCATGGTTAAATTGCAAACCAAACTGAAGCTGTTTGACAGTGACACAAGGTACTAAACACACGTCAGCTGTCAAAACCAGTGTTGCCAAAACCAAACCAGCTTAAAAATCACCCGTTACCATGGACATTTTGCCTAACAGGGTCAAACCGAACGATCTCGGTAGCCAGTTCAAGTCACAACTGTGTGAGATAACCATGCCTTCAACTTCAGGCTTATCTATGCGCCAGAATTATGGAAAATTGGACCTCCATAACATTCCCGCCGGCCATTTGGGCATCGAGCTGTCCTTTATATAGGTAGATCCAGGCAAAATTTAAAAACAAAATGCAAAACAAAAATAAATAAATAAAAGAGTTTAGGTTGCAAAATTAATTTGCCAAACAAATTTTATGTTATAAACACAAATAGATATATATTTTTTAAATGCATAAAAAGTATCACCGCATTCATTGATTTTAAAATCAATAGGTACCGAAAATAAAAAAAGTCACGATAAATAACTAAAGGAATGTAGAATGTGGAATGAATAAAAAATTAAATGCATTCCAAAAGCAACACAATACTTTTTTGTTAACCTAACCCTTTTGCCTTGAGCTATAAATCGTTATCGTTCTGATAAAAATTCTGAAGAGAAGCTTCAGAGCTTCTATATATCTGTTTTATGATTTCCACGCTAAAAAATTTAATCTACATCCCACTGGATGTCTATAAAAATTAATTAAACCAACAAACGAACAAGGACGTGGATGAGGATGAGCACGAGGACGAGGACGAAACCGTCTGTTTCGATTCGTTTTTATGGTTTGTATCCTCTGGAAATGCACCAGTATATGTATATGTATAATACATAAGTAAAACTACAGCCAAGACGGGGCACGGTTGATGTGCTCACAATTATTATTCTTTTATTACTGTGATAACAGCCAAGGATAATCAAGTCATAAATCATGAATTAAAATTAATTTTCCAGCAAAACATACCGCTCATGAAAGAATGAGGCTTTATGGTGTTGGTCGCCTCAGACTATATACATATAGTGCCATTGCCATCAGCCAGCTGAAATTGACTTCGTTAAAATTGTTTTATTTTTGTGCTTTCGTCCGTCGCTGTCATCGTTCATTTTTTGATTTTGCTGTAATGCCTCTTTAGACAGTACAAAAAATCTTATACACCTCTATCCATATCGATGAAAAGGGCTTTATGGCTTAGAAGGAGTAATACTAACGCTGTCCCTATCTAGGTCTCTGTGGGTTAACTTTGAATTGCTGATGGTTTTATGATGGACGAAATGGACTTTGTTCTTTTATTAGAAATATGATTAACAAGTTAGGAACTGCATTAGAAATCAGAATCATGACACAACTTTTTCAAGCATTTAAATTTGTTTAATGAATCAAGCATTTTTCTTATCTTTCGCAATCCTGCAACGAAGGCACTGGTTGAAGTTTATAAATGTTTTTTTTTTTAGCAGCTGTAGCATACAAAATACACATGTTGCGTTAATGCCAACCGATAACTTCAGTTGCGAATATAATAGTGTCACTCATCTAAAAACCAAATGATGTAGAATAATGTTGTGTTCGTCTTTTGTAAAAATTTAATTTCACTATGGCTAAATGAACTCTTGATTTAGGTAATCTTACTCTAATTGGAAAATGGGGCTTTGATGGAAGCAGTAGACAGTCCAAATACAAACAAAGAATATCCAGCGAATTCAGCGATTTGGATATGTTTATAACATCATATGTTCCAATACAACTTTTTTCGCAAGAGGGCTCAGAGTCTGAAAAGAAATTTGTATGGCAAAATCCTCGGCCAGGATTTCAATCGATACTGCCGACCCATACGTTTTCAATTAAAAAAAGAAACGGCAGACTAGAGCAGAGCTGAGCAAGAATATATACAGAGCCAAATAAACGAACTCAATGAAACTACATCATTATTAATATATCTGACCGTTTTATCAGGGTAAAGCATATAATTAAATTGACAATGGTTTACGGTAAGATATGCAATGCTTTGTCACATACGACTTCATAACAAGTGTGCTATATTTGTGGAACAAAACCAAGTAATATGAATGACATTCTAAGCTCCTTAGAAAGAACCATCAATGAAGATTTCCTAGATTTCGGCATATCTCCACTTCATGCAGGGATATGATTTTTTGATTTCGTCATTCATTAAGCTTATAGGTTGGATTTCAAAAAATGGTGTACAGAAAGCAATGAAAAACACATTATGGACGCCCAAAAAAAGTATCCAAGGATAATTTAAGAATATTGGGTTGATAGAGTTGACTAGCCGAAACAAGGTGAAGGGAATTCAAATGAAGGAAATACTGCCCGAAGATTTTTTTCAAACCCATCTGTATCTTCCAAAATAACTATTTTGCAATTAATGCAGAATCTTTTTAAGAACACGCACAAGAAACAGCCCGAGAAATCGTTGCAGAATACCCTTGGTATTCATTGCCAGCTTCATTACACAAGGTTCTTATGGCCAATAGGGAAATTTAGGGAGGAGGCAGCTGAAGCTAAAAATAAAGATCTTAAGTTTTTTTCGTTTAAAAAACACGAGAAAAATATCAAGGATATCAACAAACACCGATTTGTTTAATAGATTACTGCTGACTTCAGACACTTTTCTTGCTAACAAAAGAAATTACAAAAAAAAAATCAAAAATCGACTTTGTGCAAGGGAATTTTAAATTTATTGATGTGATTCTGTATAAAATAAAATAATAGTTAAAAAAAATCTTTTTTTAATTAATTAATTTATTTTCCATCAGTTAAAAATAAATTTAGAGTTTTGACCGCACTTTCCATACAAATGGAACCACTTTGCGGGAGCCGGACATACATAGCCCCGAAATCCAGAAAACACAAAATCTAGAAATCGAAGTCCCGAAAAATTGTATAAAATGAAAATGTAGGCAAATTAAAAATGTTACCTATAAATATAGTTTTCGGGATTTCGATTTCGGGACAAAATTTCGGGTTTTGGATTTTCGGGATCTTGGGTCTTAGGAATTCTGCTCCAACCCCTTTCTTTATAATTATTTTGGAAATAAAACAACATGTCTAAAAGTTTTTTTTTATGTATATTATTTTGGGCAACTATTTGAAAATATTTTCCAAAACCTACAGTTTCGCCTACAACTTATCAACATAGTCCTGTCGTCGACAAAATTTTTGATTTCTCTTATTGTTGTCTGGTTGACGTAAGGCTGACTGTAGATGTCTGGCAAGTGCCGAAATAAGTTTATGATACCACAATCGAAAAATCACCTCTGATAAAATAACGTAATTTTGCAACATTTTTGTGTTTTATGTACCAATTGATTCTACACCGAATTGAAATTCAAGTTCATTAATATATCTCAAAAATATCTGTTTACCCCAAAAGTATTAAAAAAACCACTACACATTTTCTTTGGAAAACCGAAACAAACCATGAAAGTAAAGAGAGCTCTTAAAATAAGACCAAGTCAAAGCTTTCAAGACAAGTGTAAAAGATTCTTGATAGTTGTTTTGTAGCTTTTAATATTAATAATTAATAATTAATATTTTAGCTTAAGCTGTTTTTGATCACATAGCTGACTGAAGCGACAGCTGAAAAAAAAAACAAACTACATAAATATTCAAAATGGATTTTTTCATACTCCCGAACACAACCCTCATTTTCCCTGTGTAACCATTAATTTCGTATTCTATCCCATCCTCAGTATGGACAGTTACTTCAAATTCAAAATATAGTTTTTTCTAATCTCTAATCTCTAATCTACCAATTTTTGTTTTTTTTTTTAAGCTACAGAGTGGCGCACCAATTGTGCTACAATAAGAAATTCAAATAACTTGTTTTTTAATAATGTATTTCATTAATTTTTTTTATTGGATAGAAAATTAAATTTTATTTTAAATCACTAATTGTTTTAAAAGATAATAGAACGCATATGACCTCAACGCTCACCCACGCATATGCGGCACCTGTCCAGAAAATCGTTCATTGCGGCCTGAAGGGTTGAACTTGGGATCGCCTCAATTACTGCCGTAATGGACTGCTTCAATTTAGTCAAATTCCTGGATTTCGTATTATACACCTCCAGCTTGACATAACCCCATAAAAATGTCTGGTGCAGTCAAGTCAAATAACCTTTCGGGCCAGCGAAAAGTGGAGTTCCTGGAAATTAATTTGTGTAGGAATTATTGTTGGAGCTCCGCCATAACTGGGGCCAAATTACCGCATCAGTGACTGATCGAGTGAATGCCATCAGTGATCGAATGAACGAGTAAAACCTATGGGGATGATAACTCCAAAACGTGAGCGGTAATGCCAAACTCACATCATTCAGTCACGTATTACTCGATAACTGATGCGGTAATTCGGCCCCTGGTCTGGCTATGTGTGCAGTTGCTCCATCTTGCTGGAACCAAATGCTGTTCATTGGGATACGTCTTTGGGGGAGTTTTGGGTAAAAAATCTCATTTAACATCTTTAAATAACGGTTCCCATTGATATTTACTGGTAAACCGTTTTCTTCAAAGAAGTATGGCCCGACATGAAACTGTTCCCCACACAGTGACTTGTTCTGGGTGCAGTTCCGTCTCATAGAGCATTTCTGGATTTGATTCACTACATATATGGAAATTTTTCTTGTTTACATTGCCGTTTAGATCAAAATGGGCCTCATCAGACATGAACAAACAATTTATCAATGTGTTGTCTTCTTTGGTCATTGCCATTATTTTTCGGCAAAATTCCACGTGAACAGGCAAACCCTGAAGGTTTAACTTTCATGTAATTTGGACTTTGTATACGGAAACAAGTTTAAGTCATTATGAAGTATCCGTTGTAATGACCGTCTGCTAACTCCAATTCGCCCCGATAAGTTTTGAGTCGAAACGCTTGGATTTGGCTGTATTGCCGATGCTACAGCTGGGATTGTTTCCTGAACCCGAACATTGGGATCTCGATGGTACGGTCTTCGTGCGATGCTTCCAGATTCGGCCTCATAATGGTCCATCTACTCGGTGGAGTAAATTCCCTTTGTGAGGAAATGATGGACTGAAAAGCATTGTACCGTTGCACTATCAAAATTCTTTTTTCAGTATCCCAAGCATTCATTTTGATAAATATAAATAGTAACCTGCAAAATAAAAAAATAAGCCGATTGCTCACACAGAAAAAAAGTTATTACTTTTTATTTTTGTACCACGATTCGTGCGCAACCCTGTTCTTCATGACGTCACATTATCGCTTCACATTAGATGCACAATCATGATCCTATGAGATTATGTGTGAAAAGTATATGCATATTTGTGTATCAGTACCTATATATTTTACCAAGTATCAGCCATTATTGATATACAAACGGAAACAAAATCAATTAAATCCAATTCTTTAGAGTTGTCTCCTTGCTGAGCCCAGAACTTTTGGTTTATTTTTTTCCAAACTACTTCGCGTACACAGCACACAGCTCAAAGGTTAAAATATTTGTGCATACAAAAGTCTGTCAACAAAACAAACCTTTCCTTGATTGAACTTTTCTCTGTTCTTCATAAAAACTTTTACTGAAATTTTTGATACTCTATTCTAAAAACTACCTTTACCTATAAGGAACACCTTTTCCATTATATTCTCTTAATTTTTTTTTATTTGTGTTCTGTAAAACAGAAATTTATCATAGAAGAATGAAAACGTCTACCACATTTTCACTATTCCTCACCTGCAATAGGTTGGTACATATACCTCAACTTTATCTGCTGGCAAAGCCAAAAAATATAAAAAAAAATAAAAATTCAGACAAACTCAATGAAGTTACCCCAATCCATGCGAACATAAACGAGCAGGATCTTCCACATCGTTGGTATTTCTTCGTCGTTTGTCGTTCACGCGGACTATAGTAGGCATCCTTGTCATCTTTAACTTTGCACAGGAATGTATAAATCAATTGAAAACTTGGTCGCATAAACGTTGATAGATGGTACCAAAGTTGGACTCTCAACCTTTGAAAGTTTTTAATAAAGAAAAAAAAAATAAGAAGAACCAAACATTTGCCGCAGTCTTTAATTAAATTTCTTTTTCAAATCTTTTTTTTTTTATTATTTTATTTTGTTCGTTTTCATCACATTCTGAATGAAGACTTTCAAAAAAAAATTTAATATAAAAACTTTATTATGAACCTAGAGAACTTGGGAATACACGTTTCTATATATAAATAGAATATCATTCTATATCTACATACATCGTTAGGATAGTAGTTTTTAAGACATGTAAAACACAAGGACATAATTTAGTAATAACATGTCGTGGATACAAACAAAATTAATAAAGTTAGGTCGCTCTAATTTGATCCCACTATGAGTTTTGGTTTTATAAGAATTCGAAACAAGTTTATAACCTTCTCTTATATTAGTATATATATTTTAATACGTTAAATGCTTACGGTACAATACATTATTTGCTTGAAAATAAATGACTTACAAACAAAATTTGCAAAAAAAAACTATTTTTAAATTTAGCAGATTTGATATTGTCATTAACTGTGTTGACAAGGAAGTTATATTTATTAAAAAACATTTATTAACTGGATCAACAGGACTATTAGTGCCATAGTTAGATTTGATAAAAAAATTACGAATTGGCAATCTATACTTCTTAAATTAACCCTGCCTACATTAAAATTCAATCGACCCAAAACCGAAGAAGAAGATATCGATCCATATACTCTCTGTGAAATGTAAGTGATTGAAGATTTATAAGTTGCGGTCTATGGGAGTACGGAGGCAAACTAATTTTTTCCGACCATGGGAGAAGACGTTGAGTAAATCTCATGAATCTTCTTTGAATACTTTCTATTCTATTTATATGAACCGAGTAGTATGGGGCCAAAACTATACTGATCTGACAAATGATACATACAGAGTTTAAATAACATAAATGGATCCCGGAATTCACGACCGAATCGTTTTATAAAACCAAATGATTTATTAGCTTTTTTTTGTAATAAATATAGGCAGCCAAATTAATAAACGTGGAAAAGCGAAGGGTTAGGCCTTATTCCTTCGACTAAGTGCAAAGTGTTATTAATAAAACAAAATGTCTATTAAGTGACGTTTACTAAGCTAAACCACCGAAGTAGGTGGTTTAGCGAAGGAATAAGAACTAGATGTGTCAAATTTATTCTAAAATTAAAAAAAAAAATAAGTGAAGATTGCAAATTTAGTTTTAAATAAAAACAATGATTTCTACTATATTTATTGAGTTCTTAAACTATTTGAAATTATATTGGACAATCAGCCACCAACGACAAGAAAAAGAAAAATATACAAAATCAGATATGATCCAATGCAAGTGCTTAGTGAGGAGAATTTTGGGAAGAAATATAGGTTTTCCAAGAAAAGTATAAGAAAATTCATAGCAATTGATAAAGATAACCTTAATATGGATACAAGAGGTGGTCATAACACACAACACAAACAATAGAAAAATGATAATAATTTGGACAGAAATAATTATAATATAATAATAAGAAAATTGTTATGTGTGTTTGGTATAACGTGAGTCTTTTTTTTTACAAATTATCATAATTTGCTATCAAAACCCATACAAACAAACAGGCATCTTACTTATTGTAGTAGATTTTATTAGAGAATTTTTCGTAAACGTCACTTTACTATTCCACGAACATTTTGTTTTTATTAATGTAAAATTTTAACCCGTAGCTTAACGCTTATTCTATGGTTTAGTAAAATCGTGGAATAAAGGTGGAATAAGAGTTTTTTATTAATAGGGCTGAGGGTGTTCAGCGAGAATTTTTCAACTTTAAATTGGAATTATCGAAATACTTTCGGTTTACGTGGGTTTCGAATATTGCCATTTCGAACTTGAGACACATGTTCTGGAGTTGTTGCTGACGTTGATGGTCCAGGAATAGGTCTATTGACCATTGTGCCTTCTTGCCTGAATCTTTGTTCCCCCGACCAGATAAGTTGCGTGCTCGGCCCCATCACTTAGTCGTCGAATATTAAAATGAGTACAAAAAGCCCGACGCGCACGTACCAGCTCCACCGCAAAAGCGCGGTGCGTTCCCGACCACTGACTCATAGCGACTAACAATTCCGCAAATCCTGCGCTTTGAATGATAGCCCTCGTGCTTATTCTTACCTCAACCCGCTAGTATTTCGATAATCGCAATTTAAAGTTGAAACATTCCCGCTGGAAACCCTATATACCTAATGATCTTTAAAGGATAATTTTGAACCTAAAATTTTTCCAGGCTCTGTATAGCTAGACATTTTCCAAATTTGACGAATTGAATAAATATGTAGTTTTTTTGTTGTAGGGTTTTTCAACAGAGACGCTACAAAAGTAGAGCAACAGGGACAGCAAACGACGCCATATTTCTTGCCGCTCTTTTGACATTTCTCTTGAGTAAGATTTGCCATTTGATGATGAAAAGATATATGAGCCAACAACGAGTCGAAATTAGTAAAATTTACTACCGAAATTCGGAGTCAGTGGCCGCCTCAACGTTAAGAGCGCTACGTTCAATTTATGGTCGTCATATTCGTCCTAGCAGATCAACAATTGAGCGTCTAGTGGAAAAATTTGAATCCACAGGCACAGGACAAAATGTTCTTGTGCCAGTGAGATAAAGAAGTACCCGTAGTGTCGAGAATATTGCTGCCGCTGAGGCTTCAGTTGCAGAAAGCCCATATGTGTCTTTCACACGTCGTTCTCAAGCGTTGGGCATCTCTGTGACGTCGTTGTGGCGAATTTTGCGAAAAGATCTTGGATACAAGATTAAATTGACGCAAGAACTGAAGCTGCTTGACCACCAGAAGCTTCGTATGTTCGTGAATCGGGCTGAACAACAACTTGAAAATGATTCGGATTTTCATCGAAAAATCATCTTCAGCGATGAGGCTCATTTCTGGCTGAATGGCTTCGTCAATAAACAAAATATGCGGTATTGGTCATCAGGCAGCAATCCACACGTACTCACGTACTATATGAGTCATCATTGCATCCCGAAAAAATTTCGGTTTGGTGTGGTTTATGGGCCGGCGGCGTCATTGGGCCGTACTTCTTCAGTGATGATCAAGACCGGCACGTTACTGTGAATGGGGATCGCTACCGTTCAATGATAACCGAATATTTTTGGCGCCAATTGGATGATATGGACTTGGAGGACATGTGGTTCCAACAGGACGGCCGGCGGCGCCACAAGCCACACAGCGAATGTCACAATCAATTTATTGGAAACCAAGTTTGGAGAACGTGTTATCTCAGGAAATGGTCCAGTCACTTGGCCGCCTCGGTCGTGCGATTTGACGCCGTTAGACTATTTCCTGTCCAACAAGCCAGCGACGATTGATATACTTCGTACGAATATCGAACGTGAAATTGCAGCAGTATCGGCCGATTTATGCTTGAAAACCGTCGAAAATTGGGTTCACCGTCTGGACTTCTGCAAGCGTGCCCGTGGTGGCCATGCAAAAGAAATCGAATTCCATACATAATGGCATCAAACGTACTTTCAAAAGAGTAAAGAATTTCATTGATATCCAAAACCGTTTTTATTTTATTTAAAAAAACTTTTGTAGCGCTCTTATTGAAAAACCCGATAATTAAATTCATTTTGTTTGCGTGTAAAACATATGGTTGTACACTTGTCCATTTTTAATAACAAACGATTAGTATTGCACCATTCCGAAAACCTTTGCAGCAGAGACTGTTTTAAGGAAAAATCTGAATTAGCAACGAATGAAAAAAGTCATTACTCAAAGGTATGAAACGGAAATTGTTAGTGTTTATTTAAAATCATCATTTTTATTCGAAGAATATGAACAAGTACTTAACACATTTTTTTTTTATTAATTAGAATAGATCAAATTTCATTTCGATGTCGCACTCGTCATCCTCCTCACAATTACTGAATATTCCCTTGAAATGCGGTTGTTTTCTTGTGGTGCTTATCTTTGTATCGATTGAATGATTTCGATGCGACATTGACAGCCATTTCTTGATGAATAATTTCGGATTCCAATTTTCCTGGTTAGGTAAATTAAAATGTATACTTGTAATCAGTCTTGATGCATGTTTTCAAGAGATTGTTAGCACATTATGCATCATTCAAAATCCCTAGAATGAGGTGTGCAAGAGCAAGTAGAAGTGCTATTATTGTTTTCAACTCTTGAACAATTTTTGTTGAGAGTGAATTTGGCCACGACTTTGTGCTGGCAAAAATCATTATACTGGAGATAAAGCGCTGCCCAATCTACATCTGCTGAAATTAATTTATGCAATTTTTCAACAACTGAGGGGTCATCGTCAAATCTTATGGAAGACTCAATAGCAGCCAACAAATTTTCGCTTTCACATTGAAATCGTTGTTATAAAGACACGACTAGTATATCGCGAACATTTCACGGAACTCATCGGTTGTACAACCATCGATTTCGAGAGTTGAACTTGACCGTATTTCTTTGATCAACTCGATATTATGCATTAACTTGTTACTGTCAGCTTTTTAACTTACTAACGAAACCGATTGGAATTGGCAGTCTCTTTCAATTTTCACGAGATATAATAACATTTTCCACATCAACGGACATACGCCTTAGGGCTTATGAATCTAGTTGATGTGAAATAGTTGAAATATATATTGCTTCCGTACTTGATATATTTTAGGCATTGCCAGTAGTTTCAACTTGATTTCGGATGCTATTTTCTGGAGCTCTATTGATCGAATGGCTGAGACATGGAAATAAGATGAAATTTGACTCAACGTTGAAAGAATTTTATCTTTTTTGGAAAAAGAGTTTGTAAGATCGTTGTGATGCGCATGTGCAGCACACCAAATCTTCATTAATGGTATTTCAGAACCATTTTCAGAAATTCGTCTTTCCAATTTTTGCTTTCTAAATTTGCTCCTTCACACCGAAAAATACAAGTTCAGTGTGACCTGCAGATGGGATTATTTTAGCAAGAACATAAATTTTATCCAAAAAAGCTTTTAACGGCCTTTAGTCCATAAAAATTGGAGTTTCGTCCCGGCGATCTCACTTGAACTCATCAGTTGACTAGTGAGGGCCTTGTCCATTTGAGTTCGATCAATCGATCCATCTACCAGCAGTGAAAATTTGAAAAACTAGCTTCCCAACGTGATTGGCCGGCTTTTTATTTGCTCTGCTTATGGCTGTGCTCGTGTTGGAATCCCAAGCAATTTAACGCGTTCAGCTTTAAATTCTAAATTAATTTTTAGAAACGACACAAGTAATTATGTATTGCATATTGTCATGGCCGGTAAGCGTTTTTTTATAATAACTGTCAATGACTCAGAGCAAAAAAGTACAATACAATCAAATCAATAGTGATACAAGACACATGTTTCACCACAAAATTTCAAGTAGGTGGTGCGTTGGCGTGAGCTGTTAATCTATCTCATTTTAGATCTGTTTGTTCTGAAATCTGAAGTTTTTATTCGAACTAAGTAAAAGATATTATTTCAGAGAATGGGTAATGCAAAAAAAAGATAAATAAGAGCTAATTATAGAGTGCTGTGCAAAACAATAATTATCAGAAACATGATTAAAAATTACCAATTTCAAAAAGTAATTACCAGAAAACATTGGAATACCCTCTTAAAACAGTCTCTGCTTTGCAGATCATTTTGCAGCAGTTCGCAATCCGTTAAGGAGTCTACTGTTCGAAATATTTTCACGTGATCGGTATAAATCAAAGCAGTTGAGTTTTTTTTTTAAACTGAGGGGAAATCATTAATTATTATTAAAACAAACAATAATGGACCAAGGTGACTCCCCTGAGGTACACCAGAATTGACTTTAAACTGACTAGGACGGTTATTTTTAAATACATCACTGTAATATCTATCACTTAAATATGATGAGATCCACGTTATAAAATAATCACTTAGACCAATTCTCTTAAGTTTCTCTAAAAGTATACCTGATGACTTAACTTGTTGAATGCTTTACTAAAGTCTGTAAATATACAATCTACCCTACCTGTCTTTTTTTCAAAAGCCTCTATACAAAAAGTTGTAAATTCTAGTAAATTTGTAACAGTCGATAATTTCTTTACAAAACCATGTTCATTTTCAAATAAAACAGAAGTATCGTTTTTTTTTAATAAAACAAAAACGGTTTCGGATATCAATGAAATTCTTTATTCTTGTGAAATTAAGTTCGATGCCATTATGTATGGAACTCGATTTCATTTGCATGGCCACCACGGGTACGCTTGCAGAAACTTCAGACGCTGAACCCAATTTTCGACGGTTTTCAAGCATAAATCGGCCGATACTGCTGCAATTTCACGTTCGATATTCATACGAAGTTCATCAATCGTCGCTGGCTTGTTGGCATAGACCATAAACTTTACGTAGCCCCACAGGAAATAGTCTAACGGCGTCAAATCACATGACCGAGGTGGCCAAGCGACTGGACCATTTCGTGAGATAATACGTTCTCCAAACTTGGTTTCCAACAAATTGATTGTAACATTCGCTGTGTAGCTTGTGGCGCCGTCCTGTTGGAACCACATGTCCTCCAAGTCCATATCATCCAATTATGGCCAAAAATATTCGGTTATCATTGAACGGTAGCGATCTCCATTCACAGTAGCGTGCCGGTCTTGATCATCACGGCAGAAGTACGGCCCAATGACGCCGCCGGCCCATAAACCACCCCAAACTGTAATTTTTTCGGGATGCAATAATGACTCATGGAGTACGTGTGGATTGCTGCCTGACCAATACCGCATAATTTGTTTATTGACGAAGCCATTCACCCAGAAATGAGCCTCATCGCTGAAGATGATTTTTCGATGAAAATCCGAATCATTTTCAAGTTGTTGCTCAGCCCAATTCACGAACATACGACGTTTCTGGTGGTCAAGCGGTTTTAGTTATTGCGTCAATTTAATCTTGTAAGGATGTAGGCCAAGATCTTTTCGCAAAATTCGCCACAACGACGTCACAGAGATGCCCAACGCTTGAGAACGACGTGTGAGAGACACATTTGGGCTTTCTGCAACTGAAGCCTCAGCGGCAGCAATATTCTCGACACTACTGGCACGGAACATTTTGTACTGTGCCTGTGGATTAAAGTTTTTCCACTAGACGATCAATTGTTGATCTGCTAGGACGATTATGACGACCATAAATTGGACGTAGCGCTCTTAACGTTGAGGCCACTGACTCCGAATTTCGGTAGTAAATTTTAATAATTTCGACTCGTTGTTGGCTCGTATATCTTTCAATCATGAAATGGCAAACCTTAGTGAAGAGAAATGTCAAAAAAGCGGCAAGAAATATGGTGTTGTTTGCTGTCCTTGTTGCTCTACTTTTGTAGCGTCCTTGTTGAAAAACCGTTTATAACTAAAAGAAAAAATATTAGTACAGACAAGAGATTCAAACAGTTTTGGAATAATAGACAGTTTAGCTATTAGGAAGGTAGTTGGTAACTCAATGCGGGCCTGTATGTATTTTAGTTAATAAAGTTGTAAATAAAACAATAGATTTGTATTAAAATAAATAGAAAGAAAAACTTAAATCTGAACTTCGTACTTTTTATATATAACCCAGTTAGAGTGGCGAGCAAAACCTCAGCCTTTATTTAAGACTACACCAAAAGTTATTTGAATTTTTTGTCAAAAATCTGACCAAGAGATAACAGTTGTTTATTTTAACAATTAGATACTTCATTTTTACAGGTACGAGGTTTAGAAAACGGCCAGTTACCCCATTTTAGATGACATAAAACAATAATTCAAATTTCAGCTCTAGAAAATCAAATAAAAATTATCTCTACAGAAAGGTTGAATTCATATCAAAAGTAGGTGTTGGCCTGAAAACGCAGTATGTTCACGCTCAAGCCCTCTCAACTACTGTCTTTGTAAGAAAAAAAAACAATCTGTAAATCTGTCAAAAAATCCTAAAATTTTAACAAAAAACCCTGATAATTAAAACTCACACAAAATGTACTGTGAATATGTATAAAATATCACTTTTTTTGTTAAGCAACAAAATTAAAGTAAAAAAGTCTGATGATTAAAAAAAAAATAATAAAACTCAAACAGATAATGTTTCTCGGTTTAAAAAAAAAAATAAAAAAAAAAACTGAAGAAAAAATAAAAATAGATTTAATGACCCAAATAATTAATGCAAAACAACAAAAGCTCGTCAAGTTCTTTTACTTATAGAACCCGAGAGCACAAAGACGACTTAAAAGAAAAACTTTATTCCAAATCTTTTTTCGCGGGCGTCAAAATAAAAGAAAACAAAAAAACCTTAGATGGAAGAAAAATTTCCAACAATAGCACTCTCTAATGGACGACAAAGAAGAAAACTCCAACAGAGTTTGCTTTTACCCTTTATCCTTTTTACTTTCAAATCCCAGATACAGCTCTAGCCATACAAGCGCCCTCCTGCAAAACTGATTTGTAAACGAAAAAATGATATATTCTTGTTAATAATGAAGCGCCGCCCTAAAGAGGTTTTGAGTATTCTTAAAATGGTTATGAAGACAATGCGAGCATCATCCATATTATAGAATTGAGCTAAAAACAAGAATTTCAATTTATAGAACAAATATGAATTCATGAAAAAAAAACAAAAATCGGAGTAGCCTTTTTTTTTATTAATTTTGTAGGTATATAATTATCATTTCTCAAAAATTTATTTGGTATTCAAATTTGAAGTTTTAAATAAGATATATGTCACTACACTTTAAAATTAAAAAAGAAGGTGAATTGGGATTCCGAATTTTCAAAAAAAACTTTTTTTTTCAAAACTCCGACCATACATGTTTTTTTTAGAAGCTTTTGGAAAATGAACAAGAAAGTACAAAACTATATTGTTTGGGGCTACAGTTGTAAACAAATCTATGCAAGTACCGTTGTTGTTGATCCTAAGAAAAACAGGCTCAGGGATCTTAGCTCCCCATATCTGGGATATTCGCAAAAAAATGATGCTATCAAAAAGGTCAGTTCAATTGTTCAAAAAAGGTCAACCAATTTCAAAAATTGGCCAGCCATAGAATAGTTTTAGTCAAAAGTTAAAGTTTTTCAAGGTCATCGGTAATTTTCAGCAACTCATTTGTGGGATATTCGTAAAAAAGTTATACCCACTGAGAGGTCATTATATCCCACAAACGAGGTGCTTAAAATCGCTGATATATCCCTGAAATACTTAAACCATTGATTATTTAGTAACTTTTTCATTTTATATTTTTTTTCAGAATATCCCACATGACCTTGAAAAACTTAAGCCATTGATTAGAAAAATATTCTATGGTCGAACAAATTCTGAAACTAGTTGAACTTTTTTGTCCAATTACTAACGTTTTAGATGGAATAGCTTTTATTTGCGATTATCCCATATATGGGGTTCTTTATTTGCGAATATCCCATATATGGGGTTCTTAGATTCTGGGGCCAGAAAATAAATTGAAAAATATGCCTGGATAACGTCCAGGAAATGCTAGGTGACGATACCGATTTTGTAGATAATCGGCCAAGCTTTTACAGCTGCATAGCCTTAAAGACACCAGTCAAATTTGTGGGGCCTACTTTTGTCATCGTCTTTTCTATTGACATAAAATCATATTATTTGATTGAAATCTTTTATTACTTTCTAATTTAGTGATTTAAAGGCCCATGAGTAGGAACTAACCCTTTTTTAAGTTTGCTTCGTATCAATTTCTGGCGCCCCTGATCAAATAATTCGGACTAACTGACACAACGTTAAACCGTGGATGGTTTGAAAGTAGGACTTTCTATACTGTTGGTTTCTTCAAAGATTTTTCGCCGTCCTCCCTCATCCTGTCTCGTATTTTTTTCTTTTTTTTTTTGCAAGCTACTTGGCAGAGCACAGCAATCGAAGGATAAAGAACGAGAAACACAACGTCTAATTACATAGTAATTTATCTTCCGTAAAAGAGACCCACTGTGATGCCTTGTTAAGGACATTCGTTAAGCAAAAAAGGTCGAATGGCATGCATTGCATGTGTATACATAACTGTAGTTTGCACTTTAAGTGGTGTAAGAGATGGCGATAGAAAACGGCAGAAAATGCACCAATTATTGCTGCAGTTGCAACAGCAGCATCGACTTGCAACCAACCAAACCATAGTCCTACCGGGGGCCAGCGCCATCAGCACTAGACAATGAACGACGGCGCTCAAAGTTCATCTTGTTAATGTTTAAGCAGGCAATTATCCTTTACTTTAGCCACCATCGTGTTTGTGTTAGTTCGCCATTTATCCCATAGCTTAGTGGCGGCTGGTGGCCCATAATCGTCCTTCAAATAGAGATCTCTGTGCGCTATAGTTGCAGCCCTCGCTTTTGTTTGGACAGGTTTAAATTTTCCTTCTTCTAGATTTCGAACCATTTCGTAGGACGATTTCATTGACAGAATCAAGTCGCGTATATTTTTTTTGTATATTGTGTGTACCGAAGTAATTATTATTCTGATGGTTTTTCTTCGCCTAGGGCCAAGTGCGATGGACGAGCGCGAGCGCCTGAGGGAAAGGTGGTGATGGTGGTGGTAAGTTATCAAGAACTTTTGTAAAACTTACTGCGTTCAGTTCGTGCGTTCGTTTATTTTATATTTTTTTTTTTAATCCGGAATTTTAAAAGAACTCTCTGTTATCGTGAACATAACTTTTGTTCTGTGCTGTCTTTGTATGTATGTGTGAAAAGCTAGATTCTTTTGCATTCGGCATGCAAATGAGAGGAAGAGGAACGTTAAAGCTAAGCGAATAGATTTTTTGCAGAAAAAGTTAAAACGGAGACAATAAAAGCAGGAAGAAGAAAAATCTACGCTTCTTTATTGGTGAAGGGATCGCACAAAGTTTGCAGCTGCAAAATATTTTAAGAATATACAAAAACAAAGATTAAAAAAACAAATCTCAGTTAAGGTACAAACTAGAACGTAAATTTAAGTAAAATTTTTGTATGTAAAAGTTGGCGTTGGATATAAACTTAAATTAAAGAAAAAGTATGTTCACAAATGCATGCACTTAAATTTAAATGATTTTATTTTGATACACCGCAATGAAGGCTTTTTGGGGTTTCACCAAGAGACTATGAAAGTAATAAAAATCTTTACTGAAACTAGATGACCTTTTATGGGGTCACTAAGACCTTTTACATGGTATACTACATTTTGCAAAAATCCCATAAATGAGGTGATAAAAATCGCTGATGACCTCGAGAAACTTAAACCATTGATTCAAAATTCAAAACCGAGAATAGACTAAACAAAGTCTCGTTTTCTACCTATCTTGAATAGAGAACCGATTCTGGTTTTGAGAAAAAGTGAATCAAATAAATGGTTTTCACATTCACTGTTCTGTCACACATTGCTTACACTTTTTCGATTCATTTGGTAAAATGAAAAGCGGCTGAAGCCCCTCCCGAAATGATTTGTATCTAAAAAAATTAAGTAAAAACTAAAGATTTTTAATATCAATTCAAATTTATAAAAATATGAAGACTATATCTAGGTATAGTTTATTTGATTTGAGATCAGTTAAGGACTTCAATTATTATCTTCGTTTATATTAAGAAATAGAAACCAAAATATTGCAAAATAAAAATAATCGAAACTATAAGATCTCAGAAGAATAAAAACCACAAATGAATAGAAATAATGACTATGGGTGACTGGAAGACGCAATGCAAAAGCAATAGCTGAAAATAGAGCTGTTATAAAAACTATTATTCAGCCTATTTTGTTTTGTACAGAACAAGAGGTGACGACGATAGCTATATATCTTCTTCGGACAACAAAAAAAAAGATGGAAATTAAGGGATCTTCTGCAGCTCAGAATTGAATCTGGGGACAACAATTTAAAGAATCACGTCATTACCAGCTCTTAAAACACAAGCTATTTGAGCTCAGCTATACAAAATGAAATCCTGGAGACATGTTCTGATATTGTCACAACGGAAATATACAAAATGCATGTTTCCGGCACTAAACAACTTTCCATATGCCTTCGATATGTCGACTGTTTATTGTATGCTTCGGGAAGTTTTGTAGGTTTTGTTCTCGTTGATGACCAAACTTCTAGAAACCTGACCAAAATCATATGTGAAGAACTACATCTTGATATATATGAGCAATTGTATTGGTCAAGGCATTGACAGAGCCGCCAATACAACAGGTCACTTAAGTGGACTACAAAGCAGGATTAGAAAACAGGATGCTAACGCTTGCAAAATAACTTTCCAAAATATCCAACGCTTGCAAAATAACTTTCCAAAATATCATAAAAACCACACCAGAGGGAAAAACAAAATGCAAAAATATCTAACTTACTTTAGAGGTATTAACTACTTGCTCACCGTTTTGGACACACTTCCCGTGACAACAGCGTCTTGAAAGAACCTTTTCAACGATGAAAATGATCCAATCAGTGTCTCAAAAGACTTTTTGTGCTGTAAAAAATGTGTATAAAAAAAAATCTATGAATTGGAATTTGTTTTAGCTTAATATTTGTTTTTCAAAGAATTGATCGTATGACTTGGAAGCAAGCCCCCCCCCCCCCCCCCCGGAAACAAAATCCTGGCTACGGCCCTAACCGCCCGCCACTGCTGGCTGGCCTATGTGTATCTGTGCGTCTACTGTAATTTGAGCTGGCGTCCAAACGGGCCACCCGATTTTTCTTAAATTTTACACAGAGCATATTTATGTGATTCTCTGGAGGTGAAATTTTAAGTCAGCTTCATAAGCTGAAAAAAAATGTTTAAACAAAGGTATACTCGACGGGTCCAGGGTTCAACTAACGGAGGTACACTAAAACTTTATTATTTAAAAGGTCTTTTTTTATTAAGACTCCAATATTAATTTTAATTCATAAAATCTTAAATTATATGTTTACAACACGTTCTTCTTTGCTGTCTCCTGGTTGCTTGGCTTGGTTTTTGTTGAATAACGGATTTGCAGGTTGTTGCTTGGTGGGTTTTCGTCCTGCAGCTTCCGTCTTCGATCTAGAATCCTTAAGGTCGTCTATTGCTTCTTATCGACGGATTTTCACTGGCTCATCAATGGGTTTTAACCGACTTATCAACGGTTTTTAACCGGCTTATAGACGGTTTTTAACCGACTTATCAACGCCTTATAACCGGTTTATCAACGGCTTTTAACCGTAGTTTCTCCATGATTTTCATCTCCCGTCACTCCCCTACCCTTGCTCTATGCAATATCTCTATTCGTGTTAATTCATGAGGGGTTTGCGGATAACAAGGAAATTATTCTTAAATAGTAACCAAACCATAATCTGATGGTATTGCATTTGTTTATCTAGTTTTCACCACCTTTTATTTACCAAAATTCACCATCGATGTGCTTTGATCCGTACCTTTTCGAGGTCTTCTGCTTGGTTGGTGCGCCTTGTTATACTTCTCTTGGTCAGCATTCACCACACCTACTATAGCATTGTTGTTGTTAGTCTGACAGAGCGTTTGCGATAAGATGTATCTCGATTTAGTATGCATAAGGTCTGTGTAACTTAATTGCCTCAAGTTAATTACAGAGGATTGTCATAAGTATCTGACAATATTGTCAGTAAAAATTGTCTCAAATATCTTACAACTCTATGTGAACATATGTACACTTTTGCCTGACAATATTGTCAGAAACGTCATTGTCAGGCGTCAAGCGTCAAGCCATTGTCAGACGAACATTTCTGACAAGATGAAATTATCAAGTATCTCAGAATTGTTTGAGCACCCATTATTTATTTTTGTCAGCCTTGTTGTCTTCCAAATAAATAATCACAAGTGCAAATCTTCTTATTCCAATTGGATTTAGTTTTGTGCAGACTTCTTTGTATATGTAGTGAAAAAAAAACGAAAAAAAAAATTTTATAAATTATTTTATAACGACTGTCAACGGATAGTCCAATTTTTCGTAAGCAAATATCTGATTCTAACCGTATGAACTGACAATTTTCTAAACCGAATCGATTTATTTCTGTCAATTGATAGGAATTCGTAATAGAATCGATATTTTTTGTGTGATTGCGTGTGTTACAAGACAGCTGCAACCAAACTTTTCTTAAAGTTTTATCGACTGAAAATATTATTGAATATTTTATTCAATATTCGACAGAAAAACAAGCAAGTTGTCTTCCTAAACAACCCCGACTTGTGAAATGACGAATGTGAAATCTTTATAGTGTGTGTGTTCAAGTCGGTGTGGAATCCTGCTGAGAAATGCAAGATTTTTTTTCACAGAAAAGAATCGATTTTGTTTAGAAATAAATCGGAACAGAACCGATTCTTTTGTTGAAAGGAATTCGAGATAAGACTAACCATCTGACAATGAAATTGAAGACTTTGGGACAGAATTTACCAACCGTATGTGAACAGGCAATCTAGTATTGTAAAGTAGTTGGGTATTGTCAGAGCATATTGCCAGATCTGACAACCATCTATACTTAGCCTTAGTTAAATATTATTATGTTTTTATTTTTATTCTAATTCATGAACAGAGGCTTTATGTTGTTATAAACAAAGTTTTGGGCTTTCAAAACTCGTAAATGTTCTTTATTTCAGGGGCAACCATTCGATGATAGTAAAAGGATACGCATAAGATTTGAAGGTTCCAGAAGCCTCCAAACTTGTAAAACACTTTTAAATTTAACATTTAATAAAAAAAAAAAAAAACAGTGCCGACTGAAAACTATAAACTCACGAATGAGTGACATGTATGAATGCATCCGAAGGTTTATTCAGTGGGTGCGTTCAAAACTGCATTAATTGTATGGGATTCGAGCTCTGTTTACATTTCCTTCTGTTTACATTTACCCACATTAGCCCTACTATTAGCCCAATTTAAACTTTTAAAGTCTTTGAATTTTACTAATTTTCCCAATAAGAGCAGCTTATATTTTAGAATTCCGTTGTCTATTTCCTTAGACAACTAATGTGCAGTCTCAACTATTTGAGATTTATACTATGTTTCCACCGAAGGTTTATCTCAATTAAGATTAAATAAATCTATGTAGTGTTTCCACCACACAAAAAGATTACAAAATAGACTGTACCCCTCAAAATGCAAATTGTGTTTCATTTTTCCGTATGAAGTTGAAGTGAGACAGAAAGTTTCATGTTTGCAAAAGAAGCAAGAAGGGTTGGATTTCGTTCAGTTGAATAAATGCGTTCAGCGCCACATTAACTGGTTTGATCGATTTGTAAATCTATTTGCCCTATGAAGATTTAACAAGATTTATTTGAAATCTTCTAGATTTACGAAATAAATTTGTATGGTAAATCTTCGAGATTTGAAGAAGATCATGGCAAATCTTGTCGAATCTCGGTTTAGTGGTGGGTGGAAACATGGTATTACCTTTTTGATGTGTAAACATCTATGGTAGAGTGAAAAAAAACGTGAACGTTCGTGTGCAACGTTACGTCGTGCAACGTTACGGTGTGCAACGTTACGATCTGGGATCTGAATACTAGGATGGGTGCGTTCAGTGAAAAAAATCTTGAGATACCCTTCAAGCAAAAACAAGTCCGTTTTGGATCCGCGCACTTTGATGCTAACACATATTAACCGTGAGTGCCGGCACTCGCACAATTTTTTTTTTGTTACTTACAAGAATCTCTTAAAAATATGATAAAGATACCTGCGCAAAGTGTTCGGTATCTGCACTATCTCATTATCTTGAGCTACGAGTATAGATCGTTTTGCAGACCACCCATTGTTTCTTAAAATAACAACGCAAAAACACTACCAGCGACTGAAAGCAAATCTAACAAACTAAACTATTGACAAAGTCGATATTCTTCGTTCGTTTGAATCAATATCTTTTTTTATCAACATTCCAACTTACACGGAATCAAAAATCGTAATGAATCACTAGGAAAAACTTAAAGTTTTATTTTTAAATTAACAGTTATATATATGTTGACACATTTTCATATAATGTTTATTAATTTCTTCCCCTCAAAATGCACTTCCTTTGATATATTAAATTACAAAACAAATCAAACGAATTATTATTGTTCCATGAAGTCATTACATCAATCCCACATACATCAATCTTCCGTCTCTATTTTACTATAAGCTAAAGCAACTGGTAGGTATTTGAAAATTAAAAAAAAAAAAAAACAAAAATGATGAACAGGTATATCATCATTCAAAACTTTCCAAAATCATCTATGCCTTGAAATTGATTGTCAGTCTTTCGGATCATTACAACTTCTCAATTCAGCAACCAGAAATCCCACAGTGTGCTGTACGTATATTCCAAACCAGAGCTCTACCATATTCGAACAACTGTGGAACAGTGAACACCTACAACCTATACTCACTCATAGAAATAATAAAACGCCCTTCGGAAACGTGGTCTTAAGATTAATGGTGTCAGTGAACGTGATTTATCATCAAAAAGAAGCCATGAAGTCATCACTATACTCATGCCGATGCCCTGCCCCCCCGCGTCACCAGACCCAAAAATTTCTATCTCTGGCATCTTATTGGTGGTTCTATGATATAAATATTCTGGGTGTTTTGTATGCCATGCAAATTATTGAGAAATATGAAATCAAGATCCTGATGGAGTGGAATGCGTTCTCGCCACATATTAAAGTTGGCTTAAAGCTTTTTTGTTGTATGGGAGGTTTTAGCATGAACGGAAATTATAATCAATAATTTAATGCTGGCCTTTTTTATTATTTTGGTAGGTATAATAAAAGTTAAAATAAAAAAAATATTGTTTTCATGGTTTTACTTATATTTTTCATTGAACTTTCAAAGCTCTTTCCGTGAATCCTGTTCGTGATTGAAACACTCTATGCAATCAAAGTTGAGCCGGCTTCCTGAAAAAAAAATAGAACAAAAAAAAATAACTAACTAACTTCCGGTGTATCAGTTTTATTCCTCTGGGGGATTGCAAAAGTTTTCAATTAGCCCGAAATTCCTTGTGGGAATACAAATAATATTCCACATGTTTGTTGTGGTTTATTTTATAAACAAAAAAAAATACCTCAGCTTCATAGATAGTTTATGGCCTTTTATATGTTTCTATGTATACATTCATTTATTTTTTGCAATGAAAGAATATTTTTTTGTGTAGGATTTAGTTTCTATTTAATTTACAATAAATTTGTTTTGAGGTGGAATGACCTTTTGTGAATAGTAGGAGCTAGTGAAATGTTGGGATTAAAAGATCACCATGAAATTATACACGCGATGAATGTGCTACATAATATAGCCTTATAAAGCTATAATAGGAATATTATGTCATTTGAGTATTAAATTGGCTATCTGTCTGATTGGGACTCTGTACAAAAAGAACTATAAAATAAACGATATGGTCACGTAGGAATGGAATCAGTAATTTCAGATTCAGGGGAATCAGTAAGTCATAGATTTTAACCCAAAGGCCACACGACCGAGTGCTAGCGAGTTGCAATACACTCAAAGAGAAGTTCATTCGATCAAGTCTTGTATATTTTGCACCCTATAATCTATCTTTCCTGGTACATAGGCGTAATAGGATGCTTTCATAATAAACGTTTGTTATTATTATAGGCATTTATTTAATTTAGTACACTTCATTTTAAATGAAATTAAAAGGTAAAAAATAAACTTTTCACTAGAGGTAAAACAAAAAAAAATAAAAATAATGTATTTGATATGAAAAATATCTTTCATTTGATATAAATATCATTTTTCTACGTCAATTATTTCGCCCGTTATGAACAATTATTTGGAACAAAATCTGAAATCCTTATTTTGCAATCGTCAACTTCAAGCCCAAATATCTCGACTTTCCCATGAACGAATTTGAAAATATTTTGCTTATGTATCGGAATTCAAGTCGCCTTTTAATTGATACCAAACTCATTCGTGTACACTCTGGGCCAAAGCTCCATAGTTAAATGGGCATTCCTTTTGTTTACCAATACACACTAACTTTAGCAACTCGCTATTTACTCGCTTGTCAACTGGCTTGCCTTTTTTCGATGACGGTTGAGAAGCAAGTAGTGCAGCCAGTGAGTCAAACGCAAAACAAATAGAAATGTGAGAGTTTATGTATTTGTATAGAAAACTCCCTAGCGATAGTATCTACTCGCTCGTGTGGCCTAAAGGCAGTGTTGCTAGATGGAAAAAAATTCCTCCCAGACAAATTTAGAAACCTCAAGATTACCTGCTGATTTGACATCTAACTATTTATGACAGCTGGCCATAAGAAATTCAGAAATCTGAAAATTCAGATGAGCGTTGAACGCGCACATTGTGAAACATAAGTGATGAGGTTGATTAGTCCAGTCAACGAAGGAAAAATAAAGGCGAAAAATCATGTAGTCTGGGTTATTATTTTAAAGGGTAGGGGTGACTCCCAGGTACAACATACCAAAAGTCCCCAGCCCAGGCCCGCGAGCTTTAGCCAGGAAGGGGGGGGTAAAGGTCCCCTTTTCTAGTATTTAGCGAATATTTTGAAAACCAATGGTATTAGCGGAAAAGTATACACTACAATATGAAAGTATATTAAATTTTCTACAAAAAAAGCCCTAGTCATATTTTCGCTTGGAGCAATAGTAAGGGAGATGCAGGGGTTATAAATGTCAATAAATCAGAAAAAAATCATGATATTGCGTTACAAATTTAATCTTTATTGATCAATTAACCCAAAAATATTAAAAAAAGTAAATGCATGTTAATTCATGATAATTCCATTAACGTGATGAGATAATCATTAATTCTTTAGTCGAACGCTAAAAACTAGAGAGTTGTAGGTCTTTTAGTTTTTGAGAAAAATTAAGATTATGAATACTACTACTTCCTTAAAAAAATTCTTTCTTTTCAGTAAGTTCTATAGTAAATTCAAACCGTCAATTTTCTAACGAAAGAAAAATAAAAGCAAAAAATCATGTAGTCTGGGTAATTGTTTAAAACGGTAGGGGTAATCCTCAGGTACAACATACTAAAAGTCCCCAGCCCAGGCCCGCGAGCCTTAGTCAAGAGGGGGGGTTAAAGGTCCCCTTTTGTAGTGTTTCGCGAATATTTTGAAAACCAAGCGTATTAATAACCCAGACTACATGATTTTTCGCATTTATTTTATGATTTAAAACCTTCGTTGACTGGACTAGATAATAAACTAATAAAGTTCGCAGTTGCTTATTTAGAACTTTAATTAGACATTGTTAGTGGTGCAAGGAATCCTCAGTAATCGTTACAAAGTAACGATTACTTCAAGTAATCAAAAGTAATCGGTACCACGAACCCGTACGATTACTTTTAGTTACTTTTATATTTGGTTACTTTAGGATTTGGGTACTTTAGTTACTTTTGGATTTGATTACTTCAGTTACTGCTGGATTTGAGATTTGATTACTTTTGAGGTTTGGTCTTTCGAGTAACTAAACGAGGAGGTAATCGTATGGCGAAGGCAAGAGATCCGAAATCTTAGAAACGGGTAATAGCGCATAGTATGAGTATCACGTACTTGTACGTTTTTGTCCAGAATTACATAAAACTCGGAATTGTCAATATTTAAACCAAGATATTGAAGAAAAAATTATTTGACTTAAGAGTTGACGAAAAAAAACATTTCGACAGTTTTTTGACTTATTTTGTTAAAATCATACAAAAAGTATGCGGAGCGTGTAGGTATTTTGAGAAAAAAATGTTAAATCAACTATTTTAACAACAGGGAGCTTGTAAAAACTGCTATCTTGTACGTTTTTGGCCAGATTTACATAAAACCCGGAATTGTCAATATTTAAACCAAGATATTGAAGAAAAAAATATTTGACAGAAGAGTTGACAAAAGAAAACATTTCGACAGATTGATCTTTTTAGTTTTTAGTCGAAAACAGAAAACCAAATGCCTAAATGTCTTGTATTTTTTGAGAAAATTAACTTTTAACTTGAGCTGACTTGAACTTTTAACTTGAAAATTGAAAATAACGATAAATTGAAACGAGTAGATTACTGGCTTTACAAAAAGGTATATCATGGCATTCTAAATGAAACATTTCCTTTTATTAATATTTTTTCTATTTTAAGTCAATGCCTTACAAAACTGCCCCTCTCGGCTAAACGGAGAGGAATAGACCCCCTTCCCATACGATTTTTTTTTGTCTCGATCCAACCTATACGGTCTAGCTTTTTGTCACACCTTATGCGAAACACCCTGTCTATAACTTATATTAAAATATAACAAATGCCAGAGGAATATGATTTGCGTGAAGTCCAAAATTTTTTACCACCATACTTTTTAGATTTGTGAACACGAAGACCAAAGAATCACTGTTCTACCGCGTTTTATATAGCTTTTTGCCTTAAATGACTGGATAAATGTAATTAAAAAAAAAACTGTTAATATTTGTCAATTATTTGCAGTACTCAAAGTAATCACTCAAAAGTAACGATTACTTTGGAAAAAGAAACAAAAGTAACCATTACTCAAAAGTAACTACTTTTTACATCACTAGAAATTGTGAAACAAGCCGTTAATGTAATAAATATACTAGTAATAAATAACTATGAAAATTTAAAGGCATTAAAAAATTGTTTGCACTTCATTAAAAAAATTTCTAATTATTATCGTCATCTTCGTTTTGTCAGTCCCGTCGGTTTGATACATCTTCAAACTTTTGAAAGTTACAGCATTTCTTCTGTTGGTGTAAGATTGTGGCATCCAGAATGTAAAGAATATTTAACTCGTATAGAATACCGTCACCTGTTTCAATACCCTTTCGATTCCTCAACCTTTTAGCTTTAGATGAATCCCCCCAGATTTTCCCCAAAACATCTTATTCTCCCAGATTACACCCCAAACACAAAAAAAACCCTTAAATCTAGATGGGAAACCTATAAACTGGCAACCCTGCCTAAAGGTAAGAACGCTAAAATCAAAAGTTAAGGTTCCCTTGAAAACTTAACCTTATACTAATGAGCAAATTTTTAGAGCTTATACCAAAAACCGACTTCCAGTTGCGCCACAACAAGAAGTAATTGCGTCTTTTTAGAAGGTTGAAACTTCCAGACACGGAAAAAGAACGAATTGTTAAAAAAAATGTTCAAAACCATATTTGCTGGACTGCTGAACGTAAATGAATCTAACGCAACCACTGAATGAGCGCACAGAGTAAATCGACGAGATACTCCAACAGCAGCTGTAATTGCAAAGTCTAAATCTCGAATAATTGCTCAAAGCGTACCCATACTATGAAACGCCAACAATGTTAAAAGAACAAAAACTAAAGTGCACGTCAAAGAAGAGGCAAACTGGGGTGTAGGTAATGAATATGGAGGTACTCCGTGAGTCGAAACCAAAAATGACATTTTTAGTTAAAGTTGGCAGCAGAGATTATCCACATGAAGATGAGAATTTCAATTTGCTTACAAGCTTGAAATGCCAGTTTTCAGATGAAATGAGAATGTTTGTGTAAAAACCTCACATCTTCCCACACCTCGTTTAACTGTTGTTGCAATTCACATCTATTCATCGAAACGGGATGAAATTACAAAAACAACAATGTATACACAAATGGGTTTTGGAGGGTGAAACGTACGAAACATTATCATCTTTATATTGAATATTTTTGTAGAAGGAACCAACTGTCTTTACATGGAATTCATCTCAAGGGTTTAAAACTGACTGAAAATAACATCGACAGTTTAAATATTAAAGTTTTACTTTAATGTTTAATTCAAATCATCGTTTGTTAATTTTATTGAACAATTACAAACCGAAAAATAGAACAATAGCAAAGAAACGAATAAACGAAATTTAACCAATAAAATGATTAAGGCGCGAGCACAATAGAACGAACAGCCGCTGTAGCTAATTTGAGGGAGAGTCCACACGGAGCACCATCAAATGGTCTGTCGGGAAAATATTCAATTTTTCATCAATCTCAATATCTTAAGTTATTATCAACTAGGTAAAGGGCATTTTTTTTAGACGTGTGGTTTTCAAGAAGAAATAAAACGCATATATTTTTTAGTGAATTTTGTTGACCAAGTTGATTGTTAGATGTGTATCTGAGAATAGATAAAGATGATTCTCATCGGCTTTGTTGGTCGTTTTGATGACGAAAATGAAAAAATTAATTCATTTGCTTTTTCCCAACGTTTCGACGGTGGTTGCCGTCTTCTTCAGGGGATCTTTATTTGTAAAAAAAGAGACGTTATTACATAAAAGTGTCAATGTATGTAGGGCGGACGTGGTATACACTTACATTAAAGTTTTAAACAATTATGTATATAAAAAAAAAAAAAACAAAACAATATTTGGAAATATTTAATAATTTAAACTTGAATAATTTAAGAGCAAATTAGTAATTAAACACTTCAGATGAAGTTTAGTCCAATGAGTACAATCAAGTTTTGGATCTACTGTTGGAAACTAAGGAGCAGTAAACTGCTGAGATGTTTTGTGTGTCTTGTTTACGGTTCATGTTGTTCTTGTTATTGATTATGTGTAGTGTTTCTAACGTGTATCGTTTGGAAGTGTGTTTTTCCGTTGCCAAGATCTCCACACCATCAAAGTCCAGTTGGTGGCCAGTTTCAACGCTGTGGCAAGCCAGTGCTGTCTTTCCTGAATTTTTTGAACGAATGTCCGACTTGTGACCCGCCATTCTCTGTCGAAGGAGTTGTTTGGTCGTGCCGACGTAGCATAGATTACATGGATCATTGGTTTTACCTTCGCAGTTTACTTTGTACACCACTCGATCGGAAAATATATTGGAAGAGAGGAAAGGTGTTTACAAAAGTGTCGTTTATGTCCCAAAGCTTTCCGAAAACTTTAAAGAAATAATCGGCAAAAACAAAATTGATGTCAACTTGGAGTACAAGTCGAACCAGACCATGGCTTCCCTCTTCACAGGTCTAAAAAAGAAGACAGAAAAGGACCGTTGTACAGACGTGGTGTACAAAGTAAACTGCCAAGGTAAAACCAATGATCCATGTAATCTATGCTACGTCGGCACGACCAAACAACTCCTTCGACAGAGAATGGCGGGTCACAAGTCGGACATTCGTTCCAAAAATTCAGGAAAGACAGCACTGGCTTGCCACAGCGTTGAAACTGGCCACCAACTGGACTTTGATGGTGTGGAGATCTTGGCAACGGAAAAACACACTTCCAAACGATACACGTTAGAAACACTACACATAATCAATAACAAGAACAACATGAACCGTAAACAAGACACACAAAACATCTCAGCAGTTTACTGCTCCTTAGTTTCCAACAGTAGATCCAAAACTTGATTGTACTCATTGGACTAAACTTCATCTGAAGTGTTTAATTACTAATTTGCTCTTAAATTATTCAAGTTTAAATTATTAAATATTTCCAAATATTGTTTTGTTTTTTTTTTTTTTATATACATAATTGTTTAAAACTTTAATGTAAGTGTATACCACGTCCGCCCTACATACATTGACACTTTTATGTAATTACTTCTCTTTTTTTTACAAATAAAGATCCCCTGAAGAAGACGGCAACCACCGTCGAAACGTTGGGAAAAAGCAAATGAATTAATTTTTTCATTTTCGTCATCAAAACGACCAACAAAACCGATGAGAATCATCTTTATCTATTCTCAGATACACATCTAAAACGCATATAATTTAATGTTATTGGCAAGATTTTAGCTTTATTATTAAGATAAGGGTTTGCCATTATGTATTAAAATTGATTTCGGGCAATTCGACCAGCGCCTGGCTCGAATAAATTCCAGCTGAGGCCCAATTTTCGACCACTTTTTTCGGCAATTGGGGCCGTATGTCAGCAATAAAGTCCAGCGGTGTTAAATTGCATGATCTTGGAGGCCACGCCACAGGCCCACGATGCGAGATAATGCGCTCACTAACAGTTTTCTTTAACAAATTGATTGTTTCGTTGGATGTATGGCATGTAGTGCAGTCTTGTTGCAACCAAAGCTCGTCCACATCAACATCTTCCAATTCAGGCCCGAAAAATTCATTAATCATGGCTCTATAGCGTTACCCATTGACTGGTAACATTATGGGCGGCTTCATTTTTGAAGAAATATGGACCAATGATTCCCTCTGCCCATAGGGCACACAAAACAGTGACTTTTTGAGGATGTAACGGCGCACAGTGGTTCGGTTTGTATGGGAGAGCGGAAAAAAGTCTGTTTTATCTGAACGGTTCAACGGATTTAAATGAAATTTGGCAAACATGTTTAGATTAGTCTTATTCATATTTGGTCAAAATTTGGTTGAAAAAAAATAATTAGAAACAAAGTTATTGACATTTTTCTAAAATTTGAGGGTTTTGATGTTTCTATGGGAGAGCGGAAAAAAAATCTGTAACATCTGAACTGCTTAACGGATTAAGATGAAATTTGATTCGCAATTTAAAATTAGTCTTATACACATTTGGTCAAAATTTGGTTGAAAAAAAATAATTAGAAACAAAGTTATTGACATTTTTCTAAAATTTGAGGGTTTTGATGTTTCTATGGGAGAACGGAAAAAAGTCTGTAAAATCTGAACTATTAAACGAATTTTAATTAAATTTGACACACATGTTAAGATTAGTCTTATACATGCTTGGTCAAAATTTGCTCAAGAAAAAATTATTAGAAAAAAAGTTTTTGACATTTTTATAAAATTTGAGGGATTTGATGTTATATTTAAATAATTTTTTTTTTAGTAAAATCTTAACTTTTTATTTTGAACAAAATATTATTATTAACTATGTATATTTTAATGTATTGAATTCACTATATATGTTTGTTATTATATTTCACTTCACTTTCACTTATTGGTTGATCAAAGAATAAAAATTTTTCTTACACACCTTGCACAAATGCTCAATAACTCAATACTGACTTTTTTTTTTAATCCTTTATATATATAGATTTAAGTTAGAGATTTTATTCTAATAAGCCATTACTAATCCTTACAGGTAATAAAAAATTACGCAATACACAACAAAAACAAAGCAATAAAACTTAAAAAAAAAACACCTTTTTAATTTTTACCTGCCCTACTTTTAGCGAAAAATAAAAAAAAAATAAAGGATTATCCCTAATCTTTTTCTTTATTATGTATTAAGCTCTATCATATAATTCAAAATATCATAAAACTATATCATTTTTCGTGTGTTGTTTTCAAGAAAATTGAGTTGAAAGTTGAAAAATTTTCCAGGCAGAAATAAATGGTTTTCGCAAAAATCGAAATTCTCAGACCTGGGTCAATGTATTAATTTTGTTTTATTTTTAAAATAAAGTTTGACATTTTTTCTTAAAAAAATGGGCTTAATCAGTTCATTCTGACAATTAATACCGAAGAAATCAAACTTTTTGGTAAACACCACCGTCAAGATGGAGTTTTTTGAAATCCGATTTAGTGAAACATTTTTGAGCATAACTTCCACATCTGCACGTATCTGCAGCTGATTTTTTCTGTGCTTTAACATGAGTGTATGGAGCATATGGTGGCATACTTACTTTCTTGGTATCTTTTGGAGCTGTTTTTTTAAATCAAAAAGTTTAAAAAAAAAGCATTTTTTCTTAGTACTTAAGCTTCAGGCTACTTATAGAAGGTATCTTTTATAAATAATCAATATTTTTTTTTATTTTTAGATAATCGAAAATAGACCAATTAAATTATTTAAGAAGCTAGAGAATTTATCTACAGGAACTTCGGAAAAAAACATCTCAAAATTTGTTGAAAATACGGTTCGCGATTTGAGTAAAATTATTTTTCAACTTTGAGGGCTTGTAAATCAGAACATACAATATATATGTTAAAAAATACTTTTAAATCATACGCTCGGGTTATCTAAGAGTACTTAAACATAAAGTTTAAAACGATAGACATGACTTTTTCAAAAGACTTTTTTCCGCTCTCGCACCACTGTGCGGCGCACAGTGGTTCGGTTTGTATGGGAGAGCGGAAAAAAGTCTGTTTTATCTGAACGGTTCAACGGATTTAAATGAAATTTGGCAAACATGTTTATATTAGTCTTATACATGCTTGGTCAATAAAAAATTGTTAGAAAAAAAGTTATTGACATTTTTATAAAATTTGAGGGTTTTGATGTTATATTTAAATTAATTTTTTTTTTTAGTAAAATCTTAACTTTTTATTTTGAATAAAATATTATTATTAACTATGTATATTATAAATTTAAATAAATAAATAGATAAATACAACAAAAAAAAAAATAAATAAAAAACAATTATGAAATAGTAATTTTATAATGCTAGAATGAGGTTTTTAGCGTCTGCGCTGATTGGAAGTATTTTCTTTTTTGCCTGTGGCCTTAAACCTGTTATTATTGGATCTGAGGATATGAGTATATGATGCATCACATCTTCATTCGTCGCAATTCGGCTGCATTTTCTCGAATGAAACCTGCGGTAGGCTTTATAATCCTTATTTCGGCATTCTTGGGCTTCCTCGGAGAGCGATCCAACAGGAAATGCACAGCCATGGATCAAAACCTTATGTACGGTTGCTGGCATATTGTACGATATTTCTCAACAAACAGTTCAGCAGTTTCCCACGTGTAAGCTGCATATTTTTTGAAATCCAATTTTTCATTCGACGTTATTACTTCAAGGATAACAGCAAACCGCCGAATTAGAGATTCACTAACTCCAGTGATTTCTGAAGTCATGGTTGGATTTGCAAAAAATCTTCTGGAGGTGTTGCCGTCATTACTTGTCCCCGTACCTTGTTTTACAAGATCGACAATGATGCCCAGTTTTTCACGAAACTCCTGCTGAATTTTCTTCTTCTGATCATGACCATTAGTAATAAGTTCACTACACAACACCGAATAAGGAATTTCGATTGAATCCATTTTAATGTATTGAATTCACTATATGTGTTTGTTATTATATTTAACTTCACTTTCACTTATTGCACCTTGCACAAATGCTCAATAACTCAATACTGACTTTTTTTTCATTAATCCTTTATATATATAGATTTAAGTAAGAGATTTTATTCTAATAAGCCATTACTAATCCTTACAGGTAATACAAAATTACGCAATACAGAACAAAAACAAAGCAATAAAACTTTAAAAAGAACACCTTTTTTTATTTTTACCTGCCCTACTTTTAGCGAAAAATTAAAAAAAATAAAAGATTATCCCTAATCCTTTTCTTTATTTTGTATTAAGTTCTATCATATAATTCAAAATATCATAAAACTATATTATTTTTCGTGTGTTGCTTTCAAGAAAATTGAGTTGAAAGTTGAAAAATTTTCCAGGCAGAAATAAATGGTTTCGCAAAAATCGAAATTCTCAGCCCTGGGTCAATGTATTAATTTTGTTTTATTTTTTAAATAAAGTTTGACATTTTTTCTTAAAATAATAGGCTTAACCAGTTCATTCTGATAATTAATACCGAAGTAATCCAACTTTTTGGTAAACACCACCGTCAAGACGGAGTTTTTTGAAATCCGTTTAAGTGAAACATTTTTGAGCATAACTTCCACATCTGCACGTATCTGCAGCTGATTTTTTCTGTGCTTTAATATGAATGTATGGAGCATATGGTGGCATACTTACTTTCTTGGTATCTTTTGGAGCCGTTTTTTTAAATCAAAAAGTTTTTAAAAAAAAAGCATTTTTTCTTAGTACTAAAGCTTCAGGCTACTTATAGAAGGTATCTTTTATAAATAATCAATATTTTTTTTTATTTTTAGATAATCGAAAATAGACCAATTAAATTATTTAAGAAGCTAGAGAATTTATCTACAGGAACTTCGGAAAAAAACATCTCAAAATTTGTTGAAAATACGGTTCGCGATTTGAGTAAAATTATTTTTCAACTTTGAGGGCTTGTAAATCAGAACATACAATATATATGTTAAAAAATACTTTTAAATCATACGCTCGGGTCATCTAAGAGTACTTAAACATAAAGTTTTAAACGATAGACATGACTTTTTCAAAAGACTTTTTTCCGCTCTCGCACCACTGTGCGGCGTCTCAACAATGGCTTGTGGATTATGATCACTCTAAATACGACAATTTTGCTTATTAACTTACCCATTCAACCAAAAATGAGCTTCATCGAATATTGGACGCAGCGCGCGATGCGTCGCGCGAACCGAACCATTATTTTGGTAATAAATTTGCACAATTCGCAAACGTTGTTCAGGAGTAAGTCTATTCATTATAAAATGGCAAACCAAACTGATTATAAATCAAGTGACAGCTGTCAAAAAGACCAATTCCGTAAAAAGTATTGCCAGATTGAAAACTACACGTTTTAAAAAAACACCCTTTACATACATTAATATCAACTAAAGGGTCCGCCATCTAACGTTTTTTTTTCAACTAGTGCTTCTTTCATGAATGGTAACACTAAGCTCATGTCTGATTTGACAGATAATTAGTTTTATCCTTCCGCTGAACGAATATGGTTGTGTAAACGCTTCGCTAAGTGGGCCTGCGATCGACTTAGAGAAGATGCCGATTTTGCCAAAAAAATCATCTTTTTAGATGAAGGTCATGTTGATCTTGGCGGGTAGTAAACAAGCAAAATTGTCGCATTTGGGGAACAGAAAACCCGCACGCATACATTAAAAAGCCGATACACCCAAAACGAGTCACTGTTTGGTGCGGATTTTGGTCCAGAGGCATAATTGGGCCGTTTTTCGAAAATGAGCAAGGAGTGGCCGTTACAGTCAATGGCGATCGTTATCGGGCCATGTTGAACGAAGTTTTGTTCACAAAAATTGAAGAGGAGGATATTGGCAACATTTGGTTTCAACAGGACGGTGCTACGTGCCACACAGCCGAAGCTACACTCGATGTTTTGCGCCATTTTGAATAAAAAAAAGTTATTTGGTGGACCCTTTATAATAAGAATTTCGATATATTAATTTAATAAGAATTACATGTGCTCATGTGCATAGTAAATTATAACTAATTTAAAAAAAATATATTCCCGGATTATGAAATAGAGTGCTTGAAGAACATACTTTCAATTCCTCAGTTGCAGAATTTGTATCTCAAACTCATATCGACAGCCGTCTGTTATGGCCTTGTAGCCTTGGTAAAATCATTTCGTTCTTTCATAGAACTGTTAAACATCACCGGTAAAACCTTCAATAGACTCAACCGCACGATTGTCGTGAGTTTTCTTTTTCTTCCTGAGTATTCGTCCCGCTGCAAAGTCTATCAACCAGAGTCTGTTACCGGAAGTGTTCTCGTCCAGGCTTTGTCCTTCGACAATAAAGCCAAGGATTTTCAATTTTTGCGAAGAAGTTGCCAAGAATAATAATGACTTCGTACTTCGGACACATATCATACGTGGTGTAGTTTTTGTATCTTCGGTAGGGGCGTGGGCACAGATCAGGTACTCGCTAACTTTTCGAAAGCCCAATATTTCCAAGACTTTCCCTTTTCACAAAACCACAACCAAAGAGCCGTTGACGCTGCTCATTGAAGCACTCTCCGTAATTGATGTCACACGATGTCATCCTTCGCATGCCCTCTCCATCCAATCGCACTTCGTGAATGGATGTTACATCAGCTTTAGTCTATCCAGTGCCTACGTTCTGTTACTCTCGCATGGATAAAATTTGAAAAAAACCTCATACGATTTGTTTCAATTTTGATCGTTTCTCGACTGATTTTATCGATGCGAGAGTTACAGAACGTAGGCACACTGGTTAGTCTTTTAAATTCTTACTGACTTCAGATCTAAGTATGTCCGAGTAGCCCACGAAAGGTATGTATCTGTCTTCTGGACTGTCAAACTCATGCAATGTAAGATAAATGTGATGTATGATCTGATTAATATAGACCCATGATTTGTACAAATATTAAAAGAACCTATTTATAGAACTTTAATAAATAGTGTCATTCTGAATATTAGATACACCAAGGTGTAAAATTTCATGAAGCCGCGCAATTGACAACCTTTAATAAAAATGTGTATGTGCTTGTGTAGCTTCACATCGATTTCCAATCAATCACACTATACTAAACTAATCTCAATTGTTGCGTGAGTAATGCCGGAAATCAATGACCAAATGTATCCATTTTTCCAAACCTTAATAGTAGGTTTAGCTACTTACCAGTAATTTGCCATTAAACGCGCCCATTAGTCCAAAAAATTTACCCATTTCTTAGTCGCAGCGGTTCTCGTGCGAGTGAATACTTTCGGGAGCGAGCGTGACACGCAACGTGTGCGACCAACGATTTATGTTTAAGAATAACACCAGGTTGACTTTGTCCAACAATTAATAAATCCAAGCAGCCACTTGCGCGCTACCACGCGCCAGGCCCAGAGTTTATATGGTTTGAAGCAGGTGCTCGTTTTTTTGAGGCTCCATATACTTGCTCCTGCCTCCTCTGAGCTCTGAGGAGGAATAAGTTAACTTCGTAGAGCTAACTCTCTGACAGTCTTGGAATGGAACTGCGCTAGCTGTGGTGGTTAATTTATCGACAAACAAATTGTTGTAATAAACAAGAAAGAAAAAAAGAACCCTGAAAGTTAACTGGAGGACTACAATGCGCCTTTATCAGGCGAGAACATGATCCGAGAAATTCCAAGGAAATAAAAGTTAGCAGAATGAAGTAAGCGGTGACCTCTGCCATTAAGTGCCACCCGTAAACGTTCAGCTGGTAGGCAAAACTCACCATCACCTGGAACAATGGGGTGGGCTCTGGGGTGCAAGGATAACATGCTTGATGGTCGGAGGTACCTACATTTATATAGAAATAGTTTATTTCGAAGCGTGCTTTTGTAATTCCATTGTAGTCCTCATGCTATACGTATAAGTTATAACTTTCCTGAGGTAAATTATTTCCTCTGCGTTAGGATTGAAACTGTAATCAATTAATCAGTAATCTTGTACAAAGGCTCGATGTGATGTTTGATGGAAGTGATGTTTGGTGTGTGGAAAGTTTATTTAAAGGCGTTAAACATTTTGGAATGGATGATGGGGATTATTATTTTATGTGACATTTATTCATACTGTTAATGTTAATTTATAGGTTCTATGAATAGCAAATGAAAATTAATTAGACCGAAAACCAAGTTCTCGGCTGGAGAATAATAATATATCCAAGAGCAAACCAGTTCATATTATTACCGAAAATGTGAATCACTTAAATACTTCTAAAATTATATATTCGAAAACTCAGAAAAACGCACTATTTAATTTTAATCCGAATCTTTATTAAATATTTTGTTGTGGACTGTATATATTGATCTGCCTCCACGGGATGAGGATTTATTAAAGAATGAATTATGCAGAACATATATTCGCTCTTTTGAATGTCTAACTGCTTTGCTCCTGCTAAGGGTTTTATTTATAAAGGGTGTTTTTTTTTAGACGTGTGGTTTTCAATCTGGCAATACTTTCTCCGGACCTGGTCTTTTTGACAGTTGGAACTTGATTTATGCTCAGTTTGGTTTGCCATTTCATAATGAATAGACTGACTCCTGAACAGCGTTTGAAAATCGTGCAAATTTATTACCAAAGTAATAGTTCGGTTCGCTTCATCCAATCTTCGATGAAGCTCATTTTTGGTTGAATGCGTAACGGATTTGGTGTCATTATTTAAAACTCGCGATGTCCTGCGTTTCTCATGACTTCCTCAGGACCACAGGATTCCCGAAGCGGAATCAAGAGACGTTAAATAATTTGTCCAGTCAACAAAGTACGGTTCGGCATGCTTGCTTTCACTTTCACCATTGACCAGCTCGTCGGTGGGGTGGGTACTTGTACTTGCCGCTGGACTACCGCACAGTATATCTATCATGCCGATTATACCAAATATATATTTTTTTTTTGACCAATCTATTTAAACAGAGTTTTATTTTTCACATTGTTGTGGAACCCTAGATGTATTTTGGGTTCCGGAGTGTAACCCGCCCTCAATTTCTATCAAGAAACGCCATGGTTTTTGAGCCACTCACTGATACTCACTCGATAACCCCTAATTTAAGCTTAAGAAGTTCCCTAAGAACTACTCCTATCCTCCTTTACATCGTCAAAATGAAACATCCCTAAATCATTCACTTACACGCAATAGAAAATCATTCCATCCTAATAATCAATTCAACAAACAATCATAAAAATTATTCATTTTTTTAAACAAAACAAAAATCGAAAATTTATAAAAAAATGTAATAAATTCAAATAAGAAAAAAAAAACTCAATACAAATTTGGTTTAGCTTATTGCCATTCAAATGCACGCAGTGTATTTATATAAAAAAAAAAGGTAATCAAATAATCGTGGAGATTGAGTGACAACAACTAAACTTTCTCATATTAAATCACTCATTCTTTATATTGAGCGAAGGGAATGAATTATTACTCTCTTCATCAACAAAAAATTACACTTGTTTGTTGTCTCTCACTCAAAAACAATTTACTTAAAACCAAATTAAAAAAAAAAGAGGGGATTACAACAAATAAATCATTTGTAAAATTTAAAAAAAAAAATGTTGTTTAAGAGAATTCTTAAAATGAATTTCTCATCTTTAAGTTTAAGATCTTAAATCTTAATATCTATTATTTAAGTTAATTCGTTCACTGGTCAAATTTCAATAGAGTTAACACAAAAAGAATTTAAAAAGAAGTACGACTTACCAGCTCTCCAAAGTTGGTGTGCACAGCAGCTTTGATGTCCGATGTGATGCAAATCTGTATATATGTATGTAAGATGTGTTGTGTATCTATGTATGTACTTATAAAAATTTGTCAGGTTGAATGATTGACATTTTTGATTTTTTTTTTTTTTTTTTTTGTGTAAAGTGATATTTAGATTTGATGATATGGTTATGATGAATATTTTATTAAAATGATGATGATGATGGTATAGATGGTGTTTGAATAAAGATGATGAATATAATATACGTACAAACATATGTATATATACATATATATACATATATATAATTTTCTTTTTTTTTTTTGGTTATTAATTTTTTTTCTTATTTTTGTTTTCCGTTTTTTTTACTTTTTGGTTTGCTTTTGGGTAAATCGGGTTAGCAAATAATTAGTATGTAGAGAAAAGTGATGTTGGCGAGGCTCGTGGAAGGTATCGCCTGAGGGTATGTAACCATTTTCATTCTATGTTTTTTTTTCGGAGTAAGTATTTGTTTTTTTGTTCTGAGGTGGTTTATACAAATGCGTACGTTATATAAGCTAAACTGTCGTATTTGGGGTGATCATAATCCACAAGCAATTGTTGACAGGCCGTTACATCCTCAAAAAGTCACTGTTTGGTGTTCTAGAGGGCAGAGGGAATCATTGGTCCATATTTCTTCAAAAATGAAGCCGTCCATAATGTTACCAGTCAATGGGTAACGCTATAGAGCCATGATTAATGAATTTTTCGGGCCTGAACTGGAAGATGTTGATGTGGATGACGTTTGGTTCCAACAAGATGGCGCTACATCTCATACAGCCAACAAAACAATCAAATTTATTGATGGAAACTTTTAGTGAGCGCATTATCTCGCTTCGTTAGCCTGTAGCGTGGCCTCCAAGATGGTGTGATTTAACACCGCTTAACTATTTTTTGTGGGTTAATGTAAAGTCGCTTGTCTATACGCAGATAAGCCTGAGACGATTGACGCCTTGGAAGAAAATATTCGGTGCGTTATTGCTGACATACGGCCCCAATAGCTGCAAAAAGTGGGCGAAAATTGGGCCTCTTGGCTGGAATTTATTCGAGCCAGCCGCGGCGGCTACTTGCCCGAAATCATTTTTAAAACACCCTTATCTTATAATTAAGCTACATTTTTTGCCATAACGTTAAGTTATATGCGTATTATTTCTTCTTGAACACCACACGTCTAAAAATAAACACCCTTTATGATTTATTTGTACCAACAAAAATTAGATTAGATTTGAGATATTTATAGCCCAATTATGATTCATATGCTGTCATATTGAAATTAGTGTCGGTAATTTTGCAAACAAAATAACCCCATTTCCGATATATAGACAAGCCTGATTCTATGTCAATGGTTGTCGGACCGGACTCGGAAGCAACATCTATTGCTCAGGTCTTTGTGTTCACATTGCTCATGCGAGGAAATTGTAACCTTCTGGCTTCAGTTGTATTTGGTTGTTGCCCCTGTTACTCATTATCATTACCAATGCACATCCTAACTTGGTCTGGGTCCGGGAATGTGTTTTGTTGTTGCACACATATCTACAACTTGTGTGATGCGCTCGTTGACGTTCTCTGGGTACGATCTGCACGATAGTTGATGCTTGATGGCTCGAAACTCAGCACTTTAATAATGACGATGAGGTTTGTTATCGAGAACCAGGGTACGGAAATGCTCGCTCATGAGCTCTTACCTCATATTTTACTCTCGCGAGTGAGCAGTTTTTGAAAACTGATGAACGTAAGTGTGAACCACCGTAGAATACAGAAATGCTCACTCATGAGCAAATTTAAAAACAGCATATAACACATGACTCACTCACGAGCATCAGCAATTTAGAATAACTCGTGAGCTATTGTGCGAATAAATAATTTTTCCAATACAAGACTCATTTATGAATTGGTTTCCTTCTAATACGAAATGGGAATATCCAACGCGTGCCGTTTGTGTGCATTAGTAGGAGTACTAGAGTATATAAATTGCTCTTACAAAAAAACTACTCCACAACTTGATAAATATGTTTAATATGATCAGAAAGCATAGACAAAATTATTAAGTTATACGAATAAAGCATTAATTATTGCTTCAGAAGCAGCACACTTAATTTGTTCTTAATTTGAAAGCCTTTACATATTTAACTTTATTGACATATTCAATATTTTTTCCATTTAAAACAACTCTAAGAAAATCAGAGAGATCGATTTGACTTCGAGAACATACCATTCTGAAAGTTTTTGATGGGCTAAGAGTAAGTTTCTTGCATTCAGCCCATCTCTCGAAACCCAACTCTCGAAAACTATATATTAAGATTTCATCCGTATACATATGAAGTAAGTAATTTATAACCACATCAGGTAGGTAAATCATTAATAAATAATTAAAAAAAATAAGAGTGATCCTAGAACAGAACCCTGGGGTACCCCGTACTTTCCAATATAGGGGCTGGAAACACCTAAATCCGCACTTATTGTTTGAATCCGATTTATAAAGAAATTTCGCAGAAGTTTAATTGCTGTTCTGGCAAAATAAATTTTTTTTTTGAGTCTGAAATCAAAATGGAGTGGTTAATACAATAAAGGGCCTGCGAAAAGTCCAAAAGAACCATTATAACAAAAATCAGATGTTACGTTTATAACAGCGAATTCACAACATCATCGTCGGCTCGACAACCGGGGTCCGTTCCTGGCCTCCTTCAACAAGTCTCTCCACCCATCCCGGTCTCGAGCCGCCGCCATCCAGTTGCGCACCCCAAGGCTCCGGGCGTCCTGCTCTACGCCATCTCTCCAGCGCAAGCATGGTCTACCACGCTGTCGTCTACCATAGAATGTACCACAAAGAACTTTCCGAGCAGGTTCCTCTTCGCTCATGCGAGCTAGGTGCCCTGCCCACCGGAGTCTACCGAGCTTAATTTTTGTCACGATATCTGCTTCAAGGTAGATTGCGTACAATTCATGATTGTACCGTCTCCGGAATCGTCCTTCCTCACATATGGCGCCAACAATTCTCCTTAAGACTTTTCTCTCGAACGCAGTTAAAAGGTCGGAGTGCCTTTTGCTAAGCACCCAAGTCTCGGATCCATATGTGAGTACTGGCAGGACCATGGTCGTGTACAGCAGCAGTTTTGAAGCTATGGTGAGATTTCTGGATTTGAAGAGCTTTGACAGACTATAGTAGGCTCTGTTGGATTTGAGAAGCCGCCCGCGTATTTCTTCTTCTATCTTGTTATCGGCTGCTACTATTGATACAAGGTATTTAAAGGATTGCACCACTTCAAATTCGTGCTCCGCTACCTTGATTGCTTGATCAACTGTTCCTCTCGCATTCGACGCCACCATGTACTTTGTTTTACCTTCACTAATGTGCAGCCCCAGATTTTGTGCCGCCTGCTCGATCTGGATGAAGGAATCATGTACAGCTTGCTCGGTTCTTCTGCGTTCTGCCAGAGTCACAGATTGCTTTCTCCAACGCCAGGTTGAAGAGGAGGCAGGCCAAACCATCCCCTTGTCGGAGTCCATTAAAGATGTTGATTGGTTTGGATAGCAATCCGGCTATTTTTACTTGGCTTGTCACGTTGGTCCCTTCTTATGTATGGGGCAAATTATACCCTTTCGCCAGTCTTCTGGAATTTCTTCATGCTCCCACACGTGCACTATAATCTCATGAATTGCTTGACGTAAGGCTGGCCCTACGTGTTGAAATAGTTCGGCTGGTATACCATCGGCTCCCGGGGCTTTGTTTTTCTTTAGCCGGCCTATAGCCTTCTCATTCTTCTCAACTTCTTCTATGCTTGGTGGCGGCAACATAGGGTACTCTTCTTGAAGTAGTGGAGCCTCCACTTCTGCAGTGCGCTGACCATTTAGCAATTCATTGAAGTACACTTCCCATCGCTCCAGTATGCTTTGAGGATCGGTGATCAGATTTCCCTCTCCGTCCTTGCAATATGTGCAGCGTGGTGTGTACTGCGTCATGTTTCGGACGGATTGGTAGAACTTCCGCGCCTGGTGCGGACCTCGCTCTCGGCTTTTCTCTATTTCACAGATTATGTTCTTCTCCCAGGCTGATTTTTTCTGTCTGTGAATCCGTTTTTCAATTCTTCTGAGCTCTTTATATTCGTCTTCGCGTGCCCGCGTTCTATGAGATTGTTGCATTGCTCGGTACGCAACATTCTTACGTTCAGTCGCTAGCTTGCATTCATCATCAAACCAGTCGTTCCGATTTCTACGACTGCTGCCTAAGATGGAGTTGGCAGTACTAATGACAGTATTCTTAAGGCGTGTCCACTTCTCATCTACGCCCAGCATACTGGCTCCAGGACTTACTCTACCCAGTTCTAGGGCGAGTCCTAACGCATTACCAAAGGTGTTACTGGTGTTTTCATTGCGCAGAGCAGCCGTGTTGATTCAAACCTGATCGGCGGATGCAATACGTCTTCGCAAGGCAATCCGCCCTCGGAAAACCATACCAACAAGATAGTGATCCGAGTCGATATTGGCACCTCGGTACGTTCGTACCGTCATCAAGTTCGAGCAGTGGCGACGGTCTATCAACACGTCTATCAACACGGTCTATCAACACGTGGATGGAGTGACTCCATCAGGTGATACCCAGGTGGATTTGTAGATATCTTTACGCGGGTACCTGGTACTCGCAACGACCATGTTTTTCGATGCTGCCAATTCTAAGACTCGAAGTCCATTGTCATTAGTGTTCTCATGCAAACTATGGGCCTGTGTAATGCCTGAATACCGGCTCCCGACCTATTTTTGCATTCAAATCCCCAAAGATGATTTTTACGTCATACTTTGCACAGGCATTGAGGGCCCTCTCGATTTGTTCGTAGTAAGTCGCTTTTTCTTCGTCTGAGGACTCCTCCGTAGGTCCGTGAACGTTAATGAGTCTGATGTTCTTAAATTTGCCTCGCACGCGAAGGGTGCATAGCCTTTCGCTTATAGCGTTAAAGCCGATGATGGCAGACTTCACTTTTTCACTGACTAGGAAGCCTACCCCGAGCACATGGTGTTTTGTATGACTGCTGTAATATAAGTCATAATCTTTCCTCTGTAGAACAATATTCCCTGTCCATCTGATTTCTTGTAGTGCTGTTATGTCAGCTTTATATTTTGACAGGGCATCGGCTAGCTGCTGAGCAGCTCGAGCTCTTTAGAGCTATCGTTCGTTCCATAAGAAAATTCGTAAATCGTTTTTCCGTTTTCTTTGCGTGGGTTGTCGTCGTGAGATCAGTCCGTTTCCGAGGCTTGTTGTTGGTCTCAGAATTCTTTTAGTTTTACGGAAGCCCGATCCATATTAACCAAACCTTTTTAAAGGCTTGTTTCTAGCAGCCGCCGGAAGAGGCTATGATCACACTTCCACCAGTCCCGTATGCTGCATGTTATTCCCCCTATTCGGCTGATGGCTGACGGCCACTAATTCAGAACTGCGTGTTTACTGCGAAAACCAGATTGCCACTTAGATACGTTGTTGTTCTGCAGGATTAATCTTTTATTAATAGGTGCAGTTAAAGCATTATTTAACAAAAACTGATATAATTAACTTTACGAATTTCGGCGCAATGCTGTCTGAGCCGACTGCATTCGAATGAATAGATTAAATGGCTTTAATTATATCTAGATTCAATCAATTAAATGAAAATAAAAAAGTACCTTCCTAGAAATAACTTCACTGTCTCTGGGTTGCAAGGCCATTTAGTCAAGTTTGTACTTTCTATTTAAGAATAGTTGAGAATAACTCAATAATGAACAAAGGATTGGTTTTAAATTGGAAACAGGTTTTGCCAAAGCTTCCAGCTTTTCTAAGTATTCCTCTTTGAATGTACATTGTACAAGGTGATCAGTATTTTTCACTATCAAATACATTAAAAATGATATATTTGAAAACTCCGAAATATTTCATTTTGTGCTGCCCCAAACCCTTTATTGAAATTTTGTAAAAATATATTTTTTTTTTTCATACAAATCATATGGAAAAAAATAGAGTAAAAGATTTATTCTAATATATTTTTGATTGACTAGCCATATATATGTAATTGTAAATTATGGACTTAGGTCTCTGTTTGGTGAGAACCAGGGCTAAGAGACAAACTCTCAACCTATCATCTGTGTGTCCTGTCGGCACCGACCCACAATTTTCTGCCGAATACGAATGGCTTTATTAACAACAAGACATGACTAGAGATTCTCTTGAAGGATTTGTCTCTTACCGCTAAGAGACAGTAGCCATTAAAAAACATTTTTGTTTTTAGGTTGAGAGGCAGCTCAGTCGTCACATTCGAACGCACTTACCATAATTATTACGCCAGGAGCAACTACTTTAGAGCTTTGAGAACATTTTGATCCGTGCTTCACGGAGCTGCTTTTATAATAAATATTTAATAGGACAATTAAAATAACTGACTTCAAGAATTTGTTTCATGAAATTCGCTTGTCAAGGTTATGGGAGCCTGACCTTTATTCAAAAAAAATTACAGATCTATGGGTCTATTTATAGTGAAATAATTACCCTATGGCCCACGGCATATATAATTGAATCAAAGACTTCTTAGGGATGACAATCGAAATCTTCTCAATCTTTCTCCTTCTGCCCTTAAGATTTTAATGCATAATTGTGAGACGAGCTGCTGTATTGGGCTTTGAATTTTTTGTTCTTAGTATCGATTGTATCGCACTTCCCTTAGGCTTAGGTCCTGAATTGACAAAAGTTTCACTTTATATACAAAATAAGTTTTCGTAGTCAATGCAGAAGACATTGCGACATAGGTCCAGAGGTCAGGTGGCTAATAAATCCACAAATCAACCATTGTGGTTGGTCAAAAGTCCTCCATGATTTTAGCCTTTCTGCCTCTTTATTTTGTACTTCTTTATTGCGTGAAAAAAGATAATTTTAGAATATATTTTTTTAAATATCCTTCAATATCTTGCACTATCCGCAATAATGTCAAAATACAGCTCCTAAACGGTAAATATTACTGCACAATACTTGATACTGACCATTAATATTGCCAATTCTTAAATTTAGTTGTGTTTAAAGTAATTTTAATAGAGCGGATTTGCCTTTGTTTAGATTTCAAAGTTTCGGTGAAGTGTTTTTTTTTCATTTCTTGAATCAGGCAATGAACATATAACCCACAAGTGGTTTAACTGTAAATTAAGGACTTTTGGCTAAGGAACTTATGACCCTGTGATTATGCGAAACATACTGTATGCAAAATGTTAACATAATATTGTCAGGCCACTTCAAAAGTCAAAAAATCAGTTATTCATATTAGTTGTTTAATTCTACTGAAATAATAGCACTGAAAATATAGAGTATATGTAGGTACTGTTTCAAAAAAAGGTTAAAATTTTAAGATGTTTGGAACCTTTAGAAATTAATGTTTTGAGTAACTGATGAACACTATTGCCAAACCTGAGAACGAAACTGTCAACAAAATCTTTTCCTAATATTTTCCTTTATAAATTAAACAACGATTTGATGGAAAATTCAATTCACTTAAAAATAAGGATATATGTAATAGCCAGGAAAATGAAATCTCAGAGATTTCGCTCCGTCAAAAAGTTAGCAAGCGATTGCAATTTTTTTTCCTCAGGATTTTGACAGTTGAATTGAGAAATTTTCCGAGATTTTCTTTTTCTGACATGCCTAGTTAAATTATAAAAAGTATTAAATATTTTACGAACAATTATTTAGTGTGTTATCATTCTAAAATGTTAACTTCTCGCGACCAATAAATCGACTCCCTCTCGTCTCACACTCACGGTTAGTTTCGCTATCGGACACTTTATCTTTATATTAAATTCGTCATGCCGTGAGCTTTTATAAAAATCCACACAGCTAACTCATTGGAAAAAGCTTCTTATAAATCTTACGCGAAATTGCATATACTCACGGGCAGTTCATCAGCGAGCTAGAAAGAACTTAGGCTTTTGCAAACTATGGTGCAAAATTTTACACGTTTTAGTACCGTTTTAAAGCATTTTTGGTGATCCTATGTTAAAAAGTCGATTTTACAAATTTTAAATGAGTTAGCATCATTTATAATCATTTTAAACATTTTACTAAAGTTAAAATCACCAAATTGCTATTTTATCTTTTTAGTGTCATACTATAACTCCATATGTTACTTTGACAATGATAAATGTGAAAAAGGTATGTTTGCTTACTTTTTTGCACGAAATGTCACTGTTTTCCGCGCGTTCAGCTTGATTTTCGCAAGAAAATAGGTTTAGTTTTATACTAGTTAAAAAGTGTTAAAAACGTATAGGGGCATATTCATAGTCACTTTTAAGCTCCATTTTATCTTAGACTGGGGTTTATTCAATGTTATTTAGAAAGGATAAGCCCAGGTCTAAGATAAACTGAAGTTTAAAAGTGGCTATGAATATGCCCCATAAAATTTTAGAAAAGACATTAAAAATTAGTGAAGTGTTAACTAGTAACACACCTAAGCACTAGCCTGTTTAATTTTGCACATCCAAAAGACATAGACATAGACATTAAGGTTTCTACTACCCTTCCATTCCATAGTTCCTTAAAAATTTAGAAAATAAAAAGCCATTGAAGAAAGCCAGTTAAAAAAAAATCCCCATCCATCGATTTCCTTTTGTCATTCAAGTATAATGTATCCTGAAACAGAATCACCACAAAGTCATTATTTGCTACATTAAGTCAAATGGTTTTGAACGACGACGACAACGACGTTGAAGGCTAAATGTAAACCTACCTTATACCTAGACATCATTGGAAACAGTGCGAGCTGGCAGTTTCTTTTCCCTGGTGAATAACTGCTGTCAAAATTTGGAAAGAATAGCACTACCTTTCATTCTTCATCACGTCTTCAGCTTCAGTTGGTGTATATACGAAGTACGATACGATTCGTAAAATCATTTTTTATGAACTTTTACCCACAGATCACATTTAAAGTGAATTGTCGTTACATGAGAGTTTATTCTTCCTTGGGTCTCATACAATATCCCTCTGCACATATACGACTCTCCCTCATATATATTTACTTACAAAATCCTGAAATATACGGAAGCATTCTTTTCTTATGTGTTTGAGTTTGAATGGTATCATCAAAAAGTACTTCGATCTACAGAAAAAAAAAAAAAACATTTAACGTCAACAATCAAGCAAAATGTATAAATATTTATTTTTTTCTTAATCTTCTTCGAATCGTATTCTTAGAGCAGAAAATAGTCCTTCATTTGTCCTTCACTATAGGCGGTTTATATAATTGCTTTAAGAAATGTCTTTGTCTATTTATTTTTGAGAGCGAAATCAATATTCCTGTTAACATCAACTTATTTTTACAGGATCTTTTGGTCTTTAGTTAAAAATTCAACAAAACCACTGAAAACTATATCTTCAAGTTATCCGGAAATTTCAAACAAATGGATATCCGAAATACATACGGAAATATGAAACGTATCTGGATCCATGATAAGATATCCGAACTAACTGGATAGTGTTGGATATCGGGATCCGGATCTATGATCCGAGTTCCGACACTAGGTATCCGGATAGTTTCGGATATCAACTGTCTCATTTAACAACCCGGATATCCGGCAATATCCGAAACTATCCTTAAATTTTCTGATCTTAATTGGCTCATTCATAAGTATCGGTATACATATTCGGATATCCGGATAGTTTTAGGTTTCGCTTCTGATTTTTGAACCACTACTGAAAACTATATCGCTTTTAATTTGAAAGAACATCAATATCTGTTAATACGGTAGAACTTAGAACAAAGATACAAAATACACTCAAACATTTTATGGAATTTTATGTACAAATCCAATCGATACTGCCTTTATTGTTGCAACTTATACCTATTGCAATTTAAAATAAATTGCTCTGGAAAATTAATTTGAAAAATTACATTCCTGAGATTAGATACGTTTATACCTATATAAAAACTGGAAATACCATACATGATTAAAATTTTCTTTATTATTATGATTTGTTGGTTATTCTTTGAAATAGAAGGCAAACATAATGTAAAAAAGGGTAAATATTAAAATAATGTTTCCTCAGAGTTCCAAGATTGCGCTAACTGTCATAAGATATGCACATCAGACACGTAGCGTGACATATTCTTTGCAAACACCGTAATCTTTAAATCAGCTGCGTAATTTGCCGGAGGATAAATTCGCGTATTTGGATTGATTAATATACCCAACCCATCTCCTTTGGTTTTTTTTTCTTCATTTTCTTATCCTTGTAGTGAAGTTTCTGATATGTTTTTCTGTTTGTATTGGCCTCGGGGAAAGATTCTATAAAAAGTCCTTTAAGAGATGAGCGATAGATTATATCAAGTTAATACAAAAGTTGCATTACGAGTATCTACTACACTGGCGGTGGCGGCGCAGAATGTTAGAAGAAGAGTGTGCATTGGTTGGGGTTATTATCCACCAAATCTATAATATAAGTCGTATTTTCTATATTAAAATCTTGTCTAGCAATCGATTGCTTTGATGTTCAAAGAGAATTTTAATAAAAAGTCGAAACAAATGTGTGTGTGTTTATAGAAAGAAATAAATAAAGCTTTTGGATTTGTATATTGACAGACATTAATGAATATATACTGTCTTCCGACCGCTTCTCAAGAAAGAACTACATAGTGTATTTACATATGGCTACGTTTCTAGCCCAAATTAGTTTTCTGTAAATTGTTATTTTGTTTAATAAGACCAGATTGCATCAATTCGTGAAGTAGAGTAATAACAAGAAAGCAAATACGCTATTTTGAATAAATAATTTAACAAGTAAAAATAAATATTGCCATAAGTCTTCTAAAGGGTTTTCCAATAAGAGGTGTTATTTTGAATAGCCCGGTATTTCGGTAGCTGTCACTTTCGAAGCTGTCATTTTTTGACATTTGACAAGTAGAAACTACGCCATTAATAAAAATGGAACGATACACGCTTCAGCAACGCATTGAAATTATTAAAATTCACTATAAAAATGGTGAAAATTTGGCAGAGACGGTTCGTAAAACTAAAACATTTTCGGGTCGTCGTGAAGCACCTTGTCGGACCGCAATACAGAAATTTGTGGACAAATTCGAGCTGTTGGGACAAATTAGTGATGTGAAGAATAAAACCCGTGCACGTCGCTCAAGAACAACTGAGAATATTGCTGTTGTAGCCTAAAGTGTTGAAGAAAACCCAGGTTTGTCCATTCCTCATCGTTCTTTGGAATTAGGCATTCCACAAACGTCATTACACCGTATTTTGCATAAAGACTTGGGTCTTAAGGCTTATAAAGTTCAGTTAACACAAGAACTCAAGCCGGCTGATCATCAACAACGTCGTGTCTTTGCTGATTGGGTCCTTGAAATGCATGAAAATGATCTGGAATTTCATCGAAAAATCATCTTGACTGATGAGGCCCATTTCCACCTCGGGGGCTACGTCAACAAGCAAAACTGTCGCATCTGGGTCTCGGAAAATCCAAGAGTTATTGTTGAAAAGCCTCTCCATCCTCAACGCGTGACTGTTTGGTGCGGTTTATGGTCCTTACTTTTTCGAAAATGAGGCTGGAGCAACAGTTACGGTCAATGGATTGCGCTATCGAGAGATGATTAATGATTTTTTATGGCCGGAATTGGATGGTATTGATCTGGACAACGTTTACTTTCAACAAGACGGCGCTACGTGCCACACAAGCAATGAAACCATCGATCTTTTACGGGAAAAGTTTCCGGACCGTGTTATCTCTCGAAGAGGTGATCACAATTGGCCACCGAGATCTTGTGATTTAACACCTTGCGACTTCTTCCTTTGGGGCCACGTGAAAGATAAGGTCTACGCCAACAGCCCAGCGTTGATTCAAGACCTCAAAGATGGAATTCATGAGGCTATCGAGGACATAGGGCAGCCACTTTGCGATTTGGTTATGGAAAATTTCATGAAAAGGATATGGTCCTGTAAGCGTGGTCGTGGCGGCCATTTGCTGATGTTGTGTTACATTATTAATGTTACATTATTAACGGCATACCTTCCTCTTAAAATGAAATAAACATCCGATCATTTATCTCAAAAAATGCCATTTTCTTTTAATATCAAAATAACACCTCTTATTGGAAAACCCTTTACTTGGGTGATGTATTTCAGTAGTTTTATATAGAATTTATATTAACGGGTGATTTTTAAGCTGGTTTGGTTTTGGCAACACTGGTTTTGACAGCTGACGTGTGTTTAGAACCTTGTGTCACTGTCAAACAGCTTCAGTTTGGTTTGCAATTTAACCATGGATCGTCTTACAAATGAACACCGCTTGCAAATTATTGAATTTTACTATCAAAATTCGTGCTCGGTTCGAAATGTTCATCGCGCGCTGCTTGTGTTCAGCGATGAGGCTCATTTTTGGTTGAATGGGTACGTAAATAAGCAAAATTGCCGCATTTGGAGTGAAGATCAGCCAGAAGCATTGCAACAGCTACCAATGCATCCCGAAAAAGCCACTTTTTGGTGCGGTTTATGGGCCGGCGGCATTATTGGGCCTATTTCTTCTAAGATGATGCGAATCGCAGCGTTACTGTCAATGGTGAACGCTACCGAGCGATGATAACAAACTTTTTTTTGCCCGAAATGGAAGTTCTTGACTTGCATGATATGTGGTTTCAACAAGACGGTGCCACATGCCACACAGCACGCGAAACAATGGCGCAATTGCGAGGCGAGTTTGGTGAACAGTTAATTTCACGTTTCGGGCCGGTCAATTGGCCGCCTAGATCGTGCGATTTGACACCATTAGATTATTTTTTGTGGGGGTATGTCAAAGCTAATGTCTATAGGGACAAGCCCACTTCGATTGACGCACTTGAAGCCAACATCCATGCATTCATTCGTGAGATACCGGCCGATATGTGTGAAAGAGTATGCCAAAATTGGACTCAGCGGATGGGCTACCTGAGACGCAGCCGCGGTCAACATTTGCATGAAATTATCTTTAAACATTAAATTGCAAGGTTCAAACTATCGATTCAAATAAATATTTCATTCATTTTTTTGAATTTTTTGTGTTTTTTTTTTAAAAAAGTTCTAAACCTCTTAAAAAATCACCCATTATAAGAACCTTCGTATATAAAACAAAGCCCAGCCCAGGTCGAAAATTTCCAGCTTAATGATCAAGAATTTTAGTCTTGTTGGATATAGCTCGCATTGGATTTTTGTCAAAAAATTCATGTAAGTTGAACTGATTACCGTATTAAATCATCTAAAAATTTGCGACGGTATTATTATTCGAACGGCTTGCACCCCATCCAAGGATCCATGTCTTATGGTTGACAATTTGGCATACAACATAAGTGCCTGCTTGACTCTTAGTGCAATAAAGTTCATAATTTATCATCGGGCTCAGACTTTATTCTATTGAACTCAATTTTTTTAAAAGCTTATATGATAACCTGGATTTTGTAATTGGGAGATTTCGAATGCGAGATTTTATTTTCCGAGATTCGTAGCCAACCCTTAACACTACAGCTACGGCCGGCATAAGGAGTTTTGTAAGAAATATTCAAAGTTTATTTGCAAGATTTTGATTTGCGAGTTTTATTCCAAAAATCATTTTTTAGAAAATTTTGATACGCACTTTTATTTATATTTGTTTGCAAGCTTCTGTATAAAAATCTTGTTTTATTCGGTTGATCAGAATTTGAGATAGTCGAAAATCAAAGAAACCGTTCTATGACCAGATACTGTTAATAAACGTAAAATATAAAAGTTAAAAATTTTAAATGGTATATCGTACTAATTTCAACACATGAAAAAAAATGTATCAAAACCGTAGGAGTCGTTTTTGAGAAAAAAAAATATTTTTCTTAACGGGTTTTCAACATTTGTGGGAGGCACCGTTATTTTTGGGTAACTATTAGAATAATTTTTGTCAAAAATCTTCTAGATAAAGTTGAAAAACTGCTTTTAGCCAAGTTTAATAACAATCGACAGTCGTTTTTGCAATATTGAGATTTCAAAAAAAAAAATGTTCAAACTTTTCTTAAAAATCCAAAAAAATTTTTTTGATAATTTTGGTAAACAATATACAATAGAATGTGTCAATAATTCTTTATAAAAAAATTGATCAGAATCAGTTAAATTATTTTCGAGAAAAGCGAAAATAAAAAAAATGGTTCTTTGGGTGGTGCCATCAGTAACCATTTTTTGGAACCATTTATTTGTTATTAAACGGAAACTTATAAATATTTAAATTTATTGAGTTCTTAAAAAAAATTCTGTGGAGCCGATTTTGAGAAAAATAAGTTTTTACTTTTTGGTCAAGAATTTTTATATGACAGCTACTGTTAGTTTTGATCCTAAAAAAAGAGAAAAAAACGGGTTGGGGAATGTTTAGGTACCAAGTTTAAAGAAAATCGACCCATCCGCTTAGGTTGCAGTCGAACAGACAGACAGACGGGCGTTTTTGGGAGACCCAGATTTTTCGTCTTCCCTATCATCGTAATATCAAGTCATCAAAATATCGAGTTCGATTTTTTGTACGAATTCATAACTTGCCATATATGTACATTATGTACATATGTGCTTAGTATACCTACATACATATATTCGCAAGTTAAAAGTATCCATATTTTTCGTTTAATATGTCTTCTAGTGTGCCAACACTGTGTCTTCTTCTAATATTTGGTGGTCAAAAAAATGCTACTAAGAGGTATTCGACTGACAAAAAAAAATCGATATGGAAAAACCGAAAACATTCTAAAATAATAAATTTCATACAAAATACTAAATAGGCGCACTGTGTGCCCAAGAACACGAATTCGGTATATTTTGTTTGCTCTCACCTTACGTCACCAATATGGCATGGTACAGTGTAAAATATACGTTAAAATTTGATTTGAAAAGTAGACTGATTGGCACTGAGTCCAGAGTTTTAACCTTTTAACTCATACGAGACCAATTATGTATATTATTTATTTTTGGAATAAATTTATTTTAATGCATAAAAATCCATATAGGGTTTTTTTTGTTAACTTTTGTAAAAATTTTAAAAACCTTTTTTTATCTATTATCTCTGTACTAATTAATTAAGCCTTATAAAAGATATTTAGACATTTTTCTTTTCATCGCCTTCATAATTCATGCAATATGAAGTTAAGAACTCTATTATGTACTACTGATTTCTCCCTATTTTTTACGGTCAGTAATTTTCTATTCTTATAAATTCTACCCCTGCACCGAAAAAAAAACGTTGGTAAAATCAACCAATATCCTTAGTTGATTTTGCGTCAACCAAGATAAGTTGTTGATTTCACAATGTTCGCGTGATCAATATTTTTATCAAAACTTTACAACGTACGGTGTTGATTTCGTGGTTGACTTATCACTCGTCATTGTTACTCGACAATTTTCGTGCTAGATTAAGTATGTTCGTAGTCAAACGATCACGTTTGTTGTTCTTCTGAAAAATATTTTTTGACCACAAACATTGTCAATCAACAACACTTTTGGTTGCTTGACAACGTATTTCATTATCAAATGACCACGTTCGTGATCAAAATTTAAATTTTTGCCAGTGTTCTTTGACTACGTTCGTTGTACACCAAGCACAACTATGGTTGCTTAACAACGTATTTCATTATCAAATGACCACGTTCGTGATCAAATTAAAATTTTTCCGTTGTTCTTTAACTACGTTCGTTGTACACCAAGCACAACTGTGGTTGCTTGACAACGTATTTCATTATCAAATGACCACGTTCGTGATCAAATTAAAATTTTTCCGTTGTTCTTTAACTACGTTCGTTGTACACCAAGCACAACTGTGGTTGCTTGACAACGAATTTCGTTATCAAATGACCACGTTCGTGATCAAATTAAAATTTTTCCGTTGTTCTTTAACTACGTTCGTTGTACACCAAGCACAACTGTGGTTGCTTGACAACGAATTTCGTTATCAAATGACCACGTTCGTGATCAAATTAAAATGTTTCCGTTGTTCTTTAACTACGTTCGTTGTACACCAAGCACAACTGTGGTTGCTTGACAACGTATTTCATTATCAAATGACCACGTTCGTGATCAAATTAAAATGTTTCCGTTGTTCTTTAACTACGTTCGTTGTACACCAAGCACAACTGTGGTTGCTTGACAACGTATTTCATTGTCAAATGACAATGTTCGTGTTCAAATTATAATGCTTCCGTTGTTCTTTAACTACGTTCGTTGTTCATGAAGCACAGCTGTGGTTACTTGACAACGTTTCATCTTCAGTAGTTTTTATACTTACTTTTAAATCTGTGAACTCTAAAAAGGTCAAATAAAAAGATAGTTTTTTTTTTAAATTGAATTGTTTTTTATTGAAATGTAGTGTTTTTTTTTAATTTGAATTTTAAACAATAATGTTCTAAAGAATAAAATTAACTTAAATGAAGCATATTTCAGAAAAAATTTTACGACAAGGGTTTAAAAGCAATCCCACTGGCGATCAAGCTTATTAATAACATAAATATAAATTTTAAATGATTTAAAATGATCAATGTAAGTGGAAATTATTATTTTTTCATAAATTATGTATGAAACAGTTTTCAACAAAATTAAACATTCAATTTTATAAAAATTTTTGCTTACAGTTAAAACATTGATAATCATCTGTTTGGATAAAGTAATGTATTGTTTTATAATGAGTGGCAAGCCCTCTTACATCCGCGAACGGTAATAAGCATAAGTGACATTTATACATTTTAAGTTTTTAAGGATTCAATTAAAATAAGTATATCTGGTGAAACTCTTTCCGAGGTTTCAATTTCAAAAAAAAATTTTTGTATAAAAATCCAAACAGATTTGCATGGCAATGGATACTTGAGGTTAAGCACAAAGAATATTTTAAAGCAAGTATCCAATGCGGGTAGTAAATTTTGAAATTTGTACTTTACTTCATTAAAATACACAATATCAAATAAGCATTTGAATATAATTGGTTGCAAATTCTGTCCTTGCTCTCTCACCTTTGTTGCAATTTGGTCAATGATGGGGTTGAAATTGTTGACCTCTCCTACTTCCATAATCAGAGATTGTTGGGAATCCTTTATAGTTGGCTTGACATATTTCTTTTTCTTAATTTCATTAGAAATTGCTGCTTGTCGTGACGATGGGGGAAGGATGGCGTGTAGGAGATTGACGATCAAAACGTCTTCTGGATCTGAAAAAAAAATTGAAAATAGCAATTAAAATTAAATCTTGGAATTAATCGTCCTTAACAATAAAAAATAAGTATCTAATAGGAATCTCTCAATACAAAAAAATCATCCTAGTTTTGCAGTTATTCGAAAGTCGATGATTTCTATCCGAAAAAAACAAGCCCTTAATATTTTTTAATATTCTTTTTTCTAGTCCGGATAATATTTTAATGTTTTTGCGGATTTCTGCTAGGAAAGATTATGGCGCATAATTTTTAGCAGCATGATCTTACTTAACAATTTTATATCTTTAAGGCGTTTTACTTAAATTTTCATATTTTAAAACAATTTTTAACTAGTATCATACTGAGCCTGTTTTCTTAATTAACTCCTGCTGAACACACCTAAAACAGTGACAGCTCGTAGAAAGATACCCTATTCACATTATTTGTAAATGTCAAAGTGGCATAAGGAATTAGTATGATACTAGAAAAATGAAATAGATATGTAGGCATTTGGTGATTTGAACTTTAATAAAATATCGAATAGATAGATATGAAATACGATGCTAAGCTCGGTTAAAATTTGTAAAATCTTTTTTTGAACCTGGTATTATTCTAAAAATTCTTTAACATCGTACTAAATCCACTAAAATTTTGCGACGCTATAAAATAAATTGAAAATATACGTAGATATACATAGGTTAGAGAAGAAATTTATTATTGTACAAACCTTTAACAAAATTTTTTTTATTTAACTGACAGAGAAGGTCCTGGCAGTTTTTGTCCTTTATTTTGTCATTTAAAACGGGAAGAATTGTTGTTTTAAAACTGTCCCATTTTTCAATGAGAAGATCTTGTTTTCCCGGAAACAATAGTTGAAAATCAATATTGATCTAGAATTATAAAGCAATACAAGAAAAATGAAAAATTAGATGAAGCAATTAATTAGTTTTATTAAATTATGACTGTTTCTATTTCAAAAAATTTATGATGTAAAATTTTGTCAAAAGCTGATGAAATAAAATTAACTCATCATTATGTAGATAATTTCCGACAATTTATTTTAGTCCTGTGAAGTTAGCAAAAAAATTGTTTACAATTGAAAAAAAGAGTTCCCGGTAGCAAACAGAGTTCTGAACATTTTCCAAATAACTTTTTTTTCTAAAACTAATTTTTCAAAAGTTATTCGCAAATTTAGGTGCTCATGGACTTAGAACCAAAAATTTTCAAAATCCAAAAAAATCAAAAAAAAGAAGTTCTGATTAGAGTTCCCGATAGCAAACAAAGAGTTCTGAACATTTTCCAAATAACTTTTTTTTCTAAAACTAATTTTTCAAAAGTTATTCGCAAATTTAGGTGCTCATGGACTTAGAACCAAAAATTTTCAAAATCCAAAAAAATCAAAAAAAAGAAGTTCTGATTAGAGTTCCCGATTACAAACAAAGAGTTCTGAACATTTTCCAATAACGGTAAAACGGTCTCCCCTTGTCATTTTACTAAGGACCGGAATAAGTGGTATTTTAGTTTCCCATACTGGTACTTAAGGCTCACTTTCGTAAAGTAGGTGGTACTTAAGTGGATTTTGGCACTTAGTCCGATCGTGCAACCGGGCCTTAAATGCCTGCTTTTGTTTGTTGGCCATGTGGTTTTCTCAACAAGATAATTTTATCTCTATTGCGATTCTTAGAGAACATAATGTTAACATAATATACATATACCAAAAAGTAGATAATTCATAAAATTAACTTTCGTAAAAACAAGGGTGCATATAATATTTACCAATGTCACTCCGGCCGAGTGCTTGAGCAGAGGCCAAATATTTAAAATATCAGGAAAACTTTGTTTTGCAATGTCCTGTTTTCTCGCCTTATGAGTTGTTCGCCATTTGGATTTGACCTCCTCCCAAGGTTCTTTATGAATCTGGAGCCACTTTCCATCCGCAAAAGAGTCATCTTTATCAAAAAATTATAATTAAAAAGAAAATCAAATTAAAACCAAAATTGTTTACTGTTAAAACCTATAAAGAGATATACCATTTAAAAAGTCTATTTCTTCCTCGTCTAAAACAGGATTTACAAAAATTGAGCTAGAACTGCAGCCAGTTTCCTTTTCGAATGCATCGAAACCTATTTTTCTATGACGTCGCTTTAAGTAATAATATCGGCAATATAATCGTCCTGAAGGATTTTCCTTTGACCCTTTCTTAGGTGGTGTGAAATAAATGTTCTGCAAGTTATTGATTTTGTGATTATAACTCATTTTATTATTATTGCGTGCTAGAGCAAGGTAACTTGATTTTTTAATTTTGGATACAGATCGATGAAACTTTTGATTGTTTTTTATGATCTTAACGAATGATCCAATACTTTGCTATGTCAGAACTATACTGAATGAAAAGTAGTATAATATTTTTGAGAATCCTTAATAAATAAATGCCGAGATATTTTAAAAGTAGAAAATCTAGTTACCTAGTTCTTGCATTAAGGTGGCGATACGTCTTTTCATAATAAATTTTACTATTATTCTAAATATTAAAAACTTAAAATTTCCTTACAGTTTAATAATTGATAACCATCTAAAGTAATAAATGATTAGATGAACTCCTTTACATACGCTAACGATGTTGAGTATTAATGAAATTCATACGTTATTAAATTTTTAGGATTCAATTGAATGCTAATGTTAACACACTTGCAGAGGTTTCAATTAAAAAAAAATATTTGTATAAAAATCCAAACAGATTTGCATGGCAATGGATACTTGAGGTTAAGCACAAAGAATATTTTAAAGCAAGTATCCAATGCGGGTAGTAAATTTTGAAATTTGTACTTTACTTCATTAAAATACACAATAAAAGTACTATCAAATAAGCATTTGAATATAATTGGCTGCAAATTCTGTCCTTGCTCTCTCACCTTTGTGGCAATTTGGTCAATGATAGGGTCGAAATTGTTTACCTCTGTTACTTAAAAAATCAGAGATTGTTGGGAATCCTTTATAGTTGGCTTGACATATTTCTTTTTCTTAATGTCATTAAAAATTGCTGCGATCAAAACGTCGTTATTTTGCATTTGCTAAGAGAACAATAATCGAATGAGATCTTTATTTTCAAATTGGTCTTACTTCCTTTAAAAAAAATGATTGAGTTGATAATAAAATTCATTTTTTTTCACCGATATCTCTTCTTTTTGGAGAAAAATTTAAACCAATAGACATTTTCATATTCATTTCAAAAAAGAGATACCGTTGAAGTAGAATTATTATTAGTCAGAATTTTTTGAAAAAAAAACGTTGAAATGGGCTTAGCACTTTCAAAAAAGACGGCTCAAATATTTCTGGGAAACCACTTATCCCATCATAAAATAGTTTTGTATCGCAATTTATACTTGTTGTTGAGAATGAAAAATTCTGTGACGAGAGTATCCAATGCGTGCAATATGTACATATTTCGAAACTAGGAATATAGTTATAATAGAAAGAGAAAAAGATAACAAGTGTGTATACATTTTCACCTACTTCCCTCACCTTTGTCACAATTAAGTCAATGATGGGATTAAAATTATTTGCATTTACTACTTCAACTATCAAGGATTGTAGGATAAAATTACTGATTTTCGTTTTTGTATAAGTTTTTGAATCCGTTTAATCATTTTGTTTGCTTGTCAAACACTATAATCTTATGAATCTTATGAATGTTTTCCTTTTTCACTAGTAGTTTTAATAAGCACTTAAAATTCAAAACTAATAATCAAAATAACAAACTTTAGGTGAACACAATAGCCCAAAATTATAGTCGACTTAGTACGATTTTTAGTATGATACTAGGTTAAAAAGATTTTGCTCGTGAAACGAGTTAAGCATATTTTTTTATTTTTTTTTTTTACATTTTATTTCGGTTAAAATCACTTTTAAAGGTACAAACCCCAAATGCCACTTTGATATTAACAAATGTCAACAGTTTCATGTTTGGCTAGTTTCTTCCATGAACTATCACTGTTAAAGGCGTGTTCACCTAGAGTTTATTAAAAAAATATGTTCAGTATAATTTACTAGAAAAAAAAATGTTAAAAACTAACAAAATTTAGTACAAAGCTTTAAAGTTAGGAAATTGTTCAGTAGTATCATGCTAAAACGTTAATATCAGCCTGTTTAAATTTGCGAAAGTGTTATCGAAACCATATTCCTCGAATCCGAATGGAATTAAGTTTAGCAATAATTTGTATAATTGAATACTATAAAACAAGTATAAATTTAGCTTGCAAATAAAAAACTTACTGGGTCTTCGTTAAAACGATCGTGTATTTTTGTTGAAATATATTGAAAATCCTTGCGAGATACTGATTCATTGTTTCTCAGAAGCCAATTTGTCATGCAATCTATTAAAATCGCTCGTGAGGAATCTCCAATTCTGTTAAACTTTTTAAACTCATTTATGACAAAATTTCCGGATGGAAACATTTGAAGTATCACATCGATTTCCTTTAAATGGTTATCAAATATGAAAAATATATGAGCACAATGGTTTCAAAGAAATTTCAAGTATGATCTAAGAAAAATAATTTACGAAGCTTCCAAAGTTGACACTTGGTGATGCAGGATTCGAAATATGTGAGGCATTCGATGAGGGAGATGTTGACGTTGAAGTACCTAAAGAATCACGATGCAATTCTGAACAGCTATGCTCTGCTAAACGTTTTTTTACTTCTTCTTCTATTAAATATTTGATATTATTAAAAATTTCTATCGATGGGTCTAAATCAGTCCAAATTCCCTGAAAAGATTCATATCAGCGTAATACTAAAATAGACTTGATTCAAGTGTAATCACATTTTCTTTCCGCCATTCATGAAGCTTTTGTTTAAATTCAACTCTTATTCTAAACGATTTATTTGCAAAAACTTCTTTCAAATCTTCATTACTAATGTACTTTAAAATGTTTATGGTTAATTTAAGACTTGAAAAATGATCATATAATTCAACAAATCCCCAAGAAGAAAGTAATTGATACATTTCGCAATCAACTGTATGAACTTCAAAATTGTTATCGATATTACCTTTAGCAGTTGAACCAATATCAGATCTGTTACTAAGCGTAGTATACGTTGTTTGGTATTGAGAATTTTGAATTTCTTCATAACTCGTTTCTTGAGGATCCGCATTGTACTCCAGGCGTGTTGGTATACTGTAGTTTTCATCATCACTGAGTATGTTTCTTATTTCTTCCATGTTCAGTTCTCAATAACACTAGGAAAATGGAATTGAAATATTAAAATTTACTGGAGTAATATTAATACACGCGATTGTATAATTGCAAAACTGTGTTCTGCACTGAATTCTGAATAAACGCATATGCTTTAAAGTAATGAAAAATATAGATAAAATGTGTTTTGTTGATGATTTATATTCTGAAAAAAATTGCGATTTGTTGCATTTTTCAGTTAATACAAATTCAAATTCGAATATTTTTGCAAATATTTTTTGATAAATATTTTTTTTCGCAATATGGCTTGAAATCGAAAATGATTAATATTAAACGTGAGTAGGTCGAAAAGAATCTAAAATGTAACCACAATCCTTATTAAACTTTAACTTTAGTTTAAGCGCAAAAGGTGGTATATTTACCACTTTTTCGACATTGAGTTAAAATTTTTTTTCAACTTTTTGCTATTGCGCTTCATCGCCGGCTTAGAATGAAAAACAGATTAATCGATATTTTTAACTTGAAAAAGAGTTGTTTGTAATATTTACATAAATAAATGCAAACATTAGAAAGTTTATTTTAAGTATATATATACTACTCCTTATTTTTCGATTCAAGAGAATTGAATAGATTTAATAGTTTTTGTTTTTATAATTAATATTTTAAATAATTTATAATGATAAAAATAAAGATGGATTAAGTCAGTTTTTACTCGAAGCCGACGATATGTTGATTATAAAACTCAACTTTCAGAATATTATCTGTAATTCAGTGCATGGCTTGAGCAGATTGAATTTTAAAAAACTATTACTGGTATTATATCCTCTTGTTTTCAACGTTTGACTTGTTGATTCAAAGTAAACTTTCGAGACATTATTTGTAAAAGTGTTTATAAAACCAGAAATATACATATGTGTTTGTGCAAAAAACAAAATGATTTATAATTCTGTACAAGCATAATAGGTAATCAAAGACGCATGTGCTCCTTACAAAAAGCAAGACATGCACTTGAAAATATAAGTTCCGATTGGCGATATAAAATTTTGTAACATTGTTATTCATAGCAACTTCTCCCAGCATTAGCTCTATTTGATTTATAACACCCAAATAGAAATTCACTTTCCCTTTTAACGATTATAATAGGTAAATACCTTATTTATAATAGAGTTATTTTTCGTAGGTACTTTATATTCGATGTTCAGATTAAAAAATAATTGTTCCTTATATCCACATATCGCATTTAAATTAAGATATATTGGATGTGAGAACGAATTCCCTGCTTTCTATTAATAAGTAAATTATAACTTACTACATGACTCACCTTTAACTTGGACGAATTGTCATCCTTTTTTTTGTAATAAAAAGTTGTTTCTTGCTTATTTTTCCTTCCCACGAGAATTTGTTTGTAATTTGCTAAAGTGCTATTACTGTTTCTAAAAGTCAAATTTCCGAATAGTATCTAAAATAAAAACTATAAATGCAGATTTTAAGAAGATTCTATTTTGAAACGCAAAATGTAACTATTATCCTTTTAAGACTTTTACCTCAGCCACAAGGGAGTGGTATGAAAACCTCCTTTTCGAATTTTGACTGAAGTGCTATAAATAAACTGATTCCAAAAGTCAACTTTCCAAATAATATGTAAAATCAAAAACTATAAATGCAGATCTTAATCTGATTGTATTTAGAAACCGAAAACATAACTACAATCCCTGTAAGACTTTAACCTTAGCCACAAGGGAGTGGTATGAAAACCTCCTTTTCGAATTTTGACTGAAATGCTATAAATAAACTGATTCCAAAAGTCAAGTTTCCAAATAATATCTAAAATCAAAAACTATAAATGCAGATCTTAAGCTCATTGTATTTAGAAACAAAAAATATAACTATTATCACTGAAAGACTTTTACCTGAGCTACAGGGGGGTGGTACGAAAACCTCCTCTTCGAATTTTGACTGAAATGCTATAAATATACTGATTCCAAAAGTCAACTTTCCAAATAATATCTAAAATCAAAAACTATAAATGCAGATCTTAAGCTGATTGTATTTAGAAACCGAAAACATAACTACTATCCCTGTAAGACTTTAACCTTAGCCACAAGTGGGTGGTATGAAAACCTCCTTTTCGAATTTTGACTGAAATGCTATAAAAATACTGATTCCAAAAGTAAACTTTCCAAATAATATCTAAAATCAAAAACTATAAATGCAGATCTTAAGCTGATTGTATTTAGAAACAAAAAATATAACTATTATCACTGAAAGACTTTTACCTGAGCTACAGGGGGGTGGTACGAAAACCTCCTTTTCGAATTTTGACTGAAATGCTATAAATATACTGATTCCAAAAGTAAACTTTCCAAATAATATCTAAAATCAAAAACTATAAATGCAGATCTTAAGCTGATTGTATTTAGAAACAAAAAATATAACTATTATCACTGAAAGACTTTTACCTGAGCTACAGGGGGGTGGTACGAAAACCTCTTTTTTCGAATTTGAACTCAAGTGCTATACCAATACTGATTAAAAAAAAGTTAGATTTCAAAATTGTATTTAAAATCAAAATCTATAAATGCGGATTTTGAGTGGATTGTATTTGAAAACTGGATACGTTGTCCTCATCCTTTCAAGGCTTTTACCTGAGCTAGAAAAGAGTTGTATGTTTTTTTTTTCAATTTTCGGTTGTTGATTCTTAAAGTTAACTTTGGAGACATCCCATATAGAAGTAGGTATGTATAAAACGAAAAAAAAATGGTACAAAGAACGAAATGATTTATCATTTGAAAGAAAAAGTCTCCTTTTCTGATGTACCTACATACATATATGTTTTTGTATACAGAAAATGAAGACGCACGTGCTCCATTTAAGAAGCTCGGTAGATGCTAATGCTATTGAAAGTATAATTGATCAGCGTTTTAAGCATAGTACTTTCCCAAAGCACGTGCTCCTTTAACTCATATGGATCACCTTTCTAACGTAGAAGAAAAAGGTACTTTCAGGCAGAAATAAAATATTCTTAGAAAAAGTCTATGAATCTTTTCGAATCATGGCATTTTATGTACAAAGGTATATATATGGAACAAAAACTAAAATGTGAAATGCAGGTTATTTTGTTGTTTTTTTTAAGTTGTAATTAATTTAGAACATGTTATTTAATATTCGATTTTCAGGTAAAAAGTTATATTTAGTTTCTTATATCGGAATGTTGCATTTACATATATATGTATAAAATTCAAAATTTCCTGCATTTTATTAAAATACGTACATATTATAATTATATTATATGACTCACCTTTTACTTTGACGATTTTTTATTATTTTGTATTCCTTTTTTTATTCTTTGTTTTATTCTTTTGTGCTTTTGTTTTTCTGTTCTTTTTTATATTTTAATTATTTTTGCCGACACGACACAATCAACGCCGATGGAGACGAACGCCACAAACTCACAAACTGTACTAAATTTCTTTAGCCTTTTAACTTTGCACACTGGAATGCGCATTGCACAAAAATAATCCCGTTTTCAATTCAGCGCGTCTTATTGATCACGAACGTTGTTGACCATACTGGAATAGTTGTCAATTCAACTACGTTCGTGATGGAATTCCAATGTTCGTGTTCACTGCATGGCACGGAAGTATAAAGCTGCGTTAACACTTCAACAAATGATTGCATGAACACTATTTAGTTTATCATTTAAAAAAATGAATGTAGTTACAAATATTATTAAAACACTGTCAAGATTTTTAGATTAAGATTTTTATCTAACGACGCATAAAAAAGGTGGCAAGGAAAGGGAATTAGAACGTTCGAACGAGTTTTGTATAATTGCGTTGCATTTGTTTTATTCTGAGATGAAATCATTCAACATTTAATAAATTCAGTGTGATCTACTGAAACCAAAAAAAGATGTGTTCCTTTGTAAATTTTTGTTGATCTGGACGCGGTTTTACGCATATGTCAAGTAGTGACGTAATTCACTTCACATTATTTGTTTTTGTTTCTCTTTTTTTCTGTACGTGGTTTTGTCATCAAGTAGATTCGCAGAACGAAATATTCAACGTTGAAAATCATACTATGTAAAAAAATCGTCTAGGTATTAAAGTGTGAAAACAGAATTAAAATTTCATCCACACAATTTCACATGTGTTAATACATGAACATTTTTAAGATTGATTCGAAAACCATTCACACATTCTATCCCACTGAAAAAAACTTCTTTGGATGCAAGTGTGGAAGCATTCTATGAAAATCATGTTAAACACAATTTCGGAAATCGTATATAATTCTATACAACTTTTTTCATATGTGTTAATACTATAATTGACACTGTGTGTAAGTACTTAAAAAGAGAAAAAAATCAAAGTGTCGCAAGTTGAAAATCAGAAGGTATGTCCCTTTTCACACGAATAAACTAAATCCTAAGTCCCCTTTCACATGAGGAAACTGAGTTTCCAGCAACTTTCACTTTGTAGGAAAGAAAGGCACGACGTAAATTGGGTGAACAAAATCTCCCCAGTCAACAATTGAAGAGATTTTTTTGACATTTATTCTCACATTTTTGGTAGTGTGCTTAGATTTTATATGGAAACTAGAGAAAATCTTCTACGTGTGAAAAGTACAAGAGATTTCAGAAGAAATTAAAAGCAAACGTCAAAAAATCTCCAGCAACTTGTTTCTTCGTGTATAAGGGGACTAAAAGATTTTCTGTTGTTTCCCTTTGTTGAACGCACACTACGTAAAGTGTGAGAAGGAATGTAAAAAAAAATCTCCTCAATTGTTTACCGGGGAGATTCCTTACTTCGTGCCCTTCTCTTTTACAAACTGAAAGTTGCTCAAAACTCAGTTTCCTCGTGTAAAAGGTGAACAATGAAATTTAATAATGTTTTAAAGTTTAAGGTAAGACCGCACTCGACGGCGAAATATTATTTGTATAAGCTATATCTTACACCCCGACTCCACAGGGCATCCAGATGCCCAACATCACAACCACAATCCAATCAACAATCGGCGAATTTTTTTCTGCTAAACATACAGAAATTCATTTCACCACTACTTCTACCTTTTTCCTTCAAAATTTACCACCCCATTCAGCGACAACCACAAAAAAACTCTCACACACATGAAACGTCAAACGTCAGCAGCCATGTCGTGTTCAAAAAGTAGTTTTCGTCGACATGTTGCTGCACGGACATGGATTTTTGTGACTCCATTGGATTTTTTCTAGACAGGTTCATAGTCCAAGCATCGTTCATGCCGAGTGGAGGCGGCATGTTACTAAGCGAAAACGGACCTGCAAGACGCGACACTAACAACGTTGATAATCTAAGCCAATTTGTCGCGTCTGTGCAGTTAAGTCGCTGTGTAGTTTCGTTACTACTAGTGCGATATACCCAGTGGCGCGACACGGCGGCGCGGCGGCGCATCATACGCTATTTAAAGTTTTGTTTGATGTGCCGCATACTGTCGCAGCGCTACAGTTCAAGTGCAGTATATCAAAAAATTTTCGCGGAGTACTTTGTATTTTTTGTGTTTACAAAAATATTTTTCTGAATACGTTGATATTTTTGTAAGCAACAAAATAACATCAATAATTTGAGATGCTATAGTTTTTACGCAGGATTTTATTTTTCGCATGTGAACAAGACTTATTTTGTTTTTGAAGAAAAGATTTGATCTTTCTCCAAAAGATTTGATCCTTTTCCATTTGTTCAACTTTTATTCAAGAGAGACCCATTCTTCAATTAGATCTTTACACAAAATATGCACTCATTTAAATTTGGGAGATTTCATCTGCATTCAATCACGCATGTAAACAGACTCTGCTGTCAAATGGAAAATATCTTTGCTCAGTGGTGTTCTAAAATGTTTTGTTTATTGTTCAGTGTGTATGTATGTCTCGAACAGTTAAGAAGAGATTTTCTATCCTATTTTGACTGAAAACACTGATAATAACAAGCGTTATTAGTTTTGTTTGATAACGTGAGAAAGGTTTTACATGCGTAATGAAGCGAAGGGAAGATTTCATCCAAAATCCAACGATGCGCTAGCTTTTTATAAATGTGTGAGTGAGATACATATGGATTTTTAGGGCGTGAGATAGACTGATTTTTCTGCATCGTGTAGTCACGTCACGTGGTCAGTAAAATGACCATTTAATTAGGTACTTCGAGTACTTATACAGACGTACGTGTTGTGAGTATGGCAGGTATTTTTGTGTTTAGGTGAAAGACTGACTGACGTTAGTCATGCGAATTTTTTTGTTGTTGCATTCAAAGGTGAATTTTTGACATCGTTCTCATCAAATTAGCTTAATGCATTTTTTGACGTAGTTAACACACGGCTTTAATTTGTTTTAATTACCAAACAAACGCCATTGATCACGAACGTTGTCGCCCAAACACAAAAATTGTTTATTTGAGCACGTTTATTGTCGTCTTACAATGTTCGTGATCATTTGACAATATTCATGGTTGATTAGCCCAAAATGTAGTCAAATTAACGCGAAATTGATCACGAACGTTGTTGACCATACTGAAATAGTTGTCAATTCAACTACGTTTGTGATGGAATAACAATGTTCGGGTTCACTGCACTGGCATGGAAGTTTAAAGCTGCGTTAAAACTTCAACAAATGATTGCATGAACACTTATTAGGTTTTCATTTAAAAAATTAAGGTAATTAAGGTGTCAAGGAAAGGGAATTAGGACTTTCGAACGAGTTTTGCATAATTGCGTTTGTTTTATTCTTTGATCAACTCATTCAACATTTAATGAATTCAGTGTGATCTACTGAAACCAAAAGTAGGTGTGTTCCTTTCAACATATCGTAAATTTTTGTTGATCTGGACGCGGCTTTACGGTATTTTTTTTGTTTACGTGAAAGACTGACTGACGTTAGCCATGCGAAATTTTTTTTGTTGCATTCAAAGGTGAATTTTTGACAACGTTCTCATCAAATTAGCTTAATGCATTTTTTGACGTAGTTAACACACGGCTTTAATTTGTTTTAATTACCAAACAAACGCCATTGATCACGAACGTTGTCGCCCAAACACATAAATTGTTTATTTGAGCACGTTTATTGTAATCTTACAATGTTCGTGTTCATTTGACAACATTTATGGTTGATTAATCCAAAATGTAGTCAAATTAACGCAACTTTAACATTTTTGTGATTCTTCTATAATGGTGTGCAACCTATACAGTCTGTTTTGCATCCTATACGCAAATTCGCCCAAATTTGTTTTTTGACCATGAATAACGTAAGCGAAACTTTCAACCGTGATCGAAAATGCGTACCATGGTTTTTTGAATTTCTTTATAGAAGCGGCTACAGCTGCGTATTTACTATAAAGAGATTGTTTGTGCATTTTAACTTTGACATACTCAATGAAAAAGTGATACAATTTCTGGTGGCCACGATTGCTTTTATGGACTTCAGTACAAAAAGAAGTTAAATAAATAATTTAGTTTGCGATACTTAATAACAGCAAATATCAACCATGTCTGCTCTGTTGATTCAAGCATGAAACCTTGGTTGTTTCATCACAAACGTATTCAATTTCACAATTTTTTTAGAAACAAAAATGTTTAATGAACTATGAACGTGGTTGAATAACTATTTTTGAGATACCTTACAAACGCAAACATCAACCACGTCTGCTTTGTTGATTCAAGCATGAAACCTTGGTTGTTGCATCACAAACGTATTCAATTTCACAATTTTTTTAGAAAGAAAAATTTTTAATGGACTATGAACGTGGTTGAATAACTATTTTTGAGATACCTTACAAACGCAAATATCAACCACGTCTGCTTTGTTGATTCAAGCATGAAACCTTGGTTGTTGCATCACAAACGTATTCAATTTCCAATTTTTTTTTAAACAAAATTTAAAATGAACTATGAACGTGATTGAATAACTATTTTAAAGTAATTTCACTAGAAACAAATATCAACAACGCCGGATTTGTTGATTTTAACATGAAAACCTTGGTTGTTTTATCACAAACGTGATCAATTTATTAGTTTTCAAAGAATTTCATGGTTTACAATGTTCGTGGTTAAGTAACAATGAAATCAACAATGTCATTTTCGTTTTACAATGAAATCATACTTGAATCAACTACGAACGTGCTTGATATCAACATGTTCGTGATCATTTGCAAATAAAAATATCAACAATGCTCCATTAGTTGATTTGATCACGATGCCTTGGTTGATTTCACCACAAACGTAGTGATTTTCACAATTTTTGACGCATTGTTGGCCAACAATGAAACATGCTTGAATCAACCAAGGTTTTTTCTTTCGGTGTGTACTTGTGATAATTTTGATACATACAAAAGTCGTAACTATAAATCAAGCCTGCGGTCTATATTTGGAAATAAAAATCGCGATAAACCTCCTGGCAACTATATACACTCTATTCACAAAATTAATATACAAAATTTGTAAGCCATACATAGGTAAGCCCATATACATATATATATCGACATCTACCTACATCTAGATACATAAAAATGAAAAGAAACAGCTTTAAACACGGACACATAAAATTTCTAAGAGACACTTAATGTCAAGTTCATTGTGTAGTTTGTTACAAAATTTAAGGCCTAAAACATGCATGTTCGACAACAATCGATCTTCCACCAGTCCATGAATGTTATTTGACATTTTACATTGCTCTATATAGTTAATAGTTATTTTCATGTTATCTAACATTTAAAGAAAAATTCCCACCGGTAATGGCGTCAGCTAATAATCAGCCGAGCACGTCCTATTTTCTTTTTATTCAAAATTTCGCTCCCATAAACTATCAAACTCAACAAGAGGTAGCTTTTTGTAATAACATTAGCTAATCTAAAAGACGTAAATATTCAAATGGTGGGCACCGGGGCAATAACTGTCGCCCCACGATGTCAAATAATAAAATAAGTCATTAACACGAAAGAAATATGTTCCGTTTACTTACTTTATTCGTTTTTCTTACTTACTGAACAGTGAGCACACTCCCATAGTCTTCATTTATTCCAAGTGAATTAAACAAAAATGAAGCAAAACTTAACAACTACAATAAAAATATGAAAACAAAAACAACAAAAAAATACAAAAAATTATTTAAACCCCCGCCTTATAGTCAAGTAAAATATTTCTAACAAGCACAAGGATTTGATAAGCAGAGCGGTACTCATGAGAAAGTAGAATATACCAAGTACTTGGTCGCATGCTTTCGCTGTTATTTATTTTGCTATAGCAAAAGTCGCTCTTTTAGAGGGTGTTTTCTTAGAGGTATAGAACTTTGAAATGGAATAAAACAAAGATGATTTTTTTAAATTGACATGAAATTTACTTTATTCGGAAGATAATCTTCTGGCATTATAATTAAATTATGATTTGTGGCATATATGACCGCCCCTTCTGGCTCGGACGTAGTCTAATCTGGTGGTCCAATTTTCGATGACTTTTTCCAACATTTCTGGCCGTATATCGGCAATAACGTGGCGAATGTTGTCCTCCAAGTGGTCAATCGTTTCGGGCTTATCAGCGTAGACTAGCGACTTCACATATCCCCGCAGAAAATAGTCAAGCGCGGTTAAATCGCACGATCTTGGAGGCCAATTCACAGGTCTGTAACGTGAAACTATGCGGTTACCAATTGTTTCCTTCAATAAATCAATTGTGTCACGAGCTTTGTGACATGTTGCGCCGTCTTGTTGTAACCACAGCTCCTGCACATGGACATGGTTGTTCAATTGATGAACGAAAAAGTCAGTAATCATGTTATATAGCGGTCACCATTGACTGTAACGCTCTGGCCAGCATCGTTTTTCAAGAAGTACGGACCAATTATTTAACCAAGCCATAAAGGACACCAAACAGTCAGTTTTTGTGGATATAACGGTGTCTTAACATACACTTGAGGATTATCATCACTCCAAAAATGGCAGTTCTGCTTATTGAGGTATCCATATAACCAAAAGTGAGCTTCATCGCTAAACAAAACTAGCTTATGAAAATTGGGATCAACTAAAATCTTGTTTTGGGCCCATTCACCCAATCTACGCCTTGCTAGGTGATCTTGGGGCTTCAATTCTTGCAATGCCAAACCAAACTAAAAATAAATCACTTGACAACTGAAAAATTGACCGCCTTTTAAAATAGTGTTGCCAACTTAAAGATCTATACTTAAAAAAAAAAAAACACCCTACGCATTGATAAACTAATTTGGGTTTTTGGGTTATATTAAGCATTTTTTAAACTTATTTATTATTATCTACCTTACAGCCTGGCAATATACTGAAATAGCTGGTTACTTTATGAGAGTTTTAGGTGTAACAAGAACTGATGATAGCTTTGGAGCCAGTTTGTTGGCTGTGTGGTCTTAGCATCCCATATGTGGGATGTGGGATATACGTTTGATCGAATATCCCATGAGGTACTTAAAATCTCTAACCTTGAACAGATCCTTAAAAATTCATTAAGAAAAACCTATAGCTCACCAATTGTTGAAACTAACTGATCTTTAACAGGGTCACTAAGGCCCATTTCTTGGAACGAAACTTAATTATTTATAAGTTCCACATAAGCGCTTATATTCTACTTTTTCCTCAGTGTAATTTACTGTCACATAAGCTTTTATGTTGAACTTAAATATTCAACCGCCCGCTTTGAAAGCCTGCAGAGTTTCAAGATTATTTATCTGAAAGTACGGCTAGTTTAACGATTGGGCGTCTCAGTACTCCGTTTCGTGTTTTGACGTCGGCGAACCTGACCTTTCCGTCCTGCCCTTCGATGACCGCCACGACTCTGCCCATTGCCCATTGTGGAGGGGTGTGATGCTCGTGAATAAGGACGAGCTTGCCCACAATGAGATTGGGCTACTCGTAGATCCATTTGGAAAATGGACATAGCCTGAAGGTCAAGCAGATACTCGTTTGACCACTTCTGCCAAAACTGCTTCTTGAGCCAGCATAGAAGCTGCCATCTTCTCAAGCATGACATCTACCGTTCCGTGACATACTCTGGGGGTAGTGACCGAAAGGGACTGCCTATTAGTAGGTGCGCCGGAGTTAATGCTTCTCCGTCGTTGGGGTCAGCGCTTAACGGGGCGATTGGCCTTGAATAATGGAGGATTGCCTCGACCTCGATTAGGTCGATTACTAGCGCAATAAATAAGTTATTTAATGTTAATAAACATTTAAATTGATTTTGACAATTGTTTTTATTATCGTAAGAAACTCATACATTGCGCTAGTGAACCGTTTGTTGGAGAAAGAAATTTTAAACAAAGTGATTAAGTTTCAACATTTTCTCTACGTAGTGCTAAGTGGGCCAGGGGTAGCGCAATGGATTGCTATGCGGAAGGTCCCTGGTCGAATCTCAGAAAAACCAAGTAAGCAAAATATAAGCTTTTTCAATCAAATATAATCATTTGAAGGGTGTTTTTTTAGACGTGTGGTTTTCAAGAAGAAATAAAACGCATATAATTTAAAGTTATGGCCAAGAATTTAGCTTTATTATAAAGATAAGGGTTTGCCATTATGTTTTAAAAATGATTTTGGGAAAGTGGCCGCCGCGGCTGGCTCGAATAAATTCCAGCCGAGAGGCCCGATTTTCGACCACTTTCTGCAGCAATTGGGGCCGTTTGTCAGCAATAACGTGCCGATTATTCTCTTCCAAGTCTTCAATCGTCTCGGGCTTATCTGCATAGACAAGCAACTTTACATAACCCCACAAAAAATAGCCCAGCGGTGTTAAATCTCACGATCTTGGAGGCCACGCCACAGGCCCACGACGCGAGATAATGCGCTCACCAAAAGTTTGCTTCAATAAATTGATTGTTTGGTTGGCTGTATGGCATGTAGCGCCGTCTTGTTGAAACCAAAGGTCGTCCACATTAACATCCTTCAGTTCAAGCAGGAAAAAGTCATTAATTATGAATGGGCACAGCTCCAATTGTTGCGCGCAATGGCGGATGGACACATTGGGGTCTTCTTTGATACTCTGCTCCACAGCAGTAATAGCGTCTTAGGTGCTTACTGTACGGTGTCTCTGAGGATGTGCATTATCCGCTAGAGTAAACGTGGTGCGAAACCGATCCATGGTTTCTCGAATTACCGACTCTACTGGGTGAATATGTCGACCGAATATTGGACGCAGCGCGCGATGCGTCGCGCGAACCTAACCATTATTTTGGTAATAAATTTGCACGATTTGCAAACGTTGTTCAGCAGTAAGTCTATTATTGAAACCAAACCGAGAATAAATCAAGTGACTACTGTCAAAAAGACCAACTCCGAAAAAAGTATTACCAGATTAAAAAGCATACGTCTAAAAACAACTCCCTTTACATATGAGCACCCTACATCACCATCTCATCAACATATACCAACCAGCAAAATAAATGCGCAATCATCGTCAGCCTACCTATATACATACACCAGCCAGCCCTGGGCTGAAATTACCGTTATCCTCCCTTTCTGATCCTTCTGAATGAGATATTGAAGCGAAGTAATTTTCCCTTGGATTAATTCTTGGGCAGGAATTAGATTTCAACCGTTTAGTCCTCTGGTTCACTTTCTCCTGACCTCAGCCTCAAGATAAAAAGCATCACCTCACTCTAATTGAAAATATATACCAATATCTGAAAGGTATATGGAATAAGTTGAACAATTTTAAAAATGTCCTCCTTATTCTAAAACCGCATGATTGATTTGAATCTTCATAAGTTTTATTCTGCGAATCCATAACTAACCCTTACAGTAGCTATATGTATACGATGCTATACCGCAAGTAAAAGTAAAAAGGAAACAAACCGTGGAGCCTTCAACGAATAAATACCGCCCCGCATCCGTATCCGAATACCAAGGCGGCCTTTATGGCCTGCCGTCATGATAGTAGTTGGTATTTTTGAAGGCTCCTTATTTGTATTATTAAAAAAGCTGTGTTATTGTGTCAGAATGTGCCTGCTTACATAATTTGATACTTTTTTTTAGGGAGAGGAGGGGCGGGGGTGAGCTATCTTGGGTGGATTTATGTCTCTATTTTCCGACCATTGTCGCGAGGCATTAATTTTAAAATTATGCTTAAGTTGCGGGTTAGTGAGCTGAAAAACAAAACGACACCGAGGACGCGGTGCGCGGTGGATACACGTAAGTTTCACGCCCATTTTGTCAATTCTCAGACCACCTTACGTTTCGTCACCACCACTCTGACTGCTGTTTCTTGAGAGATTGTACATAGATATGTTTTTCCAATAAAACTCCTATACAATTGTGCATAGATTCTATGGAATCAGAAATATGAGTGGGTATAATGTAATGACAAGGCAAAGATTCAGCTCGGTGGTATGCTTTTGTTTCGTAACGAATTATTAAGGAAATTGGTCCCATAAAACAGCGGTGGTGGTGCTGATGGTTGAGAAAGTTTGTCATGCTTCAGATTTTGAAATTGAGTCTCATTTAATTTTTAATTTTTATTTTTGTGAATTTACTTACTACTTAATGCATAAAAGATATGGTGAATAATGATGTTTCAATAAAATGGGTGCGGCAATGGTGCAGGGGATGTCGTGTTAGGCATCTTCTTTATACCAGTTTCAACTGGACTTTAGGTCTTAGAGGCATTCAAATATTTGAACTTCTCTTGAGAGGCAGACTCATCGGTTAAAGTAATAATATACATAGTAATAAAACTGTAATGATTTTTAATTTTTTCCGTATTAAGAATTTATTGTGAATTTGAGTTTGCACCAGTTTAGTCTCGAAATTCGAAAATGGAGTGGTCCGTTGAGCAGCGCGTCTTTTGTATCGAAACCTACTTTGCGAAATGGGGCTCTATTGTCGCTTACTTCAGTGACGATTAATATTATACGTTATTTCAGTGAATTAGCCTTTCCTCTTTCGTACTTTATAAAGGGTGATTTTTTGGCTGGTTTGGTTTTGGCAACACTGGTTTTGACAGCTGACGTGTGTTTAGTACCTTGTGTCACTGTCAAACAGCTTCAGTTTGGTTTGCAATTTAACCATGGATCGTCTTACAAATGAACAACGCTTGCAAATTATTGAATTTTACTATCAAAATTCGTGCTCGGTTCGAAATGTTCATCGCGCGCTGCTTGTGTTCAGCGATGAGGCTCATTTTTGGTTGAATGGGTACGTAAATAAGCAAAACTGCCGCATTTGGAGTGAAGATCAGCCAGAAGCATTGCAACAGCTACCAATGCATCCCGAAAAAGCCACTGTTTGGTGCGGTTTATGGGCCGGCGGCATTATTGGGCCTATTTCTTCAAAGATGATGCGAATCGCAGCGTTACTGTCAATGGTGAACGCTACCGAGCGATGATAACAAACTTTTTTCTGCCCGAAATGGAAGTTCTTGACTTGCATGATATGTGGTTTCAACAAGACGGTGCCACATGCCACACAGCACGCGAAACAATGGCGCAATTGCGAGGCGAGTTTGGTGAACAGTTAATTTCACGTTTCGGGCCGGTCAATTGGCCGCCTAGATCGTGCGATTTGACACCATTAGATTATTTTTTGTGGGGGTATGTCAAGGCTAATGTCTATAGGGACAAGCCCGCTTCGATTGACGCACTGGAAGCCAACATCCATGCATTCATTCGTGAGATACCGGCCGATATGTGTGAAAGAGTATGCCAAAATTGGACTCAGCGGATGGGCTACCTGAGACGCAGCCGCGGTAAACATTTGCATGAAATTATCTTTAAACATTAAATTGCAAGGTTTAAACTATCGATTCAAATAAATATTTCATTCATTTTTTCGAATTTTTTGTGTTTTTTTTAAAAAAAAGTTCTAAACCTCTTAAAAAATCACCCATTACTTTGGAGCGCATTCTGGACACCTATGTTTATTAGAGACAGCTTAGAATATTTACTTCTTGAAAAACTGTCAACATGCATATCTTAAGGGTGATTCCATCCAGATGCGGCTCTTCGTAAGTTCAATTAAAAACAATCCACTTCAAAGAATATAATATACTCTAGTCATACGGCTCATACCTTCTTAGATGTATAGAAGAGGATTTAAACAAGGATCTCTTGACTTCGTTGACTTCGGTATGCAGACGACTACATCGGGGAATTTATAATTTCCGTGCTCAGCAATTCAAGCTGCGTTAGGTTAAATAAAATCGACTGATTACGTCAGTAGGGGAACACCCCAGAGCGGTGTTTTATATTTTCACATCTATGGATACTATTCTCGAACAAAAATCTTTTAAGTTGGAGAGATGTGGCGTGAAGGCGGTTGCGTATGCGTATGATTTGGTACTAATGGTGTCGGGAAAGTTCCCAACTGTGATCAGCGAGATCATAGAGACGGCTTTGAGTTAGCGGACAAAATCTAAAATAATAAGAATTTTAAAGTGTGATTGGCATCCAAATTTATAGCTTTTTAAATGCTCTTGAGTTGTGCAAACCCCGATTTTGTAGCTCAAATAGTTTTTTTTTTAATATGCAAGTTTCCGCTAAAATTAGTCTGAAGTTAGCGGACGAAAATACGAAAATAATAATTCTCTTGGTGTCCGAAATGAAGATGAGCCACTTCCTCAAAAAATTCGAATTTCACCTCTAGGGAATTACATAAAAATGCTCTATACCAAATTTCATGCAAATTGGTGTACCCGCTTAGGCTCTAGCTCAAATTACAGTAGACGCACCGACGCACAGTGGTTCGGTTTGTATGGGAGAGCGGAAAAAAGTCTGTTTTATCTGAACGGTTCAACGGATTTAAATGAAATTTGGCAAACGTGTTAAGATTAGCCTTGTACATATTTGATCAAAATTTGGTTGAAAAAAAACAATTAGAAACAAAGTTATTGACATTTTTCTAAAATTTGAGGGTTTTGATGTTTGTATGGGAGAGCGGAAAACAAATCTGTAACATCTGAACTGTTTAATGGATTAAGATGAAATTTGATTCGCATTTTAAAATTAGTCTTTTACACATTTTTTTCAAAATTTGGCTAAGAAAAAATCATTAGTAAAAAGTTATTGACATTTTTTCTAAAATTTGAGTGTTTTGATGTTTGTATGGGAGAGCGGAAAAAAGTCTGTAAAATCTGAACTATTTTCCGAATTTTAATGAAATTTGACACACATGTCAAGATTAGTCTTATACATGCTTGGTCAAAATTTGGTCAAGAAAAAATTATTAGAAAAAAAGTTATTGACATTTTTATAAAATTTGAGGGTTTTGATGTTATATTTAAATAAAAGTTTTTTTTAGTAAAATCTTAATTTTTTATTTTGAATAAAATATTATTATTAACTATGTATATTATCAAATTAAATAAATAAATAGATAAATACATAAAAAATAAATAAAAAACAATTATGAAGTAGTAATTTTATAATGCTAAAATGAGGTTTTTAGCGTCTGCGCTGATTGGAAGTATTTTCTTTTTTGCCTGTGGCCTTAAACCTGTATTATTGGATCTGAGGATATGAGTATATGATGCATCACATCTTCATTCGTCGCAATTCGGCTGCATTTTCTCGAATGAAACCTGCGGTAGGCTTTATAATCCTTATTTCGGCATTCTTGGGCTTCCTCGGAGAGGAAGGAATGCACAGCTTTTGATTATTTCTTCTCTATGGATCAAAACCTTATGTACGGTTGCTGGCATATTGTATTATTTATATTTCTCCACAAACAGTTCAGCAGTTTCCCACGTGTAAGCTGCATATTTTTTTAAGTCTAATCTTTCATTTGACGTTATTACTTCAAGGATAACAGTAAACTGCCAAATTAGGGATTCACTAACTCCAGTGATTTCTGAAGTCATGGTTGGATTTGCAAAAAATCTTCTGGAGGTGTTGCCGTCATTACTTGTCCCCGTACCTTGTTTCACAAGATCGACAATGATGCCCAGCTTTTCACGAAACTCCTGCTGAATTTTCTTCTTCTGAGCATACACAACAAAAACAAAGCAATAAAACTTAAAAAAAAACACTTTTTTTATTTTACCTGCCCTACTTTTAGCGAAAGATAAAAAAAAAATAAAGGATTATCCCTAATCCTTTTCTTTATTTTGTATTAAGCTCTGTCATATAATTCAAAATATCATAAAACTATATTATTTTTCGTGTGTTTGTTTCAAGAAAATTGAGTTGAAAGTTGAAAAATTTTCCAGGCAGAAATAAATGGTTTCGCAAAAATCAAAATTCTCAGACCTGGGACAATGTATTAATTTTGTTTTATTTTAAAAATAAAGTTTGACATTTTTTCTTAAGATAATGGGCTTAACCAGTTCATTCTGACAATTAATACCGAAGTAATCAAACTTTTTGGTAAACACCACCGTCAAGACGGAGTTTTTTGAAATCCGATTAAGTGAAACATTTTTGAGCATAACTTCCACATCTGCACGTATCTGCAGCTGATTTTTTCTGTGCTTTAACATGAATGTATGGAGCATATGGTGGCATACTTACTTTCTTGGTATCTTTTGGAGCTGTTTTTTTAAATCAAAAAGTTTTTAAAAAAATCATTTTTTCTTAGTACTAAAGCTTCAGGCTACTTATAGAAGGTATCTTTTATAAATAATCAATATTTTTTTTTATTTTTAGATAATCGAAAATATACCAATTAAATTATTTAAGAAGCTAGAGAATTTATCTACAGGAACTTCGAAAAAAAACATCTCAAAATTTGTTGAAAATACGGTTCGCGGTTTGAGTAAAATTATTTTTCAACTTTGAGGGCTTGTAAATCAGAACAAACAATATATATGTTAAAAAATACTTTTAAATCATACGCTCGGGTTATCTAAGAGTACTTAAACATAAAGTTTAAAACGATAGACATGACTTTTTCAAAAGACTTTTTTCCGCTCTCGCACCACTGTGCGACGCACAGTGGTGCGAGAGCGGAAAAAAGTCTTTTGAAAATGTCATGTCTATCGTTTTAAACTTTATGTTTAAGTACTCTAAGATAACTCGAGCGTATGATTTAAAAGTATTTTTTAACATATATATTGTATGTTCTGATTTACAAGCCCTCAAATTTGAAAAATAATTTTACTCAAATCGCGAACCGTATTTTCAACAAATTTTGAGATGTTTTTTTCCGAAGTTCCTGTAGATAAATTCTCTAGTTTCTTAAATAATTTAATTGGTCTATTTTCGATTATCTAAAAATAAAAAAAAATATTGATTATTTATAAAAGATACCTTCTATAAGTAGCCTGAAGCTTTAGTACTAAGAAAAAATGCTTTTTTTTTTTAACTTTTTGATTTAAAAAAACAGCTCCAAAAGATACCAAGAAAGTAAGTATGCCACCATATGCTCCATACGTTCATGTTAAAGCACAGAAAAAATCAGCTGCAGATACGTGCAGATGTGGAAGTTATGCTCAAAAATGTTTCACTTAATCGGATTTCAAAAAACTCCGTCTTGACGGTGGTGTTTACCAAAAAGTTTGATTACTTCGGTATTAATTGTCAGAATGAACTAGTTAAGCCCATTATTTTAAGAAAAAATGTCAAACTTTATTTTAAAAATAAAACAAAATTAATACATTGACCCAGGGCTGAGAATTTCGATTTTTGCGAAACCATTTATTTCTGCCTGGAAAATTTTTCAACTTTCAACTCAATTTTCTTGAAAACAACAAACGAAAAATAATATAGTTTTATGATATTTTGAATTATATGATAGAGCTTAATACAAAATAAAGAAAAGGATTAGGGATAATCCTTTTTTTTTTATTATTTTTCGCTCAAAGTAGGGCAGTCAAAAATAAATAGGAGTGTATCTTCCATGTTGCCTACAATTTGCCATTTAAAGCATGGAGAACCAACAATGAGACCCGCCATATTAGAGATGCTCAGAAGAAGAAAATTCAGCAGGCGTTTCGTGAAAAACTGGGCATCATTGTCGATCTTGTAAAACAAGGTACGGGGACAAGTAATGACGGCAACACCTCCAGAAGATTTTTTGCAAATCCAACCATGACTTCAGAAATCACTGGAGTTAGTGAATCCCTAATTCGGCGGTTTGCTGTTATCCTTGAAGTAATAACGTCGAATGAACAATTAGACTTAAAAAAATATGCAGCTTACACGTGGGAAACTGCTGAACTGTTTGTTGAGAAATATAAATGGTACAATATGCCAGCAACCGTACATAAGGTTTTGATCCATGGAGAAGAAATAAATAAAATCTGTGCATTTCCTGTTGGATAGCTCTCCGAGGAAGCCCAAGAATGCCGAAATAAGGATTATAAAGCCTACCGCAGGTTTCATTTGAGAAAATGCAGCCGAATTGCGACGAATGAAGATGTGATGCATCATATATTCATATCCTCAGATAAAATAATAACAGGTTTAAGGCCACAGGCAAAAAAGAAAATACTTCCAATCAGCGCAGACGCTAAAAACCTCATTTTAGCATTATAAAATCACTACTTCATAATTGTTTTCTATTTATTTTTTGTATGTATTTATCTATTTATTTATTTAATTTTATAACATACATAGTTAATAATAATATTTTATTCAAAATAAAAAATTAAGATTTTACTAAAAAAACTTTTATTTAAATATAACATCAAAACCCTCAAATTTTATAAAAATGTCAATAACTTTTTTTCTAATAATATTTTCTGGACCAAATTTTAACCAAGCTTGTAATAAGACTAATCTTGACTTGTGTGTCAAATTTCATTAAAATTCGTAAAATAGTTCAGATCTTACAGACTTTTTTCCGCTCTCCCATACAAACATCAAAACACTCAAATTTTAGAAAAAAAGTCAATAACTTTTTTACTAATGATTTTTTCTTAGCCAAATTTTGACAAAATGTGTATAAGACTAATTTTAAAATGCGAATCAAATTTCATCTTAATCCATTACACAGTTCAGATGTTACAGATTTTTTTAACGCTCTCCCATACAAACATCAAAACCCTCAAATTTTAGAAAAATCTCAATAACTTTGTTTCTAATTATTTTTTTTCAACCAAATTTTGACCAAATATGTACAAGACTAGTCTAAACACGTTTGCCAAATTTCATTTAAATCCGTTGAACCGTTCAGATAAAACAGACTTTTTTCCGCTCTCCCATACAAACCGAACCACTGTGCGACGCACAGACGCACAGACCGACGGAAGGCATGACGAGACCCACTTTTTCGGACTTCTCGATTATCGTAGTATTATACTATGTTTCCACCAATGGTTTATCTCAATATATATTAAATAAATCTATGTAGTGTTTCCACCACACAAAAAGAATAAAAAATGGATTAACTTTGACAGTACCTACCTCTCAAAATGCAAATGTTGTTTAATTTTTTCGTATGAAGTTGAAGTGAGACAGAAAGTTTCATGTTTGGCAAAAGAAGCAAGAAGGGTTGGATATTCCAATGAATGCGTTTAGCGCGACATAAATTAGTTTGTTCGACTTGTAAAACTATTTGCCCTATGAAGATTTAACAAGATTTATTTGAAATCTTCTAGATTTACGAAATAAATTTGTATGGTAAATCTTCGAGATTTGAAGAAGATTATGGCAAATCTTATCAAATCTCGTTTTTAGTGGTCGCTAAAAACATAGTATTAGTTTTGATTATAACCTCGAAATTTTTTTTCTTCACGAAACCAATACTAAGTAAAAATACACTTCGGATTCGCTGAAACAAGGCTGAAGTTAGCGGACGAAATAAAAATGAGATTTTCAAATTTTTGTTTGTTGAAGCTTTTTAAATGTTCAGCCACTTCCTCGGCAGACACCATTTATTGGAGAAAAAAAAGTGCCATCTAGCAATGACAGTAAGAACTAATTTTTGCATAAAAGTTCTAAGGGTGTGTGCTAAGAATAAATTTGCGAATCGAAATCCGACAGCAAAGCTGGATTTTTTGTTTTTTTTTTTTGTTATTATACCTGTATCTTCTTATGCAAATTGGTTTGGAAGCGCCCTTAAGTCATAAGGATCATTAGCAATATAAAATGTTGCTAATAGTCTTTTCTGATACTTGTTTTTACAGTAGTTATGGAATCAATAGTTTGAATCGTTTTTGTAAGAAAAAAAACAAGCATTACCGAGAAAACTACTTTGTACGAAAATTAACTTACATTTTGAAGTGTTAACATGTTTCGTAGTAGAATTTTGATCTTTTAACTTTTATATTTATTTATAAGCAATAGTTTAAACAGAAAACTTTTCGTTTACAATAATATTTGTATAGCTAATTAAAAATTCACAAAGCACTTTGTTACTATTCGAGCCATTGAAAGACGATGTTCACATTGCAGTAACACAATCAAAGATTGTGTTTAACCTCTTACAAGCCTTATTTTTATTTTGCGTGTTTCAACTGACGTCTGGAGAAACTTCTCAATCAATACCATAAAGGCCAAACCATAATAGACTTATCTGAAATTAACTCAGCTGCAACATTTTCTTAAGTTCGGATCCATTTTAATGGCTCTTGCTTAAGTTCGCGAAAGTTATATCGAAATTGAGCGGAACGGCTATTATGGTTAACCATATAAAGGGTCCGCCAAATAACTTCTTTTTTTTTTGAAAATGGCGCAAAACATCGAGTGTAGCTTCGGCTGTGTGGCACGTAGCGCCGTCCTGTTGAAACCAAATGTTGTCAATATCCTACTCTTCAATTTTTGTGAACAAAAATTCGTTCAACATGGCCCGATAACGATCGCCATTGACTGTAACGGCCACTCCTTGCTCATTTTCGAAAAATGGCCCAATTATGCATCAGGACCAAAATCCGTGCGGGTTTTCTGTGCTCTGAGCTTCATCTGAAAAGATGATTTTTTTGGCAAAATCGTCATCTTCTCTGAGTCGATCGCAGGTATACACAACGATATTCGTTCAGCGGAAAGATAAAATTAATTGTCTGTCAAATCAGACATGAGTGCAGTGTTACCATTCACGAAATAAGCACTAGTTGAAAAAAAAAAAACGTTAGATGGCGGACCCTTTATAAGAGTGTGTATTCGCTTGGTTGCTTAAGTTGAGTTAAACTCGCATAAGTCTATTATGGTTCCGGCTTAAAACTTCGATCAAGCGGAATAGGGATTTCCGAAGGGAATTCAAGATGCATATAGTGGAAAGCACACGATTGTATTGCTTTTCGGTTTAACACCAGGCAACAAGCTGCATAGTGTGAATGCTTTAGGAACTTTTGTACATGCATGATTATAAATCGAAAAATAAGATCAACTTTCACGTGCAATTAGCAACGTTCATTGGAGACCTTGTGTCATCATAAAGCGACAGCATGTTAATGCCCACTGGAGTGTCGCGTCCAAATCATGTTACTGGGCTATCCCCCTGAGAGATCAAATTGTATGCGTCTCTGAACCAGCGAACAAATTGCCTAGCCTGGCATATAACTGCTGTCAAATTCAGAGCGTGGAATGATGATCCGCTGATGGGGAGTATATCCATACAAATCCCTCTAATCAAATCGTTTTTCAACCACAGGTCAAACGAGTTATGGTATCAAAACGCACTCCAGCATCTCTAATTGGGTCACTGAGTTAGGGACCTTCTCAAAAGAGCCCTACACTTGGTGAGGATGACAATTGACATTATGTTGTACAACCTCAAGATTACGGATCATTATTACCCTTACTTTTTTGAGGATTATAACGGGTGTTTTTTTTTTAGAGGTGTAGAACTTATGTTGGCGACACTATTTTAACTGGTGGCCCTTTTTTCAGTTGTCAAGCGATTTATTTTTAGTTTGCTTTGACATTTCATCATGAATCGACGACGACCACCGGGCACGACCGGCACGGTGGCGTACATTCGGTGAATGGACTTGAAAAAGATTGCTGTTGATTCCAATTTTCAAAAGAAAATTTTTGTTCAGCGAAAGCCCGAAACCGTTGACCACTTGGAGGACAACATTCGCCGCGTTATAACCGATATACGGCCACAAATGTTATTAAAAGTAATCGAAAATTGGACGAAAATTGGAGATTAGAATAAGTCCGAGCCAGCCGTGGCGGTCATATGCCAGAAATCATATTTAAATTATAATGCCAGAAGATTATCTTTCGAATAAAGTAAATTTCATGTCAATTTAAAAAATTATCTTTCTTTTATTTCATTTATTATTTCTATACCTCTAAAAAAAACACCCTTTATAATCTAACGGTCTCTGTGATCACTTCAGCACGCTATCTCACCACAGCTTGGGGTTTCAACGAGGCTTATGGTTTCACAGAGATATGATACTTTAAGCCCACACAAATATTTACAGGTCGTCTTAACCAACTAAGAGGTTTTCTCAACTGGTCCTCATGCTCTCCTGATTTGACATTGTGCGAATTTATCCTGTGAGGCTACTTGGAGTTTATTGTTTATGAGAACAGGGCCCTCTACCGGTGGACAGACTTCGGACACCCAGAGTTTTTTTTTTATTTTTTGCGAAGCTCGTTGAATATTTTTCATAGTTTTAATGGCAATTTATAAACAGGGATTTATCAACTCTTGTCGTTTTAATAATAATTTTTATAAGATGAGCAATACCTATACCATGTATATACAAATAAATTTTGAAACTAAGTTCTTAAGATTCCAGCAACTCGATCGGGTTAGCAGCAACACCCTATATGCTTCAGCTTATGGTAAACAGGTTTGAAAAATAAGAATACTGTCACCAATGTAATCTTTTTATGAACACGGCAAAATCAAAAATCATAGTATCTCAAAACAAAAGTGGTTGATACTCAAGTGATGAAATATTTAAATTAGGCCCGGTCCAGCTTGAGATGGTTAAAGAGTATCGTTACCTAGGAGTTACTCTTGAACCTCCAAAACAAGTTAAAAGACTCAAAAAAAGCCTTAAGCTGCTCGTAGAAAAGTGAAATCGGCCAAAAAGATGAGCTATTTTATTCCAAATATATGTATTTAAAATTTTGCAAAGTATTTCCAAGATCCGTTATATGCTATACGCATGCAACGTATGCGGTTACGAAGAACACAAAGAAATGGATACAAAAAGCTGCTGTAAGATATTTTCTGAGGCACATTTCTTTACACTGCTGGCTATCATACCAACATTTAATGCTTCATTTCTACGGTAATCCACTCTCAGACTCCATTTCAAATACGAAAAATAATTTATAGATAGCTATTCCTGATTATCGTCTTCCAAAGACAGCCCTTCGACAACTTATTGCCAGAAGAGATATAACAATCGATTAAGTAAAAAACTCGAAATTTCTTTTTACTGGAAATAAGTAGGTACTATAGTAGATGCCTCATAGAACGAGCAAGTAAAAATCTAATTTAATTTTAAGAAAAAAAAATATCCTTAAACTCGACATTCGAAACCGCCAGGTTAGAATTGCGATACTAATTAATACCAAACTCTCGTTGCTTTAAGGCTGGACAAAAAAAAATCTGACCATTTAAAATGCAAACTATTGACTTTATCCAGCAAATCAGCCAGAGACTTTCCGTGTGTATAAACAACTAAAAACGAAAGATCTGCCTTTGCTTACTGATAATAATAATTATAATTTATAACCCAGCAATAATTAATTTCCTCTAACATGCGAACGAACCATGAATTATGGCACCATAACAAATAAAAATATGCAAATATTGCATGAGACCCCGCAGAGTGCAGTGGCAGTCTGTAAAGTCAAAGTTTATTTTGTTTTTCAAACCAGGCTTGCCAGATATTTACGATGGTACCTAAAACATATTTTCTCTAATTTCCTTATATACCTACATCCATGCACTCATATTGTCGCAAAATTTTAGAAGATTTAGTAAAGTGTGAAATCATTTTTAATATGATACTAGGTTAAAAAGAGGATTTTGCTAATTTTAAACGAATCTAATATGTTACTATCTCTTAACATTTTACTAAAGATAAAATCGCCAGATTGCTGTTTTATCTTTTTAACATATTACTTAATCCATATGTCACTTTGACATACAAAAACTTTAAAAAGGTATGTTTGCTTACTTTTTTGCACGAAATGTCACTGTTTTAGACGCGTTCAGCTTGAGTTTCGTTAGAAAATATAGGTTTAGTATGATATGATATAAATAAGAACATTTTAGTAAAGAGCTTTAAGGTTAGTAAAGTGTTAACTAGTACCATGATAAAACCTTAACATGAGGCTGTTTTAAATTTTGCGCCATTGTTTTTTGTAAGACTTTGAATTTTCCAAGTAGCCTGCCAAGAAATCTGAGACCTTTTTGTTTTCCTAATGAAGGAGACTTAATTTTTATTAAGAAAAAACCGTTGAATGACTAAAATAAAAAAGTAGAGAGTTTTTAAGTTCATGTTGAGATATTTACATAATGTATGTCAATTTTTCCCACTTAAGGAATTTTAGATATATGGCAACCCTGATTACAACAACGCACAAACGAGCAGCGAATTGTTCTAAAGTCCTTATACTGCAGTGACCATATAAATACCAACTTATACCTATCGTAATTTTAAGTAACTAGTTCACACGCCAACATGGGCGTTCTCAAGTTCCAATCACTACATCGCGAACCCACATAACAATATACCTACTAAAGGGTCTTAAAGGACAAAAACAAAAACGAAATGATTTTCAAATTAATCAATAAAAACTTAATTGCATTGTACTAGATTTAACTTCTTTAAATATTATGACACATCATTTCTCTAATTTACTGCCGCTCGACAATATAACTTTTTTGAAGGGAATAAATAATATTGCATTTCCGCGTGTAAAACGGAATCTTGACTCCGACTCCTGAACCCCGTCCCCGTCCCCGTCCTGGTCCTGGTCCCGGTGCGGGGGTAGATTAAATGGCGACAGTAAAATTCTATTTATTGCACTGAATGCAGCCATTTATTCCCTTCGAAATGTTTATTTTGTTTGTTTGTTATTTTTTTCTTTATTTTTTATTGGGATATTCAATTCAAATGACTCAATGTTGGTTGTTCGTATACAATAAAACCACGTTGTAACAATAAAAAGATATTCGAGGGTGGGTTGAAGCATGGGGCAGGGAAAACAATAAAGTGAACAAGCCGCCATTTGTCAAAGGAACGTCAGCACTCTGGGGCTTGTGTGTGCAAAAGGTACAAACAAATTCACGGAAGGGAGTTACTTTTTTGTGCAATTTCGTTTATACCCTACCCCACACTCGTTCCAATTCGAAATTGATAAAGTACAGAGAGCAGTACCTACCTATATACACAAATGAATCGGCAGAATAATGCTTGGTGGGTATTTCTAGCAAAGACAGTTTAGGAACGGATATTCAAGTTTTTTTTTTTTTTTTTTTTTGTTAAGGGTTCAATTTTTGTTTAGTGTGTGCATGTTTGCATAAAGAAAATAACACACAGTTTATATTAATGAAATGATGCATCATCCCTAACAGCTATTTTCTAAAACACTGCGAGCCCCGGGTTAGAATGTTTCAGAAAAAAATTGTAAGATCTCGCGTAAAATGTAGGTCGTTGCCGTGACATAACACATATGGGCATGGGACATAAAGCCATATTACGAAATAGGGCTTTATTTTTCCCATAACACTTTCGCAAATTTACATAGGATCGTATAGAGTCCAGCCAGTATGTACAAAAAAGTGCTCAAGTAAAAAAAAAATAATTTTTGTTGTAATTTATCAACAGCCGTGTTCCTTTGGGGGTGGTGAAGTACTCATTAGTAGGTACTTTGCTAGCCATTTTGAACGGATCGCACAAAATTGGTTTTCCTACAAACCTCATCTACTCGCAATGAGGGCACGAGTAGTTGGTAGTACTAGATTATTGTTTGAATCTAGTCATGAGTAGTTCGCCACCTCCAAATCAACACGGCTATAATTGTTAAAGTGATCAAAATGCTCCAAAGTGTTTAGATTTTCTTCTGTAATGTAAGAAATTTGTCTCCCCTTCCGATCTGGTTGGAATCTACAAAGCTTTTATCCGACCAAAGCTTGAGTCCAACTCTCCCATCGGTGCAGGTGCTCCTATAACTCATTTAAATCTCTTGGATAGAATTAAACATTGAATGATAGATCATAAAATTATAACAGTAATACAACTCTGCCACAGTGTTTCATGCCTTCCTTTATTTTTTACGTAGCTTTTTCTACAAACAGTGTTATAGTGAAATTGGCAGTTGCATTCCACCCATAAAACAATTCAACGTCTAGTACTCGCACTCTTACGAATGCTGACCATTTAACTATTGAGCTTTACTTTAGATGTACCTACTGCCAAGTAGGTACTAGGTATATAGAGATTCTTTCTTAAGCCGTACTACACGAATGTCGAATGCTGTACCTGGATCCATTTCTAGCTCTCTCACCAATGTACATCAGTATTGCTATCTCCTTAAAAATCAGTCCTTATTTTCTTAACGTTTGCACTGTTTAAACATTATAAGAGTATAGTAAAAACGTCTTTAGTGCGCGCAAAGTTATAAAAAGGGCATTATTATTAACGAGACTATAGAAAAATGAAAATTTATATTTATTTATTTACATCTACAAGCAATTTTCAGTTAACAGATTATGGCTTATAACTAAAATAATAATGAGTTTTATATATTTATATATACTGTCACTATTGAAGCTGTCATTTTTTGACATTTGCCAAGTAGAAATTACGCCATTAATACAAATGGAACGATACACGCTTCAACAACGCATTGAAATTATTAAAATTCACTATAAAAATGGTGAAAATTTGGCAGAGACGGTTCGTAAAACTAAAACATTTTTGGGTCGTCGTGAAGCACCTTGTCGGACCGCAATACAGAAATTGGTGGACAAATTCGAGCTGTTGGGACAAGTTAGTGATGTGAAGAATAAAACCCGTGCACGTCGCTCAAGAACAACTGACAATATTGCTGTTGTAGCCCAAAGTGTTGAAGAAAACCCAAGTTTGTCCATTCCTCGTCGTTCTTTGGAATTAGGCATTCCACAAACGTCATTACACCGTATTTTGCATAAAGACTTGGGTCTTAAGGCTTATAAAGTTCAGTTAACACAAGAACTCAAGCCGGCTGATCATCACCAACGTCGTGTCTTTGCTGATTGGGTCCTTGAAATGCATGAAAATGATCCGGAATTTCATCGAAAAATCATCTTGACTGATGAGGCCCATTTCCACCTCGGAGGCTACGTCAACAAGCAAAACTGTCGCATCTGGGGCTCGGAAAACCCAAGAGTTATTGTTGAAAAGCCTCTCCATCCTCATAGCGTGACTGTTTGGTGCGGTTTATGGTCCGGCGGGGTCATTGGACCTTACTTTTTCGAAAATGAGGCTGGAGCAACAGTTACGGTCAATGGATTGCGCTATCGAGAGATGATTAATGATTTTTTTATGGCCAGAATTGGATGGTATTGATCTGGACAACGTTTACTTTCAACAGGACGGCGCTACGTGCCACACAAGCAATGAAACCATCGATCTTTTACGGGAAAATTTTCCGGACCGTGTTATCTCTCGAAGAGGTGATCACAATTGGCCACCGAGATCTTGTGATTTAACACCTTGCGACTTCTTCCTTTGGGGCCACGTGAAAGATAAGGTCTACGCCAACAGCCCAGCGGCGATTCAAGACCTCAAAGATGGAATTCGTGAGGCTATCGAGGACATAGGGCAGCCACTTTGCGATTTGGTTATGGAAAATTTCATGTAAAGGATATGGTCCTGTAAGCGTGGTCGTGGCGGCCATTTGGCTGATGTTGTGTTCCATACGGCATACCTTCCTCTTTATAATGAAATAAACATCCGGTCATTTATCTCAAAAAATGCCATTTTTCTTTGAATATCAAAATAACACCTCTTATTGGAAAACCCTTTACAATTAAAAAATAAATAGAAGTAAAACACTAGCTTTAAGGGAATCCCTTGAACAACTAAAAATCAATATATTGGCAAACTTCATTGAAATTGTTTCTAGCTCTAGAAACTGGCTAATTACAACCTATGAAATTGCTCGAAAAGCAAGTCCATGGAACAAAAAGATCTTATCAGTGCGTATAATGGTATTATCGAAAGTAGGTGGGGCATCTAAAGTGGTAACATAGCACAACCCTCACAAGCATCACATCATGAATGCTTCGTCTTGATTCTAGAGACTTAATTCCAAGCAATAGGTATCTCTTGCTCTATAATCAGGAGAAAATCTAAAATTCATTTTAAAGAATATACATTTTGTGAAACGCCTTTGGACTTTTTCAATTCGGTTAGACTAAGACTTAAAAGACGGATTCCATATAACATCTGCGTATTCAAGTATTGACCTGACAAGAGGTTTGTATAAAGTTATAATAAAACGTAAGGGTCACAAAAATCAATGCAATTACGCTTTATGAAGCCTACAAGTGAATTTGCTCTACCCACAATGTAGTCAATATGGCTTTTAAAAGAAAAACTTGAATCAATCATAATGCCAAGGTCTTTGATTTTTAACACTTGAGCAAGTGAGTTAGACTCAATCAAATAGTTAAAGTCAATGTGACTTTTAGATTTAGAGAATGAGATCACATTACATTTTTTTATATTCAACTTTAAGCTATTATTACAACACCATTCCGCAATACGGTTAATATCTGATTGTACGAGGTAGCAATCTTCAACACTTTTTATCTTCAAAAATAATTTAAAGGCATATAAAAGACACTTGGAGTGTTCAACAGCTAAGGCGATATCATTTAAAAAAATGTTAAAAAGAAGAGGGCCCAAATGACTACCTTATGGGACACCATCAGAGGTACATTCAATAGAACTTGAAAAAGAACTATCGATTATCACTTTTTGAGACCTGCCAGTGAGGTAAGATGAAATCCAACACAGAAACTTAGAGTGGTAACCAAATATTTCCAGTTTTTGCAACAGAGTGCTGTGGTTCACAGAATCAAACGCTTTGCTAAAATCTGACACCTATACTCTAAAGAATTAATAACGTATCTGGTAAAAAGAGTCATATTGGTAGTAGTGGATCGTCCAGATATAAAGCCGTGTTGCAGTTCAGAAATAGATTCTTTAGTTAAGAATTTTATTTTATATTTTACAATACTCTCGAACAATTTAGGAATTGCTGAGAGCTTAGAGATACCTCTATAATTTTTGATCATATTCTTAGACCCAGATTTATGAATCGGCATAAGGTAAGAAATCTTCGATATGTTAAGAAAGACTCTTTCGGATAGAGTTTTATTAAAGATGTAAACCAGAGGACGGCAAAGTGATGAAGCACAACCTTTGAGAAATCAGCTCCGGAGTTTAATTTAGGTTTAAGTGATTTAAGTCCTAAAGGCACTTCACAACTACTTAACTTTAATTCGCCAATATCAACCTTACTTGCTATATTTGGATTACATGGAAAGTTACTCATAATGGGAGTTGAGTAAACAGATTGGATTTTTATAAGACATATTTTTGGGAAATCCATTAGATTTTCTCTTCGTATTAACAAAGGAACAGAAGGAGTTACAATTGTTCTTAATATTACTATCTATATTCATGATATAACCCTTGTGAAGGAACTTATTAAGTGTGAAAAAATCTGTACGCAATTTACTAAAATAAGCATAGTCCAACTCATTTTGTGAGTGCTTATAATTATTTACGTTTCGAGTTATTTAAATAAGATAACTGCTTATTGTACCGCGGACGCTTTGGTTGATTATTTGATTTTGGTTTGCAAGGATGAGGTATAAAATTAGAAAAACTTTCAAAAATGATTGAAAAAAATCGAAAATACATATTTTCAAGATTTAAATTTAAAAATTCATTGGATCAATTAAAAGTACTTAAAAAATTATTAAGTTCAATAAAATGTGTCTTGTTAAAATTATAGCTTATTGAATGATGATTAAAATCTACACTAGAAAATATAGATATACATTTCAATTTCAATAAATAATTCTTCATGATGAATGGATTCATTTAAGAGTGAAAAAGGAACATTTGAATCTTTAGAATTTAGCAAATATTATTAATAAATTCAATATTCAGAACATGTTTTTCATATAATTCTACAGTGCTTCTCGGAGAAATATAACTTACTATAGAGAACAATCAGTAGCGCACACAGGATTTTTTTTTGGGGGGGTGGGGGGGGGGGGCTCAGTCAATCCATCCACCACATCTTCAGGGATTATATCGATTTCTTTGTGAATATTCAAAAAAGCTAATCAGACACGTTTTTAACCGTCCCAAAGTGGAAAACAAACATTCTGGCTCTGATGACGTCACTGCTAAAAAGAAGCTAAAAAATATTTTGGCATAATTACTTCGGTTTCAGCCTTCCACATTTGTTTCAATAGTCTAAATATTAAAAAAAAAAAAACCTTTTTGAGAACAATGCGTATTATATATAACCGCTTACCACTGCTGTTTTCGAAGAATAAAACTTTATTTTCAAATATTCCGAAATGACAAAAGTCGTCTTTTATCGACTCGATTTAAACAACAGTAGTGGGACAATGTTATTCATATTTAAATATATTCATGGAATATCTTTTTTTCTTTAAGTGATCTTATAGTTATGTTTTATATTATAACTAGCTGGCCCGCCTGGCTTCGCGCGGGTGAACAAACCTAAGCTTCGCATACAAATTACAAAAGAAAATATAAATAAATATTTAAGCTAATTTTTGTAATCGAATACGTACTACTTTATGGGTTTTAACCTACTTCACGTTATAAATTTGAATCGGCTTATTATGTAAAAACAAGAACCTCTAAATTCAACCTTTATAACTTTCCCAACCGAGGTAGAATTTTTGTAATCAAAAACCACTTTTTTTGTTTTTATCCTATATGCCAATTTAATGAAACAAATCTTTGCGGCCATCCAATAAAAAATAACCTTTCAAACACCAAAAGAATTTCTTAAATCAGATAATTTTTTTTTATTTGGGTATGCCCCATTTCAGCCTATAAATAGTAAATTTAGAAAAAAAAATATTCCTAAAGCCATTTCCTAACTGCCTACAGCACCACCTGTTGAATACTTACTTACTTACTTAGGTCCTCAGACCTGTTTAGTCCGTGGGGGACCCCTAGTGGGGCATAGGGCCTCGACTACGCCTACGCGCCATGGTGTGCGGTTTCCAGAGATGTGTTTCAGCTCCCTCCAACTCTTGCTCTGTTGAATGGTCATTGAATTAAACTGAAAAAGAAAATGTACACCTACAGCGCCACCTGGTGAGAATTACCGACTTTTCTTTTCTTCTTAACCTTTGAAGAGCAATTAAGAACAAACCCTCAAAAGGAAGTATCCAATTTGGTCCAGTCGTTTTCAAGTTTTAAGCATCCGAACCCACCACGATTCATTTTTATAAAGGGTTTTTCAACAGGGACGCTACAAAAGTAGAGCAACAGGGACAGCAAACGACGCCATATTTCTTGCCGCTCTTTTGACATTTCTCTTCAGTAAGGTTTGTCATTTCATGATGAAAAGATATACGAGCCAACAACGAGTCGAAATTATTAAAATTTAGTAACGAAATTCGGAGTCAGTGGCCTCAACGTTAAGAGCGCTACGTCCAATTTATGGTCGTCATAATCGTCCTAGCAGATCAACGATTGAGCGTCTAGTGGAAAAATTTGAATCCACAGGCACAGTACAAAATGTTCCCGTGCCAGTGAGACAAAGAAGTGCCCGTAGTGTCGAGAATATTGCTGCCGCTGAGGCCTCAGTTGCAGAAAGCCCAAATGTGTCTCTCACACGTCCTTCTCAAGCGTTGGGCATCTCTATGACGTCGTTGTGGTGAATTTTGCGAAAAGATCTTGGCCTACATCCTTACAAGATTAAATTGACGCAAGAACTGAAGCCGCTTGACCACCAGAAGCGTCGTATGTTCGTGAATTGGGCTGAGCAACAACTTGAAAATGATTCGGATTTTCATCGAAAAATCATCTTCAGCGATGAGGCTCATTTCTGGGTGAATGGCTTCGTCAATCAACAAAATATGCGGTATTGGTCAGGCAGCAATCCACACGTACTCCATGAGTCATCATTGCATCCCGAAAAAATTACGGTTTGGTGTGTGTCGATAGTTCAGCTAGTAGAGAAAAATATGGACAGTAAAAGCATTTTTACCCATTTATCTTTTGTGTTCTTAAGGAGTTCATCGAAATCCAGTGACAAAAAAAGGAAACTTATCAGTTTCATTTTAAGAATAATAATAACAATTGATGACATATTAATATTAAAAAACATGAAAACTACTCAGTGTTTTAAGTAGAGCTAGATTTTGAAGTTATTATTCATATCCACACTCATAATCATGTACTGCATCGCTCCACTTTACGACACAGCGTGGTTTATGGGCCGGCGGCGTCATTGGGCCGTACTTCTTCCGTGATGATCAAGACCGGCACGTTAGTGTGAATGAATGGGTCGCAACCTTTCAATGATAACCGAATATTTTTGGCGCCAATTGGATGATATGGACTTGGAGGACATGTGGTTCCAACAGGACGGCCGGCGCCACAAGCCACACAGCGAATGTCACAATCAATTTATTGGCAACCAAGTTTGGAGAACATGTTATCTCACGAAATCGCCAGTCGCTTGGCCGCCTCGGTCGTGCGATTTGACGCAGTTAGACTATTTCCTGTGGGGCTACGTCAAGTCTATGGTCTTTGCCAACAAGCCAGCGACGATTGATGAACTTCGTACGAATATCGAACGTGAAATTGCAGCAGTATCGGCCGATTCATGCTTGAATACCGTCGAAAATTGGGTCCAGCGTCTGGACTTCTGCAAGCGTGCCCGTGGTGGCCATGCAAAAGAAGTCAGGTTCCATATATAATGGCATCAAACATACTTTCACAGGAATAAAGAATTTCGTTGTTATCCAAAACTGTTTTTGTTTTATTAAAAAAAACTTTTGTAGCGCTTTTATTGAAAAACCCGATATATATAGATTTAAAGTAGCGCAAGTAAGCTAATACAATAAAAAAAAATACGAATTTTTATTGGGGCGTATTCATAGTGGTTTGCTAAACTCAGGTTTAACTTAACTACAGTTTAAATAAGATCAATTAAAACAAGTTCTTCCAATTCCATTTCTGTATTTAAAAATAGAAGTTAAATAACTTATATTGGTCAATTGACCAAAATTAAAATTGAAGGTTTAGGTTTAACTAAGCAATAGTTTAAAATGACTATAGCCGTTTTATTGATGATTTTTATAGGATAATCCATATACAGTCGACTCTCCCTGAGTCGTACTCTCCCTAAGTCGAATTTCTCTCTAACTCGTACTTTTTAGCCATATTTTAACATTCCCATACAAAAACCATTCCCTAAGTCGAACTCCCCCTAAGTAGAACCTCTCTCTAACTCAAACACATTCTCTTGATTACTGGCATTTTTTTTCACCCCTTAAGTCGAACTTTGTTTAGCAGAAAACAAAATAAAAAACATTACCACTTCGGAATTTGTATTTCGATATATTTATAGAGTCGTTAGGGGTAAGTGTACGCACTTTCAACTTTGAAACATGATTCCAAGCTACATATAGAAGATATAATACAGGGCTTTATTAAATAACAAAGCTGCATATTTGGTTATTAATTAAAAAAAGTAAAACTATATATTTTTTTCAATTTACTTACATTATATTTGAAAAAAACCAAAGCAAGTCAGATTGCGCACACTTGCCCCTACTTAGGGGTAAGTGAACGCATGATTTGGGGTAAGTGTGCGAACGTCCAACATTTTTCGGTTTTTACTAAGACACTTATAAATACAAAGTTTTATTATAAGTACCTAACTTTTTTATTTAAAAAATAAATGGTTTAGCCTTATCAATTTGGCATTGTGTCACAACCTTTTTTCAGGATTTTTCCTTACATTATGTTCGAGGCATCTGGAAAAAAAGAATAATAAAAAACATCATGGGAACATTAAATGTATTTATTTTGAATACACAATGAGTTTGTTTTTAATTACATCAATTAAAAATTCGATTCTTACACCCGAATACACGCTTACTATATTCCTACGCATGCGCACACTTGCCCCAAAAGTTTTGCGCACACTTACCCCCAACGCACTTTTTTCAATATTTTGTTTATTTTGAACAAATTAACACGAAATCTAGTAAAATTTTCACACTAATACAATCTGTATATAATATATTCAATAAATAATTAGCACTCAATATGTTATAATAAAATCACTGAACGATAACACGTTTTTAAAATTGAGAAATATTTTAGTAAAACTAACCTTTTTTTTTGTTTCGCTTTCCTTCAAAAAATAAACAAAACCAAAGCACAGCACCCGCTGACCCAAGCAAAGGACAGATACCTACTGAATTGTGCGTTTACAGATACTTAATATTTATTGTCATTTTCGAGAAATTAACTGTGCGTACACTTCCCCGCTGCGCACACTTACCCCAAACGACTCTATATATGTAACTACGAACCATCAAAAACCTAACCTACACTCTTCAATACCTTATGCATCACATCAAGAACATAAGATCCTGATGCCCTCTATCGGGATCACGTTTCATGAACCAAAAGTTTAGTTTTTGCTTTGTAAATGGTTAGGAATTGTGAACTGTAGTGTAAAGAAACAAGACAACGAATAAATGAAAAATAAATAAACGCAGGGAAAAAAGAGATAGGCATACAACACAGTTGTCGCTAAGATCCGTATTTTGTTATTTTCATGAGATGATCTATATGGATCATCGGCGATAATAAAATACGGCTTATGAATACGGCCGGCCCATTACCTTTATAATAGGTATTAAAAGAGTATTAGAAGATTGTCAACCTCTGATTCAAGTAGAGGTTTAGTATGTTAATGTATGCAATGTTTTCAGGCGGTGGCATTTCATTTCGTTTATCGTTTTTTTCAAATTGAAAAATAAAGAAAAAATGAAATGTTTGAAATCGATTTGGGTCTTTTCCCTGATTGCAAATTATTGAACTTTATTTTAAGTTTCTGTGAATACTGAGATTCGTATGAAATGTCAAACAAAATAAAGGTTACGTGTTGTATGAGCTAGTGATTTCATTACAATATCCATACCTAGTTCTCTTAAAATTAAAATTGAAGAACATTGTTTAAACTAAAATTTGAACGAAAGAATAATAAAAACTATTCTCCGATATGCTTGGAAATCTTAGCATAGTATTTCATTTTGCTTGTTGGGGGCTCTAGCCCCCTGAGCCCCCCCTGGGTACGCCACTGAGAACAATGAAACATTGGAGTGGTATACAAATTAATGGAAACACAGATTTCCTCAATATTAGAGTGAGGCAAGGTAACTTCTTTACAATTAAATGTAGAACGAACAGCAACAATTATTCCACTACCACACTCTATTGCGGACTTACATCTGTCAAGTCTGTAGACGTTGAATAAACGAGAATCAAAAAGCTCAGATGAAGATATTTCGGGATGTAACCAAGTTTCAACAATATTAATTACATCATAATCCAGGTGACTTGAATTGTTAAATAAATTTGATACTTTTGTACGAATGCCACTAGCATTATGAAAGTATACATTAAGTGATGTTTTTTTTAATTTTTTTTTATGTTGAACATTACGGCAAGACGGTTCGGCTGTAGAATAATGCTTGAAGACATCAATGAGTCCTCAGATCTTGCAAGTTTTTTTGGCTTGAACGAGAAAGGGCGAATCTTGACTCCATTTGGCCAAAAAGCATCAACATAGACTTTCTTGGACGATTCGTAGGAAACACCAATCTTGAAATTAACAAATTTTAGCTTACGATCATCATTCAATTTAATAAATTTATAGAGATATATGAATTCAGCGCAGTTATATTATCATTAAGAAAAGAATTAATGTGATTCAATTTAGCAAGGCATTGAATTGGAGAATTGTTTTTGCAATAATCACATTTGAAGAGAATATTATTATTGGTAGCAATCAATAAATATTCACTTTTTTTCAGTTTTGCACATTTAATGTGTACAATTCTGCCACAAAAACTGCATACAACAGATTCGTCAGCTAATAACTTAGTACAATCAGAGCAATTAACACTTGAATTAGCAATTTAAGAAAAACAAACCGTATTCGAAGGCACAGAGTCTATGACTGTTACAGTTACAGTTATATAACAGTTTATCGCCATTTAAAGTGGATAGATAATTGGGTGCCCAAAGTTTGTCAACCGGCAGAAGACCCTGACTCTAAATAGAATTTTTTTTTATTAACAAAACCGTAATAAATTTGCATGTCTACATCTTTTTTATAAATTTAACGAAGTGTGCAAATAATACCTATACTCCATTTTATTTCCAAGATTTTAAGTTTCTATAGGTTTCTATGAAAATTCCAAACAGCTTTGCATGACAAAAAATGATTAAAAGGCTGCTCGAAAGCCACGAAAAATCCGCTTTCTTCAAATCGAACAACTTGCACAATCAATGAAATTCTATCCGAACGAAGCTATTCGAAGTCAATCATCATTCAAGGATTAGGTGAAGTATAGTGCTGGAGCTGGTATATAGCTAGTATAAGTCAATATGGTGTATAACCGACTGTCGTATTGAGTGACGCCAGATTAAATCACATAACGACACACGCGGTAAAGTGAAATCAATTTCTACTATCGTCGCCGTAGCGTAGTCGTCGTCAACTACAGGGGCCTTATGACGTAAATCGAATACGAGGAAGGTATAGGCACACCTATCCCTCCTCTGTTATAACTTGGTATACTCAATGATGTTCATTGAACGTTACGTTATCGTTATGAAAATCCTTTCAAATGTTGCTATCTATGCAATGAATGCATTCGCGGAATAAATGGCTTCTTCATGCATTTGGCTCTACTTGTGTGTAAATTTCAATATATTGGCATTTTTTTAGTGTGGTGTGACGTGTGAGGACAGGGGACAGATGTCAACGTTTCTTATTTTGGTTATTTGAAATTTGTTTGGTAAACTTACTTTGAGTATTTTGTTTTCGGTATTTTGTTTTCAAAAGCTTGGGTAGCTCGAAGCTTTTAGCACATTTAGAGCAAAGGTAAAATATTTTTATCAACTTTTGATTTTTTATTTGGTTATAACTAACCTATTTTGATTGAATTGGAAGTGGAAAGGATACAGGGAAGTAGTTGTTCCTACACTACACATACCCTTCTATGGCTCCAGGATTTTAATGCGACAGCGTGGGACCGCTTTTATTTGTTTTAATTTGAAAAAGTGTTTAATTTGTAAATAAAAATCGTGATTTCAATCAGATTTGAATAAAGTGGTCGTTATGATTTGTTTGGCTCTTTTATCTTTGGATAGCCTTCAGGCTGTTTCACATGAATACAAAATAACTCTACAATTTTTCTTAATTGGGTTTTTCATACGCTATAGTCGCTGTTGGGTATATTAGGGTTGTAGCCCATGGTGAGATGGTAAGTGTGTAGGTGTAGGACTTTCACGCCGCCGTTGGTCGTGCAATCGAATCCTAGCCCCTGCCACCTAAAAACAGAAATCTTACTTCACAGGTACCGCCTCTTGCGAGGAATTGACAAATCCTCGAAGAGTATATTGGTTCATCGTCTAAAGTATTTTATAATGTTAATCGTGCGGGGGGTACTTTTTTGTCGAATCAAAATATAATAAAAACAAACTCGACACAACCGACACGAGCAAATTGTAAACGTTTTAAATGAGAGGAAATGAGGAGAAGTTGGACTGTCAAAGTCAAGGCGATTTCAGCGAATTAAAATTGCTATACAGTCAGCAAAAACAAGTGCAGCCACTGCGGCTAATAAAAGGTATTTTTTTTAGACGTGTGGTTTTCAAGAAGAAATAAAACACATGTAATATAATGTTATGGCCAAGAATTTAGCTTTATTATAAAGATAAGGGTTTGCCATTTTGTTTAAAAAATGCTTTCTGGCAAGTGGCCGCCGCGGCTGCCTCGAATTAATTCCAGCCGAGAGGCACAATTTTTGGACCACTTTTTTCAGCAATTGGGCCGTTTGTCAGCAATAACGCGCCGAATGTTCTCTTTCAAGGCGTGTGTCAATCGTCTCGGGCTTATCTGCGTAGACAAGAGTCTTCATATTACCTCACAAAAAAACAGTCCAGCGGTGTTAAATAGCACGATCCTGGAGGCCACGCCACAGGCCCACGACGCGAGATAATGCGCTCACCAAAAGTTTCCTTCAATAAATTGATTGTTTCAAACCAAAGGTCGTCCACATCAACATCTTCCAAGTAATTAATCATGGCTCTATAGCGTTCACTATTGACTGTATCATTATGGCCGGCTTAATTTTTGAGAATAAATGGAGCAATGATTCCCTCTGCCCATATAGATCACACCAAACAGTGACTTTTTGGGGATGTAACGGCGCGGCGTCTCAACAATAGCTTGTGAATTATGATCACTCCAAATACTACAATTTTGCTTATTAACGTACCCATTCAACCAAAAATGAGCTTCATCGAATATTGGACGCAGCGCGCGATGCGTCGCGCGAACCGAACCATTATTTTGGTAATAAGTTTGCTCGATTTGCAAAAGTTTTGCAGGAGTATATCTATTCATTATGAAATGGCAAAGCAAACTGAGCATAAATCAAGTGACAGATTGAAAACCACTAGTCTAAAAAAAAATACCCTTTATGTTCAGCAAATGGGTGAATTTTCTTTTTAACACTTGTTCGTAGTTATGATGGTAATAAAAAGTTAATTAAAGTGATTTTGAAAATATGTATTAAAAAATGAGTAATTATTTGGGGAAAGGAGTAGATATATTTCCACATGGGAGTAGCAGCGAACAAAAATAAAACGGTGCCATCAGTTATTTTTCTGTAAAAGGAAATTACATATCTCTGGAGCGAAACCGATGATTAAAAGAAATGTCCCATTTATCTATAACATTCCTTTCAACAATTTTTCTTGACTTTAATAAATCCTAATCTCCACCACAATTTGCTTAAATTTTCTTCCTCACTTATGTAGGCATTCCGTATTACAACACTGGATTCATGATTTATAATAATACACATTATTCAAATTAAACACATATAGTTTCACATACAAATACCTATAGTTAAGACAGTAAAGCGAAACCATGTACTATATCTATTAATTATATTACAAATAACAGCTAAACTATCACCAGTGACGTGGGTTTTGGTTGAATCATTACTCAGCAACACTTAGCCCGCCACCTTTCCTATTCATAATTTACACCCCTATACTTATAATATTTATGTCTCTTCCATCAATTGTAGGCAATTTAATGGCCTAACAATTTCGCTTGTATAAGCTTGTATAAGGTCCAATTTTTCGAATTTGGCAAGTAATAGCTTGTACAGAGCTTGCATAAGGCATACTTTCGCAAGCCACACATTTTACACTTTGCAAAACATAGCGCCACACATTTTACACTTTGCAAAAAATAGCTGCTACCTACAAGGCATTTAAAACTGAGTTTGGCAAGTTATATACAAGGCTTATAGATAAAGTTTATGAATTGCCTGTATAAGGTTTCCGAAGTTGTGTTATGAAAATTAAAGAAATGATAGCTGCTATAAGGCTCTCCACGACAAGTCAATGCAAACAACTTGTGTAGGGCCATATGCAAACAAAATTAATATGATATCAAGTAGTTCCGATTTGATGATATTTTTCTCAATAACGAAGTGGCGCAGTGGTAGAGTTCTGGAGTGGTACGCGGAAGGACTCGAGTTCAAACCCAGGTAAATACAAATTACCTTTGATCAAATTGCAATACACTGCTATTGACAAAAGCCGTCGTCAAATGGCTTTTGTATAGGGCCTTTTTATAACATCCAAAGCAAGCCATAAGCATTAGCTGTCATAAATTATCCGGCTGAGCCAAGCTAATCGCATTTAATGAAAAGCTATTTGCTGTTATAACAACTGTTAACAAAAGTCTTATAGCACCAAAATTGCTTGCATAAAGGCTTCTTACTGTTTTTATATAAAAAGCTGAAAATAGCTTGATTATAAGCTTTTATTTACAAGTTAAATTGTTAGCTGGGGGGTGCATTCAGCAACCTATTATCCCCAACTCAACTTTTGGAAGAAAGTTTTGAAAAAAAATTACCAAAAAGAGTAAGTTCAGCATCGAAGAATGATTTCTTTTTGGTTTATTTTGAACAGACTGCGTCTCTGTCAATTACTATGAGCTTTCGGTGACCAACTGTCACTCGCATTTTGGATAAGTGGTTTGAATAGACCATCCGTCTGTCAAATACGGATCAAAATACTTGTCAAAATTGACAACGTTGATATTTTGTTTCTTCAAGATACTGACAGATGGAACCGATGGCTGATGAACCATGGTTGCCCCTCTTCTCTCTCAGTAAGTTGAAAGCAACACCTGCAAAAACAAAACAGTCAAGAAAGGAACATAGGATAAGGGAAATGGCAAATTTTATCGTAACAACTATAATCGGAATTCACAGATGACAATAAATTATATAAATATCTTTAAAAAAATTATTAATTGACTCATCATTTCAAAAATACTCACAAATAAAATTATGCTACTCCATCCTTAATCTCAACAAAAAACAATTAAAAGAAAGGAATAAGTGACTCTAGACATGCCAATTATAACAGTTTTGGTTTATAAAAGTATTGTTTATGAGGCCCCGCAGGACCAGAGTTTTTTTTTTCAAGTCGCGTGAAGTGCGTTAACGCACGCCTACTTTTAATGGTAAAAAACTCTTATAACTGTTATGAATTGGCATGTCGCTAGTCTAGGGTTACCAGACGTCCCCCTTTAAGGGGGACAGTCCCCCTTTTTCATACCAAAATACTATTTGTCCCACCTATACAAACCTCTGTCCGCCTTATTAGGTAAGTAAAAATTCAAACAGAGAAAACATTCAATTGAAAACTGTAAAAATATTTTCATTAAATATTTCTGTGAACACATCAATTTGAAGTTCAAAATCCTTTCAAAGCTAAACGCATCCACTCAATGAACTACATCACTTCACTTTTTCTTACTATGGTGTTATATTTTTCAAAAACATGTTTTGTCCGCTCTAGAAAACTCGCGGTGTCCCTCTTTTCGTTATTTTCAATTTGGTAACCCTACTCTAGTCTCGTCCTATGAAAAGTCACAAGAGTCAAAAGGGATCTAAATCTGACTCAATCACCCGAGTGGAGCGAGTACCTACTGTCAAAAAGCCTATATTTACGATTATAATTTCCTCTCACCCAACGACTAATATGCCTGCAGGTTCAGTGATTTTACAAAATGTTTCACGGACCACAAAATATTATTCTGAATGAACTCTGTTTGTGGCGACGAAGTCAGGTTCTTATATCCCCTTAGGGCACGACAAACAGATGATAGCAACTTCATCGGTAAAGGTACGTCTATTTTTACAACAAAAAAAAAATTGAAACTCCTTATCATAAAAATCCTCCAACAGGATGTACACTGTATATCTACAGCGGATTGAACAGACAATATTTGTAGTTGAAATTCCGGATTAGGAGAATTTCTATCCATGCTAGTCTTTTAAAACTTTCAACTTTCAACTGACTTTCTTGTCCCTTGAACAAATTGAAACAGAATATGTATTATTCTATCGCCATATGGATATCACTATTTAAAAAAAATATGGCTGCTGCTCAGGAAATAACATTTCATCGAAAAGCAAGAGGTGCTCAAAGAATAAATATGCACATTTGTGGATTATTCACGTGGATAAGACAAACACTTCAAACACAATTTGACGAAGTGTTGCCGTGATTTCAGTTGTAAAAAACAAAAAATATATCACAATGGAAAAATATGTTTATTAATAAGAAACGTTACCAAACGAACAAGTTCTCCATCCATTTGTCGGCAATAAGATGTGTGCATCAAGATGGGATAGCGTTTTTTCCATTAATAGAGGACTATAAGTTCAGTATTTTAGGGACATTATTTTATTAGTTTTTCAAAAAAAAAAACAACTGCTGAAATACCACTTCCTTAAACTATGTACAATTACTCGTTGGTATTGTTATAGTATTTTTTTTGTGTAAATGTTAAACGTATACATGTGTGAGTTATTGTAAACCAAATAAAAACCGATAGCGACGGAATTCAATGAGAATGACAAAAGGATATTGTAGGTGGTGTTGTGTCCCGCATTTTTATGGATTTTTAAATCTGAGATTATTTTTTGTTTATCACCAAGGTGGCAATCTGAAGTGACACATAACGGGAATCAACATCAATTTAGATGCCTTACCCGGACGCAGCAGCAGCGATTCGCTATTAAATTGCAGCATTTTGTTGTGAAAGAACGACACGATATGACTACACCGAACATTGCGATTGTGTATCGTAAATTGTTGTTAACTATTCAACTGCAGGCTATTTTCACCTAGACTTTTGCTGTTGTAATTTTGTGTGTGGGTGCAGGATCTTTTGAACTTTATTGGTAGGTATATATAGCGACTGAAACCCCTCCTCCGTACAGAAATCCCAAAAGAATTGACTGGAAGAAGTTCAGTCAAATTATTAATTCTAAACTACGCATTATACCGCATCTGAGTCCAGATTCGGTTATAGATCTTGAGACAAAGGTGAAAACCTTTGAAGCATCGATGAAAACTGCTTTTAAGATCTCTTGCCCAGTAAAATATAGCCGTAAAACCCTTCCCCCGTGGTGGAATGAAGATCTGTCCAGCCTCAGAAAAATGACAAGGTCAATTTTCAATATCTGCCACAGACACAATTTTTACCAACCATATAAAGATTGTCTTAGAGTCTACAAGCGAGCGCTCGCTTCAGCCAAGCAACAGGGTTGGAGAGAATACTGCCAATCTATCGAAAGTATAAAAGAATCCGCAAGGCTAGGCAAAGTTCTATCAAAGGAGCATTGCAATCCTTCGTTTTTGAAGAGACCTGATGGTACTTGGACAGTTTCTCCGACTGAGTCTTTGGAACTACTGATGTCGACACATTTTCCGGGCTGCGAGAGCAGCAACCCCGAACCGCGTAGAACTATTAATTTCTCCATAGCTCAAGTTGAGCACATAAATACCGTTATAACAAGAGAAAACATTGCCTGGGCAATAAATACTTTCTCACCTTTCAAGTCTCCCGGCCTTGACGGAATTATGCCAATCATGCTACAAAAATTGCAGGAAGTGGTAGTCCCGTGGCTGGAGATGATCTTTAAAGGATGCCTCCAGCTCAATCATGTACCCGAGACGTGGAGACATGTAAGAGTTGTTTTTATACCGAAGGTCGGCAACCGAGGACATGAGTCCGCCAAGGACTTCCGACCAATAAGCCTTACGTCCTTCGTACTAAAGACTCTGGAGCGCATTCTTGATATCCATATTAGAAACATCCTAGAGGAATGTCCTCTTGAAAACTCTCAACACGCATATCTTAGGGGTAAGTCCACAGAGACGGCTCTTCATGAGGTAGTGCGTACAATCGAAAAAAACAATACACTATAAGGAATATACCCTAGCCACCTTCTTAGATGTAGAAGGGGCTTTCAACAATGTCTTAACCGAATCCATCCTAGAATCACTCGTTGACTTTGGTGTAGAGGACTGCATCAGGGAGTGGGTAATATCCATGCTCAGCGACAGGAGGGTTCAAGCTACTTTAGGTAATAATAAATCGATCAAACACGTCAATAGAGGTACCCCACAGGGTGGAGTTCTATCTCCACTTCTCTGGATCCTAGTCATGAACAGAATTCTCGTTGAGTTGGAGGGATGCGGGGTGAAGGCAGTTGCGTATGCGGATGATTTGGTGATTTTGGCTTCAGGAAAGTTCCCAACTGTGATCAGTGAGATCACAGAGAGGGCTTTGAGGAAAGTTAGTAACTGGGCCACGAGTTGTGGACTTGGTGTCAACCAAAACAAAACGGAACTGATGCTTTTTACCACCAAAACAAAAATACCTCCCTTCACGCTGCCCCGACTCAACGGCGAAGTTCTCTCACTTTCTTCCAATGCGAAATACCTGGGCGTTATTCTTGACCCCAAGCTAAATTGGAAACTGAATATTGAAGAACGGGTTAAGAAGGCCTGTATAACCTTTTATGCCTGTAGTAAGACCTTCGGGAAAAAATGGGGCCTCCAATCGAAGATGATACTGTGGACGTACACTGCCGTGGTAAGACCGGTCCTTACGTATGGCTCTATTGTCTGGTGGCCCGCACTTAGCAAAGCGTATAACATTAGCAAACTCAAGAAGGTTCAAAGAACAGCAAGCGTTGGCACCACAGGGGCCCTACGCTCCTGCCCGACGGATGCCTTAGGCGTATTTCTGCACCTCTTACCTCTTGATTTACATATTAAATATTTAGTATCCTGCAGCGCGTTAAGACTTAAGGAGTCAAATTGTTGGATTGCTAAACCTTATGGTCACAGCAATATCACTAGTTTGATTCCTAACGATATGTTTTCATTGCAGACCGACTACTGCACTCCTGCTCTGGATCTTAGAAAGGTTCTTAAGGTCAAATTTCCATCCAGAAAAGATTGGAAGGATAATGTCGTGACGAGAGACTTCGACACTACTATTTTCACTGATGGTTCCAAGATGGAGTGTGGTGTTGGTTCAGGAATTTTTTCCGAATCCTTGAACATCTCTAGGTCCTTTCGGCTACCTGATTTCGCAAGCGTATTTCAAGCTGAATTACTAGCAATCAGGGAAGCATGCAAGATACTCAAACAGGATCCCAACCAAAACCGGAACACTGCTATCCTGACAGACAGTCAAGCAGCTGTGAAAGCAATTGATTCGGCTATATAACATCATCTAAATTGGTCCAGCAATGCCGAGATGAACTACTTAGCCTTAATGTTAACCTCAGGGTCACTCTTATCTGGGTTCCAGGTCATTGTGGCATTGAGGGAAATGAGCGGGCTGACGAACTGGCCAGGCAAGGATCAGCCCTTCATAGCTCACTTGCGGAAAGAGTTAATATTCCCCTTGGAGTTATGAAGGGCAATTTATCCTCAATTTTTCTTATTGAATCCAATCGCAGGTGGGAAAGTTTAACAAACTGCGTCATATCCAGAAAGATATGGCCCATCTATAATAAATCTCGAACAAGTGATCTGATTTTTAGGCCCAGGCGAGACATAGCCAGGGTTGTTGCGACATGTTCTGGTCACTGGCCTATAGGAGAACATGCGGCGAAGCTGGGCATTCCGTACAATACTTTCTGTCGCAGTTGTGGGGACCATCAGGAGAAGGAAACAGTGGTCCACTTCCTCTGTAAATGCCCTGCTCTGGCCAGATCGAGAGCGAAATCTTTTGGAAATGCTTTTCTTGAAGATCTACACGAACTTTCTGAGATAAAGATCAAAGATTTGATTGCTTTTCTCAATGCGACAAAATGGATCTAGGTCAAGCTTCGACCTAAATTCCTTTACCTCACCCTTCGGACTCCCTTAGGCAGTGCGTAAGCCAAATAAGGGCGTTTTCAAGGACCCGTTAAAGGGTATATGTGCAAACCCCTTCAAAAAAAAAAAAAAAAAAAAAAAAAAAAATTATAAAAATAAAACCGCTTTTCAACCAACAGGTCAATACGAGTTATGGTGTCAAAACGGCGCACTCTAGCGCTAATTGGGTCACGGAGCGAGTTTGCTCTGGGCCGCCATCTCTACCTTCCTACCCATATATAGCTACAAACACATAATGAGAGAAACAACAAATAGAGACACGAATCAAACTCAAATTTTTAAGTCCGCTCTAACCAAGGCATATATATAACATCAATAAGCTTAAAAACATTCAAAGTACAGCTAGTGTTGGTACCGCAGGGGTCTTAAAATCTTGCCCAACGGATGCCTTAAGCTTTTTTCTGCATCTTTTACCACTCGATTTACGCACAATAAATATCTCTACTTTGAGCAGAGGGGGGCATTTTAAAGTTAAAATTCCATCTAGAGAGGATTGGAAGGATGACTTCACAACTTCGACACAACTATATACACTGACGGCTCAAGGATGGAGTGTGGTGTTGGTTCAGGAATCTTCTTTGAGTCCTTGAATATTTCTAAATCTTTTCGACTTCCTGACTAGTGTTTTTCAGGCAGATATTGGCTATTAGGGAAGGATGCAAAATACTCAAACAATACCCAAACCAAAATCGAAATACTGGAATTCTGACAGACAGTCAGGTGGATGTTAAGGCAATTGCTGCGGCTATATCATTCTTAAAATGCCCAGATTAACTTGCAAGCCTGACCGACAATCTTAGTGTCATGGTGTGAAATCAGCGGGCATACGAACTAGCTAGGCAAGGATCAGCCCTTCATAGCTCATTTGTCGAAAGAGCTTACATTCCTCTCATAGTTACGAAGGGCAATATATTTTAAATTTTTCTCACTAAATCCAATAGTAAGTGAAGCAGTCTAAGCAACTCTGTTATACCTAGAAAGATTTGGCCCGCCTACAATAAAGCCCCAACAAAAGATCTAATGTGTAGACCTAGACAAGACATTGCCAGGGTCGTTGCAACATGCGCCGGACACTGGCCAATAGGAGGGCATGCGAAACAGGGTATTTCTTACAATACCCATTGTCGTGCGAACCAGCAGGAAAAGGAAATATTAGTTCACTTCCTCTGTAAATGCCCTGCTCTAGCCCGTTTTATGATACAATCACTTGAAAAGGCCATTTTTTGACGACCTTGACGAACTTTCCGAACTGAAGATCAATGACCTGATCTCCTTCTTAAACGCGACTAAATGGCTCTGAGATGAAACTCGGTTTTTTTCTGTATAACTTAGGGCTTTAAATTGTTGTTCCACAAACCCATTTCTCAATCATAGGTTTTGGTATCAAAACGGCGATAGTCGGCTCGTTGGCCGCAATTTCTACCTACCTAGATATTTTTGCCAAGCCAATAATACTATAATGATTGAAAACTATATCCAACTACTTTTGAAACAAAAGGAAATCCTCTAACTGTTTACGTTGCCATCTTTGCGATATAGCTTAGCACCAATTCTAGTCCGCTATCTGTCAACAATTGAATGGAAGATACTAGAAGGAGATACTAGAATGTTCTAGTGGATACTAGAACAATTCATTTTGTTTTACAATCACAGTTACTCTTTAAGATGGGTCCCAGGACACCGTGATATAAAGGAGAAGGAAATGACAGATGAATTATGGCCAAAAACGGGTAATCTCTAGATCCAAGCCAAACCGAATCATCGGTACTTATGCCACTGTGGCAAGAAAAGAATTCACCAAAGTTTCCTCAAAGACGCGCAAACAACACATGGACATTATTTGACATTTTTTGGTTTCCAAGGAGTGTATTGCCGAATATCTCTATAAAAAAAGAATATTTACTCAAGATAAGCTGGCCTCAATCATACCTCCTAGTTGGAATCCTACCAGGTCACAACTCAATGGTATCCCACCTGAGTAGAATGGTCATCAGCATCATTCCACTTATGTAGAGGTTGTCAAGATGAAGAAGAGGAAGAGGGCTCATATCACTTCCTTGCATGCCTTAGCCTATCCAGAATTAGGAAAACTGCCCTCGGAGAATAATTTTTCGATGAACCGTACGACATTTCAATCTTGCCACTAGGGAACATCCTGAAATTCATCCAGAATTCAAGATGGGTCTGGGAGGCACCCCATACCTAAAATTCCAACTCACTCCCTACCCTACCCATCCCCACACCTACCTCATATCCCGGAAAAGCAATGGATTCATTTTCATTGAGATAAAAGTAAAATGATGCAGCTAATCGCAGCATTCCCCCTTCTTCTAACTTAACCCTAGGGAGAAAGATATAAATACTTAATTAATTAAACACAAAAAAAAGTTAAAATTTTTTAAATTTTTCCTTCCTCTTATACGATTTTTTGAGAGGCTTCAATGAAGTGAGGCAACTTCATATTTATACCTACCCCTTTTGGACTTAATTAACAGAATCCGGGGTTTTTCGGATGAGTTCCCTAGTTACAATCTTCAATTGTATTTCTACTTGTTTCTGGAAAGTGTGTAGTTACTCGGAAAAAAAAATTTACAGAAGGTTTACATTAAGAAAAAAGAGGAGAGTGTCCTCAAACAAGTGACCCGGAGTGTATTTTGCCTTTTCACCATGAATAGACTAACTTAGACTAAAACAAGGCTTGCAACTGTTAGTAAAACAAAAAATACTTCCGTTATATCAAAATCGGTATATTAAATATTATAAGACGTCATAACAAAGCTATCCTCCAAAAACAGCCTTGTAGGACCTTTTTTTGAAATCAAAGTCTAATTTTGCTATGGGTTAGTATTATAGTCTGATAAAAATAATAACACTTAATAACTTTCTACACTTTATACTAATACTTCCTTCGAACCAAGAAACTACCCCACAGAGAAGTAAAGCACTTTTGCAACTATTAACAGGGCATAAGCACTAATACTGCTCCAGTAGCGCGCTGACATTGTTAAGAATATTCCAAAACCAGGGACCCTATAGCCTCATAAAATATGCCATAAAGAAAAAAACAAAAAATACAGCAATCCTAACAAAGACGACGACGACGACAACGTTAAGATTACCACCTCTAAATTTAAAAGGATCAAAATTGTCTGCATAAAAGCTCAGTACTTTCAATAGTTACTGGCCCTTAATGCTACAAACCTCTTTTGCAGTTCCCATGGAATTGCTCTTAGGTGCATTCAACTTTTTCTCCACGTGCACTTTCACTATATTATAGGTACCACACCACGCGCCGCGCCGAAGCACCGCGCTGTTGTATGTCCTGTCCCTGGTGTCCATGAACACTGTACAGCTTTGACTGTTATAGCAGCGCTTGGTACTTTAGCATTTAATAAAGTTTATTTATCTGAAAAATTTTAGATTATTTTTATAAATGAGGCATAAATAACGTCTACTTGACACTTTTAAACTTCGTTCACAGAAATAGGGAAGAGAATGACCAAGTGATTCCACTTTAACAAAATTGGGAATACATATTTTATATTAAAAAAAAAAATTAAAAACTATTTGTTTCAAAAATAGGGTATATATGTGGTATGTAGGTAGGCAAAATTACGAATTATTAAGGCTGTTTTTCAATTTTTTTAAAAGGTTCAAAGGACAAAGCACACCAGCATATTTTTATTTAAATAAGTGAAAATGATATAATTATGACATACCTAAGCATGGAATAGTAACAATGCGTTACTTTCATTTTATCATTATTTTATTTTATTTTATTTTATTTTATTTTATTTTATTTTATTTTATTTTATTTTATTTTTATTTCTTTGCGTTTTTTTTTTTTTTGTGCCAAACTGATCCTAGTTAGTAAAATTGCCATCAATTCATTATGCAAAACTAGGGAAATGGCAACACTCAAATTATTCGAAAAAAGCATCCTTGTAGTTTATTTTTTTGTTCATCTTTTATTATTGTAGTTAGTGTCGGTCTTTTTTAAAGTTTTTTTTTTGTATTCTTGTCTGAGATATTTTCTTACACGGTTTTTTCTTTTAGTTTTGTCGTTTATGTTCGTTTTTAAAACGCAATCTACTACCTCGGACTTGGACTAACTTTTAAAAAATAAAACAAAAAAATGAATATAGTTATTCTTGCGTTGCATACAAAAAAGGGAAAGATATGGCAAGCAAAATCAAACACGATGAAAAAGAAAAGATAACAGAGGGAGCAAGAATAATGTCATTTTATCGGAGGACCTTGCTTAAACACTGAGGAGTCCTGCAATAATTATTGTAGGTATTCTAGTTATTTCTACACTATGGTTTTTTTTTGTAAAGAAACAATAGAACGGATAGGGTTGTTTGATAATTCTTTCTTCAAATAAAATATTTGGAACTTTTGCAACTTACCTACATACATAATGTAGACTGTACATACTTTCTTTACTATCAAAACAAGGAATCCATAAGAGAAGTTCGCAGGGACGTAAGACGAAAGAGCAACGAATTAAATTGAAAGTTCAGAGAAAAAATATTTTAATTCTCCGTAGGAGTTTATAGAAATTTTCTTTGAATTCGACGATTTTATTATTTTGTTTTAATAATAGTGGTATAGTTTTTGGATATAACCTAAATGTAACATTTTTTTCAGAATGGGGTGGAGAGGGCGCTGGCCGTTGAAAGTGCACGCGTTGCGGATTTTTTTAGTAGCCATGGAACAGCAAAGTGGAAAGCACCGCGCTTTTGCAGCTCGAGGCTTACAATCTTACATTTCGAGTAGTTTTCGCTGCCTGAAGCCCACCTTTTATTCAATAATCGTTAGGTAGTCGTCGGTTATGTAATGGACCATCCATCAATCTCATCCAGTCTTGGGTAGTAAAGTTCAGAGCAACAGGATCAATCAATATTGAACAGACCCATAGACCAGAACCTATACCAACGATAGCCACGGATCAAAATGTTGAACGTATTATGTTTTCTGCGACTGAAGAACATCCCTTACTTTGGCGGACCTTTTGTTGCGGAATCGCGAGATTTTGATATCTGAATTTGTAGTAAATTTTTTGCACAAACCAAAAATCTTAAGCTTGCATAGTTTCTTAGTAAAATAAGTCTGAAGTTGGCGGACGAAATCTAACATGTTAAGAATTTCAAAGTATGATTGGCATCCAAATTTGTAGCTTTTCAAATGCTCTTGAATTGCGAAAACCTTGATTTTGTAGCTAAAATAGTTTATTAAATATCCAAGTTTCCGCTAAAACAAGCCTGAAGTTAGCGGACGAAAATACGAAAATAATAATTTTCTTGGTGCCCAAATTGAAGCGTGAGACTTTCTTCTTACAAGGGTTGTGGGGAAGGATCCAATTATTAAGACAGTACGTGACAGGGAACAATGACAACGCCGCTTTGTTTAATTCTCTGGCGCTGTTCGTAAACTACCGCAGACGCTGTATAGCCAATAACACAAATATACACTATACAATTTACAAAAGAAGAAAAAAATCAAAAAAAAACCTTGATTTCCTTAAAAGAAAATCATAAAAGCATTCAGTTTATTGAAATTCAAAACTTAAATTTAACAAATGAAATAATTTAAATTAAATAAATGTAATTAAAAAAAATTAAAAAGCTGTGTTAAATTTATTGATCCAGAGTGTAATCTGATTATCAAAGGTAAGGTGGCACTTCCGATACTAAAAGAAAAGAAAAACTCAAGAGCAGGTACTCCAAAGACGAAGGAAAGACCCGTTCGTCGTAAGAAGCTCTTACAATTGAAAAAATCCTCAGTGTAGTACTTTTCTTAAACTTAGGAAAGACCCGACTACTGTAAGCGAAGTACCAAAAGAGAATGATCTTCTATCGATCAGAACTTTCCTTTTACACCATTTTCAAGGTATACTCAGCGGAGCTTTCGTCTATATAGTTGAGCTTTTATTGTTTTTAATATTTTCATGGTTTATTATTTTTTTCTTGGTGGCTTTTAAGTGCTAAACATGTTTAAAGTTTAAAAAAACAAATTAGCATTTAAACAAATAAGCAAAGCATTTCATCCTTATTGAACAAAAATGAGAAATTCGTCCTGGCCATAACATTTAGGTACAGAATATACAATTTTAGTGATCAGGTTTGATATGCACGTATAGGCTGTAGAATAGGTATATCCAATGAAATTGACAAGTCCTATAGGAAGGAAAAAAATATATACTCAAAGTCATTTTTCGACGTCTACAAATCATCCGATATCTAATAGTGTTGGTACGATTGGTTAAGATTTAAAGGTTTCAACTACCTATAACAGGTCTCTTCAGAACAAAACTATCCCATTCTGGAAGTTTACCATGAAAATAGAATATTTCAACTGAATTTTTGAACAACAACTTAAAAGTGCTACCACCAATTGTTTACGTATTAATTTATAATTCGTTTATTTTGGCTAGAGATACGGCAGTTTCAAGGGGTGCCGAGCCACCTATCATCAGTCTCCTCTTATTGGTGGTGCTGAGCTTTAACCCAATTTTATTATGAAAAACTTTCTACATGCCCATCATAGGGATCGAACCCACGATATCAGATTTGCTCAGTCTTAGAAGCCGTATGCACTACACATTCCACCACATTCAAAGGGGGAAAGGTTGGAAGATCGGTAACAGACCAGACTATTAAGTTATTAGTATTATTTATTGTACTATTCATAACGGAATAAAGAATGGTCAAGTCTAATAAACTGACATTCTAGTATGAATTCTGTTACCGATCTTCCAACCTCTCCCCCTTTGATACGTACTACGATTTGTAGTCTATCGAAACAAGACAGCATACTTAAAGGCGCTTAGAAAAATGCTGATGCTCCAAATGCATTTGATAAACAATAACATCCCATTTTCGATCTGTGACGTCAGTGGTCTCAGGCGGCGGAATGTGTAGTGCATACGGCTTCTAAGACTGAGCAAATCTGATATCGTGGGTTCGATCTACATATATGATGGGCATGTGGAATGTTTTTCATAATAAAATTGGATTAAAGCTCAGCACCACTAATAAGAGGAGACTGATGATAGGTGGCTTGGCACCCCTTGAAACAGCCGTATCTCTAGCCAAAGTAAACGAATTATAAATTCATTCGTAAACAATTGGTGGCAGCACCTTTAAGTTGTTGTTGTTCAAAAATTCAATGAAATTGACGGAATAAAGAATGGTCAAGTCAAATAAATTGACATTCTAGTATGAATAGTACAATAAATAATAGTAAAAATACTTCAAGTTAACCCATTGACCGAGGTCGTTTGAAACTAAAAACTCAAATTTTTGGTAACAAAACTTTATTAAACATGATCAAAGGATTACAAAAAAAAAATTATTTTTAAAAAAAAGTCACTAATATGTTTATGAAACTGTACCCAAGCGGGTACAGTGGTATAACATATGAGTTCTAATTTTTCGTATAAAATTTTGTAAAGCATAATTTTTCAACGTACAGAGCTGACAAATCCATCTTACTTGCATGTGGCATTCTCTGCATCTAAGAGGCTTATCAATTCTTTTGGGAAAATGGGGTCCTTCAGCAAAAGGAACGCTTGCTGAAATGGAACGCTTTCACGTTGAAGGTTGAATTGTGTGTCTTCTAAGATAGTGGCGAGCAACATTTTTCTGAAATTTAAGCAGGTCATCTTGGGAATCTTGCGATTTTGTAAAGCTTTCAAGCATTTACCAGTGTAGAACTTGTATTGAAGTATAAAAAGTGCCCACCACCACTCTAATTTTGATTTTATACGAATTTAAAGACTGACCGTGTCTGTCAACACCCCCCATACCTTTATTATAATTCGCAATAAGTTTTGGCTGCTGTAGAATAACCTTTTTTTTTCTCTGCGAATGAACAGCGTTTGACATAATGCAATGGTTGAGCAAAAATTGTGCCGATAGTAACGACACTGTTATGGTTCCATTTCACAAAAACTCTTCGCTGTCAACAAAAGCAATAGGTAGCTCATGAGATGAAAAAAAGTTATCAAAATAAATGATACGAAAAGTCTTAGGAACTTGAACTGTTTCCAAAAGTTCAAGTACAACTTGAGATTCTAGTAGCATGAGGCTCTACATTTTTTGCACCACAATAGGTATCAAATTATATATGTAGGTAACCGCAGCTGCTTGTCAACTTCCAGTTCTTGAAGCCAAATAGAACAGGTTTCCCTCTTATAAACTGTCTTGAGGAACGGTGACCAAAATATTTGATCATGGCTTCATCAATTGACAATAATTTTTCCTGCATAATACTGCTGATATTTTTGGCATAAAAGGTACATAAGGTTCGAGCGTCTATATGACTATTATCGGCCACGTGAATATAAATCTTAATTTCAAAAAAATGATTTATTGGCATATTGATGGGGTTCTTGTATCCTCGGCTATTTGCCAATAGGTAGATGGACTCTCTAGGAATTGAATGATAACCACTGTAAAAGAGTATTCCAAACAAAATTTCAAGACTTTTTTATCAAAATTAAATTAATGGTGGTTATGATGGAAAGCAGAGAGACGATTTTGATCCAAAACCAATTGCGTAACGCCATTATCGCAAAGCGTTTCAAATCCTTTTTCGACTAGAGATTTGTTTTAAAAACTAGTTTTCATATTCATCTTGTTTACTTTGAAGTTATTGGTAGCAGTCATTAGCCGTGTTTTATTTTCGCTGATGATCCATAGAGATCATACCTATCTCTTTTTTCCTTACGTTTATTTATCTTTCGTTTATTGGTTTTCTTTTTTCTTTACACTATACAGTTCACAATTCCAAACCATTTGCAAAGCTGAGAAGCAATATCAAAAACTAAACTTTTGGTTCGTGAAACGTGATCCCGATAGAGAGAAGGATCTCGTGTTGTTGTTGTAATGCATGTATTTTGATGATCTATTTGTAGATATCATCTCTGATAATAAAAACGGCTATTATCATATCTCCAAATCCTTAGGTTGGTTAGGATTGAGACTGTCCGGGGATTGAGGCTCTGATTATTGATAAAGGAACTTCGTCCTCTCTAGCGTACTCCTCATCCCAGATAAAAGAGTTCAATGTTACCTGGGACGTCATTAGGAGAGTGATCTTTGTCCAAATTTTCTTCATCTATCTCGTCTTGATCTGTATTGTAATCTGCATCTGGTGGTATAACATACAATATTAAATGCGGTATTTTGGTCATCTTCTTTGATTGCATATAGGTCCTGCGTTTGAAATATCAGTAAACCTCCTTCTTTAAAACAAGGCAGTTGAGAATGATTTGTAATTCATTCTAAGAATAAATGTCTTCAGATTTTCCCATTTTACCAGGCAGGTACGGGAGAGTGGGTACGAAAGTAACATTTTTGACATTTCGTGCCGTAATTTGATAACCAATAAACATATCAAAATGAAACATAGTGCATATTATTGAATGAACATTTAGCTATCGTTAAATACTAATTTGGTTTCCAGCTTTGTCTTTGATTTAAATGTATGACTTGAAAATGAAGACAAGGTCAAATGTTACAATCGTCCTTTTCGGTGTGTCGATTGTAACACGCTGAAAGGACGGTTGTAACACCATATAAATATATGAAGAAAAAATCTAAAATGGTGGTTAGACTTAGAATTAAATTCTAAGCCAATACTATAAATTAATTATGTATTAATAAAATAAATGGATGCCAATAAAAAGGAAATCTTATTCAGTGCTGATAATAAATGGATTTATATAGTATAAAATTATTTGGAATTTATTTAAAAAAAAAAAAACTATTTTGATCTCTATCTCCAGCTGTTGAATAAACAAAGTCACCAAAAACTGTGTGTGGACGGTTGTAACACAAATGATTATACAGTTATTTGTGCTTGTATTATGTTACAAACGTCCACATGAAAATTGTTACAACAGTCCACCCCACGCTTTTTTATATTAAAAATCAAAGTAAGGAGAAACCAGTATGCCTATCGTAAAAATATTGAATCTATTCGATTTCAGAAATATTGGATCACGGTAAGGTCGCATCCATTCAATGAATTGTTTATTTTTTTCAAGAAAAATTATGAAAAAACTCAAGACCAAACAAATTACGTTTTCACTAAAATTTCACATTTTTTGCTTTTGTTGGTACATTCGACTGTACTGACTTTTGGATTTTTATGGGTGCATTCAGGGCCTAATTGCAAAGAATTGTTCATTAAAAAATGAACGCACACAGTTCTATTTTTTCGTAAAAATTGAATGTTACAACCGACCCACCGTTACGTTCGTACCCACTCTCCCCTACACCTTACTTTACAGTTACTCACTTCAGGATATAATACATTTTAACTTTATGTTTCACTTTTGTCTGTTTATACTAACTATTCTTGAACTTTTTTTCAAAAAATAAAAAGAAAATAGATAAAACAAATGCTTGATTTGTTGCCAAATATAAAACAACCTCCAAGAATCGTCAAACATCAAAATCGTACCTCCCACGGAGTAAAAAAAAAACCTCCGTTTAGGTTTGGATTGGAAAAAAGTGCCCAAGCAAAGCATTTAAACAACTCTGTATTGTAAAAAGAAAGCTTGTGGAGCAGCAAACCATATCAGTATTGAATTCTTCAAGATCTTCGGCTGAATTTTGTAAAGCCGCCAAAACTATTAATGGAAGAACCAATTTCATTGCTTCATCCCTGCAGGCCTCCAAACTTCGCGATTATGTTAAGAATCTGCTTAACACACCACAATTTTCACCGCTTCCTCAGTAAGCAGCTCCATTTTTTAACGACGAGTTCTGCCTGCCTTAGATTCCATTGCCCGCGAAGCGCTTTTTTACAAGTTAAAAATATAAGTTGGGAATATCAAGAAAAACTGTTACATTATTGAAAGCGATGTACGAAGACAACGAAGAATTCTGCACAGAAAGGGGACTAAAGCAAGGGTGTGTCCTGAGTACATTGCTGTTTATTTTGTTTATTATGAATGATGTCGTGGAAGAAATCGAAGGAGGAATTCAGTTTGGAAATATGCGGATACCTGGGCTCATCTTCGCGTATGACATTGTGTTCTTATCAGAATCTGTTGAAGGAATGTAGCGAATGATAAACCGATTGTAGAGGTACTGCATACTTTGGAATTTTTCAGTTAATTTAGAGAAGTCTGAAATAATGATATTCAGAGATGGTGGTGGCAGATTTGCAAACAACGAAAAGTGGACACACAATGGAGAGTACAAGTATCTTGGCTTAATAATAACCGCAAATCTTAGCATGAACAAACATTTCCAGTCCAAACTAGCGGAGCCCAAACGAGCTGTTTTTTCAGTGTGGACCCGTTGCATTGAAAGTAAGTGTGTTGATCATAGCTCAAAACTTAAAATATTTCACGCAACGGCAGCTTCTGTAATGCTTTACGGTGCGAAAGTTTGGGGGTACTGTCAATTTGAAGAAGTGGAAAAGTTCCTAAGATATTTTTTAAAACGTATTTTCCGGTTACCGACTTGCACTCCAAACTATATACCTACTGAATTTGGAAACATCTGCACCTCCATTGTTTTTAAACGCCCTTAAGCTGCATTTTGAATATGTTATGAAAGTATTTGGGATGGATGATGAAAGACTTCCAAAAAAAGTTCTTAAGAAGATTTTATCTACCAAAGGAAATCTTGTGATAAAGTGGGAGGAGCTGGCTTTTGGCTTGAGCGTTAATCTACAGTTTTCACCCGATATTCACCTTGCAGATTAAATAAATTTTTTTAATAATATTTAAGAGATAGTTAGCCACTCTACATATTCAGTTTTTTAAGCTAGAAGCAAAAACTTCACAACACAGAATGATCTACAGCCAGCTTAATTCGGATCTTCGAGAACATTCATACTTCCTCAACCGCTATGTCCTCAATATGCTAAATGTAATATCTAACGTAAGAGGTGAACTCATAAATTTAAACTACATTCCACATCGACCTGAACTGCCAATCATAACGGGTGATTTTTTAAGAGGTTTAGAACTTTTTTTAAAAAAAAAACACAAAAAATTCGAAAAAATGAATGAAATATTTATTTGAATCGATAGTATGAACCTTGCAATTTAATGTTTAAAGATAATTTCATGCAAATGTTGACCGCGGCTGCGTCTCAGGTAGCCCATCCGCTGAGTCCAATTTTGGCATACTCTTTCACACATATCGGCCGGTATCTCACGAATGAATGCATGGATGTTGGCTTCCAGTGCGTCAATCGAAGCGGGCTTGTCCCTATAGACATAAGCCTTGACATACCCCCACAAAAAATAATCTAATGGTGTCAAATCGCACGATCTAGGCGGCCAATTGACCGGCCCGAAACGTGAAATTAACTGTTCACCAAACTCGACTCGCAATTGCGCCATTGTTTCGCGTGCTGTGTGGCATGTGGCACCGTCTTGTTGAAACCACATATCATGCAAGTCAAGAACTTCCATTTCGGGCAAAAAAAAGTTTGTTATCATCGCTCGGTAGCGTTCACCATTGACAGTAACGCTGCGATTCGCATCATCTTTGAAGAAATAGGCCCAATAATGCCGCCGGCCCATAAACCGCACCAAACAGTGGCTTTTTCGGGATGCATTGGTAGCTGTTGCAATGCTTCTGGCTGATCTTCACTCCAAATGCGGCAATTTTGCTTATTTACGTACCCATTCAACCAAAAATGAGCCTCATCGCTGAACACAAGCAGCGCGCGATGAACATTTCGAACCGAGCACGAATTTTGATAGTAAAATTCAATAATTTGCAAGCGTTGTTCATTTGTAAGACGATCCATGGTTAAATTGCAAACCAAACTGAAGCTGTTTGACAGTGACACAAGGTACTAAGCACACGTCAGCTGTCAAAACCAGTGTTGCCAAAACCAAACCAGCTTAAAAATCACCCATTATATGTGATCTTTGTAACCTCAAGGAGAAGAAAGATGAGTACAGCAGTTTATCGTGTCAGGTACTTTGGTGTGAATTCGATGGAGTTCAATGACACCCTGAAGTTCTAAATGGAAAATTGGGCTTGGAAATCTTATATAAATATACGTCAACCGCTCTGTGTTACAGATAACGGATCTTCGATGGAGCTTAATAATTTCAATCCGAAAATTTAAGCTGAATAATTGTCAATCTGGTAGACGGCCATTGGCCAAACCATATTAAACTTAAATAAAAAAAAAAGAAATTGTGAATTTTAAGCTATGAATAAAGTTTTCAACTAACTAACTTGTAATGTACTGAACTAAAACATGTTGTCAATACGTCAAGAGACAAAAAAAAATTAAAACGCATTGAGAGATGGGTCAGCGGTAAAACAATAAATTCCATGATTTTTTTTTTTACCCAAGTGGGTACCCGCAAGGCGAGGAATAGTCATATGTGTACCCCGCAATGATGGGGTCTGTGTCCAATCTTGTTTATGGAGCTACCTGCTTTACCTTATTATTAACTTTAAATTTGAAGTTCTTGATAACATTGTATATACGTATAAATATAAATAAAATGAAGTGGTTTTTAAAGTTAAAGAATCTTACTCTGCTATGATGGCCGCACCGGGCTAAAAAATTCTATGAAAATTCTCTATAATTGCTAAAGCGATTCAAAGAAAAGAAGAGTTTCTTTTCTTGGAAGTTAAGAAATACTAAGGGATAAATAGAGGGAAAACATTTTATTTATATTCCTAGGAAATATATAACAATATCTCCAAACCCGTTTTTTCATCACCGTTCATTGCTAATTAGAATTAATTACTTTCACATTTACAATGGTTGTCAAATTAAAATGCCAATTAATGAACAACCCTCTTACTTCTTTTTCCCGGAGGTTTTCTGTATGGGTTTGTTAATTTAAACGCGAATTCGAAATGAGATATTATTTGAAAAATCAAAAAAGGTTTTTTTTTGTGGACAGGGGAGGAAATTAAATCGACTTTTAAATTATTTCACGACGAATCTTTTTGCATCTGTATAGCGGCCTTAATTGCGGGATTGCCAAAGCTTCATCATTCAGATTCTCACTCTTTCTCTCGCTACACCTCTACCCCTTATGCATATTAAAATTTCGAATTGTTCAAATACCAAAAATATACATACATACACATACCTAAAATACATAAAAAGAAACTGATGGTAATGGCTTAGCATTTTTTTTTTATTGACGACTTCGCTTCCATCATCGGGAGTTTCTTGTTGGGTATCTCTGATTTTTGTTAACCAAAAATGCCAAATATAGGTATGCAGTAGGTACATCAAGGTATTTTTATACACACATATACAGAGTTAGATACGTACCTAATACTTCACGTTCTTTATATAGACAGAGGTGAAAGTTCAAAACCCGAAATTGTGCCACATCAATCGTGGCAGGCCTTTTTGCATAATTCATGCTGATTGAGCATCCCTTTTATCTGCCTATATTCAATCGCATAAATCGCAGTGCCATACAATTCTACCTATATGGGAATGAAGTGGTGAAAACGGTACAGCAACCAGCATCCAAGGGATACCGTCACAACCGTGATGATGGAGAAAGAATAATGTGAAAACAAAATATTTTCGAATGTCAAAGAAAAAAAAAAGGTTGAAGGGAGCTGTGGCAAATGGGTTTGGGGTTTTTGAAGAATTTTGAGGATTGATTGACGCAGATTCAACTGAGGAAGGTATTAATAAAAGAATAATTGAAAGAAATCCCTACCTCCATTTCATTAATTGGTCGGTTAATGCAATTTTCAAAGCAGTCAAAATGCAAATCAATATCATGTCAGAAAAGTTTTATTTAAACTAATTAATTTTTTTTTAGTTAAGTCAGCGCTACAAAAGTTTTTTTTTTAAATAAAACAAAAACGGTTTTGGATATCAATGAAATTCTTTATTCCTGTGAAAGAACGTTCGATGCCATTATGTATGGAACTCGATTTCTTTTGCATGGCCACCACGGGCACGCTTGCAGAAGTCCAGAGACTGAACCCAATTTTCGACGGTTTTCAAATCATTAATCGGCCGATACTGCTGCAATTTCACGTTCGATATTCATACGAAGTTCATCAATCGTCGCTGGCTTGTTTGCATAGACCATAGACTTGACGTAGCCCCACAGGAAATAGTCTAAAGGCGTCAAATCGCACGACCGAGGCGGCCAAGCGACTGGACCATTTCGAGAGATAACACGTTCTCCAAACTTGGTTTCCAATAAATTGATTGTGACATTCGCTGTGTAGCTTGTAGCGCCGTCCTGTTAGAACTACATGTCCTCCAAGTCCATATCATTCAATTAGGGCCAAAAATATTCGGTTATCTTTGAACGGTAGCGACTCCCATTCACAGTAACGTGCCGGTCTTGATCATCACGGAAGAAGTACGGCCCAATGACGCCGCCGGCCCATAAACCACCCCAAACTGTATTTTTTTCGGGATGCAATGATGACTCATGCAATACGTGTGGATTGCTGCCTGACCAATACCGCATATTTTGTTTATTGACGAAGCCTTTCAGCCAGAAATGAGCCTCGCCATAAATTGGACGTAGCGCTCTTAACATTGAGGCCACTGACTCCGAATTTCGGTAGTAAATTTTAATAATTTTGACTCGTTGTTGGCTCGTATAATTTTCCATCATGAAATGGCAAACCTTACTGAAGAGAAATGTACAAAGAGCAACAAGAAATATGGCGTCGTTTGCTGTCCCTGCTGCTCTACTTTTGTAGCGTCCCTGTTGAAAAACCCTTTATATCTATGAAATAATTGTATTCGCCCAGTAGGAAATTTCTAAAAATTGAGTGGTGAATAACCTGCTTTTTCCTTGAGGAAACAAAGCTGCACATGCCACTTTTCAGCTATATTCTCTGATGAATTTAACATGGGCATATCATTGGCGGTAAGCACATGCCACTTTCTCGATGGAAATTCAACAACGAAATCACTATTTCGTTGAAAGTTGCTTATTCATCAGCTCATTATTATCGCTATCAGTACTGCTTAATGCAAACATTTTACGATCAAGTTTATACGCTCGGAAAATTGAAGATTATAGGTAAAATGAACTCCAAGGTCTTTGAAAATATGTACAGTACACGACGTAAAGTATGCTGCGATATAATATAGTCAATTGACCCCAAGAATTCGATTTTAAGAAAAAGTCATTGCCTGGCATTTAAAAGGGTTGAAATTCAAACCGTTTTGATTACACTAAGTAACAAATCTGGTAATATAATCTTGTAGTAGAACACGATCACTGTCAGATGTAATACTTTTGAAAATTTTCCTATCATCAGCAAAAATTAGAATTTCACTATAACGTAAGCAGAGGTGTACAACATTGATAGCTAAGATAAAGAGAAGGGGTCCTAAGTGACTTCCCTGAAGAACACCCGATTTGGGTATAAAGGGGTTGGAGAAAATATTTTGTAACGAACCGCGGTGTTGTCGGCTGGATTCCCCGATGGATTTCTATGGCTTTCCAAGTTGAGGTGACAACAACCTATAGCCTAGACGACCAATCCCTCCTGCTGCCAGGATCAGCCTCGGGCTCGTGTAATCTCGGTGTTGTAATGGTGGTAAAGGAGGAAGAGGCTTAGGATTCTCAGTTTGGGACTATGTGCCAGGCGGTTGTCACCTCAACGTGGAAAGCCATAGAAATCCATCGGGAAATCCAGTCGACAACACCCCGGTTCGTTATAATTTCTGGAGAAAATATTTAACTTGGTAGCATCTATTTTGGAGGTAGAATGAGATCTAAGTGATACGTCCAGGGGGAAACTCATAAACTTTAAATTTTTACAAAATGATTTCATGAGAAAGTTGATCAAAAGAAAAGTTTGAATATTTTGAAATTTTTTGAGGAACTATGTCATTAATACAATTTTTCAATACTTGATAAATGTATGAAATTGAAACGTCAATGTGATCTAAAATTGGTATATTTTCAATACCAGTTTTTTTTAATGCTCAGAAAGCTGCTGAACATTGGCTTTCCGAAAGCCAAAGGAAAATGAACAGTCTTGTGAATTACTATTATCTAATTAATGGCCGCCAAAGTTAAGAAATATTTCAAGAGGAGGATGGTCTTTATCCATGTTCGATACAGCAGAGGAAGTTTCTACCACTTCCCAATTAACAGCGTCCGAAGAAAAAACTAAATCGATTATTAAAATTTTTAATACAGCTTACTTGCTATAAGTCCGTAGAGATAATATGGTCCAACCATTGTAGCTGATGTTGAGATGAGGTAAACGAAGCTTCAAAGTAAGACTCGTCCTCTGATATAATCTAGTTAATATAATTGAGATTAAAGTCGCCTGAGAGAATAATAGTACTTTCAAAACCAACAATGCCAATAACATGGACCAGAGCAAGCGAGAGCTCAACAAAGACAGAAACCGCGCTTTTAAGAGGATTGTAGACATTTAAAACAAACAAATCTTTTGATTGCAGAGATATTTTGATGCAAATAAGTTCTATTATAAGATTAAGAGGGAATGTTTTGAGAATTGTACTGAAGTGATTTCTAACAGATCGATTTATAATGTGATGAAATGCTTATTCACTAAAAAGGGCAATTTTCCTCTATTCAAGTAGGGCCTCGAATAGAGGATATTTTCCTGTTAAAAGTGATTGTGAACTCCATAGTGTTGTATTCGAGAATTTAATTTTTTTCTTCTTTCTCTTTACATAGCAGACGAGTGGATTAAGAGAAAATAAACTGATGAACTTGTGCATTACTTTTCGTCAATTGAATCATCGCATAATTTTTTTAACTTAAAATAGGAACTTTCAATAATTCCGCATCAGCATTATTGAACTCGGTTGAATTTTTTTGTCCCATGTAAGAGAAAGGGTTGTTTCGAAATGTTTTCCTAGTGCAAAACTGATGAAACAAGTAACTTAATCAATGCGTGCTGTTTTTCTTATGAAGTAGCACTTGAATTCAATGGTTAATTCAGCTTAATTTTTCACTGAGGACGCAATTTCCTACTGGGATACGGCAAAGCAGCTTCCAAAAATATTTGTTTCATGTAACGGGTGGGCCATCTAGTGGTTTCTTTTTTAATCATAGGTTATTTAGGTTTCCCGCTCAAACCACAATCGATCTTTTGCGCACGAAATTCCCAAATCGTGTTATCAGCCGTCCTTGGCGATGCCAACTGGCTGCCTCCGAGTTGCTATTTGACCCCTTTGAATTTTTTTTTTTATGGGGAACCGTGAAGGTCCGATGTTATGCCAATAATCTGGAAATGATTCAAGAAGTTAAGGCCAAGATCATCCGATCAATCCGAAACCATCAATAAAGTCTTGGTAAATTGGAGTGACAGAATGCGCTAGAATTGACCATGACAGCAAAAGATCTTTCGTAAATTACATCCACCAAAACTCCTTTAAGAAGAGCAGGGGAAGCAGCAGCAGAAGGGTGAAAAGCTTTAACCCCTTAAGACGAGAACTTGAAGGTGAACTGTTTTTATTCTTTATAGAAAAACGGTACGAATTTGGAGACAAGAGAGCACATCCTTTAGTGGTGGTTTGTTTAACAAGTTCAGCAGCCTTAAGAACTCTTTGATCACGTGTGCTTACACGAAAAGAACGACAACCGACAACGAATACTAATGGGTGATTTTTTAAGAGGTTTAGAACTTTTTTTTAAAAAAAAACACAAAAAATTCGAAAAAATGAATGAAATATTTATTTGAATCGATAGTTTGAACCTTGCAATTTAATGTTTAAAGATAATTTCATGCAAATGTTGACCGCGGCTGCGTCTCAGGTAGCCCATCCGCTGAGTCCAATTTTGGCATACTCTTTCACGCATATCGGCCGGTATCTCACGAATGAATGCATGGATGTTGGCTTCCAGTGCGTCAATCGAAGCGGGCTTGTCCCTATAGACATTAGCCTTGACATACCCCCACAAAAAATAATCTAATGGTGTCAAATCGCACGATCTAGGCGGCCAATTGACCGGCCCTAAACGTGAAATTAACTGTTCACCAAACTCACCTCGCAATTGCGCCATTGTTTCGCGTGCTGTGTGGCATGTGGCACCGTCTTGTTGAAACCACATATCATGCAAGTCAAGAACTTCCATTTCGGGCAAAAAAAAGTTTGTTATCATCGCTCGGTAGCGTTCACCATTGACAGTAACGCTGCGATTCGCATCATCTTTGAAGAAATAGGCCCAATAATGCCGCCGGCCCATAAACCGCAATAAACAGTGGCTTTTTCGGGATGCATTGGTAGCTGTTGCAATGCTTCTGGCTGATCTTCACTCCAAATGCGGCAATTTTGCTTATTTACGTACCCATTCAACCAAAAATGAGCCTCATCGCTGAACACAAGCAGCGCGCGATGAACATTTCGAACCGAGCACGAATTTTGATAGTAAAATTCAATAATTTGCAAGCGTTGTTCATTTGTAAGACGATCCATGGTTAAATTGCAAACCAAACTGAAGCTGTTTGACAGTGACACAAGGTACTAAACACACGTCAGCTGTCAAAACCAGTGTTGCCAAAACCAAACCAGCTAAAAAATCACCCGTTATTTAATGCATTTCCGTTACTTTCGCATCGAGGAGAGTGAATTAACTTTCGTGAATAATGGAGAGTTATTATTCAAGAGATTACCCATGTTTTCAATAACCCATGTTCGCAATTACATATACCACTTGTAGAAAATGTTGACAATATTCTTATGAATTCAATAATATTGTTTTAAAATTTTGAACATTTTCTTTGAACACTTAAACCACACAATAAGAAATCTGAATTTTTAAGTTTATTGTACACGTTGAATTCATTACTGATACTGTTATAGACTAGACAAAGATAAGAATTCAGAAGTTTATGAGTATATAAGTACTATACTTAAAACATTTTCCAAATTAAATTTTTTCATAAAATGGAATTTTAAAAATCATATCAATTTTTATTTGTATTTTTCTTTTATAATAGTTAAATCAATTCAATTATGCCCCGATTCAGACCTAGCACCCTAGATGAAATTGGTCATTTTACAACTCCTCCTCCATCAATTTTTTTCTTTCAGATACTTTACTTTTTAAAGAGAGCGATTAACTGTCCTCTATCCGGTGACGTCGCTGAGGTGGTGAGGACTCCCAAATACCTGTTTGTAGGGCTGGCTGCGAGAAGAATCTAGGTCTTTTATCAAACCGGTGTATCCGTGTTTTTCTTTGTTTTGTGGGTGTGATATCGAATTAGAATTAAGGCAGTTACATTGAAAAAGTCAATCCTTTTTAATCAAAGAGAATTTTGTATTTTTAATCTCTTTTGGCGATATCACCAAGACCACAGAGAGTCTCAAAATGTAAGCGAAACAAAAACATAGTCTCGTCCCGGTATAGTCTAGGATACTCTTGATGTATAAGTATAGTTTGGTCTCGGATAACCGCTCAAGATCTTTTTTGTCTCGAGGACAGTAATATCTTTCTCTTTATTACACAATAAAAGTTCTGCACAACTATGCCTGGTCCGGTGTCTCTTCCTGAACATTGCATAATGTATATAAGTTACGCCACTCACCTAGCCAAGAATATTGAAGGGTCTTGTCTTGGATAAGATTTGTATAATTTGTTTGCCACCTCTTTTGTTTTGGTTAAATTACAAGTAGTAGTGAATTTGTTAGATCATTCCTTATATTAAAACAAAAATAATGTTTTTTCTTTCGTACACAATATCAGGATGCTACAAGCTGTAGGTATAGGGATATACAACAATTAACCAATTATTGTTATATCTATATACAAGCAAATTAAGCCAAACAAGGCAATTATGTGTCTAATTGTCTATTACTTTACGTATATGTTCAAACTATTTTTATTCTAAAACATTAGTCTGAAAAAGAATTGTTTTTTGTTTCCATATGACAAAAAAAAATAATTTTCCTGTATTTTTGAGTTCCATCTTAAAATAAAAATCTGAAATAGCAAATATTATCCGGTGTCGGCTTAAATGTACGCAAACCTGCCATTTTATTTAAATGTGTCACATCACAATCCCCGGAAATAAGCAGATAATATAAAATGTACGACGAAAGTCTAAAATATATAGTGCTGTGCACAAAAAATTGCTCAACATTTCAAAAAAAAATAAAATACTAAATGCAATATTAAAAATAGATAGGACAGCTTATAAACTGCTTACAACTTAGGGGTGTGGGTTTGAGCCCATCTCTAGGCAGAATTCATTTCTTTGGTCAGGTTAAACACTGCCGTTGGAAGTTCATGAATAATTTCATTCTCTATCCATTGTTCCTACCAACAATTCGGTGCTGTTCTTTCTAACAAGTGTCATGCAGTAAAGGTTGCCCTAGGAAAAACCCCTGGTCATACAAGCTCACCATTTAGATTTAATTCGTGATTCAATTGAATTTTGATAGAGGATTTGTTTTGTGTTGAATTATGCTCAGGTGTCAGACAACTGAGAACTAAAGTACCCTTTGCTTAATGGTAGTGCGATTGACTGACACGCTGAAGGTTTGGGTTCGAATCCCAAGCTTTGCTTTTATCGAGGAACTGAAAAATCCTCCAAAAGTGTTTCTTTTTTATTGAATAGGCCCGTCTCACCTTAGCAGTTTGGGTCCGGCAGAAAATTGTAGGTCCCCTCCATTCCTGCCGATAATACGACGCGCATAGGAATAGTTGAGAGTTGTAAGTCACTACGCTCTTTATCTCCGCAAGCTGTGAACTGCGAAGCCACTAAATTTATTTATTATTAATTTTTACCGAGAACTATTCGTCCAACTGATATTCCTTGAGTAGGCTCACACTTCTGCAACATACTGCAGTAATATTCTCTATAACCTGGGCGGGATGAACCTAACACCGCTTGAGCTTAGTCAACTAATCTATGGTTGTTTTTTTTTTCTATTCAAAAAGAGCATTGCTTAAAAAATCGTGTGATGTAGTGTTTTCAAGTTGGTAGCGCTGGCATTTCAAACCTGTCAAACTCAGCTGTCATTTGAAGTGTCATAATATTAGTTGAATGTTTACTCATTTTCGATAATGGATCGCTTAACTATGGAACAATGCATTAAAATTATTTAAACTTACTACAAAAGTGGTGATTCACACGTAGCCACTTTTCGCGCGATGATTATGGTCGTCATAATTGACCGACTACGCAAGCAATCGGTAAAATTGTGAAGAAATTTGAAGAAAGTGGAAGCGTTACTGATGTCGTGAGGCCTGTGCATCATCGTAATGCATGCTCAAATGTTGCCGATGATCGATTTCCCGGCGTTCGCAGCAATCATTCGAATGATAACCTTTTTTTTTACCGGCCATTGAAGATCATGACTTAGACGAAATGTGGTTCCAACAAGACGTTGCAACAAGCCACACAACACGACCAATATGGCTTTATTGCGTAAGAAGTTTCCTGGTCGCGTAGTTTCAGGTTTTGGGGACGTCAATTGGCCACCCAGATCATGCGATTTCATACTGTTGGATTTTTTTATGTGAGGCTACGCAAAAGGCCGTATTTGCGCGAATAATCCTCGAACTCTAAACGCGAAAAAGCGGCTAAAAATTACCTCAAAAGAATCAGAAACAGTGAATCTTCCCGTGGCGGCCATTTGAATGATATTGTTTTTCACACTTAATGGCAAATTTCAAACTTTATAATGAAAGAAAATTTTCATCAAAAATGTATGGCTGTGTGTGTTTTATTAAGCTTTACTTTCGAAACCGAAAAATTAATGACCCTTTACAAGGGCCTGAAATTTTACACACAGCACTATAAATTGAATTTGGGAACAAAAGCAAAAGGGGATTCTATACAATTCACCTATAGATGTATACGACAATATTATTTATGCTATCGTACATGTTATGGATAAAAGATTTATATATGGAAATCATCAAAGTGGGTGGTTCACCGAACTGTCAAAAAACGAATCCGGAAACAGTCTGAATTTGAACTGGCAATATTATCGTTTTGTGTGTATATGTGTGTGTGTGTGTACACACGGGAAGCAGGAAGTTTTTGCTGATCCTTCTCTTGTGACCCAGTTGCTCTGATTTCAATGTCATCTGGTGTGCACATTGCTGATATGCACACAGTAATAAGATTTTTCTTGTCGCCGTGAATTTCAATAAATTCGATTGAATAAATTCGATTTTTCATTTATCCACAGCTGTGTCGAGAATAATATAATATTTTCTTATGCATTATTGTTTTCACTGACTTTCAACTCATATTATTTTTTTTTTGTATTTTTTAAAGATATGAAATCAATGAAAATTGAAAACAAAATTTTAGATTCTTATTCTGCTTGTAACTTCCATCAGATATTCCATTAACACTATAAGAATTGTTTGACTCTTAATAGGACTTTCCGCGTTTGGTTTGTTGACGCAGCATTTTAAGAGTAAGACAACAGACAATTTAATAAAAATTTATATAAGTTAACACGGTAGAGGGAAGAGAGCAAATCAAGTAGGTATCACTTTTGCCAAACAACTTTTCTTAGTGTTTACTTGTACTGGGTCTTTTACTTGTACCGGGTCTTTCCTATTTTAAAATTAAATAAAACAAGGTGTGTATGATATATCACCGACTTTATTATTTTGAAAGGCCTATGTATATAGATGACAATATGTATGGAATATAACATCGTTCAAATGTCAGCCGCGGCTGCTCTTGGTGGCGCGCATCCGAAATGTACAATTTTCCGTGACTCGATGTTTCGTCATACATCAGGCTGAATTTGACCGATGGGTTATGTTGGCTTTGAGGGCCGCTGTGTTTTGTGGCTTATTCGCATAGAGCTGATGGGACTTCAGAAAACTCTACAAGAGAAAGTCTAACGGGGTCAAATCGCATGATCTCGGTGGCCAGTTCACTTCACCTGCACGTGAGATGACCATGCCCTGGAATCGCTTGTACAGAATTTCCAATTTGGTGTGAGCTGTGTGGCACGCAGCACCGTCCTATTGAAACCACATCCGTTGGTGTCTATATATCATCCAATTTAGGCCAAAATAAGTTGGTAACCATCGACCTATTGTGCTCGCCGTTGACGGTGATGGCTTGGCCAACGTCGTTCTCAAAGAAATATGGACCGATGACGCTGCCCAGCACAAAATTTACACCAAACATTGACTTTTTCGGGATGCATATTGGACTCTCTTGGATCTTATGTGGATTGGTATCGTAGATCCCGTGGGAGGTGGAATCCTGATTGCTCTAAAGTCTTCTTTCGTAGCTACGCTAGTAAAGGGTTTTCCAATAAGAGGTGTTATTTTGAATAGCCCGCTATTTCGGTAGCTGTCACTTTTGAAGCTGTCATTTTTTGACATTTGACAAGTAGAAACTACGCCATTAATAAAAATGGAACGATACACGCTTCAACGACGCATTGGAATTATTAAAATTCACTATAAAAATGGTGAAAATTTGGCAGACATGGTTCGTAAAACTAAAACATTTTTGGGTCGTCGTGAAGCACCTTGTCGGACCGCAATACAGAAATTTGTGAACAAATTCGAGCTGTTGGGACAAATTAGTGATGTGAAGAATAAAACCCGTGCATATATATATTGTAGCCTAAAGTGTTGAAGAAAACCCAGGTTTGTCCATTCCTCGTCGTTCTTTGGAATTAGGCATTCCACAAACGTCATTACACCGTATTTTGCATAAACACTTGGGTCTTAAGGCTTATAAAGTTCAGTTAACACAAGAACTCAAGCCGGCTGATCAACAACAACGTCGTGTCTTTGCTGATTGGGTCCTTGAAATGCATGAAAATGATCCGGAATTTCATCGAAAAATCATCTTGACTGATGAGGCCCATTTCCACCTCGGAGGCTACGTCAACAAGCAAAACTGTCGCATCTGGGGCTCGGAAAACCCAAGAGTTATTGTTGAAAAGCCTCTCCATCCTCAACGCGTGACTGTTTGGTGCGGTTTATGGTCCGGCGGGGTCATTGGACCTTACTTTTTCGAAAATGAGGCTGGAGCAACAGTTACGGTCAATGGATTGCGCTATCGAGAGATGATTAATGATTTTTTATGGCCGGAATTGGATGGTATTGATCTGGACAACGTTTACTTTCAACAAGACGGCGCTACGTGCCACACAAGCAATGAAACCATCGATCTTTTACGGGAAAATTTTCCGGACCGTGTTATCTCTCGAAGAGGTGATCACAATTGGCCACCAAGATCTTGTGATTTAACACCTTGCGACTTCTTCCTTTGGGGCCACGTGAAAGATAAGGTCTACGCCAACAGCCCAGCGGCGATTCAAGACCTCAAAGATGGAATTCGTGAGGCTATCGAGGACATAGGGCAGCCACTTTGCGATTTGGTTATGGAAAATTTCATGAAAAGGATAAGGTCCTGTAAGCGTGGTCGTGGCGGCCATTTGGCTGATGTTGTGTTTCATTATTAACGGCATACCTTCCTCTTTATAGTGAAATAAACATCCGATCATTTATCTCAAAAAATGCCATTTTTCTTTGAATATCAAAATAACACCTCTTATTGGAAAACCCTTTACATATTCCTGTAGTCCTAGACAAAGAATTTAATTCATCTGCATTAAAATAACCTTAAATAGCTGAAGCGTCTATCTTATAACCATGTATATCGTTCCTGGAAGCCCTTATAATGTTAATGTTAAAGCTTTCGAATTCATAAGCTGTATATCAATGACTTATTAGAATATAATGATGAAATGATCTCCCTTGGAGATTTCAATCTAAGCTACATTGCTTGGTTGCGATATCCTGAATAAAATGTTATGTTTCCAACTGGACCTCTCAAATCTGATGACTCAAAGCTAATTGATGATTTAACCTCACTTAGACTACGCCAATTTAACGACATTGCTAATGACAATCGAAGGACCCTGGATTTAATTTTCGCAACCTGTGATGAATATATTATTGTGGAAAAATCGACCGATCCCTTAGTAACTGAGGACAGCCATCATACATCTTTAACTTTTTCACTTTTTTAAATTCAGATTTTCCTTACAATCCAGTTGAAAACTTTATCACTTTTAATTTTAAAAAGACTATCGCAAAATTTTAAACATTTAAAACCTACTCTTAATCATTTGTAAATTCGACGCCGACTCTAAAAATGAGTTTTAGAATGAGAGTCGACGCTTTGATAATTTTAAACGATATAAAGTATACTATAACGCTAAAGCACTCGTCTAACTTTAAAAGCAGCAAAATGATTCTCTATCTTTTTTAAAGTATACTTTATCCATTCAACTTTTGTAATTTCATAACAAAAATTTAAAGAAAAATATTTGATGAAGATTTTAAGCATCTAAATGAACAATCACGAAAACTGTCTTAGCTTTAATTCGTGGTGCATGTACCGAGTAACCATTACCACGACAAAACAACACCATCTCCAACCCCCGATTCAATAGACTACGACACCAAACAATATACAATACTCGGTCGACCGCCCCAACAAAAACAAAAAAAAAATGTGGTACACAGTGTTGGACTACCATATCGCGGCAAATCATTTTCTGCTCACAAAATCGCCCGTCATCTTAGCTGGAAAGGTGAAATAGCTATAGGGGAGTTAAAAAAAGAAAAAAAAAATTACAAACAAATTTAATTTTCAAAGGGGACACCCGGATTTGAACCGGGGACCTCTCGATCTGCAGTCGAATGCTCTACCACCAATCATGAAAAAACATTACAAATGCGCTAAAAACCTTCATTAGTTAGAAGAGTTGTTTAAAGCAACTCAACGACTGCGTTGACTAGAGTCGGTTTTATTCCTTAAACTAGGACCTGTTATTACAAGTTGACTGGTCATATCTCAATAATTGTTTAAATGTCAACACTTTAGTCTTTGAATTTTAAAATGTTTTATTTGATTATTATCTTAAATCTGTAGGTACCGCTTGTTTCTTTAAAACCGAGATCATCAGTTCCAGATTGGTATGGTAGTGAAATTAAAAGTCTTAAAAATCTTAGAAACAAGTTATGGTCAGTTTAAAAACTATCTCGAAGTAAAGCTGACTTTGAAACTGACTGACTGACTTTGTCGTGTTCGTGAAAATTTCAATAAAATTTCTAGTTTAAAATATCTGAACTATCTGCAGAAGGTACAAAGAGATCTTAAAATGAATCTTAAATGCTTTTGGAAATCTATAAATAGTAAAACGAAATCTTGTCCATATCCATCTGTTCTTAAATCAAATGAAATATCTAGTCTTGATCCCAGTGCCATTACACAACTATTTTCAGACATTGATACTAACATCTGTGATAATTTAAGCTGTGATACTTCGAACTGAGATATATTTGACGAAAATACTAAAATTTTTGGGTTTTTGATACCCTTTTCTTACTTAACTGATATAAACTTCAATGTTAACCCCGACAACATTGCTAAATTTATATCTAATCTTGACGAGAATTGTATACCAGGGCCAAATGGTATACCTTCTGTAATTTAAAAAAAAAACTGTGCAAAAAGTCTGCTTCTGCCACTGTCCTCTCTCTTTTCAAATTTTCTTTGTTTTCTTGTCAATTTCCTTGCGTTTGGAAAAAGTCTTTTATAATCCCTCTAAATCCAAAGGGTAGAAAAAACGAAATTAAAAACTATAGGCCTAGAGCTAGATTATCGGTTATTCTGAAGCATTTCGAGGCTATTACTTGTGAATCTCTCTGTTTCTATGTTAAATCAGTCATTTTCCCGAATCAACATGGTTTTACGAAAGGTCGCTCTACTGTGACCTTTCTTATGGAGAATCTTGAGTAATCTGGGTTTATACAAAAATTTTATTTTGTGGCTTAAATCTTATTTATTTAACAGATCTTACTCAGTGTTGTTTTACGGTTGTCCATCAAATTACTTACCTCTAAATTCTGGAATACCACAGGGCAGCCACTTAGGTCCTCTTTAATTTATTTTATTTATTGACCTACCATCTGTCTTAAAGCATTCTAACTGTCTCATTTATGCGGACGATGTTACAATTTTTAAAACTATTTCCAGTATTCGTGATTGTGAAATGTTACAATGTGACCTTAATTCATTTTTTGACTGGTGTGTACGTAACTGTTTGTCTCTTAATATCAGTAAATATAGTTTTATGAGCTTTACAAAAAAACTGATAGTGACTCCTTTTAATTATTTTTTAAATGGAGTTTCTTTGCCATGTGTGGAAAACGTTTCTATACTAGGCATCTTAATTGATCGTATCAATCATCAACTTCAACTCAATACCAAATAGAGCTAATTCACTTCTTGGATGGATCAACAGAGAGTCACGAAAATTTTCAGATCCCTATGTTACAAAACAGCTTTTTATAACATTTGTTCGACCTATTCTTGAATATGCTTGCCAGGTTTGGTCACCTTACTATCGGGTTTTTCAATAAGAGTGCTACAAAAGTTTTTTTTAAATAAAACAAAAACGGTTTTGGATATCAATGAAACTTTTTATTCCTGTAAAAGTACGTTGTGTATTTATATATATAGTGTGCCATTGTGTATGGAACTCGATTTCTTTTGCATGGCCACCACGCCGGGCACGCTTGCAGAAGTCCAGAAGCTGAACCCAATTTTCGACGGTTTTCAAGCATAAATCGGCCGATACTGCTGCAATTTCACGTTCGATATTCGTACGAAGTTCATCAATCGTCGCTGGCTTGTTGGCATAGACCAAGACTTGACGTAGCTCCACAGGAAATAGTCTAACGGTGTCAAATCGCACGACCGAGGCGGCCAAGCGACTGGACCATTCCGTGAGATAACACTTTCTCCAAACTTGGTTTCCAATAAATTGATTGTGACATTCGCTGTGTGGCTTGTGGCGCGCGCCGTCCTGTTGGAACCACAGGTCCTCCAAGTCCATATCATCCAATTGGGACCAAAAATATTCGGTTATCATTAAACGGTAGCGATTCCCATTCACAGTAATTTGGGCTTTCTGCAACTGAAGCCTCAGCGGCAGCAATATTCTCGACACTACTGGCACTTCTTTGTCTCACTGGCACGGGAACATCTTGTCCTGTGCCTGTGAATTCAAATTTTTCCACTAGACGCTCAATTGTGCTAGGACGATTATGACGACCATTGGACGCCGCGCCGTGCCATATAACTAGCAAGATTAGAAAGTGTCCAAAAAAGATTTTTGCGGTTTGACTTAAGAGGCTTAGGCTGGCATAATCCCTACGAGCTTCCAGCATACATCAATAGACTAAAACTCATTGACTTACCTAGTCTTGAGAACAGACGCTCTTATTTAACTTTCGTTTTTATTGTTAAGATATTATTGTTAATATTATATATATTTAAAAATATACCCAACTGCATATATATCTCAAACTGTCGTACCAATTATGAACGGTATTCTGCCTTAAATAAAATGTTTTAATTATTTTATCTTCTTAATAATAGATGTAATTACTTATTTGATTAATCAGTAAATTATTCAACTAAGTTCAAATCAAATTTTTATTCAATCATCATTTATGTATGTTTGAGCTATAGTCTTTAGCCAGTGAGTAAATTTAAATTTAAAATATCGTATCGTCACAAATTTGACAATTTTGTTTGTTGACGTACCCATTCATTCAGGAATGGGCCTCATCGCTGAAGATGACTGTAAAAGGGCGAAGCGAGCGGGACGTTACGCGAAAAGAACACCTATTTTGATAAAACAATTTTATGATTTTATCATTTGCACGAGTTGTCCATCCATCTTGGTTTGGTAAGACAGACTGAATAAGTGACAGCCAATTTGACAGATGAAGCTTCAACAATATGGCCGCTAGCAACTGTCAAAGTTGGAAATTCCCTATCGGAAAATACTTTACATATACTTAATCATGGTGTATTGGCGCAGCATTTTGGCGCCAGCATGGATTTGAGTCTCAAAAGCTTCAGCCAACAAACTATTCCTTCGAGCTCGGTCTATACAAAATTGAGGAACTTGTTTTAATTAATTTTCGTTAACCGAATTTGCCGCCCCCTAGCAAGTGCCACCTACGGCCTGTGCCCCCTTACCACTCCTCTAACCAACACCATACTGATGTATCAAAAATGGAATGTAGAGGAGAAGATTCATCGACCATATGGGCTGCACTGCACAGTGTACAGTATAATCGACATAGTCAAGAAGTGTAGAATAAAGTGCCTGAGAAAGCTAGGACATAATGATGTAGGAAGCTTTTGAACAACAATACACTGTTCCAACAATTTCTCGATTTTAACGGGTGATTTTTTAAGAGGTTTAGAACTTTTTCTAAAAAAAAAACACAAAAAATTCGAAAAAATGAATGAAATATTCATTTGAATTGATAGTTTGAACCTTGCAATTTAATGTTTAAAGATAATTTCATGCAAATGTTGACCGCGGCTGCGTCTCAGGTAGCCCATCCGCTGAGTCCAATTTTGGCATACTCTTTCACACATATCGGCCGGTCTCTCACGAATGAATGTATGGATGTTGGCTTCCAGTGCGTCAATCGAAGCGGGCTTGTCCCTATAGACATTAGCCTTGACATACCCCCACAAAAAATAATCTAATGGTGTCAAATCGCACGATCTAGGCGGCCAATTGACCGGCACGAAACGTGAAATTAACTGTTCACCAAACTCGCCTCGCAATTGCGCCATTGTTTCGCGTGCTGTGTGGCATGTGGCACCGTCTTGTTGAAACCACATATCATGCAAGTCAAGAACTTCCATTTCGGGCAAAAAAAAGTTTGTTATCATCGCTCGGTAGCGTTCACCATTGACAGTAACGCTGCGATTCGCATCATCTTTGAAGAAATAGACCCAATAATGCCGCCGGCCCATAAACCGAACCAAACAGTGGCTTTTTCGGGATGCATTGGTAGCTGTTGCAATGCTTCTGGCTGATCTTCACTCCAAATGCGACAATTTTGCTTATTTACGTACCCATTCAACCGAAAATGAGCCTCATCGCTGAACACAAGCAGCGCGCGATGAACATTTCGAAACGAGCACGAATTTTGATAGTAAAATTCAATAATTTGCAAGCGTTGTTCATTTGTAAGACGATCCATGGTTAAATTGCAAACCAAACTGAAGCTGTTTGACAGTGACACAAGGTACTAAACACACGTCAGCTGTCAAAACCAGTGTTGCCAAAACCAAACCAGCTTAAAAATCACCCTTTACTATCCTTATGGTCAACCCAGACCAAACTGGCTAGATGGCCCATTTAAAACAAAATAAAGCCGGCAAGTTGGTCTAATTAAATCCTTTCTTGAAAAACTACGATACCCATTCTAAAAAAAAGTTTCTTACTCCAATTAACATTGATTTTTATTTAGGTATGGTCCAGGTTATTTGATATCAATTAAGTGATAAATTAAAACTTCAAAAACATATTTATACGAAGGATGAAAATAATGAGGTCTTTCGTTGATGATATATACCTACCTACCTATATTTCTTGAATTCAATTTAAAGCTAACGCAAAATGCACATAAAGAACATTCTTTCTTTCCATTCGCCATTTCAGTGCCATTAAATATATTTAATTATAAATTAATTTATTTTTCTCTACTACTTGCTGTCAGGATTTTTTTCCATTATTTTTGTTTATTTCCACATGGACCTTTGAAGAAAAATTCGAAAAAACCACAAACTCAGTGCCAACAATATTCGTTCGTTGGTCCCTTGCAATCTATAAATATCGACTAATGGATTTTTAATGTTTTTCTCATTATTTCCAATGGAATTGGGTGGTCCTGCGTCCTGCCTGAGTTCTGCTTGAGCCCTGCTGATTCCTGGTTGGTACTTCACTATATCACACGACGAACTGGTTCTGGAATTTGCGCCAAAAACGAACAGAGCCTTTATACTGACTGCATCTGCAAGCAATGCCAAAGAGTTAACGCCCGTGAAGGCGACTATGCGTGATTGTATTTATGTGTGTGTGATAAGGGCACGACATGAATGCAAGCATTCAATCAGGTTGACGATGATAGGAGGGGACGCAGACAAAGTGAATGGTATACCTAAAGTATTTTTAATTTTACGGAAATATTATGTGATGTGGCATGGAATACTTCATGGTTAATGATGAAAAAGTTTTCGATTAATTTATCGCAAGCAGAAAGGTGGGTACGTATATACGCAAAGATCAACCGAATTTTAAATAAATGGTTCCGTTTATAATTTAAAATGGAATTGAAAAGGTTTTTCTGTTTGCAAGCATACACAGTCGAAAGCGAACCGCGTTGCTCATGCCAAGAGCCAAGTATTATTGTGTGAAAAAGATCAACTTCTGTTACTTTTTGGAAATGTTTTTTTTTCAGACAGTGTTGAATAAGTGCAAGTTTTTAAATATCATATTTTAATATCCTCAGACTTTGATTTCAATTTTGTACACAAAATATTTACATAATATTATCTAGTGAAGGCAATAATAAGTGCGCAGTTTTATTCAGTAGTTTTGACACAGGTAATATGGGATCATATCCAAGAATATAAGCTTTTGATAATTTATTTGATCACAATAAATTATATTCATCGTCGTTAATTGACGTTATGAATATAGAGGCGCAACAGTGAACTACACGCACTCAAAGCAAATACCATCAAGTATATACCTATGGTACACTGATGGATCGAGAACAACTGAAGGGAAAGTGATGGAATTTTCGGGCTAAGTACCAAACCTTCTAAACCGATAGCACAGTCCACTAACATTTTCCAGGCGAAAGTACATGCCATAGCGAAATGTCCAGATCGAAAACTCGAAAGAATATACCGGAAGCAAAAAATTGGCGTTATTATGTCAGATAGCAAGTCGCACTCAAAGCACTTAGCTCGTACCGCATCAGCTCTATAATCTGGAGTAGGAGTGTGTTAACAGGCCAAACGAACTTGACAAGTTCAACAATGTCTCACTGCATTGGGTACCTCTGGCCATGTCGGGGTCCAGGGTTATAAGGATGCAGAATCTCTAGCAAAAATAGGTACAATAACCCTCTTAATGGGGCCTGAGTCCTATATTGCGGAATAAGAGAAAATGTGATTAAAAACAAAATCAAAAACTGGAAGGAACTCCACAAGCTGAGGCAGACAAAACTATTACTCGGGATCAAAGTACCTGATGGAATGGTACCAAGTAGAAGGGAGCAAATTGCCCTCTCTGAAAGTATACCTCAGATACTCAAATTCCTTAAAGGTAATTTAGAATGAGCAAGATAATTTAGCTCTAGATGGGGGCACAATAGATCTTTCCATAGTTCAAAGTGCAATTACCCCCGATATTATTCAATCTTTCATTCATAAGCACATGGATGGTGTCATCAATTTTATAAGAAATATTTATTAAAAAAAGGTACTCAGGCGATTACAAAGTGAAAATATCAAAATAAACCAACCTATTAAAATTTTAGAACAGTTTGTTTTTTTTGTTTACTCCACTTCAGCCTATTAATATCGATTTTTTAAGAAAAAAATTATAAAGCTATCCCATAGAATAAGCCTTTGATATAAACATACATTTTAACCCCATTTCACCGTATGAGTACCAAATTGAAAAATTACTTTTCAAATACCAAAAGAAATTTCCCTGAAGCCATTTGCTAAGAAAAACCTTTAAAACAAAAGAAAAGAATTTCTTAAATGGGACAGGTGTTTCATTTTTACCCCATTTTACCCTATTTTGAAAATTAATATTCCTAAAGCCATTTCCCAAAAACCATAAAGCCATTTTCCAAAAAAAGAATTTCTTAAGTCAAATAATTTTTACTTGCGAATATATAAATAGGTACTATTTGGCAAGTTATGAATTCGTACAAAAAATCGAACTCGAGTTTACGAAAAATGTGGGCCTCGCAAAATCGTCCATCTGTCTGTCTGTCTGTTCGACTGCCGCCTTAACGAATTGGTCGCTTTTCTTTAAACTTGGTACTTAGCGCTTTTTTGACACTCCCCCCACCCGACCAAAACTAACAGTAGCTGTCATACAAATTTTTTTGGCCGAAAAAAAAACTTATTTTTCTCAAAATCGGCTCCACAGATTTATTTTTTTAAGCTCAATAAATTTAAATAGTTATAAGTTGTCTTTAAATAAAACAAATAATTCCGAAAAATGGTTATTATAGGGACCTCCCAAAGAACCATTGTTTTGATAACAAATTTTGATGAATTTTTATTGAAGAGGAACTAATACATTTGAAATAACATTGTGTACCGAAATTTTCAAAAAAAAATATTATTTGAATTTTTCAAAAAAGCTTAAACATTTTTTTTTGAAAACTCGATATTTCAAAAACAATTTGGTCGATTTTTATTAAATTTGGCAAAAAGCATTTTTTTAACACTATCTAAAAGAATTTAGACAAAAATTATTCTTATAATTAAAAATAATATACCTACAAATTTTTAAAAACTTTTTTTTTACGACTCCTACGATTTTTAGTAATGTTAAGCATTTAAAATTATCAAATTTCATACTGAACAATTTATAACAGCACCTCCCGTAGAATGTATTTTTTTAGATTTTCGACTATCTCATTATTTGATTTACCGATTAAAACTTAATTTCTTATACAGAAGATTGTAATAAGTTTAAATAATATTGCATATCAAAATTTTCAAAAAAATTAATTTTCGGATTTTTAAAAAAAATTTCAAAATTATTTTTTGAAAATTTGATATTTTGAAAACGGTTGGAAGATTTTTTTTGAACATTAAGTCTTTAACTCCACATTAATAAATTCTTGTAATTGACTTACCAATTTTTTTTTCTTAAAAGTGTTAACGAAATTTATATATAAAAAATTAATTATTTTTAAAACCGCTCCTACGATTTTTTTAATTTTTTCTAATAAATTAAGATTTTTATAAGAAATTAGATGGGGTACATCGCGTTTGATTCAAAACAGTTTCAGAAGTATTTTAATCAATTTATTTCTAATTTTGTTGATTTAAAACCATCTTCCAGTTTAAATAACATACATAGTTTCCTAGCATGGATATTGCATATGTGCAACACTTGGCTATATTGTTAATTTTTGTATACTCACATCTAAACTAAGTTTTGGCAAATGTATAAAATATAGACTTTTCCACCATAGCTAATTTATTTCAGACTAAATAACCACAATGATAGACAAAAGAGCAAGTTCGTGCGACCCAGTGGTGCATATTTTTTTATTTTACCCCATTTCACCCTACAAATAGCAAAACCTCAAAAAAAAGAGTAGCCGAAGTTCATTGCCATGATCCAAGGGATATTTTCACCCAGTTTCGTGAAAATTAGTTTAGTATTTGAAACGGTATGGTTGAACAAACACACAAACACATTTTCACAAGGTGTAGGTAATTGGTTTCACGAAAACGGCTTTAACGATGTTGATGAAATTTTCACAGTTCGCTCTTATCAACGAGAAAAAAATTAAAAAACTAAATTTGGTCAAATCCGCACACTGCTGAGCATACTAAGATTCACTAAATTGCTTCGGTTTTCAAAAGATGGGATTCTGATTCTCTATATAGAAAATTCCCGCGTTGAAAATCAAAAAGTCATTTCACATTCGCTTTCGATAAGGAAAATAGAGCGAATTAAAAAAAAAAAAAAATATATGTGAGTGCCGGGACTCACGGTTAAATATGTGTAAACATCAACGTTTGTCAAAGTGCCTGATTTTTGTTACTGAACGTCATCAAAAGAAACATATTGAATAATAACACTACATTACCTATCTGTAGGCAATGCTTAAAAAGCTTAGTGTTGAAAGAACGGCAGCGAAATACCCAGTGGGGGTACCGCTGTAACGAAATTTCCAAGCACTAAAAGGCTAGTGGTGAAGTGTCCAACGAACGGTGAAGGTTCATTACTGAAAGGTCCTGCTTCGTAGTTCACTCTCAACTTTAAGATGACTTCACATTACACATGGTTATTGTTTGTGGTAATCACTCTCTGAGCATCGACAAACAACAACTGTCAGCGGAGAGCACTAAAATCGTGGTTTCAATTAAATGACACCGTACCCAAATTCCAAAGGAACTTAATGGTTTGACTGATAGGGGCCGAATTTTAATATCCAGTTAGAACTGTCAACGAACTTCCAACCCTTATGAAGCTATCCATCTTACCATCGAGTAAAACTTACAAAAAAATTAATCTTAATTTTATACTGACCGAACCTCAAATGAATGTCACTATGAGATAGCCGGCGAATTATATATCTTGAGTTTTTAGAATATTTAGTTGCAGTTGTTGTCAGTGGAAATCACAAAAATCGCAGTTTCAATCGATTGACACCATCAATTGCCTATGTAATTGGACGCTGTGATTTTTAATGAATGTTAACTTTGTGCAAGTACAAAGGTAGCCGATAACTCTGCAATTTGTTGAAGCTCAGTTATTTTGTATATCCAAGCCACCTACGTCCCTCGCCTACGTGTCTACAAATTGCAAGAAGAAATTGCATCGTTTAAAAGCAGTATAATGTAAAAGTAGAATTTAATTTCAGATTTGTATCACTGAACGCACCCGATATCCTACCATACCTACAGCCATTGATCTACCATACCTACATTCAATTGTCAATCCCTACAGCTGACTATTATTATTTTTGTTTTGATTTTGTTTTCTTTTTAATTACTATTGTCGGGTCTATTTCCTTCGGGGAATAATTAAAAATTAAAGAAAAAAATATAAAAATATAAGTGTTAAAATGATAAAATCATCGGTCGCGCTTTCGTCGTTGGCAAAAACAATATAAATGAGTGGTCGCGATAAAGTATAATCTAATTGTCGGTCGCGTTAAAATCAATTTGTTTTGGTCGGGGCAAATCAGATTTCGTAACGTAACGTGCTACAACGTAAAGTGCACGACGTAACGTTGCACACGAACGTTCACGTTTTTTTTTCACTCTACCGCCAGCATAGATGTTTACACATCAAAAAAGGCGAAAGCGAAAGCAGTTATACCAAACCTCAATGTTGCCACCTAAAACGATTTGCTTCGGTCACAGTTTCCATTCAAAGTACCTTTCTATCTAACAAACATTTTAAAACGTTTCTGGAAAAAGTTTACTTATTTGTTTAGCATTTACTGCTCATGTGATGAATTGCCTATTCCAGTTTAATTCATCAAATTTAAATTCATATTGATTTTCCCATCACTTAATTTAACTTTGCCATAAAAATCATTTCGAATTATCCTTGACCAACTAATCACAAAAGTAAACTCGAAGAACTTGCTTTTGATGAGTAAACTTAACAAAATGTGAAGCAAGAAAATTAAATATAACAAAAGCCAACAAAGATCTTTCTGTACGTGCGGTTCCATCTTCCATGAGCACAGCCAAATACAATGTGGTGCTAGTGGATGGCGGTATATGCTGCAGCAGAATAAACCCCCAAGGATTCAAACAGCACCACCGATAGATATGACTTCCAAGAACTAGAGTTATATTTACTTAAAAAGAAACAACCACAGAGTTTATTCTACACCGCATCAGATCACCCATCGAGGTGCACATACTTTGATTGTAAGGTTTTAAACTGAAATATCTCCTTTACCTACTCCCACGACGACCTCTTTACTCCACACATGCACAAACTACATAAATATTGTCCTTTGCTGCCTCTACAGAACAAACAGTTGACATATTGGCCATGTTTTATAATTATTTCCCTCGTAATTAGCCGAAGACCGATGTGCAGACACAGGACAAACATATCTAACTATTTATCCACATATAAATAGTGTTCTGATGTTATACACATTCATATCTATGTATATAGGTATTCATTCCCCATAGTCAGATCGCCTGCTCTCTTCGACGCCGGCAATTACGAATTCCTTTGGTGCATTGCAAAATAGGACGAAAGGATGACAAGGACGATGATGGTAATATGGTTGATCCCATCTGCAATATTATGTATACCCTTTCTACTATGGTTAGTCGAACTGGAACGCAAACGTTCGTGCTTCCAGATATTTTTAACAATTTGAGTTAGTTTTTGCCTCATATACACTTTCTAAACCTCCCAGACTTATTTCCCTCCCATCGGCCACCGCCACCACCCTTCGACCCTCTTTTCAACTAAATACATGAGATCCAAAGAAGATTATAGTAGAACGATTGCCCTATGACAAATGCCATGGAATGAATTTGGTAGAGGGTGCAGCGCGTGGATCTCTGTAGCTACATTATCAAACTATGACCATCCATATAGGTATACGTTGCATAATTATTATTTAGAAGTTATGCATTTAAATAAATAATATGGTTTTGAGGGCGGATAATTAGTTCGGTAGTTATATGAACAGTTAATGACGGTGCTACCAAAAGAAAATACGTGTTACATGACAAAGTTTTTTGGTGTTTATTTAGAAATAACTTTGTTTGATGATTTTGATGATAATGTGACACTTAGATGGTGTGTTTTTATAAACTCCGGGAAAGAATAAGCAGATATAGAGAAAAACAAAAAGTTTGTCCAGAATATCCAGAAGGAAATGAGTAACAAAACTATTGAAAGAAAGGAATTACAATTAGTTGTTTTGGTCAATTTTTAATCCTTAAATACAAAATGGATGTGATTTTGAATTAATTGCACAGTATAAGAGTAGATTTTATTTCCTAGTGGTATTTTCTTGGTGGGTATGGCTACGCTAGTCGTAGCAGCATTTTCTGTAGTGATCAATCCGCAGTACTTCTCTCTCTCTTTCTATTGTTTCTCGTCGTTGACGTCAATGCAGCTTTGTTTACCTCTTTGCCGCGTTTATACTGTCCAAAGACTATAGTAAACGTTGTACAAGCAGACAACCAAAGATGGAAAATATTTACAACCAAAAAAACAACAAATACGTGGAAAAAATGAAAACACGTGGTTTAATGTTTGAAAAAATAACAAAACAATTTTCATTACGAGTTATGTTTAAAAAGTGGAAATCAATTAAATTCTTTTTTTTTTTAAAAACACTTTGGCAACCATATACTGCGTTGAACAAATTTTCAATTTTATGCGGTTCGGAAAACCTCAGTAAAATATAACAAAAAATTAAACGCAGAGTGGCTACTTGGCAAATATAAATCTCAAACTTTCAATCACAGATTAGCCACATGAAGATGAGAATCCCCGGCAGCCATTTTAATTTCCCTACAAGCTTGAACTGGCAGTTATCAGATAAAAAATGAGAATGTGTGCATAAAAATCTCACACATAAACAGTAGGGATCTTCACACACCTGGTTAAATTGTTATTGCAATCCACATCTATTCATCGACGCGGGAAAAAATTACAAATACAACAATGTCAACAAATGGGTTTTGGAGGGTGAAACGTACGAAACATTCTCATCTTCATATGGATAATCTGTGCCTTTAATGTGGTATTTTTTCAAGGACGGTAATGCTGGAGAACCTTCGCTCGACGAAATACCAAATGAAAGTGATTTACTAGGCATCGTGTTCGGCCTTTTATACAAATTGAAAAAGAGCTTTCAAACATAAAAGCTTCTACAGCTGTTCTGGTTTTCGAATGCGTCTGTGTACATGAGTTAAAATTTTTTCGCTATGCTGATTTCGCGGAGTAAGTGGTGCCAAATAATTATTATAAAGTTGAAAAGAATATTTATATAATGCAATTTATGATAAATACAAATTATTTACACAATGAAAATAAATAAATGAAATAAGAAAATTGATAGATGTGATTTTATTTTATTGATAAATTTGATGTCTTATAACAGGACTTTTGGCATTGGACCTTTGTTCGCACTTGTTTTCTGCTTTTAATAAATTACACCATTATAAATGAAGCAGTTGAACCAATTATTTCATTTATTCCACTTTTTACTTAGAATAAAGGAATGTATTCAAAAAATTCAACAATAAAAAATGATATACCCGAATTGGATATAGTGCTGGCGGAATTTTGTAAGGATGTTTTTCATTTCGCAATGATTATTTTGCAAATTTATTCTCATGCAAGTAGTTACTTCGCTATATTCGAAAAACCGCCATTTCGAATATTTCACATCGCAATTTTCAGCAAGAAGTTAGTTTACTTCAATTATTAATATTTTGCCTTTTATTATATACAGGGTGTTTTTTTTTTGACATGTGGTTTTCAATATGGTAATACTTTTTTCGGAGTTGGTTTTTTTGACAGCTGTTACTTGATTTATTCTCAATTTGGTTTGCCATTTTATAATGAATAGACTAACTACTCAACAACGGTTGAAAATCGTGCAAAAGGGGCTCGAAACGAGATCGTTGTTGATCTCGATTTTCACAAGAAAATTTGGTTCAGCGATGAAGCTCATTTTCATTTTTCATTGTTCGATTGTCGTATTTGGAGTGATCATAATTTACAAGTCAATGTTGAGACACCGTTACGTCCCCAAAAAGTCACTGTTTGGTGTGCTCTACGGGCAGAGGGAATAATTGGCCATATTGTTACAGTCAATGGGGAGCGCTAATGATTAAGCCATCATGAATGACTTCTTAGCCCCTGTATTTGAGGATATTGATGTGGACGACCTATGGTTCCAACAAGATGGCGCTACATGCCATACAGCCAACGAAACAATCAATTTATTGAATGAAACTTTTGGTGAGCTTATTATATTCGCGCCGAGGGCCTGTGGCGTGGCCTCCAAGATCGTGCCGCATTTAACACCATACTGGACTATTTTAACTGGGATTATTTGAAGTCACTTGTCTACGCAGATAAGCTCGAGACGATTGACGCCTTGGAAGAGAATATTCGGCGCGTTATTGCTGACATACGGACCTAATTGCTGCAAAAAGTGGTGAAAAATTGGGCCTCTCGGCTGGAGTTTATTCGAGGCAGCTTGCCCGAAATCATTTTTAAAACATAATGGCAAACCGTTATCTTTATAATAAAGCTTAATTCTTGGCCATAACATTAAATTGCATCTTCCAAATAATTTATTAGATGGCCGATTGGGTATAGAGTAGTGGACTCTATTACAAAGGAGTTCTGAGTTCGATCCCTAAAAAGGTAAGAAAAACATAATTTGTGTTTTAAAATTATTTCCAATTCATTAATGAACAAAGGATCAAATGTGATACATGTTTTCAGATTAAAAATGGAATAAATGCAATAAAAATCACTTCAAAGAAATTGAAAATAAAAACTTTTTTGTTTCCTATTTTCTTCAACCGCTGTAAGACTTGAATTGTCGGCTTCTGATAGGTATAATAAAAAACCTACTGGAAAGTTCAAACTTCGATAGTACATGTGTTAAAATTTTATAGAAACATTTCCGAAGCTGAAACTTTTAAAAGATCTGCGTATAGTACCTGCAAAAAGCTTTATCGAAATCATTATGGAAGTTTATAAAAGGTAAAGTAATCTTCTATAACATTCTACTTTTTATGCTTTTCGACACTTTACAAAAGTCTTAAAGAAATTACAAAGGCTATTCAGTTAGACCTTACCGAAGCTGAAATTTTAGTTGGGATGGCAGAGGAATGAGTCAGTGCTGAATTATACGAATTATATGATGTTATAATTCGAATTATTCTACATTCGAAATTACTTTCATTCAACAAAAAGCTATATATTTTTGAAATGTATGACCACAACACGTATTAATAAGTTTTGTTTTATTTAGCTATTAAATGAGACGCATTCATCTTTACTCTTCATAAACGAGTCGTTATAGGAAAAGGTGATGTAAGGATAGGAAACAACATCACCAACGCGTCAATGTTTTCGACAAGTTTCTTTGTCTAAGAAGACAACAATAGCCCTCTTATAGGCTCATGAAGAACGAAGAACTTATAATCATCATAACATACCTACTCGCATGTACCAACAATAAAGTATCTGGTCCTTAAATATTTTCAAAATGCCAAAGCAAAATACGGTCACATCCTGTTTGAACGGAAGTGGTCCCAAGTTGGCATTTCCATTCCATATACCGCTGAACTGCTGTTTCCCAGAATGCCATCACATATAATTTTCCAAAATGCTTCTACGAGTACATTCCAACTCCCGCTCGACCTCGACCACCTACCACCTACACCTATTATAGTCAAAAAACAAATAGATACAACCCTCGTATTCTATTCGAATTTCGGACAATTCTGCACGCAATCTGACTGCAGCAAGTATAATGGTCACAGTCCTACAATCGCCTTGGCCAAAACGAAATACTATAGAACTGTATTGTAGTAGCACACACTACACACAGATTGGTTGGAAGTTTTCGTGTTTATGTGCGGTCTGCAGTGTTTCACAATAATTTCATGTCCACCGGAATCCGGAACTCCGCTCGTTTACGTGTGTGTGTTAGTGTGTGTGGGGTAGAGGGTCGTTTGTGGGATTGTTTGTGCGCCTTTGGTCCTTCGAGTAGTGTAGTTGTGGCAGTGTCTGTCCCTTTTGGGCGATTGTGCATTTTCTACAAATTTTAACAAAAGACCACAAAATAAGCTGATTTCGTTGCAGGTCTTCGGATATTCCTATATGCCTGTATAGAGCATGTATCTATAACCAACATATCTACATATATAAATTGCATTTTCAAATAAACTATATGTAGGTAAATGTGGGATCAAAGATGTCGCACATCTTTGTGCCTGTTCCAAATTTAAGGGGGTGACAGTTGCGAAACTGGTCAACTTGGTTTGTAAGTAGATTAGTTCATCTATTTTAGGGTTTCTCTCTTTCTTTCGGCATCTGTTTTGGAACACCGTTTTCTGAAAGGTCTTACAACAACTGTGTATACAAAAATATGGTCCGGTCACTCTGGTCAGTGTTAAGTTCTCCTTTTCATTGGGAGTTAAGGGCTATATGTGGTTTTAAATGTTGTCTAGATTAAAATTTTCAACATCCTTGAGCCTTGAGGGAGTTTTTTTTGCATACTGCAGAAAGTACAATATCAACGGAGATTTGTTTGATTCGAGTCCAAAAGCCTTGGTGGTGTTTGAATGTTGAAAAGGGTTTTATCTTGACATACAATATGCGATTAACCGGAATGACATAGTAGATTTAACTCTTTGATGTGATGACAAATTTTCTTGGAGGCTGGTTGCATAAAATCAAATTTATTAAATAAAAAAAAGAGAGATAGACAATTGATTCAGTGTTGAGATTGAGACTGGCAGCATTATCTATTTTTCTCTAGACAAAAAACTGTATCTTCAAATGTGCAAGCAATGAACATTTGCAATTTACATTAACTAGTTTTTTTTTTATAAATAGAGGTAGGTGGAATCGGCTTATGATAAAGTTGATTGTTGATAATCAAAATGAATACTCTTGCTCCACGTAAGGTATCGTTTGTGAGCGACAACTATTCCGGTGTCACTTTCATAAAATTTGTGTCGTTTTTGTGAGCAATGTAGGTTGGATCGGCTTCAACTACACAAAAAACCGAACATTTTGTGGAAAAGAGAGGGCTGGCCGTGACAATACGTACGTTCTGTAGGAAAAATGTTTATAACTGCAATTTAACTTGGAAAAATGTTATTCCTTGTCTCGCTTCTTTAAAATGTTTAGTCTGAATTTTATATACAAAACTAACCACTTTTCTAGTGCTTTGGGGCTGAAATTTATATTAATTTTAAATATATATGTAGGTATACATAATTCCGTAATATTTTTGCATATAACGGGTGATTTTTTAAGAGTTTTATAACTTTTTAAAAAAAAAAAAAAACAAAAAATTCGAAAAAATGAATGAAATATTTATTTGAATCGATAGTTTGAACCTTGCAATTTAATGTTTAAAGATAATTTCATGCAAATGTTGACCGCGGCTGCGTCTCAGGTAGCCCATCCGCTGAGTCCAATTTTGGCATACTCTTTCACACATATCGGCCGGTATCTCACGAATGAATGCATAGATGTTGGCTTCCAGTGCGTCAATCGAAGCGGGCTTGTCCCTATAGACATTAGCCTTGACATACCTCCACAAAAAATAATCTAATGGTGTCAAATCGCACGATCTAGGCGGCCAATTGACCGGCCCGAAACATGAAATTAACGATCCATGGTTAAATTGCAAACCAAACTGAAGCTGTTTGACAGTGACACAAGGTACTAAACACACGTCAGCTGTCAAAACCAGTGTTGCCAAAACCAAACCAGCTTAAAAATCACCCGTTATAAAAAGGATATGCAACTTGAGCCAAACATAATAATCATAAAATTTACAGTTGAAAATATTTTAAAAAATACATACATTAGTTAAATTTTTCAGGTAAGCTGGTTTTTCAGTTAAATGGGGTTCAGTTAAGCTGTTTGACTGTATATATATAGGTATGTATAGGGGGCTCAAGCCCGATGAGTCCCCCCCCCCTGCGTACGCAACTGCGTGCCAGTATCAAGTGTAGTTTATTTATTTATTTCAACTAGAGGCAATCACGCAAAGTTGTTTAAAATGTTTTACAGTTTAATTTAACAATTTGTTTACAGAACAATTCAAATAATAAACATTACAAAGATACAATCATATTTAATTTGGCTGTCTTGAAAACAAAATAAGTTTCAAACAAGGTCCAGATTTATTGAAATCAATTAGACTATAACATTTGTTAAAGTCTTATAAGCCATAATTGACCCTTGAGCTAGATGTGTAGAAGAACGCTAGATTTCTAGTCGATCTTGGACGGGTATTGATGTTGAGTTGACTTAGAATATAAGATAAGTCAATAGATCCCGACAGAAGTTGAAATAGGAACATGACATTATTAACTTCTCTCCTTTTTTCCAGTGTCGAAGTATTTAGAAGATTTAATCGACTTTCGTATGGCGATAAGTGTTGCGTTGGTTTCCATGGAAGATGTCAAAGGGTATATGGGAGGGAACGTTTTTGAACACTCTCAAGTTTGTTAATAGCGTTGTCATAACTAGGACACCAAACACAACTACAGTATTACAACACAGGGCGAACAGGTGCACAGTAAAGTGTTTTAAAGATGTAAGGATCATTAAACTCCTTTGAGAACCTCATTATTAATCCAACACTTGCGTTGCTTATTATTGTATCGGTATGAAGATTAAATGAAAGTTTAATGTCAAATAGTACTCCCAGATCATTAAATATATCAACTCGGCTAACAAGAAGTAGAAGAAGTCATCCAGATATCATTTCCGAGAGTTGGTCATTTTATCTTACACTTATTAGTGTTAAGATCCATTCCTTTTTGTGAGCACCATTCATACACCTAATTAATGTCATGTTGGAGAATTAGATAACCATTATTGCTTTTGAAACCATATATTTGTTTAAAAATCATCAGCAAACATCAAAATCTTACTACACAAGAAAGCAGTGTGTATGGCATTGAAGAAAAGTAGGAAAAGAATAGGTCTAATATGACTGCCTTGGGGAAATCTAGATACAACGTTTATAGTTACAGAGATGACATTTTTAAATTTGACATATTGGATCCTGTTTTTCAAGTATCATGCTATCCAAGTCAACATCCAGTTTGGAAACAGTTTACTTTAAATAGACTTACTTTATGGCAAACTCTTTAATTTTCAATAAAAAGAAGTCCAAATATTATTTAAAATTAAAATATGTAGCCGCAGAAGAAGCAACAAATTTGTTTTATATCATTCCCGGCGAAAAGGATTTAAGCAAAAGTCTAGTTACAGTCAGACATCGAAAAGTGGGGGGGGGGGGTTAATCTAAGAATATTTAAATTTGTTCTCTTCCCCGACCTAAAAAATATAGTAGATCACCCTTGTGGCACCTGCCGAAGATATGGATTTCATGTCTGGCCAATGGTTTTGTGGAATGAGACTTAAGTGCTGCAAACTGATCTAAAATTGTCCTCAAACGCCTCTGTCATGGGTATATAAAGGGTTTTTCAACAGGGACGCTACAAAAGTAGAGCAACAGGGACAGCAAACTACGCCATATTTCTTGCCGCTCTTTTGAGATTTCTCTACAGTAAGGTTTGCCATTTTATGATGGAAAGATATACGAGCCAACAACGAGTCGAAATTATTTAAATTTACTACCGAAATTCGGAGTCAGTGGCCTCAACGTTAAGAGCGCTACGTACAATTTATGATCTTCATAATCGTCCTAGCAGATCAACAATTGAGCGTCTAGTGGAAAAAATTTAAATCCACAGGCACCTCACAAAATGTTCCCGTGCCAGTGAGACAAAGAAGTGCCCGTAGTGTCGAGAATATTGCTGCCGCTGAGGCTTCAGTTGCAGAAAGCCCAAATGTGTCTCTCACACGTCGTTCTCAAGCGTTGGGCATCTCTGTGACGTCGTTGTGGCGAATTTTGCGAAAAGATCTTGGCCTACATCCTTACAAGATTAAATTGACGCAAGAACTGAAGCCGCTTGACCACCAGAAGCGTCGTATGTTCGTGAATTGGGCTGAGCAACAACTTGAAAATGATTCGGATTTTCATCGAAAAATCATCTTCAGCGATGAGGCTCATTTCTGGGTGAATGGCTTCGTCAATAAACAAAATATGCGGTATTGGTTAGGCAGCAATCCACACGTACACGTACTCTATGAGTCATCATTGCATCCCGAAAAAAATACGGTTTGGTGTGGTTTATGGGCCGGCGGCGTCATTGGGCCGTACTTCTTCCGTGGTGATCAAGACCGGCATGTTACTGTGAATGGGAATAGCTGCCATTCAATGATAACCGAATATTTTTGGCCCCAATTGGATGATATAAACTTGGAGGACCTGTGCTTCCAACAGGACGGCGCGCGCCACAAGCCACACAGCGAATGTCACAATCAATTTATTGGAAACCAAATTTTGGTGAACGTGTTATCTCACGAAATGGTCCAGTCGCTTGGCCGCCTCGGTCGTGCGATTTGACGCCGTTAGACTATTTCCTGTGGGGCTACGTCAAATCTATGGTCTATGCCAACAAGCCAGCGACGATTGATGAACTTCGTACGAATATCGAACGTGAAATTGCAGCAGTATCGGCCGATTTATGCTTGAAAACCGTTGAAAATTGGGTTCAGCGTCTGGACTTCTGCAAGCGTGCCCGTGGTAGCCATGCAAAAGAAATCGAGTTTCATACCTAATGGCATCAAACGTACTTTGACAGGAATAAAGAATTTTATTGATATCCAAAACCGTTTTTGTTTTATTTAAAAAAACTTTTGTAGCGCTCTTATTGAAAAACACGATATAAAGGGTTTTCCAATAAGAGGTGTTATTTTGAATAGCCCGCTATTTCGGTAGCTGTCACTTTTGAAGCTGTCATTTTTTTACATTTGACAAGTACAAACTACGCCATTAATAAAAATGGAACGATACACGCTTCAACAACGCATTGAAATTATTAAAATTCACTATAAAAATGGTGAAAATTTGGCAGCGACGGTTCGTAAAACTAAAACATTTTTGGGTCGTCGTGAAGCACCTTGTCGGACCGCAATACAGAAATTGGTGGACAAATTCGAGCTGTTGGGACAAGTTAGTGATGTGAAGAATAAAACCCGTGCACGTCGCTCAAGAATAACTGAGAATATTGCTGTTGTAGCCCAAAGTGTTGAAGAAAACCCAGGTTTGTCCATTCCTCGTCGTTCTTTGGAATTAGGCATTCCACAAACGTCATTACACCGTATTTTGCATAAAGACTTGGGTCTTAAGGCTTATAAAGTTCAGTTAACACAAGAACTCAAGCCGGCTGATCATCAACAACGTCGTGTCTTTGCTGATTGGGTCCTTGAAATGCATGAAAATGGTCCGGAATTTCATCGAAAAATCATCTTGACTGATGAGGCCCATTTCCACCTCGGAGGCTACGTCAACAAGCAAAACTGTCGCATCTGGGGCTCGGAAAACCCAAGAGTTATTGTGGAAAAGCCTCTCCATCCTCAACGCGTGACTGTTTGGTGCGGTTTATGGTCCGGCGGGGTCATTGGACCTTACTTTTTCGAAAATGAGGCTGGAGCAACAGTTACGGTCAAAGGATTGCGCTATCGAGAGATGATTAATGATTTTTTATGGCCGGAAGGGATGGTATTGATCTGGACAACGTTTACTTTCAACAAGACGGCCGGCGATACGTGCCACACAAGCAATGAAACCATCGATCTTTTACGGGAAAAGTTTCCGGACCGTGTTATCTCTCGAAGAGGTGATCACAATTGGCCACCGAGATCTTGGGATTTAACACCTTGCGACTTCTTCCTTTGGGGCCACGTGAAAGATAAGGTCTACGCCAACAGCCCAGCGTCGATTCAAGACCTCAAAGATGGAATTCGTGAGGCTATCGAGGACATAGGGCAGCCACTTTGCGATTTGGTTATGGAAAATTTCATGAAAAGGATATGGTCCTGTAAGCGTGGTCGTGGCGGCCATTTGGCTGATGTTGTGTTCCATTATTAACGGCATACCTTCCTCTTTATAATGAAATAAACATCCGATCATTTATCTCAAAAAATGCCATTTTTCTTTGAATATCAAAATAACACCTCTTATTTGAAAACCCTTTATGTTTGAGGTCTAGCGTATGAACGATGACTGATTTTTGGGCCCAGGGCGGTACACGTTTTCAACAATGCTGAGTTTTTCTCCAAATACCCCCCAACAGTTCGAGAAAGGCAGGTAATCCATGTTAAAAAGTGGACGCTGCTCTTTTGCTTGGTGACCCTTTAGAACTGGCAACCAGTTGGCCACCCATGTCACCCTACTCAAAGACCACCACTGCTGCTGTTAGTCATGATTAGGTGTGTGGGTGCCTTGAAAACTCATTTATCAGCATTTATTAGTATGTTCTGCGATAGGCTTGATAGCATTGTTTTTCGCTGGATTGTACCTTGTTTAATTTTAATTTCGATTCTGGTTGGAATCTTCTTCAAGGCTGTAAGAGTACCTACTATCGACTGTGTCTTCTAAAATGTTACTCACAGTAGACCTCCGAATCAGGTGACAAAAATTAGCGATATCCATATCCAATGGTACATTCAAAAAATTAGTTGTACATTCTACTGCATATTCGACCCAACAACCAATCTTTTTAATTTAAAAGAGACAGTTGTATATTCCACAACCGAATTGTGAAAATAACAGCATCTGTTATAAATCTTACAGTCAGACTGTTATTTTCACAATTCGTTTGTTTAATCCAAAACCATGTCTCTGTTAAATTGAAAACAGTGGTTTTCGGGTCGATTATGCAGTAGAATGTAGGTATAAGCAATTTGTTTTAGTGTATACCATTCCTGATTCTGACGATACGACGTATAATATAATATGATATACACAACCTTCTTCTCATTGTTCCAGTGGCGTCGAAATAATGATGAAATTATCTTTAAAAATGTAGTAGCAAAAATTTTCTCAAACTGATCTTGCATTGAGTGATTTTGTCATCTGTGCAAATTTTCAATTTCAAGAACCCAATTTGATTTTCTTTTAGAAATTTTTGTTCACTACGTTTTGAGCCCATTTTAAAAACATTATTTCTTTAATAATGCTTTCGACGGCACTGGCACAATGCCAGTATATGTGTATGTTTGTATGAATACAACACACTTTCTAGGGGTGCGGATTAAAATATGCATATTGTGAACTCATTCCTTCAATGCTTATAATGCATTGTGATAGCAGTCAAACCTAGGTTTGGGACCTATGCGGGGAAGTTGCAAAACAGAAAAACAAAAAAAAAAAAACACTCGCTGCGGACTTAAAATGCAATTTATATTCAGTAAACCTAGGTTTGGGACCTATGCGGGGAATGACGTTATAATGTTTAACATGTAAAGGGTGTTTTTTTTAGAGGATTAGAACATTAAAAGGGAATAAAACAAAGATGATTTTTTTAAATTGACATTAAATTTACTTTATTCGAAAGATAATCTTCTGGCATTATAATTTAAATATAATATCTGGCACAAGAGCGCCACGGCTGGCTCGGACGTAGTCTAATCTGGAGGTCCAATTTTCCATGACTTTTTCAAACATTTCTGGCCGTATATCGGCAATAACGCGGCGTATGCTGTCCTCCAAGTGGTCAATCGTTTCGGGTTTATCGGCGTAGACTGTGCGACATGTTGCGCCGTCTCGCTGAAACAGCTCCTGCATATCATGGTTGTGCAATTGATGAACGAAAAAGTCAGTAATCATGGCTCATGGCTCTATAGTGATCACCATTGACTGTAACGTTCTGGCCAGCATCGTTTTTAAGGAAGTAGCTACGTACCAATTATTCCACCAAACCATAAAGCACACCAAACGGTCAGTTTTTGTAGATGTAACGGTGTCTCAACATACACTTGAGGATTATCATCACTCCAAATACGGCAGTTTTGTTTATTGACGTATCCATTCAACCAAAAATGAGCTTCATCGCTTAACAAAATTCTCTTATGAAAATTGGCATCAACGGCAATTTAGTTTTAGGCCCATTTGGGCACAATTTGGAAGCGTTGTTTAGGTGTCAATCTATTCATGTTAAAATGCCAAACCAAACTAAAAATAAATCGCTTGACAACTGACAAAAGGGCCACCAGTTAAAATAGTGTTGCCAACTTAAAGTTCTATACCTCCTTTGAAAGTAAATACAAGAAGAAGAAATATATGACTTCTAACAGTCGGCAATAAAAACAGCTACAATTTATCTTCTTTGAAGACTTGTAGCGACTATATAATTCGCAGTTGCTCTTTGTAGCTCGTATTATATGGAATCTCGATTTATTCGGGAAAATATGCGTCAAGACAAGGTGTAATGGTCATCTTCTGATGAGCCCAGCCATTACATCGGGGCGAAACGCATATATGAACACTTTGATGCTGGTTTTTTTGTTTTGTGATTTTAAATCATATTTATTTAAATACAAGAACTTTACTCGTACTCTTAAGAGTCGGGCTCGAAAGTATGGATTCAGTATTTCTTAATATTTAAAAATAGACCCAAATAGTATTGTTTTTTTTTTCAAGTGGCTTTTCCACAAAATCACACCCAATTTCAATTTATTTGATTTTTAAGTCCAAACTTATTTTTTATTTTTTCTAATATTTTTCTGAGAGTTTTTTTTTTCCAAAAACTTTTACCACAATTGATACAAGCAATACCGCAAGAGCAAGTTCATGCTACCCAGTCGTGCATATTATATTTTTCATTTACCATTCAAAACTCCAAAAAGAATTTAACATAAAAATGCTTTGAATAGACTCGTATATAAAATACAAATAAACAAATATTAAGAGGCTTGACTTTGCCTCATCGTTGACCTTGAATATAAAAAAAAATACCTTTGATATCAAAAGGTTACGAAATAAACAGTACATGTATATTATACGTTACTGCAATTGGAAAGAATTACGCGCGTATTTCAAGTAAAACGACCTCATTTCGCTCGAAAAATCTACAATAAAGTCAGTTCAGTATAATATAGTCCTTTCAGATTGCATATTTTCCCATTGCACCGCCTGTTTCTTCGCAAATAGGTCATGGTTACAATCCATACACTCAGCAGTGAGTATAAATGAGAACCGCTGTACGTAAACATCGAGAAATCACTTGAATGCATGCAACAGTTTCAAATCCAATAAAATTTCTCAGATATTAAAAATTGATTACAAACCTATATCCTGTGCCCTATATAGATACTGATATGCAGTGCACAGGAAGGACGAAAGTATTTACGACTTTGATTGGAGAACTTCATCATGGATCGGAGTCGTTGGCCGGATGTGTGCATGTTCATGTACATGAACTACAATAGATTAGCTTTGAAAATTAACTTCTATCGTCCCTTGGTCTCGGTCCGTCGTCGGTTGGTGGACGAAAGAATCAGGAAGAACAGAAGAGCACATCTGCTTCACCTCCTGTCCACCGTCCAGGGTGGTGGTCGTATTGTATGATCATCGCAATGCCAGCAGCATTCGGCCTATTTCCCATCATCGAGGTGTGTGGCAAATGGCAATGCATCTGCAGAATTCTACAGGACGACCAGTCGACCACACACGATGTCGATGACATTGGAAATTGGATACAATTTTACATTCCGATGCTATATACAGTGAGCGACTTTGTGAGGTTGAACATCGCTTAAAATGCACAAGGCCCACGAAATGAACCATCGCATCTCTCTCTTTCGACAAATCATTATCCTCCCGACAAAGTGCTTTATTTAATTGAAGTCCTAGATCAGAGTTCATTTGTGGGCAGGCTTTTTCAAGGATTAATTTTGGAATTGCAAAAGAGTAGTTTGTATTCATTTTGACGTGAAAACGAGGACGTTCGAAAGAGGGGCGAATCCTCTGTTTCTGTTTGGATATATTGGTTGTGTATAATTTTCATTTAAATGTAACATCACATCGCGGAGCGAGAATATATACGAGTTGCAATTATGGCAGATGGCATTAAATTAATTTTGAACATTAAAACTTATCAAACTTAACTGTTTGTGCGTTATAACATGCGTATGGTTGAGCTGATGGAGTTGGACAAGCAATTACTGAATATAAATTGCATTTTAAGTCCGCGGCGAGTGTTTTTTTTTTGTTTTTCTGTTTTGTAACTTTTTTTCTTGATTGTTTTATCAGCAATTAATTTTTGAGGCTTAATTAAATGAAGGGGTCTTAAATAACTCCGTTGGTCAAGGGTTCATAATATTCTCAAAATTTATTTTTTGTATTAAATTAATAATGAAAATATGTTTTTTTTTTCCGCCCTTTGCATGTTAAAAAATATTGTATTTCAATCGCATTGATGTAGGGGAAAAGCGGGGGACTTGAACATAGAGGGTGTTTTTTTTTAGACGTGTGGTTTTCAAGCTAGCAATATTTTTGTCAGAGTTAGTCTTTTTTACAGCTGTCACTTGATTTATGCTCAGTTTGGTTTGATATTATTTCATAATGAATAGACTTACTACTGAACAGCGTTTGCTAATCGTGCAAATTTATTACAAAAATAATGGTTCGGTTCGAGCGACGCATCGTGCGCTGCGTCCAATATTCGATAAAGCTCATTTTTGATGGAATGGGTACGTCAATAAGCTAAGCTACCGCATTTGGAGTGTAGATAAGCCTCAAGCCATTATTAAGACGCCGTTACATCCTCAAGAAATCACTGTTTGGGGTGCTCTACGGGCAGAGGGATAATCATTGGTCCATATTTCTTCAATAATGAAGCCTGCCATAATGTTACAGTCAATGGGGAACGATTTAGAGCCATGATTAATGACTTTTTCGTCCCTGAATTGGAGGATGTTGATGTGGACGACCTTTGATTCAAACAAGATGGCGCTACATGCCATACAGCCAACGAAACAATCATTTTATTGAAGGAAACTTTTGGTCAGCGCATTATCTCGCGTCGTGAGTCTGTGGCGTGGCCTCCAAGATCGTGCGATCTAACACCGCTGGACTATTTTTTGTGGGGTTTTATGAAGTCGCTGGTCTACGCAGATTAGTCCGAGACGATTGACGCCTTGGAAGAGAATATTCGGTGCGTTATTGCTGACATACGGCCCCTATTGCTGCAAAAAGTGGTCGAAAATTGGGCCTCTCGGCTGGAATTTATTAGAGCCAGCCGTGGCGGCCACTTGCCGAAAATCATTTTTAAAACATAATGGCAAGCCCTTATAATTATAATAAAGCTAAATTCTTGGCCATAACATTAAACTATATGCATTTTATTTCTTTTTTTTAAGACCACACGTCTAAAAAAAACACCCTATAGTAGCCCTTGTTATAAAAGTTTGTGCGTAGTACTGTCATGTCGGAGGTCTGGGTTTGATTCTCAACCTCATCCACCTAAAAACAGAAAAGCTATTTACACGATTAATGTCACTAACGAGGAAGTGACAAATCCTTCAAGAGTATCTCTTGTCATGATTAGTTGCCTCTCACGTTAGCCGTTTGGATTCGACAAAAAATTGTAGTTCCCCTTCATTCCTGCAAAAACAAACAACACGCAAGGAGTGGTTTTTTTATATTAAGCGCGCACTAAAGGGGTTGTGACTACCCTTAAAATGATACACACAGCACGAGTGATTAGGTAGATTGGAGGGGATTGAAAAGGAGTTACCGATGCACATTGGTTTTGACTGTATGAAGATCACAATGGGAGGGGAAAATTGGGCTGGGTAGGGCATTCCACATTCGTGCAGTGCGACTAAGGAAAGAATCTCTGTACTTAACAGTACGTCCGAAGTTGGGATCAAGGGTAAACTGACGAGCATTCCTAGAAGCGCTAGTATTACGCTTAAATTGTTTAAGGGGAGGAATGCATCTGGCTATTTCACTAGAACATACTGTATATAGAAATAGCGGTAAAATAATGATAGACATGAAACATTGCGACGTTGCTCAAGAGATGTAAATATTTCCGTTATAGTTCTTTCACCTATCAGTTTTAGAGCTATCTTTTGTATTCTATCCAGTAGACTAATGTGAGTTTTTGGGGCACCGGCCCAAATATGGGAGCTGTACTCAAGTTTCGGACGAATAAAGGCTTTGTGGATCACAGCCAGATCAGAGGGGGAGAAGAATTTCTTGTACCGACGGAGAAAACCCTAAAATTGGCATCGTTTTTGGCAACTTTAAATATGTGGTCATGCCACAAAAGGTGGTCTCTGATGTACATTCCCAGAACTGAAAGCTGTTAAGTTTCTTCAATACAAGTACTGCTCATGGATAGCGGCATGAAGGGTGGGTTTCGTTTCAACGAAAGGAGACAGCTTTGAGTTTTTGAAGCATTAAATTCTACGCAGTTTTTGACTCCCCATTGGACAATGCTATCAAGATCAGAATTTAATGAGCTTATTATACGCTGCCGCTCTATAGTTCCAAATCCGAAGGACAAGGATGCAAATCTAGAAACGAATATGAAAAGCTGAGGGAAACTGTCGTCAGCAAAATAAGTAAATGGATTAGAAGATTGAGATAGAAGATCATTGTTGAATATCAGAAAGAGAGTTGGAGACAAAACGGAGCCCTGGGGCACACCAGCATTTATGTTCTGAATATCAGACTTAAAACCATTCAATACAACTTGTATTGATCGGTCTGAAAGTTAATATTTAATCCAACGAAGAGATTCATCGATACCAAATGCACGCATTTTCGGTGAGAGAGCTTGATGCCAAACTCTATCTAACGCTTTTGAAATATCAAGTACAATAATCTTACTTTCACCAAAACGATGTAAAGCTTTGTTCCACTGTTCGGTGAGATATACCATCAGATCAACAGTGGATCTATTGCTACGAAAGCCATACCGACGGTCATTTAGAAGCTTTCGTTATATTTCTTAAGCTGAAAATTAATCGGCGTTTCCATGATCTTGGAAAGAAGGAACGTAAGTGCAGTTGGTTGATAGTTAGAGGGGACGCCTTTTTTAGGGACAGGCTGGACAAATGCTGTTTTCCATCCACTTGGAAAGAGACCAGTAGAGTAGGACAGAAGGAAAAGCTTACGCAGTGGTTTTGCCATTGTCGAAAACACCTTGAGTTGAGAGATATAAGTCACTAGCGGCCCTCTGACTCTCCACGTGCGAGCTGTAGTTGGAATCGAGGAACTCTTGGAACGCCTTGAGCCGGATACCTGAGTACGCCTTCTTCTTTTTGGGTAGAATGTACCGTCCTCCCTTCTCCTGACTCTTTAGGATGGTTTCGCTTTGTTTGTTTTTCACTTTTTTTCCGGTACAAACACATTCATCATTATATGAATTTTTTCTCTGGGGTGTTTGTTCCTTTAAAATTCAAAACCTTTCCGGACAAAGGCTCCAGTATTCTTAGTAAGCTTGTGTATTTTAACAATCAGAGAGATGGTAGTGACGTTGTGTTCACAAAAAGATTTCTAAGGTCACACTATGAATTGAAGTAAATAGTGTCGGCCAAGACACTAGACAAACCATGTATGTTAAGCACATTCAATTGGCAGACAAATGGAACACACTACCCTGACGCACACAACTTCCTTGCCAACGCATTGAACATTCAACCAGAGCAAATATTATTCGCCTTATTATACCCTTTTGGCCTCGGCGTTTTCCTTGAAGCTTCTTATGTTATAGGTGTGGGACACGGATATGGAATCATCAGTACACAATCCTTTTGGCTTTTGGGATGTTTCCCAGCTTGAAGGAAAATGGAAGACGATAGTTTTATAGTTCTTCTTCTTCTTTTTATTATTATTATTAAATTCCTTTTATTCGTATTTCTTGTGTACTTCCAAGGCTATGTTCTTGGGTTAGATACACACAAATAATCTAAAAAAGTCATTGCAAAACCGGAAGAAAATTCAAAGTGTAACGTATTCAAGTCTCGGGAGACTAATGTGCCTCTACATTATTTCCCTGTTGGAAGGCTCATGTATCCTTTGGTGTCCGTGAACATCTTCCGAGTTGAAAAAAGATTTATGTGAATTTGATTTATATCAGTTTCAGGATATTTTCGGCGTATACGAGTTGAAGCAGAGGAAGGTATCTACGTTATGGTTCATTCCTTTGTGATTTTGGCTATGTGTAGATATGTGTCGATAGCAGAAATGGATTTCACTATTTATACCAAATATAAAATCTTTTACGCTGGCGCTGGCTGTTGAGGGGCCAAACAAATTTTCTGTTCACTAAAGTTGACCCCGAGTGGTGTGTCTATTGGGATTCGAATTTCGAATACATTATAAATCTCAATTTCATTTGCATTTCTTTCAAAGTGAACAAAGGTGTCGATGTTAAGTTTTATGATAGGGTTGGGTATTTGAATAGCTCTATTGGGTTTTAGCTTCTTGGAAACCGGCAGATATCACAGTTCCTTTATATATAGGTATTTGTTGTTGAAATACATATTATATTCTACCTTTAAGGGTTTGTTTAAGGGAGGACTATTTGGGAAGCACCTTCTACGTTCTCTGTACATGCACGATGTTTTACAAATTATACATGGCATGACAGCAATTTTACATAAAACACATTTGCTTGATATAGGTTAGAATACAGGGTGGCTCAGAAACGAAAAACGTTATTTTTTAAAACACGTTAAAAAGGTACTTACCTAATTACACACAAATATATTACATGAATACCAAATTATTAAGATAATGAATTTTTATTAAATTTTGTAAGGTCTGTGCATTCTTAAATGGTTCTGAATTGTTGCAAATATGATTAAATTCAATTAATTAGTGTTGTTGCACCACAAATTGGCATTTAATTAGCTACAAAGTCAGATATTAAAATTTTTGGATTCTGCAAAAAAGTGCCCCAAATAGTAAGGGACTTCGATTCGATTCTCTAGGTTTTTCTTTACTATGTATTGAGTATTGTAACTTGTTGCCGTGGCTTAGAGAGGTGGGTTGAAAACGGTGCGGCGGCGGTTATTCAGATTTTTATGTCAGTCTTTACTATAGGTACTTTCATATACCTATAAATATTTAGATACAAGCTAATATATACATATTTACTAATGTTTGAATAATTTGCAAATATTTTACAAAACAGTGACATTGGAATTTAACTATAGAAAGTCATAAAGGGTGTTTTTTTAGACGTGTGGTTTTCAATCTGGCAATACTTTTTTCGGAGTTGGTCTTTTTGACAGCTGTGACTTGATTAATGCTAAGTTTGGTTTGCAATTTTATAATGAATAGATTTACTCCTGAATAACATTTGCAAATCGTGCAAATTTATTACTAAAATAATGGATCGGTTCGGGCGTCGCATCGCGCGCTGCGTCCAATCTTCGATGAAGCTCATTTTTGCTTGAATGGGTACGTTAATAAGCAAAATTTTCGTATTTGAAGTGATCATAATCCACAAGCCATTGTTGAGACACCATTACATCCTCAAAGAGTTACTGTTTGATGTGCTCCATGGGCAGAGGGGCAGGGAATAATTGGTCCATATTTCTTCAAAAATGAAGCCGGCCATAATGTTACAGTCAATGGGGAACGCTATAGAGCCATGATTATTGATTAAGGACTTTATCGAGCCTGAATTGGAGGATGTTGATGTGGACGACATTTGGTTCCAACAAGACGGCGGCGCAACATGCCATACACCCAACGAAACAATCAATTTGTTGAAGGAAACTTTTGGTAAGCGCATTATCTCGCGTCATGGGCCTGTGGCGCACAGTGGTTCGGTTTGTATGGGAGAGCGGAAAAAAGTCTGTTTTATCTGAACGGTTCAACAGATTTCAATGAAATTTGGCAAACATGTTTATATTAGTCTTATACATATTTGGTCAAAATTTGGTTGAAAAAAAATAATTACAAACAAAGTTATTGACATTTTTCTAAAATTTGAGGGATTTGATGTTTGTATGGGAGAGCGGAAAAATAATCTGTAACATCTGAACTGTTTAACGGATTAAGATCAAATTTGATTCACATTTTTAAATTAGTCTTATACACATTTTGTCAAAATTTGGCTAAGAAAAAATCATTAGTAAAAAAGTTATTGACTTTTTTTCTAAAATTTGAGTGTTTTGATGTTTGTATGGGAGAGCGGAAAAAAGTCTGTAAAATCTGAACTATTAAACGAATTTTAATGAAATTTGACAAACATGTTAAGATTAGTCTTATACATGCTTGGTCAAAATTTGGTCAAGAAAAAATTGTTAGAAAAAAAGTTATTGACATTTTTATAAAATTTGAGGGTTTTGATGTTATATTTAAATAAAAGTTTTTTTTAGTAAAACCTGAACTTTTTATTTTGAATAAAATATTATTATTAACTATGTATATTTTAATGTATTGAATTCACTATATATGTTTGTTATTATATTTCACTTCACGTTCACTTATTGGTTGATCAAAGAGTAAAAATTTGTCTTACACACCTTGCACAAATGCTCAATAACTCAATACTGACTTTTTTTCATTAATCCTTTATATATATAGATTTAAGTAAGAGATTTTAATCTAATAAGCCATTACTAATCCTTACAGGTAATACAAAATTACGCAATACACAACAAAAACAAAGCAATAAAACTTAAAAAAAACACCTTTTTTTATTTTTACCTGCCCTACTTTTAGCGAAAAATTAAAAAAAAATAAAAGATTATCCCTAATTCTTTTCTTTATTTTGTATTAAGCTCTATCATATAATTCAAAATATCATAAAACTATATTATTTTTCGTGTGTTGCTTTCAATAAAATTTAGTTGAAAGTTGAAAAATTTTCCAGGCAGAAATAAATGGTTTCGCAAAAATCGAAATTCTCAGCCCTGGGCCAATGTATTAATTTTGTTTTATTTTTAAAATAAAGTTTGACATTTTTTCTTAAAATAATAGGCTTAACCAGTTCATTCTGACAATTAATACCGAAGTAATCAAACTTTTTGGTAAACACCACCGTCAAGACGGAGTTTTTTGAAATCCGATTGAGTGAAACATTTTTGAGCATAACTTCCACATCTGCACGTATCTGCAGCTGATTTTTTCTGTGCTTTAACATGAATATATGGAGCATATGGTGGCATACTTACTTTCTTGGTATCTTTTGGAGCTGTTTTTTTTAATCAAAAAGTTTAAAAAAAAATCATTTTTTCTTAGTACTAAAGCTTCAGGCTACTTATAGAAGGTATCTTTTATAAATAATCAATATTTTTTTTTATTTTTAGATAATCGAAAATAGACCAATTAAATTATTTAAGAAGCTAGAGAATTTATCTACAGGAACTTCGGAAAAAAACATCTCAAAATTTGTTGAAAATACGGTTCGCGATTTGAGTAAAATTATTTTTCAACTTTGAGGGCTTGTAAATCAGAACATACAATATATATGTTAAAAAATACTTTTAAATCATACGCTCGGGTTATCTAAGAGTACTTAAACATAAAGTTTAAAACGATAGACATGACTTTTTCAAAAGACTTTTTTCCGCTCTCGCACCACTGTGTGGCGTGGCCTCCAAGATCGTGCGATTTAACACCGCTGGATTATTTTTTGTGGGGTTATGTGAAGTCGCTTGTCTATGCAGATAAGCCCGAGACGATTAACGCCTTGGAAGAGAATATTCAGCACGTTATTGCTATCGGCTGGAATTTATTAGAGCCAGCTGCGGCGGCCATTTGCCCGAAATCCTTTTTTAAAACATTATAACCCTTATCTTTATTATTAAGCTTAATTCTTGGCCATTATATTAGATTATTTGCGTTTTATTTCTTTTTGAAAACCACACGTCTAAAAAAACACCCTTTATTATAAGGTTATCAAAAGTTAAAAGGATTCCGTGACCGCTGTAAATTGCGCCAATATATGCCAAGCAAGCTAACCAAATATGGCTTGAAGTTCTGGTGGCTCAATGAAAGCTCAACGTTTTATCCGTATTAAAATTTTCCTTCTAAACTGGAAGCTCTGACCAAAGTACAAGACTTTTTATCCTGGATTTGATGTAGTGATGTCGTTTGTGCCATTATATTTCAACACTGGATGCAACCTGACTATCGATAACTCCTTCACATCTGTGGATTTGGCCTTGAGGTTGCTCGATAAAAAAATCACAATCCTTGGCACAATCCGAAAGAGATTTGCCAAAACCTTCTGTAACATCCTTTTGTCATATGTATACGGCGGCGTAAATGGTCTTGTGGAAGAAGCTCTTGTGTCAACTGAATCTGAAATGGAAACAAATGCAAATCCTTGTGCAAAATTGTATCCAAAGTTGTTCTTTGAAGACGGAGCTCCTGAGCACGGTGTAGAATTGAGGTTGATGGATTGTTTTGAACACTTCCTTTTCAGCCGATCTTTCAGTACGTGGTGGTCCATGCTTGGGCCTATCACCTACGCTCTTTCTTCGAAATCATTCACCACATAATAATAAATAAACAGATAAACAGTGCGTTTTGTTGGCACGTTGTTTCTCCCAAAAATTTCACGTAACTTTCTCATCGTCACAGTAATCGATGATTGATTTTGATAAAATGTTTTAACGATTAAAACACGTTGGTTTATCAAATATTTTTCAAATATATTTGCCACATGTCTACTTCACAACTGCCAAATATGAATTGTCAAGACTAATGTGTACCAAAATCGCAGCAAAACAAAATAGTATACCTTCCCGGCGGACACCCTATATTTTAGTTCTTTTTCTTGTAGGTAGCTATAAGTTTTCCTTTTAAAGTTTATTTTTTTAGTTTAACAACTGTCCAATAGGTAGCACCGCAAAACGTGGCAGGGTTCAGCAATTGAGATATATTATTAAAACGACGCACCCCTACCGCTTAGTGGTCTACTATCGATACCAAGCTAGATATATTGCTTGTTCTGGACATTATTTCTACCTACCTCTTAATCAATTAAGTTTTTCTTAATTTTGAAAATTTTTTGAAGACATTTTTTCACAACAAAAAAATAAATACATGACAGCTTTCAATGCAATTTTTAAAGGAAAGCAGTAGATTGACAAAAACTTCTTAATCTCGAATGCAGCTAACTTTTTACGTTCATTCTTTTTTTTTTATTTGATTTTTATTCCATATAAAATACATAAGAGTATCGATCACGGGATTCTCATAGATTTCACACAATTCAGTATATTATTTTATTTTTTGTGTCAGTTAAATTAACGTCCTATACAAATCTAAGATAAATATCTTTTTACATTGCACAAATTACAAGGGAAATATTAAATCAATTGCTTATAAGAACAGATTTTGTTTTGAAAATTTAAAAATAACAAATAAACTTTCTTAAACCCCAGCCACACACAATCCCACATCACGCTCTCTAATTTAAATGTAAATATCCCTTGGAATGGCTTGCTTTACGACTTTTGTCCCCCCCCCCACTCCATAGAACAAAAAAAAAAAAAGAAAGACAGATTGTTATCAAAAGTTTTTTTTACATAAATTAAGTATTTCATAACGACATTCTGGACGAAAGCTGAGGACAAAATATGCTTAAGTACTCGTATACATTTATAAAAAAAAAAGAAATAAAAACATTCCAAAACAACTTGACTTAACTTAGGTTTGGTAAATAAAAAAAAAAATTTTTAACTTAAAGCTTTCTTTAAGTATTAAATATTTCCTCGAAAAAAATATTGTTGTGTGTTTTTTCTCTTCCATAAATAATATGATATCTCTTCCTCTTTTCTTCATAAACGCGTCCTTTGCTACATTTTGTCATTCTAAGTACTTAATTAGGCTTCATGGCATTCTCAACAACAGAGCTCTCGGTCGTGCAAACCCAACACCAACTGCCTTACCCAATACGAGTACCTACAACAAGACATTATCTGCCACTGTTGCCATGGTCGAATCCATTGTTGGAATGGGCAGAATCCGTCAGGATTCTATTATCTCCAACTGTGATTATGGCGATGTTATCTGGTGATTGCGCGGGTATACTGGCCAATTCGGTTGCTCCTTCTTCGGCAGAAACATCATCCGCACTGCCGCCGACGCCCCTTCCCCCGCCTCCGCCACCGTGCTTAAGCCAGCGCGGGGCTAATTGTATCATTAAGATAGCGCCTAGTGGTGCTGTGAATATAATTGCGATTACAGAAATCACAAGGACATTGCTAGCTAGCGAAAGGATTTCGGGTCCCGCATTTAATTGTCTGGCCATATCTAGTGCGATGGGACCAAGGGCTGCCTGAAATGGAAAAATGAGAAAAGAATTAACAAAAACACTATACGAATGAGGAGGATAATAAAAACAGTCATAGAAATAAATTAAATGATTTAAGTGTTTATTTGAAGATTAAAGTAAAATATGTTCTTCGCGTTGCTGCTGAAGTTCTTAGTTCTATTCAATTACGATTATTTTTTGCCTCTGTCTTTGTGTGTCAGTCACAGAAGAAGTTCCCTTCGAAATTGTGATATTGAATACTTTTTATCTTCAAGTATAGCTATACAGACTTTCGTTTGAATAAGTTCTTAGCAATGATGAAACCTTAGCCATTTAAACGAAAAGTAAATACATAAGTTTAATTCTTTGCACAAATAACCAGCGCAATTTTCCTCTTGTTCTTTTGGAGAAGAAGGTTTAGTAATTCTAGGTTATCATTTAAAGTAAAACTATATTTCTTGGAATCACCTGGTTTTCAGAATTTAATTTTAAATAGATAAGAAGAATTTGAAGTTATGCATAAAGTTATTGTCTAATGTCTAGTTGATCCCAAAATTTATTTTGTTGGTATTTAATGCAGTTTGATGAGTTTTAGAATTATTAAATTTTGCAATTGGATCAAACACTTTTAAGATTACAATTATCATTATTATTTATTGTACTATTCATACTAGAATGTCAGTTTATTAGACTTGACCATTCTTTATTCCGTCAATTTCATTGAATTTTTGAACAACAACAATAACTTAAAGGTGCTACCACCAATTGTTTATGAATTAATTTATAATTCGTTTATTTTGGCTAGAGATGCAGCTGTTTCAAGGGGTGGCAAGCCACCTATCATCAGTCTCCTCTTATTAGTGGTGCTGAGCTTTAATCCAATTTTATTATGAAAAACTTTCTGCATTGCTCAGTCTTAGAAGCCGTATGCACTACAAATTCCGCCGACTGAGACCACTGACGTCACAGATCGAACATGGGTTGATTTTGTTTGTCAAATGCATTTGGAGCATCAGCATTTTTCTAAGCAACTTGAATTCGTAAACAATTGGTGGTAGCACCTTTAAGTTGTTGTTGTTGTTCAAAAATTCAATGAGATTACAATAATCACCTCTCTAAACTTAAGTTAAATTTTTGGACTACAAGAAATATAAACTGATACCTACTTTGGGGATGAATATGGTGTAGGTATTTAACTAAGTTAGAAATGTAATTCAGTATTTCGGTATTTAAATTGTATGCTTGAAGACAAAATTATTATTCTACATAGATGATAGAACAGTTTCAACCTTCACTTTACCAGTACAAATTATTGTTTTACTCATTTTCTGCATAAATTGCACTCAGATCAAAAGGAAAAAGACACTGCTAGATTGTGAAATAAAATACAGAAAGCAGACAGGCAAACAAATTACACGTTGTTGTAATTCTCCGCAAAAAGTCGTACACTCCACCATGACCGTTGCATCCAACTGCTGAAGGGAGGGGATACGATGGATCGTGCGCTCGCCGTCGCCATAAACGATGTTTGTGCTACAGAGTTACCTTTCTCAATTGTAAGCAAATTCAAGAGCTTTTACTGTGGATTTTATTAAGGAACTTTTAAGATTTGAAGCTTTTGAGAACAAATTTATGAAGTTGAGTATTTGTATGGTGAAGTATTAAAGTATTTAAAGAGGGACAGGTTTATGCTAGCAAATGTAACCAGACTGAGAGGCAAACGTCCCATCTTCCCTGTACTGACAATTTTTGTTGAACAGAGTACAGCATCAAATTTTTTTAAATATACCTCAATGAAATGCTTACTATTTTTTGCAGGAGGTGACTTCGTGAAATAAAAAAATATGCACGACTTGATCACACGAACTTGCTCTTGTGGTTAACAACTGTGTGTAACGGTGTGTAACTTGGCAATTCGAGAAAGCCAACTGGGACGGCCTCAACGATTTCTTCAAAAAGTTTAAGTGGTAACTATACTTCCTCGGTAGTGATGTAGAATCCAGCGCAGATATCATTCCAAATTTAATTCTTTTTGGAATGAGAAATTTTATAACGAATAGGGAAAAATCTATCAAAATAAAAGAAAACTCATGGTTTGATTCGAGCTGTAAAGAGGTTATCCGGGTTAGAGAAGTAAGTTTCCGAAGTTATAAGGCCAACCCCAGTGAGGAAAACTGGAATAAGTTCAAACAAGCTAGAAAGACCTGTAACATCCATATTTGACGAACCAAAGTTTTGCATGACCAAAAATTAAGGCAAAAAATACAACAATATCCCAAAAGTAGAAAAATTTTTGGTAATTTCCAAAAAAGATACGAAATACTACTTCGTCTTCGGCTCGATTTTAATGATACCCCTGCAGTTAGCTCGTTAGAGAAAGCCAATTTGCTGGCAGCACAGTTTGCTTGTAATTTGACGTTACCAGTAAGTGTTATGACTCCTCCTGTACTTGAGAGCGCTAATGATTTCATAGAACGAATCTTCTTTCGCACTCGTGCAATTACAAGAGTTCTTAAGGACCTTGATGTGATCTATTGTTCTGAAGAGGTGTTCTTCTACGCTGGCAAAACCACTGTGTACTCTACTGTCCTACTCTACTGGTCTCGTTCCGAGTGGATGGAAAACAGCATTTGTCCAGCCTGTCCCTAAAAAAGGTGTCTCTTCTCCCCCCTCTAACTATCATCCAATTGCACTCACGTCCCTTCTTAACAAGGTCATGGAAACGCTAATTAATCGTCAGCTTAAGAAATATCTTGAAGAACGAAAGCTTCTAAATGACCGACATCGTGGCTTTCGTAGCAATAGGTCCACTGGTGATCCGATATGATATATCTAACCGAACAGTGGAATAAATCTTTACATCGTTTTGGCGAAAGTAAGATTATTGCACTTCTTCGTTGGATTAGAAATTACCTTTCGGACCACTCTATACAATTCTTATTGAATAGTTTTATGTCTGATTTTTATAAGATAAACGCTGGTGTGCCCCGGGGCTCCGTTTTGTCTCCGACTCTCTTTCTCATTTTCATCAATGAACTTTCGTCTGAAACTTCTAATCCACTAAATTGTTTTGCTGACGACAGTAGGTACCCTCAGCTTTTCATATTAGTTTCTAGATTCGCATCCGTGTCCTTCGGATGTGAAACTATAGAGAGGCAACGTATGATAAGCTCATTAAATTCTGATCTTGATAGCATTGTCCAATGGGGAATCAAAACCGCGTAAATTTAATGCTTCAAAAACACAATGGTGTCTCCTTTCATTGAAGTAAAACCACCATCCATGTAATGAAGAAACAAAACAGCTGTCAGTTCTTTAAATGTACATCACAGACCACCTTTTGTGGAATGACCACATATTTAAAGTTGCCAAAAACGCTGTGCTTCTTCTGATCTGGCTAAATTCTACGAATTCTTTATCCGTCCTAAGCTTGAGTATCCTATAACTCACTTGAATCTCTTGGATAGAATTCAAAAAAGAGCTTTAAAAATGATAGGTGATATAAAGTATAACAGAAACAATTACAACTCTGGAACACCGCCGTAATGTTTCATGTCTCTCTCTATTTTATCGCTACTTCCACAAATAGTGTTCTTTTGAAAAAGCCAGCTGCATTCCTCCCCTAAAATAATTCAACCGTAATACTCGTGCTTTTACGAATGGTCATCAGTTTACCCTTGAGCCCAATTTTGGACGTACCGTCAAGTATAGAGATTCATTCTTTAGCCGCTTTTTTTGGCTCTATTTTTACCTCCCATTTTAATATTCAGTAACTCAAAACCAAATTGCATCGGTATCTCCTATTAAATCCTTCCCTATTTTCCTAACGCCCGCACTGTGCTAAAATATTTTGAGGGTAGTCAAAATCCCTTTAGTGTGCGCTGATTAAAAAACCACACACTCAAGATGCATGATGTATAAATCTTTAACGAGAAAATATTTAAAGGGTCAAAAAGTACCTATTCAAAATTGATTTGTGTGTGTTTTTTTTTGTTTATAAGACAATATTTTTCGAAATTTTTTAATGCAATATTGTTTGAACTATTTAGAAGCATCAGATTGCAAAATTACATCAAAATCGGTAGAAGCATCAGAAACATATATGTAGGTACTTGAATAATCCAAAAATAAGACCATTTTGTCAAAAAAAAAATGTAGAAAGCCTATTTCAGTTATTCGATTTTTTACCAAGAACTTGAAACAAAGTTTTCTAACAATTACTTTGGTCATTCTACAGGTAAGAAGTTTAATCAAAATCGTTAAAGCCGTTTTCTAGAAAATTTGAAAAAAAAAACAACAAAATATTTGTATGGCAGATCCTCGTTCTAGATGAGGTACAATAAAAATTCGAATTTTCTCTCTAGGGAATCACTAAAAAATTCTCTGTACCGAATTTGAAGCATTCGGCTTATTCCTTTAGGCTCTAGCTTAAATTATAGTACACGCACAGACGAACAGACGCACAAGCCGATACGGACGGCATTAAAAATCTCACTTATTTGGACTTCTTGATCATCGTAGTGTTAATTTTGATTACTGCCTCGATTTTCTTAACACGAAACCAATAATTGACCTATAGAGAAAGAAAAAATGGTACACTGGGGCGTATGCATAATTTTCTTATTTAATTCAATTTTGAATGCTTTTGGCGGCCTGTGGCGACAACGTTGTTTTTAGTGACATCTGTCGAATTTGTTGTTTATTATTCAGTTACTGATACCAAATCACCATGGCAAGTTACACGATTGAACAAATTATAAAACTTTTATTACCTATGGGCATTGCGCTCATTTACGGTTTACATGGTTGTCTTTCCAAGTTCATTATCCAAAGTATGATGGCTAACATGGAGTTGAACCATTCATTGAACAATTAGCCAACGCCCTTTGGTCAACAAAAAGCAAGATTTTCCAAAAGTATCGCTAATGTCCGTGAGAATCCGCCCTTCTTTGAAGATGACGCACGGTGTCATTACCATCACCATCAACGGATAGTGCTGCCGTTCGATGATAATCAATTTTGTTTGCCCAAACTGAAATATCTGGATGTGAATGACACGTGGGTCCATCAAAATGGCCAGCGTGCGCTACGTACTACACAGCGAACGCAACAATGGAAATTCTGCGTGCAACATTTGAGGGTAGACTTTCTCCCGCGGATGTGACTTAACCACAAAGATTGTGCGATTCTCCCCCGTTTGACTTTTTCTTGTATTTTCTGAAGTCGCAGATCTCAATGGGTCAATAATAAGCCCCAATCGACCAATGCTCTCAAAATTAACATAATTTCACATCAATTCAATTCAACATCATTGAAAATTGGAGCACTTGGATCCGTGCCACCGTAAGTAGCGGGAATTCGGACGATACAATATTCCATATATGTATATTGGCATTATGGTCCTTTCAAATATAAAAAGAATTTTGCTAATACCTCACACATAGCTTATTTTACTTTTTTTTATTTCAACATCTACCCGCCCTTATTGAAAAACCCTTTACAAGCATACAATTTTTACATTTTTTTCAGAAAGATCTTAAGGACTTTTTTAACCGGTTGCAAGGTTATCCATTATTTATTGGACACCTTTTATAAAAAGAAAATAATATAAAAAGTTTATTTAACTCACTTGAACTGTTGCTTTAGGAAAGCCACAAATTGTAATGTATCCTCGTTCTTTTGGTGTCAAATTAGCTCCATTAGTTGAATAGTATGATGCAGCAAGGCGAAACTATATTAGTTAATAAAATAAATTAATTCATCGCAAAATTCCACTCAAAAAATCAAATCATACCGCGCATCCAATGGCAATAACGATGAGTCCATATAAAACAGTTTTTCCATCTAAAACAGAAAAATTAATTTCCTTGCCAATAAGTGAGAATGACACTGGTTTGAGAAACTTCCACAGCAAATCCAAGCGATTTGTTACACTTGGCTACAACAAACAAAAAAAATCAATTTCAATTCAAGAAATTCATTTTTAAAGGAAGCACACACATTTTATTATGCAGGATACATATTTTTTTTTTTTGTATTTGTATTTGTATTTTTGAAAGTTTTGGCAAGATTTCATATTGAATACAATATCCCTGGTTAACATTTAAACGAAACTTACATTTTCATTTCCTTTTTGTTGTTTCCTCCAAAGAGTTCCGGCTACAAACGTTAATGTTACACAGCCCAAGGCACCAGCCGAAGGATATCCCATCGCTCTGCTGCCCATTACAGACACACAACCGCCCAACACTGTCATTGTGAATCTCAGTCCATTTACATATTTCTGTATATAGATAAAAAGAAGAACAACAACAGAAGATGAATATTTAAGTGCGAAAAAAATCAGTTGGCATTTTTGAATGAAATGTTTCAAAATAAATTATTTTTATAGTTCAAATGATTCATGACGTTTGAATGTTATTCATATTAAACGAGTCTTTAATATACGGAACTGCTAAATGAACCGTTCATAACTTAATATTAGTACTTCTCGTATTCTTATGATACTACTTATGGTAATGGCTGATTCATATTTGCACCTATCAATATATTGACGGTCTGCCGAAATGTTTTTTTAGACGTGTGGTTTTCAATCTGGCAATACTTTTTTTCAGAGTTGGTCTTTTTGACAGCTGTCACTTGATTAATGCTCAATTTGGTTTGCCATTTCATAATGAATAGACTTACTCCTGAACAACGTTTGCAAATCGTGCAAATTTATTACCAAAATAATGGTTCAGTTCGCGCGATGCATCGCGCGCTTTGTCCAATATTCGATGAAGCTCATTTTTGGTGGAATGGGTATGTTAATAAACAAAATTGACGTATTTGGAGTGATCATAATCCACAAGCTCTTGTTGAGACACCGAGATTACACCAAAAAAACCGCAAAGTTATTGAAACAAAAGTACCCTAAAAATCAACTCACACCTACTTTTCATAAAGTCAAAATCAACTCACACCTACTTTTCATAAAGTTTTGGTTCATAGTCAAAATATCGTCGAATACCAATCACTACCACTTGGAGAATTGTCAGAAAAGAAGCCTCCCGAATAGCACAGACGGGTTTTCATTTGGTAGATATAACTCCAGTAAAACAATCAAGTTGTTGTCCATTTATTTCAGAAACATATTCTGGTACAGTTGTGTAACCCAAATAGCCGCATTTCTCCTCTTATTTGCAACGAACTTATGGTAATTGGGTTCTATAGAAGATAAATTTTGTCGTTTCTTAGTTTTATAAGTGTTATTTGAACTAAGAAATGTTAAATGTAACTTAATCTTACAATTGTGCAACTTTGACTGAACTCGACGATAAGTTTACTAATATTGCAAAAATGTTTATGCAAGGATACTTTGTGTTTAAAACAAATCACAATAACTTGAATAAAGTTTCATCGAAGTTGCTATTACTATTACTTTAACTTTTTCTGTTCTATTTTGTTATAATATAATGAGAAATAATGTTTCCGAAAACATTATAAAAGTCTCTGTAAAGTTATTGCTCAAATTCTTTTTAAATGTATAATACCTTTGAGATGTTATAAAATAAAGTCAAAACGTCTAATATTGTGATTAAAAATGCGATTTTCAGTTATTTATGAACGGAAAATCTAATACAAACCCCATTTTTATCATTAAGATTGAACTTTTACTTTCAGAAAATTCTCGGGCCACCTACAAAATTAAAATTGGGCGGAAATTTGAAAAATACAAAAATAATCATGTTTGTATTTAGGCATTCAAGTTGCAAAAGTATTTATAATTTACATTTTTAAACGAAACTTTCAGCCGTTTCCATTGAAATTTACTATGGAAAACGTGATACTAACTGGAAAAATTAGTTTAATAATTTCGCATTTAAGATCAAATTCTAATAAAAAGTCATTAGATTGTGAACAATATGGCGCTTGTTGCAGGAAATATCAATAAAACATTGTCTCTTAAAACTAAAACTTACATGTTATTAAACCAAGGATACAATAAAGTAGAAACTTAAGGCAATTAAATTCTCATTTTAACCAATTTACACTGTTTGTAAAACAGAGAAATATTCTTCTTAATCATATTTTCAAATCCCCGTTACTGAAACTAGTATTCTAATGTTAAAAAAACCATAATTTTTTTTAGGCGGAAAAAAAAATGAAGCAACAACTTGCATTTTACTTTGGTCTATGTCCACCAGAGTTGCCGCACTTCACTTTTTGTTTATATTTTTAAAACATAAATTTTATATCAGATAAAACGTTAAATGTCAAAATATCAATTTTCTCATTTTTCGAAACCCCATGGAATGTCAAATTAAAGAAATTAAATTTATCTATAATATAACGATAGATTAAAAAGAAACCCAAAAACATCAATTTCTGTGCCCTTTTTTTAATGCTTCATAAAATCTCGATTTCTAGGCAGCCTGTTGACATTTGGAACGAAATATTTATGAAACGTAAAAATGTGTTCATATGACAAGACATACGATATAATTTTTCTATTTTTAGTTATGTGTGTTATGGTCATCTTAAAATCTACAAAATGTTTAATCTGAATTGTGACAATTTTTCAATCCAGCAGCAACTCTGCCATGTATAGTAACTCTTTTCATGTCTAAGCAATAATTTTTGTTTGTTTACTGTTTATTGTTGATTTGAATAAAGTATATAAAAATATACGATTAACATTTATAAAACATCTCTACTCAACTAAAACATCACTTGAATCTTAAGAAATGTTGAAGTTTTGTTTCAAATACAAACAAAATGTTTTTTTTTTTCAATTCTAGTACTTTGGTTACCTATTTGTTTTAATGTCGTTTCAATCCTTGTTTCATGTTTACGAATAAGAAACCAAAATAACACAAAGTCTCCACCAATAAAAAGCATAAGCAGTTATGGTAGTTATGTTTCAACTCAGTTTCAACTAAGGAACGATGTGTATTCAAACATTTTGTTTGTTGCATTCGTGTTATTCCAAATTTAACGAAACGACAACACAACAAAACACATTTAGAGCTTCATCTTTGTTTTGACGTTGTTAATAGTAACAAGAAAATTGAAATGTAATTAAAAAAAAAAACAATGGTGGAGATTTATGCTTACTTCTTTAAAAAAAAATAACCATTCGCTATTAAAGGAATGATGTATTTATTTCATTATAATATATACATTTTTTCGTTTTGAGAATAGACAACACCGATTGACTTATTGTTATTTATATATAATTGTAAACTTGTTCATTAAAATTCTGTTAAAATAAACATTTTGAGAGGAAAAACGTTACAAAAATGTTTTCGTTAGTTGTTTCCCCCTTCTTAATTATAAATTATATTAAAGTTACCCAAATGGTTTTACAGATTGTCACAAGAAAGTTATTTTAACATTTAATTTAGAAGATAACGAAACAGAAATTCAATAGATGTAATAAAAACTTTTTATCAACTTTCAAATGTTGGACTTGCTTATAACCCTTTAAGAACAACTTCAGTTTTTCGGGAACAAGTTCAAACTTTTACGAAACCGATTTGTAGCATTTTAATTCACAAAGTTACCACTGTTTTTCGATGAACAATTGAGAAACTGAGTTGCAATAAATAATGTTGCAGATTACTTCAACAAAACACAAATACAACCAAATTCTAGTTATAAATCGAATTCTGTACTATTCGGGCTAGGAGTCCAAAAATAAAGACTTAATGAGATACAGATATCAAAATACGTGCAAAGACCTATTTAACATACTAGCAGTCTCGTCCGATCCACTTACTTCTACTTTAAGGTATTGAAGAAACCAAAAAGATCTGAAAGCACAATACTCAAGGGAAATTATAAGTTTATTACGCATTACCCCTGACTTAGATGATAGTTTCCAAGAAATTTAATGTTTGTTTGTAAATTTTTGTTCCTTTTATTTTTTTTTTTTACTTTTTGAATTCTAATCTATCAATAAAATAATTTATAAATTTACTCTATTATAAAAAAAAATAAAAAAAAAATGAAACGAATCAATTAATAAAAAAAAAACAAAAACTGATTTTTCCCCCCACTGTTTCACTCAAATTGGTTTGTTTCCTTTTTTCCCCACTGTTTCACTTAAATTACCTTCAAATTACCTCATAAATTGACATTCTACCTTTTTAGAAATAAATACCAATTATGTTAACCACGTTAGCAAAAACTTCTTATTTCAGCAGCAGATTCTGAAACACCCTGTAAATATTTTTTCTTAAAATTCACAAACTTTATAGTATTGGAAATTTCCTTCAAAACTAGAAAAAATTTTGGCATATCTTTATTCGTTTAAGAGCCGATTTTTCAATCATCAGTTAAAGAGTCAGTTAACTGTCAGAGGAATAAAGTTATTAGACTCTTAAACGATCAGATAGCAGCATTGAATTTTTCAATCAAAAATAAACACTCGGTTAATTATTCTATAGAATAATAGCAGATGATGTCAAATTCAAAAAAAAATATTCAAATCAAAAAGTCACTTTTACTCGTATTTCGTGTTTGTTTTATTGTTTCATACCAAACACCATTGATATTTGAATTATATTTTAAAAAAAGTGCATTTTTAAAGATTTGTAATGGAAAAATATAAGAAATATTAAAAATAATAGTTACATATGTGGGTTTCGTAATGCATTCCGTCTGTCTGTTCGTCTGTGCGCCCATTGTAATTTGAGCTAGAGCCTAAACGGATAGGTATACCGATTTGCTTCAAATTTGGTAAAGCGCATTTTAATGTGATTCGCCAGAGTTGCAATTCGAATTTTTGTAAGAAAACTGCATACCACGTTTTTTTTCCAAAATTCACATAACAGAATTAGGTATTCAACGTTTTTTAAGAAAATGGTCTTATTTTTGGGTTATTCAAGTAGGTATATCTTTTTGATGGTTCGACCAATTTTGTTTTTGCAATCTGGTGCTTTTCCGTGGTTTAAATAATATTGCATTTAAAAAATTTGAAAAATATTGGTTTAATAACAAAAAATCAAATTTTTAGTGGGTAATTTTGACTCTTTTTCTCGTTAAATATATACATGTTGCATCTGCAATATGTGGTTACATAAAGTGGTTAACAACAAGAGCAAGTTCTTGCGATCAAGTCGTGCATATTTTGTAACCTAAATCTTTTTCGGAAATCCACGTATGTATTTCCATTCCGAAAATTGATCTATTTCTAATGACCTTTTTTTCTTGAATGATGATTCCAATAGACAATTTACATTTTCTTCTTCATAATAACATCGGCGATAGCTTCAAAGCAGTCCATTTTCATATAATATTTAAAACAATATGAATTAGTTTTTTTTGACATTTGATTTATTTATTCCTAAGAATTACTCCTTATCCCGCTCTCAAATGAGCAGATAACTTTATTCCACTGGTAAAAGATTTATTCCTAGGAATTAGTTTTATCTGATGATTGAAAAACTGATTTTTGGTCTATCTGAAGAATAAGGACTAACTGATGGCTTAACTGGCTATTGAAAAATTGGCCCTAAGAGATATGATTTTTGCAACCAAAACAGTCAATACGGGCCACTGTGCGCCGCGCCGTTACATCCTCAAGAAGTCACTGTTTGGTGTGCTCTATGGGCAGAGGGAATCATTGGTCCATATTTCTTCAAAAATGAAGCCGGTCATAATGTTACAGTCAATGGGGAACGCTATAGAGCCATGATTATTGATTTTTTTCGTGCCTGAATTGGAGGATATGTGGAGGACCTTTAGTCCCAACAAGATGGCGCTACATGCCAAACAGCCAACGAAACAATCAATTTATTGAAAGAATCTTTTGGTCAGCGCATTATCTCGCGTCGTGAGCCTGTGGCGTGGCCTCCACGATTGTGCGATTTAACACCGCTGTACTATTTTTTGTGTGGTTTTATGAAGTCGCTTGTCTACGCAGATAAGCCCGAGACGATTGACGCCTTGGAAGAGAATATTCGGAGCGTTATTTCGAACATACGGCGCCAATTGCTACAAAAAGTGGTCGAAAATTGGGCCTCTCGGCTGGAATTTATTCGAGCCAGTCACGGTGGCCACTTCCAGAAATCATTTTTAAAACATAATGGCAAACCCTTAACTTTATAATAAAGCTTAATTCTCGGCCATAAGATTAAATTATACGCGTTTTATTTCTTCTTGAAAACTACACGTCTAAAAAAAAAACACCCTTTAGTTCGACGTGCCGAGGACAATTATATAGGGTTTTTCAATGTTGAATTGGAACATTGTGGCGTTCGCTGTGTGGTACGTAGCCCCTTTCTGTTGGAGCGACATGTTATCCATTTGGAGTCAGCAAGAATTGGTTATCATCGATAGGTAGTGATATGCGGGGATGGTGATGGCAATGACATCGCCGTTTTCGAAGAACTACTCTCACGGACAGCGACGATGTGTTCGGTTGATCTTGCGTTTCGGTGACGCGAGGGCATTGGCTTATTGTTCACCGAATCAGTCGACTCAAATTTATTCACCGAACTTTAATCGACTTGAAAAAACAACCATGTAAACCGTAAAATGGGTGCAACGCGCACGTATCGTTGCCCCAAAAGATTTTGATATTAAAGTTTTTCAACTTAACTTGCCATGTTGATTAAGCATCAGTAATTATATGATAAACAACAGATTTGACAGATGTCACCCAAACAACATGGCCGCCACAGGCCGCTTAAATCTACCCGCACCAATTGCAAAATCCTATACAGAAAAGACCAAACTTTAAAACATTCTGCAAATCTTAGTGGAGAGCAATAAGGAGGTACAAAAGGTTATAACAACACTTGAGTATCTATACCTCTATACCTGCCCTTGATGGCGCACATTTTAATTTGCTTTAAAATAATCTAAGAAGCACAATTGTAAAAATCCGCTGAAAGTAAACCTTCAAATAATTTATGGTTCTCTACCCACAGGAACCGATCTCATGAAGTTTCAGCAGAAGTGTCAAGCCATCAAGTATCAGAAATATTTTAGCCAAAATCTGCATCAACTGAAAGGGTGAAATAAATCCTTTATTTCGTTTCACGCTCAGCTTAATCCTTCCGTCATGGTTATTCAAAATATATGCAGATGAAATTCGGATTCTACCTTGTTTGCTTTCTCTCTCTGCCCCTCTTCCGATTTCAACTGAATAATTTATTCGTTTGGAGAACACCTCAGTCATTTCCACAAAATTTTACACTCAAAAGCAGAAGGACCTTCTCGAGTAGCATATATTAACAACCCGTTGAACAGGGCGAAAGTGACGGATTTCACCTTGCAGCATCATCAGTGTATATAGCAGTAGCAGTAGCAGTAGCAGTCAACAAAATACAAGAGAAGCGCATCGCTTGCACCTCAGTTCTTAAGCTAACCTATCCCATGGTGTTTTTGTGTTCATTTTTATAAAGCACATAGTTGAGCAGCATAAGATGTCAACAATGTCAACGTTGGACGACGAAATGGATATTATGCCTCAAGGATTCGCTTGATAGAACTCAGGAGTATTTATTAGTCAGTTCACCGAGGGAGTTAGAATTGTTGTGAATTGTCCTTGGGGGGTTGTATGCGACTATATACGGACTGCTGAATAAGGACATGCAGCAAGGATTGTGAACGAGATCCTCTTATTAAACATTGTTTATTATTCACTGCTAATAAGGGTGGAAAGGTGCTGCTCAATTTACAATTCGCTTAAGTACATCAATTCGTCCTTCAGATTATTATATAGAAAGCAGTACCTATACATACTATGTTCTTACTCGTACCTACTGTAGTTATCTAGATAGTTCAGTGTTGAAAATTAAATCCCTGAAATATGCGCGTGTAAGGACCAACAGAATCAGAAGTTATTTTTTCCAAATAGAGTTAAGGGAAGACAAATTAGAAATTGTCTTGTGGTGGTCTAAAACAAGGTTAATAAAAATATCTCAAACAGATGCAAGAGGTGGACTTTCATGTCCGCAGGTCAGAAGGTACTATGTTAAGGGTGATTTTTAAGCTGGTTTGGTTTTGGCAACACTGGTTTTGACAGCTGACGTGTGTTTAGTACCTTGTGTCACTGTCAAACAGCTTCAGTTTGGTTTGCAATTTAACCATGGATCGTCTTACAAATGAACACCGCTTGCAAATTATTGAATTTTACTATCAAAATTCGTGCTCGGTTCGAAATGTTCATCGCGCGCTGCTTGTGTTCAGCGATGAGGCTCATTTTTGGTTGAATGGGTACGTAAATAAGTAAAATTGCCGCATTTGGAGTGAAGATCAGCCAGAAGCATTGCAACAGCTACCAATGCATCCCGAAAAAGCCACTGTTTGGTGCGGTTTATGGGCCGGCGGCATTATTGGGCCATATTTCTTCAAAGATGATGCGAATCGCAGCGTTACTGTCAATGGTGAACGCTACCGAGCGATGATAACAAACTTTTTTTTGCCCGAAATGGAAGTTCTTGACTTGCATGATATGTGGTTTCAACAAGACGGTGCCACATGCCACACAGCACGCGAAACAATGGCGCAATTGCGAGGCGAGTTTGGTGAACAGTTAATTTCACGTTTCGGGCCGGTCAATTGGCCGCCTAGATCGTGCGATTTGACACCATTAGATTATTTTTTGTGGGGGTATGTCAAGGCTAATGTCTATAGGGACAAGCCCGCTTCGATTGACGCACTGGAAGCCAACATCCATGCATTCATTCGTGAGATACCGGCCGATATGTGTGAAAGAGTATGCCAAAATTGGACTCAGCGGATGGGCTACCTGAGACGCAGCCGCGGTCAACATTTGCATGAAATTATCTTTAAACATTAAATTGCAATGTTCAAACTATCGATTCAAATAAATATTTCATTCATTTTTTTGAATTTTTTGTGTGTTTTTTTTTTTTTTTAAAGTTCTAAACCTCTTAAAAAATCACCCATTATATTGAATCTCAACAAATACAATGAAATAAAATGCAATACGTACAACCTGTTAAAAGCATTATTCTCAATTTTAATTCAAGTACCTATTAAGGGATCGTACAATTTGTAAAACACTTATGTAAAGGAAATGTTGCCTATGCGGAAATAAAAACAGAAAAAGATACCCTCTGCAACGGCAGACAGCTTATCTTTAGTAAAATTATAAAACAAAAGTCGATTTATTTAGACCATTAATAACTCGAGAACGGCTGGACCAATTTTAATGATAGTAGCTAATACATATAATTTATATTTGAGTATGAACGATTACTCAAAAAAAAAATTCTTCTTCCTGTTATCAAGAACAGGGCAACAAATAAAACATCAGTTTTTTTTATATTTGTTAAAAGTTTTTTATTCAAGCTTCAGATCCCTTACCGTTGGTCGGGGGAAATCTTCAGCTATACGTAGAGAAAATTTATTAAGACTGCACTTAATGAGATTCAATGATCCCTTTTTATATAGTTATTTAATGCTAACGCAGCAAATCTTAGTTTGACTGTGGATGATGCGATGATTCAAATAATTCTTTGTTGTGAAATAGATTTGGTATCCATTCGATACTCTCGCACAAGTTACTGAAGGCAAAAAGTGCTGATTTGCAAGTTATGGTATTTCTTATGATCGCATCATCTTGATGGATGTAAACAATGGATCTTTGATACATATATTAAAATTTAATATTTATTAAAATATTCGAAAATTCACTTTGTAGGGTGACATGGGGTAAAATGAAAAAGACATATCAGATTAAAAAAAACTCTTTCTGCGTTTAAAAGGTTATTCTTATAGGAAATAGCTTCAGGAATTTTTTTCTTATTTATTTTGCTATTTTTAGAGTGAAATGGGATAAAAATAAAACAGTGTTTTTCGTATACAAAAATTCTTTCTGTGTTGGGAAAGCATAATAAAGGTGAAGTCGGTTAAAACTAAAGATGAAATGGATATCCGGTATCTAATATATTATGGCCGAATACCGGATAACTAGCGCCTATCCGGTCTAATACTGGATTAAAAAAAATATTTTTAGATAACAAATTGCCTTATTTAGTTAGTATCACTTAAGAAATAAAATCAGTAATCACTGGTTAATTCTGCAACTAAGAAAATGAACTAGTAACTCATATACTGCACTAACGGCAAATTATGGTATAAATGAATTTCTCTGCTTTAAGATGTAGCAAGCGGAGCGGTTTCGCTTGTCTTCGTAAATAAGGCCAGCTTCAGAAAAAAAGTCTTTCGCTGTATCCACTGCTGCAAAATGCTGGAAGATACATTTTGGCAAACTTTGTAAAATTTTGGTATTGTTAAGCATCAGCTGCCGAACAAGAATAAAGGTCACAATTGCAATCAATTCATGCTATCGCGTTTCTCTCTCTCTCTTCACGTTGAACCTGGCTAGTATTGTATTCACAGTTTTGTTAAGCCCGAAAAGACCCGAATTGGACCGAGTCCATCCGATAAATCAATGCACCAAACGGCAACGTTCCGCTGGATATTTGCCGGCCGAATATCCGGCTATACGGCTACAAGGTTAGGTTGGCTGAATATCCGGTATCCGGCTAACTTGCTATCAGTTTCATCTCTAGTTATTAAAACCTAGAAAGTAGTATGAGTTAGTTTTGAGTAAGGGTCGTAAAACTACTTTCCAAATAAAAAGTTGTAAGAAATTATATTTTAGTTGTAAACTGTTGTAAAATTAAAAAATAATACCATTTTCTTAAAAAAAACGTGTAATGCCTATTTCCGTTTTTTGAATTTTTTGCCTTAGGTCATGTTCTTAAAGTGTCATTAAGCAAACACCCATATTTGAGCTTATGTCACTTATTATGGCCTCTTATGTAACGGCACCAAAAAAAAAACTAGTAAGAACTTTAATCAAGATTATGTACCTACTAAGCAGAGCTGAAAAAAAAGGTTTTTATGAGATTTACCCACATAGGTATTGTCTAAAATTAAAAAAAAAAAAAAAATGCCGGCAACAGCAACAGGAACATAGACGCGTCAAAGTGGAGGACCTTGTTAGTGGAAGAATCACAAAATATTATAAATGGAATTTATTTCGCAGCACAAACTTGGTCGTGTCTTTAGCTTCCAAGGACTTAGGTGTCTTTGTCCGTGTCCATCTTGAGTATGCCTCATAAGTTTGGACTCCTTTCTATGAAGTTCATAAAAGTCGTATATAGAATCAATACAACATAAATTCATTCGCTTTGCTCTGAAAGGCCTTCTTTTGGCTGATCCGTTCAACCTGCCACCATACGAACATTGGATCCAGCTTCTGCAGGTTCAAACTTTATACCAAAGACGTGTTAATAATTATTTAGTATATCTTCACCAACTTATTAATGTTCAAATTGACGCTTCAGATTTGTTAGCCTGCTTATTGGCATAAGCTACCGTAGAGGATCTCACCACTTGCGAAGATTCGAACTTTTACATATGGATTTTCATAGAACTAATTACGGGATAAAAAGGGTCCGCCAAATAACTTCTTTTTTTTTTTGAAAATGGCGCAAAACATCGAGTGTAGCTTCGGATGTGTGGCACGTAGCGCCGTCCTGTTGAAACCAAATGTTGCCAATATCCTCCTCTTCAATTTTTGTGAACAAAAATTCGTTCAACATGGCCCGATAACGATCGCCATTGACTGTAGCGGCCACTCCTTGGTCATTTTCGAAAAATGGCCCAATTATGTCTCTGGACTAAAATCCGCACCAAACAGTGACTCGTTTTGGGTGTATCGGCTTTTCAATGCATGCGTGCGGGTTTTCTGTGCCTCAAATGCGACAATTTTGCTTGTTTACTACCCGCCAAGATCAAATTGAGCTTCATCTGAAAAGATGATTTTTTTGGCAAAATCGGCATCTTCTCTAAGTCGATCGCAGGCCCACTTAGCGAAGCGTATACACAACCATATTTGTTCAGCGGAAGGATAAAACTAATTATCTGTCAAATCAGACATGAGCTTAGTGTTACCATTCACGAAGAGCCTCTTAACCGTATGTGCAAGCCTTTTAATTTAAATAACTCATCAGTTTACAGAATTTGATAATCTTCTAACCACTAACATATGCACTTAATGATGAGCCTCTGATTGTACGTTGCAGCTTGCTCTAAGCTCACTACAACAAAGAATCTGAAGCGTAAAATCAACAAAAATCAGAATAATCAGAGCCACCTTTTGGCATTTTAGAGCCAGTTTTTAGCATTTTCAGCGTAACAATATTTTTCAGATTAATAGATAGCTCAGATCAATTTATTTGTAATTTTTTTTTTTTTAATAATTGATTTAAAAGTTTTGTTTTTTATAATTCCGAAAACGACTTACGAGGTTCTGCACTCTAACCGTGGATATGTATATGTATGGGGTGATGCGCATAAGGTGTGACAAAAAGATAAAGCGTGTTGGTTGAGCCTAGACAAGAAAACAATCGTATGGGAGGAGGGGTCTATTCCCTCCGTTTATCCGGGAGTGACAATTTTATAAAAAATTGACTTAAATCAGAAAAAAAAATGATTCAAAAACAATGGTTACACTGAAAATGCCATGATATATGTATGTATGTACCCTTAATTATTAATTTGTCTGTTTTAAGTCCATTTTTTTTTTTTGAAAATTGCCCTTACCGGGCTAACTGGGGGAATAGACCCCCTTCTTCCTTATGATTTTTTTCTTGTCTCGACCTAACCCTATACGCTCTAGATTTTTGTCACGCCTTATACGAATCACCCTATATATTTACCAACTAACGCACACCCTTTTTAAAGAAAAGTTTTATGTTATTCAAACTCATTTTAATACCGACAAAACAGAAAGGCCGTTAATTTTGTGTTCGTTTTCTAAAACTTGCCTTATCCATCTGCGAATATTGCATCTCGAAATAAGGTATTTAATATTTAAATCAAAACTTACCGAGTTCTTGGATGGGAAGTAAACTAAAATCAATCCAAAGACATAACCATAAACCACACCAACAACAATGCCAACAGGTCCTTGCAATATCTGATCTGACAATTTCCCTGCGGATAAACAATTATTATTGCATTCATGAATTCCAACATAATCAAATTTCAATAAATTCAATTGTTGCACTTACCCGGATTGAAGATGACACCCAAAATTACCCCGAAAGTAAATATCGCCACAACATCGTTGCAAGTTGTCATCGCATAGATTAATGTGTGGATGCCGTTGTTGAGGCCAAGTTTCTGTTCCTTAAGTTTTAGCATAACGGTGACAACAACATTTGGGGAGACAGCTGTGATAACGAGGCTGAAAGTTTAAGAGCATCATGATGAACTCAAAGAATAAGTCAGTGGTGGTGGTGGTGGTGGTGGTTCTGGCTCTAGCTCTGGCTGGTAGAACACAGACAAGTTGCAGATATATGTACGTATTAAGGATTTGGGAAAAAAAATGCAATTTTAAGGGCGTCTTGTTGTTTAATGAGTTTAAATTATTTAAGTGTAAGAGTGAAAAGTTTTACTCATTCTTCTTAGCGAAACCAAAAGTTTTATAGTTTTATAGCCTTATACAACGAAGTTTTGTAAAAATGGAGAAACTAAAAAGTTTTGCCTTCGTCTTCTTCTATAGTTTTGTTGTTAGTAATTGAGGTTATTGCAGGAAAAGGGAATTAGCCAATAAGTTAAAAGCAGACCAAGTTAGATCGTCTTGAATTCTGATAATGAACCGTTGATATCCGTACGCAACCAATTACACCAAAGGTATAGACTAAGATTGCCAACTTGCGAGATGGTTGTGAGTTGAAAACTATGATGTTTTTATTTTATGTAATTATGTGATATGAATTTTCCAGGATAAGTTAATTTTCTTGAAGGATGATGATAATGATGTAGCAAATATATTTTATTTACAAAGCACGGGAATTTTTTCAACACAAATTAAAATGTACGTTCTTATTAGAACTTTAAATCTGTCTGTACCTGCCTATTTCTAAGGAAGTTAAAAAATATGCATGACTTACTAATGGCTTACAACAAACTATGTGTAACCACACATTGAAGATACATGATGTAGGTATATATTAAACATGAAAACATTAAAAGAGTCAAAAGTACCCACTTAAATAATGATTTTTCGTTTTATTTCTTTTTTTTTATAAAACAATGTTTTTTAAAAAATTTTAAATGCAATATTAGAAGCCCCAGATTCAAAATTATAACAAAATAGGTCTAACCATGGCAAAGATATACGCAAGTAACCCAAACATAAGATCATTTTCTCAAAAAACGTGGAATACTTAATTCAGTTGTGAATATTTTGGAAAAAAAAATGAAACTCAGTTTTCTTACACTTGATTGACTATCACAGGTACGAAGTTTAGTCAAAATCGTTAAGGCCGTTTTGGAGAACATTAAAAAAAAAAACTAATTTCCCTCTAGGGTATCACCAAAAAATGTTCTGTACTAAATTTAATGCAAATCGGACCACCCGTATAGGCTCTCTAGCTCAAGTTACAGTGGACGGCATGACCGTTGTTATTTTTAATAATTTTTTGTATGTTTTAAGTCATGTTTTTTAGAAAATTGTCCCTCCTGTTAAAATGGGGGGGGGGGGGGAGGAATAAACCTCCCCTCTTATACGATTTTGTTTCCTGTCTCGATGCAACCTACACGTTCTAGCTTTTTGTCTCACCTTATGCGAATCACCCTGTATATTGCATCCATTTGCCAAAACCATAGTTAAGCTGAAGGTAGTATTATGTGGGTATACAAAAATGAACAATATGCGTGGATATTATATTATTTAAACTGGAAAATTGTCTTAAATCAACAAAATTTGAAATAAATTGCTTAAATATACTTCTGAAATTGTTTTGCACCCAATGCGATTTACATCACCATTGAATTTCTTATAAAGGGTCCGCCATCTAACATTTTTTTTTTTTCAACTAGTGCTTATTTCGTGAATGGTAGCACTTAGCTCATGTCTGATTTGACAGATAATTAGTTTTATCCTTCCGCTGAACGAATATGGTTGTGTTTACGCTTCGCTAAGTGGGCCTGCGATCGACTTAGAGAAGATGCCGATTTTGCCAAAAAAATCATCTTTTCAGATGAAGGTCATGTTGATCTTGGCGGGTAGTAAACAAGCAAAATTGTCGCATTTGGGGCACAGAAAACCCGCACGCATACATTGAAAAGCCGATACACCCAAAACGAGTCACTATTTGGTCCAGAGGCATAATTGGGCCATTTTTCGAAAATGAGCAAGGAGTAGCCGTTACAGTCAATGGCGATCGTTTTCAAGCAATGTTGAACAAATTTTTGTTCACAAAAATTGAAGAGGAGGATATTGGCAACATTTAGTTTCAACAGGACGGCGCTACGTGCCACACAGCTGAAGCTACACTCGATGTTTTGCGACATTTTCAAAAAAAAAAAAAGTTATTGGCGGACCCTTTATAAATCTTAATTTATGAGAACAAAATTTTAAAAATCGTAGGAGTAGTTTTAAAAATATGTAATTGATTTTAATATTTTTTGTTAACATTTTAAGATGCATTCAATTTGAAATATTTCCCTAATTCTTTATAGAGTCGTTTATTTGAAAAGGAATTTTTTCAGTTTTGTTTTTGTAATTTCTATCAATTTCTATGGAAACGGTTGTTGTGCTTCTTTCGTATAGGGGGGTTCACATTCAACGACATGTTCATCAACACATGTCGTTATGTTAGATTTTTGTAATGTGAACACCAGTCGAACGACCGTCGCGTCGATCGACTTACTGTGTAGTTCAATTTTTTTGATAATTTGCTCTGTCGGACGACCGCTGTAGTAAATGTGAACTCCAGTCGAACGACCGATGTTTTCAATTTAACAACTTTTTTAGTCTTACATTTTCGAAGTAAACAACAAAAACAGGTCGAAAAAAATAGAATTGATTCATTTTAATTGGTGAAAATAATTAAATTCGCAACATGTTCTCTCTTTGAAAATTTGCTTGAAAATGATGTCGGTAAAACTGTCGTTGAATGTGAACGCTAGCAAAACAACTCGGGTCAAGCGACACGTCGTTTAATGTGAACCCCCCCCCTAATGATATTCAGAAAGTATGTGCGAATGTATTTGTGTTTGGTTTGAAATTAAGATTTTTTTTAAAGATTTTTTATTCAAATCAAAAAAGTGGTTATAGTTTTTCATGATAAGAAAGCTGCATTGCTTAGATACAATTATAACGGGTGATTTTTTAGCTGGTTTGGTTTTGGCAACACTGGTTTTGACAGCTGACGTGTGTTTAGTACCTTGTGTCACTGTCAAACAGCTTCAGTTTGGTTTGCAATTTAACCATGGATCGTCTTACAAATGAACAACGCTTGCAAATTATTGAATTTTACTATCAAAATTCGTGCTCGGTTCGAAATGTTCATCGCGCGCTGCTTGTGTTCAGCGATCAGGCTCATTTTTGGTTGAATGGGTACGTAAATAAGCAAAATTGCCGCATTTGGAGTGAAGATCAGCCAGAAGCATTGCAACAGCTACCAATGCATCCCGAAAAAGCCACTGTTTGGTGCGGTTTATGGGCCGGCGGCATTATTGGGCCTATTTCTTCAAAGATGATGCGAATCGCAGCGTTACTGTCAATGGTGAACGCTACCGAGCGATGATAACAATCTTTTTTTTGCCCGAAATGGAAGTTCTTGACTTGCATGATATGTGGTTTCAACAAGACGGTGCCACATGCCACACAGCACGCGAAACAATGGCGCAATTGCGAGGCGAGTTTGGTGAACAGTTAATTTCACGTTTCGGGCCGGTCAATTGGCCGCCTAGATCGTGCGATTTGACACCATTAGATTATTTTTTGTGGGGGTATGTCAAGGCTAATGTCTATAGGGACAAGCCCGCTTCGATTGACGCACTGGAAGCCAACATCCATGCATTCATTCGTGAGATACCGGCCGATATGTGTGAAAGAGTATGCCAAAATTGGACTCAGCGGATGGGCTACCTGAGACGCAGCCGCGGTCAACATTTGCATGAAATTATCTTTAAACATTAAATTGCAAGGTTCAAACTATCGATTGAAATAAATATTTCATTCATTTTTTTGAATTTTTTGTGTTTTTTTTTTAAAAAAAGTTCTAAACCTCTTAAAAAATCACCCATTAATTTTAGTTCTACTGATTTGGTTGTTAAGGTAAAGATCTTAAAATGCAGGAAATAAAACAAGCTACATTCTATAGTACCACTTTATTTAAGCTAAGGAAAGGAGGGGGGTTGCGGGGTACACAGTATTTTCAAACTGTCGGCGCAAGCGAGTTTAAAAAAAGTTCAAGTTCAAGGTTTTAAAAAACACCATAGAATTGATTGGACTGAAAAGAGAAAATGTTTGAATTACGAATTAATTACTCATTGATTCTTTTAAAACAAGTAAAATACTAGGTATACACCCCCAAAAAAGTAAGAAAACTAAAAAATAATACAATTACTATGCCAGGCTTGCAATTATATATGTACATAAAGTGTACCGTTAAATTTAGTAAATTGGTTAGAATGATATGTTTTAGTTGCGGCTAAATCTAGCCATAAATTCTGAAACAACTTAAAATTGCAATAAAACGAAACAAAATCAAAATTAAAATTTTTTTTTTTTATAATATTTTCTAAATTATACTGGAAATAAAACGTGTACATCTTTATTCAAAATGATCGCCTTTGGAATTAACATAGGCCCTTAATCGGTCCGGCCAATGGTCAATGGCAGCACGAACCCTTTCCATGGGAAAATTTTGCACTGCTTTCACAAGGGATGCCTTCATCAGTGACTCAATTGCGCTGTGTTTCTTAGAGCAGGCCATACCCTCCAAAACTGACCACAATTCATAATCCAGAGGATTCAAATCAGGGCTAGACGATGGCCAGTCTTCAGCCTTTATAAAATCCTGTAGGTTCTCCTCCAACCATTTTTGAGTGGTCTTGGCTTTGTGGCCAGGAGCAGAGTTTTGTTGAAATGACCACGGCTTATTTTTAAAAAGAGAATTGTTTAGTGGTTTCATCGTGGTCTCTAATACGGTATTTTGATACACTTTTGCCGAAGTTTTGATGCCTTTTTCGCAAAAACGCAGGTCAGTAATACCATTATAGGAGACACCCCACCAAACCATTACGTACGCCGGATGGTGACCTCTCTGCACTCTGGAAACAATTTGCGAAGCTTCTTTAGAGTTCCGCGCATAAATTTTATCATTCTGCTTATTAAATTTTTCTTCAACCGTAAAAATTTTCTCGTCCGTAAACAAAATGTTTCGATATTTTTTTCCCGCGTACCGTGATAGCAGTTTTTTCGACTTCCATTCCCTATTTTTTTTAATTCCTCTGTAAGCAGGTGTCCTGTTGATCTGCGGTACGCTCCAAGTCCAAGGTCATCTTTAATGATCCTTGAGATCGTTCTGGAAGCAATATTCATCTCACGAGACAACACTTTCTGCTTCCGATGCTGCTTACCGCTTTGATGGCATTTTTTGTTCGAACTGAACGTAGACGCCCCGATCTCTGGCGATCATTTATTTCTCCAGTTTCTTCAAATCTTTTAATGGTACGATAAACAAAAACACGACTTAGTTGTAGCGGCAACAACGTTTTTAAAATTGACTTCGCACCTAGTCCACTTTTGTGCAACGCAATTACTGCAGTTCTGTTTTCTTTATCTCCCCATTCCATGTTGACACTTTGAAATTGTAGCTTCAACTGATTAATTTTTACAAGTAGGAGACCTACTTCACACATAGCTGTAAAAAACATAACGGTATTTGCTCTCGCAAATAGGTTATACAGGGTGTTTCAGTATTTATGGCTAACCTAGGTATTTAGGGGTTTTTAGGATAACGCTTATTTTGATTAGGTATAGATAAGTTTACAACCCAATGAGATAAAGTACCTACATTTTTGATTTTTGTTCATACCTATTCTTAGCCAAATTTGAATGAAACAGATTCTTTTCAATTTTTAAGAATTTTTATTTAATAATTTGTAAATACAGAATTTATGAACCTTTTTTTTTGACCAAATTGATAAATGAAACATTTTAAAAATCAAAGCAGTTAAAAACATTTATTTATGTAATCAAGTTTGGACCAATTTATGTCGTTTACTTTGGCTGAATGGACAAATTTTGATATCTGAATTTGTAGTTAATTAAATGCTAATTTATTGGACAAGCCAAAAATTTGTAGATCGCATAGTTTCTTTAAAGTTATTAAAGTTTCCGCTAAAATAAGTCTGAAGTTAACGTACGCAAATACGAAACTAATAATTCTCTTGGTGTCCAAAATTGTAGCTTTTTCAATGCTCATTTGTTGTGCAAAAATTATTTTTGTAGCATTTATCTACATACGTATAATTTTTTATTCAAGAATTAAAATAATAAAAATGAAAAGAAAATGTATTTTATTGAATTTGTGAATATGATATGAAATTTGTATAAAAAATAGTTTATTTTGAACTCTTCCTTTTCCGCACCACCTTGAGATAGAGTTTCAGGCCTGTTTTTTCTAAACATGGTTTCTCCAAGAAGCCTATATCAAACTTTTCAGTTTCCTTTTCCGTTTTTTGATTTTCCATTTGTTTTTGCTCTAAGAAGGACTTTCATGGAATGTGTTGTGATGCTTTTTTAGTTTCCAGCTGAGGTAGGTCAGCGGGTCCAGGGTTTTTACCGAAGAAAGCAATAAAACTCGGGCTTAGAAAGTTCAGAACTCCAGTTCTTTAGACACTTTTTATTCCAGTCGTACTTAAAACTATATTAACAGATTATTTTCGTATAAATCTTACAATTGTATTATAACTTAAATAAATAACACGGTATTGCATATACGGCTACAGAAGGTGGGATTAACTCCCTAGCCAACACCGAAGTGAAGGCACGGTACGATGGCAGGCGGTGGGATAAACTCCCTAGCCAACACCGAAGTGAAGGCACGGTACGACGACAGGCGGTGGGATTAACTCCCTAGCCAACACCGAAGTGAAGGCACGGTACGATGGCAGGCGGTGGGATAAATTCCCTAGCCAACACCGAAGTGAAGGCACGGTACGACGACAGGCGGTGGGATAAACTCCCTAGCCAACACTGAAGTGAAGGCACGGTACGACGACAGGCGGTGGGATAAACTCCCTAGCCAACACCAAGTGAAGGCACGGTACGAAGGCGGACGGTGGGATAAATTCCCTAGCCTCCAAGCGACTCTTAAGGCAAAAATGTTATTTGGGATTAGCCCCCTAGCCTTATAGAAGTGGAGGCGGATTTAATTGGTTTGGGATTAATCCCTAGCCGCAACTAGAAGTTGTGGCAAAAATAAGGAGGGGAAGGGGTTCTTTTACGGCTTAAAGCCAAAAATTAATTGAAACTTCTTACTGGTGTACTACACACCCAGCAGCTTGCTTCTTGGTACTCACTAAGTTCAAATTATTGAATTAGCAGAACCACGGAGGATATGATTTTCCCCATTTGCAGTGGCCATTTCACCCTTGCTTATAGATTCGGCGGTAACAAGGAAGTGTGAATCATGTGAAGTAGAAAAATACTACCCATTAATTTCGTATAAGTCGTTGAATTGTTGTTGTGCGTATTGGTTGTGTTGTGCTGTCGTGCGCTGTTGTTGTCGCCAAACCTCGTCATCATTTCTCGTGGGCGCCTTGAGGTATGTGATGTAATTGTGCTCTAGTTGATGATGTTGAAAATGTTGAGTTGGAGGATAGGCGCTGTTATGTAAAGGTGTAACTTCGTTACAGTGTTAAGAGATTATTTTTATGTTCCAATTGAGGACATGGAAGTGAAATTGTGCCAAAGCACTCTTGTTTGAGTTCCTCAACTATTTCTAAATCATAACATATAATTTCAAAATTTTTGTCGAAACAGTAGGTATATGATTTTGTCAATCATTTCCTTTAGCTTTTCTGTATATTTTTGTCTGATCTTTGCACATGGCATTGTATGTGTAACTGTTGTTTCTTAATATTTTTTTCTGTTTTAAGTCATTTTTTTTAGAAAATTGCCCCTCCTGGCTAAACGAGGGGAATAGACCCCCCTCCTAAACGATTTTTTTCTTGTCTAAGCCCAACCCACACACTCTAGTTTTTTTTTACACCGTATGATAGGTAGGTAAATTTTTTAAGTAAAGACTTTAAGAAACAATAAAACGCACTAAGTTCAGCCTGTTAAAATCAACAAATTATTATTAAGTCTCTTAATTGCCAACCTAATACAACATATAAAATTCTCAAACTATTCCCAAATAGTTTTGTTTTTTTCTATTTTTCAATACGTAAAACAAATCTTCACGTTAGCTTCACAATTTCACATCTTCATGTAAACAAACTTTTATAAACAAATAATACCGATAAAGAAATATACATACACACATTTTCTTTCCTCAGGATTAAAAATTGTAAACAAATTTCAAAACAAAACAAAATATTGAAACCTCATCGTCATGGATACCAATAAAAAAGGGAACAATTAAATTTATAAATATCCTTTGAAAAGTGGTTTGTGTACACAAAAAACCCCACATCATCTATTTCGTTTCTCTTTTCCGGCGTGGCCATGAGACAGCGGTTTAAGTTGTGGAGTGTCACCTTCTATACCTAGGTATATGTTTATTCAGCTACTTAGTTTTAATCGCTAATGCCCGATTTAATAAAAATACACTAAAATCCCTTTTATCTAAAGTCCTCTTAAATTTTATCAGACCTTTAAATATTTCCAGTTTCACCATCTAAAAAAAGGAAATTTTAGGGAAATTTTAGTTAAAATTGGGTTTGCCTGACATCCCTGGATATGTAAATAGGTTGTTTCCCTCTCACATTCGAAATGCACGTGAAAAAGCATTATATGTAGAAAAAAATGCTACGAAAAAAAATATTTGTAGAACGGATTCCAATATGAACTCGGAATATTCTTGGACGTCTTACTATATGTTGCTCTTCATCCTCAGATGAACAATCAATTATTCTAAAAACAAACAAATTATGAAGGCAGTATTCGCGTTGGCTTGGGAGAGCCTTAAAAGGTTATTATTTACACACAAACTATATTTTTGTTTCAACCTATTCACAATTTATATTTGCAAGAAATTAAATAAAAAAGTGACTGCAAAATAGGTATCATCTATAATTTTCTTACTCGTCGGCTGACATCTGACATATTGGACCTCACAAATCACACTTTTAAAATTTATTGAGGCGAAAATGGGCTTTTAGTTTATAAGGCCATTTAAAAGCATTTTAAATTTAAAAGCACTTGGTGAAACCAAAAAATCCCATTTTAACTCTAAATGGGCTTTTAAATATTTAGAAGTCCTTAATGAAATCGGGCATAAATCAGATAATGAGATGGTCGAAAATCAAAAAAAAATTGTTAAAAAATTGTTTTTGCCAAGTTTAATGAAAATCGACTAGGTACCTACATATGTCGTTTTTGAAATATCAAGTTTTCAAAAAACGCTAGGTAGCAAGCTTAGAGAAAATTGACTCATCCGTTTAGGCTGCCGAACAGACAGACAGACGGACGTTTTTTCGAGACCCACCTTTTTTTGTTTTCCCTATCATCGTAATTTCAAGTTTGTTCAAAATCTCGTATTCGATATTTTGCACGAATCCATAACTTTTGTTACAGTAAAATTTTGCCGTAGCAAGAATTACTCTTTTGCTTTCCCATCCTAGGTTTTTTTCTTCCCAACTTTCTTTACCAGGTGTTTCGTTCAACTTACTAAGAGAGAGAAGGGCAGCCATGGTCCATCAGTCATTGGTTCACTCTCTCAGTACCTTGAAGAAACAACTTATCGAATTTGTCAATTTTGAGACTTTCGTGGATGGTTGATCCACTGCATCATATTTGACAGACGGGTGGTCTGTTCTGAACCACTAATTCCAAGCACGGGTGACAGTTGGTCCCCGAACGCTCATAATTCTTGACAGACGGGCGGTCTGTACAAACTTTACATACAAAAAGCACGGACGACAGTTGGTCTCTGATGCCGATGTTACTCCTGGTGAAAATGGCTGTTTGCCCAACCTAAAAAGTAATTTATGTGTTTTTGTAAAAGATGGATCGTTAACTACTAGTCCTCATCCCCCAAATCTGTGCAAAAGCCCAACGACGTAAAGTAACTTCGCGAAATAGGGAATAACTGCCTGCATCTCCTATCCTGAAAAAATGTGTATAATTGAATTTTGCTTTCCACCAATTTGTTGCTAGTTGCTAGTTTTTTTAAATGAAAGGGGAAAAATGCACGCGCGATAAAGTTGAGTTTCTTTTTGGTTTTTGGAAACTTCCTTTTAAAAATAGTTTAGTGGGTGAGAATAGGTGGCTGAATGCACCCATTGTATTGCCGCCCACTGGAAGTCGTACAAGTGGTTGGCGAATTCAATGGTGACGGTGTACGAAGCTGGGGTGTAAAGTGCGAGTAGGAAAGGCTGCTGGGTTTCAACTACGTTGGCTCACTCACGCCAATATGCTGAGTGTTGCTGAGTAATGACGTGACCGAAACCCACCTCACTGATTGGCCGAAAGCACTGGGGCATTGGAAAAAAGAAGAGGTCGTCCAGGCAAGGTGAAAGCCTGGATGAAAACTTCTTACCCGTATTGAGTACGAACCAGAGGTTCTTAAAAAAAAGGCAAAAAAGCAAGTTTCAAAAGTCCAAAAGAAATTCAAATTTTTTGGTTGCGACTTTTTTTATATAATGGGTGATTTTTTAAGAGGTTTAGAACTTTTTTTTAAAAAAAACACAAAAAATTCGAAAAAATGAATGAAGTATTTATTTGAATCGATAGTTTGAACCTTGCAATTTAATGTTTAAGGATAATTTCATGCAAATGTTGACCGCGGCTGCGTCTCAGGTAGCCCATCCGCTGAGTCCAATTTTGGCATACTCTTTCACACATATCGGCCGGTATCTCACGAATGAATGCATGGATGTTGGCTTCCAGTGCGTCAATCGAAGCGGGCTTGTCCCTATAGCCATTAGCCTTGACATACCCCCACAAAAAATGGTGTCAAATCGCACGATCTAGGCGGCCAATTGACCGGCCCGAAACGTGAAATTAACTGTTCACCAAACTCGCCTCGCAATTGCGCCATTGTTTCGCGTGCTGTGTGGCATGTGGCACCGTCTTGTTGAAACCACATATCATGCAAGTCAAGAACTTCCATTTCGGGCAAAAAAAAGTTTGTTATCATCGCTCGGTAGCGTTCACCATTGACAGTAACGCTGCGATTCGCATCATCTTTGAAGAAATATGGCCCAATAATGCCGCCGGCCCATAAACCGCACCAAACAGTGGCTTTTTCGGGATGCATTGGTAGCTGTTGCAATGCTTCTGGCGGATCTTTACTCCAAATGCGGCAATTTTGCTTATTTACGTACCCATTCAACCAAAAATGAGCCTCATCGCTGAACACAATTTTTCGATAAAAAAGCGGATCCTCGGCCAGCTTTCCAAGAGCCCATTCACCAAAAATTCGGCGTTGTGGTAGGTCGGCTGGCTTTAGTTCTTGCACCAGCTGTATCTTAAAAGGCTTTACGCCCAAATCCTTCCGCAAAATTTTCCACGTAGTGCTGTAACAAAGGCCTAACTGCTGGGAACGGCGCCGAATCGACATTTCGCGGTCTTCTGTCACACTAGCTGATACGGCCGCAATATTTTCTTCACTACGCACAGTACGTAAACGTGTTGGTGGTTTAATGTCCAACAAAGTAAATTTGGTGCGAAATTTGGTCACAATCTGCCGAATAGACTGCTCAGAAGGTCGAGAATGCCGATCATAAAATGGAAGCAGCGCGCGATGATTATTTCGAACCGAGAACGAATTTTGATAGTAAAATTCAATAATTTGCAAGCGTTGTTCATTTGTAAGACGATCCATGGTTAAATTGCAAACCAAACTGAAGCTGTTTGACAGTGACACAAGGTACTAAACACACGTCAGCTGTCAAAACCAGTGTTGCCAAAACCAAACCAGCTAAAAAATCACCCGTTATTTAGCAAGGAAGATAGTTGTTGTGGAGTGACTTAAAAGTCGAGTCTTAAAAGTCTATAAAATTGGTGGAAAGAAAGTCCAGATAAGTTGTCGTCAGGGAGGATATTAGCAGGAGTTATAAAAGCTAAGTATAGTGTTGCGTTGAAATCAGTTTTCTTTGATTATATAAATTCATTTGCCAGAGTTATTTGTTTTACTCATTTTTAATTTTCCGTTTGGCTTTTGTTCCAAAGTTTTCCGATAAAGTAGAACTCGCGACCCGTTTTCCATTTTCCGTTTGTTCTTTCGGGACCAAGTCTTAACGGTCCATCTTCTTAGTTAACTCGAATTTCGTTGTTCTCTTTGTATAAAAGATCTTGGGTTTTAGCCCTACTTAATTGCAAGGTTTCCCAAGCAATTTAATAAATAATATTTAAATTCCCATTCGGAATCATAAATAACTTCTTTCATTTCAAACATTTTCACCGTCGGTTTCGCTTCGGAGGTTTGTAATTTCCTTATTCAAAACAAATTACTAGCGCCCTTATTTTCTTTTTCAGCTACGCTCCTGGCTCATGTGGCCATAAGCATATCAAATAATTTTTCTTGAGCAACATCGTCAATCAATTCAATTAACTTTTTATCATTATAAAAGTGTTAAAAAGTGAACCCACCCCTTTGCTGAGCATAGCCCTGGTGGCAGCACTTTTGTTGCTGCCTGATGTTGCACTCTTTTTTTTAATTCGCTCTATTGCTTCGCCCGGCTGTTTTGACAGTCGATCTTTCGCCCTTAGGTAAACGTTTACCAAATATAAATTATTGTTCGTCGGTTCGGTACGCGTCGTGTTCTTGTTTGTTTTTGTTTTAATATATTAATAATTATAATAATATCGTTTCGTTTTCGCGAATTTAAACTTTTGCCATATATATCATTTAGAACCTATATATCGGAAGTAAAAATATTAAACAGCATTAAAGGTCATGGAAAGCTATTTTGAATTTAAGATATCATTCAGTCCCCTTTTTATAAGATATCAACATTTTTCTATTCACCTATGCGACTATTTACTATACACAATGAAATGAAAAAACCTAAGATCATTAGAATGATCTTAAGGATACTTTGAGGTCAACAATATAATTCATCACATATTACAATTTAAAACAAGGCACTGCTTTTATTAATGCATGAGTAACGAAAAACTAACTTTTTTTTTATTTGCTAGTATAGGTACATAGGAATAGTGGTATATGTGTTTAAAGTAAAAAAAAAAAAAAAAAAACATTTTAAGCACGCAAGCACTCTCTTGGTATAAACCACAATTAAGTATACACTTCCAGACTTCTACTAAGATTAAATTGAATAATTTACAAAACTATCCTCACACACATGGTGCTTGGCGCTTAATGCTTGGTGCACGTCATTCTCCTGCCACCTACTTATGCTCACTGCTGTGAGCTGCTGCTGCTGCTGCAACCAACTATTTTATATACGAAAATTCAAGTAGTGTTATGAAACCCCTCTCGGGACACTGGCATTAAGCGCACTGTAAAAACTCTCATTTCGCCTTATGTTCCACTCTTTTACCGACCGCAGTCCTTTTTCGCTATGTCCCCGCAGTCATTGTTACACCCTTCACTGTTGCCATTACCAACCACCCACTTAAATACAGAAAAAAAATATATTCTTTTTAGAGATGAAGAATTGCTCAAAGGACGACGACGAGGACGATGAGGACGACGACGACTGCGAGAGAAAAAAAAATATAAACTGAAACAAAATATGCAATAGTACAGTGCGAAATTGCCACCAAAGACTTAACCACAGCGCACAGACAAAACTAAAAGTTCCCATAAGGACTTAACAACACGAAAAAATAGTAATATAAAAGAAAATTCAGAAAAATAATAAAAAAAAACTATTCTTAATCTCAAACCCTCGAGCTGCAGTTAGAACGCTTTTAACAAAGTGGTGCAGGTTCATCTAGGACATTTTTGCTTGGCATCGTGCATTTCATTACATACATATATGATATATATGTGTGTAGGTACTTAAGTAGCAAGTAACCTGCTGCAAGAACTAACTAATGAATCTGCTTTAAGTGTTTCATATGGGTTTGCCCCTGCTCTGCATGTGCATTAATGATAGTGTGGTGCAAACCAGCACTACCAAACTACTCGCCGAAGTAGGATCAGTGCTAGAAGAAACTCTTTACATGATACATCCGGGTCTGCCGAGCCACGCCGCCGCCACCGCGCCGCCGCTTCGTCCACTTGCAGTGCAACTTTAATTGCTTAATCTTAAAATTTAAAAAGGAAACGGAAGGCATAAGAAGAAAAATTGGACTTTTAGACAACACCTGCTCACAGATTGGCGTAGGATTATGAGAATTTTTTCATCAGAATATATGTAGAGAAATGTTGCCTGCGGATGCAAAGAGCTATACTCTGTCTAACAAAAATAGGCAGTACACGTCTTATGGGAAAGCTTTTTCAAAATCAGTAGCGTGCCATATTTTTGCACCATATCTAATTGAAATAACTCCTCCACAAAAAGTGTTTTCCCGCCCGCGAATTTCCAATAGCATCTGACACAGACCTAACGTCCTATTCAAGGAACATCTGAGTGTGCATGTGCACTGAATTGCTGTGGCGTGGCCAATGGCGATTGGCTGCTGTTTGATGTGCATTCAGATTTCAGAGTTACCCGTGTCCATTTTGTAATTCGCTTAGCTTATTTTCCTTGAGTTTCTGTTAAGGTGCTTTTGATTTTCGAGCTTTAAGAAAAAGCTTTTAATGATGAGTGTTATCGTGTACACTACGACAACCCTATGAAAGTCAAGTTAAAAGCTTCTAATTGCAATCATATTGACCTTTTTCGTAAGTCTTAAGGCATTTTTTTTTATTTAATTTTTTGTTAATGTCAAAGATAATTAAAAGTTCTCCTACTGAGTCTCAATTTGCTTTGATTGTTAACTATGTAAATTAAGAGAAAAGTTTTTTTTTTCAAAATTATAAAATTTTTCATCAATTTTTGCATTTCGAAAATCTCAAAAATATGAGTAGTTTTATTTCAATTAAATAAGTTTTCTATATATAAAGTACCTAATCTTTTTTACTTAACTTTTATTTTGACTTTCAAATGTTCTTATCTCGATTTGTTTAAATTTTAATATATAGGGCGGCAGCATGCCTATATAACATGATTCCTACGTTTTCTCTTTTAGAATTCCCCCTAGACAAGTTAAATGTAGCCTTTTATTTTCCCTTGATTTTAAGATCTCAATCTTGAAGATATGACTATCAGAGCTCAAGTTATTAGCTTATAACACGAGCTCTTTATCACATAATTATTATGCCAAGATTGCGGATGTTCATTGTGGAAGTGATAAGTTCTAAGGGTAAGGGGGGGGGGCGTTTCCTAGAAAAGCTCAAGGATTGACATTTACTGACATTGAAATCAAGGAAATTTTTATCACACAAAATAAGAAAGACGTTTAAATCTTGTCGTCGATTTTAGGACAGCCTTTGACACAATTGACAGAAAAGCTTTGTTCTATACAAACTATATAAAGGGTCCGCCAAATAACTTCTTTTTTTTTTTAAAATGGCGCAAACATTGAGTGTAGCTTTGGCTGTGTGGCACGTAGCGCCGTCCTGTTGAAACCAAATGTTGCCAATATCCTCCTCTTCAATTTTTGTCAACAAAAATTCTTTCAACATGGCCCGATAACGATCGCCATTGACTGTAACTCCTTGCTCATTTACGAAAAATTGCCCAATTATGCCTCTGGACCAAAATCCGCACCAAACAGTGACTCGTTTTGGGTGTATCGGCTTTTCAATGTATGCGAGCGGGTTTTCTGTGCCCCAAATGCGACAATTTTGCTTGTTTACTACCCGCCAAGATCAAAATGAGCTTCATCTGAAAAGATGATTTTTTTGTCAAAATCGGCATCTTCTCTAAGTCGATGGCAGGCCCACTTAGCGAAGCGTATACACAACCATATTCGTTCAGCGGAAGGATAAAACTAATTATCCGTCAAATCAGACATAAGCTAAGTGTTACCATTCACGAAATAACCACTAATTGTAAGAAAAATTTAGATGGCGGACCCTTTAGTTCGGGAGTAAATTTATAAATGCCTTGGATAAACTGTATCAACAATCGTTTGAGCAAGTATTTGACGGAAAACTGGAAATAACCCGTGGAGAGTAATATTTGATATTCCGTTACTATTTGCACTATACCTAGACGACCTGGACACCTGGTACAGTGGTTATCTTGTGGAGCCAGAAATGGTGCCGACACAATTAATGTTATTATGTACGCGGATGATATCGTCATATTAGCAGAGTCTGCAACTTCCCTTCAGCTGTTGATAAATAGGCTAGCTGAATATTGTAAAACATGGAGTTTAGAAGTAAACATAGACAAGTCAAAATGTATGAATTTTCAGAATGGAAGTGGAAGAGCTTTAAGAGAAGAGCAGTGGAAACTCGAGGGTAAGGACCTGGAAAAAGTATAACAATATACCTATGTAGGCAGCGAGCTAACTTTAAACCTAAATATGGAAAATCATCTCAAATTGAAAGCCGAAATAGCTAAAACAGCTATACGTGCAAATTGGCAAAGGATTTTTTTATAATAATAATATTGCTTTAAGTTTTGCTTGCAGTTTTGTTTTATGGAGCACAAGTATATGGGGCACCTTCAAATTTGATGCTCTAGAAAACATACTTTGTTTTTTTTTTTCTAAGAAAAATCTTTTCGCTGCCAATAAGTACACCAAAATATATGTATGTCCTACCTAAAGCGGCCTATCAACACTTTTTATTTCAACTCTTAAGCTGAATGCGGATTACCTTATTAGGATAACAAGTATGAAAGATAAAAGGCTCCAAAAGTTGGTCTGGAAATATGCGGTTTAGTACCAGAAAAGTTGGTATCATAAGATTGGACAAAACTAGCTGCGGACAGTGGTATCACCTTCAACGACGCTGGAACAAATCAATATGGACTGAAGAAATCGCTTTATGAAGTAATTCAACTAATTGATGAGAATGAAAGGTATGCCTTCAAAGAAACAGCACGAGCTTCAACTGAAAGGACATTTTACTCAAAAGTCTACTTCACCCTGAATTTCACAGCGAAAACCATCGGCATTATTTTCTAAATTAGAGGGGAGATGCTGCGACTCAACTTTGTTCCACATCGCAGTGATTTGGCAATAACTTGCAGTCTGTACAACTTGAACAAAAGGGAAGATATTGGCCACTTCCTGGGAGTGTGCCCAGTTTTAAGGGAGATAAGAACAGTTATATTTGGTAAAAGTATTTTGCAAGAAAATGAAGTAGGTACTGTGAATCCTTATCGGTGAGAATTGGATGCAGCTTGTGGGGTACTGTAAAGAGGCAATGTCATACCGAAGTAGAATAATTAGCTAAAGCTTCTAATAATCTGTTTTAACTAAACTGAAAGGAGAAAATTCATAGTAAATTCAAGCGTTCCGCACTTTTGTTTTCGTTTTAGCTAAACTAAAAGTCTTTTTCTATAAATGTTTCTTTTAAATTATTTAATTTGAAAATTAATTTTGTTTTTTTTTTTGTTACCAAAAGTCTTTTCTGAACAAAGTTAATTTTAATTTATTTTTAATTCATTTTAAGATAACAATAATTAAAATTGAGTAATTTTTAAACTAAATTTAAAGCCATTCTGGCAGACGACATAATCTTGTCAGGTCGCTAACTATTCATTATGATAATTATGACAAAAAAAGAAAATGTGTACATATTTTATTTCTAATTAATAAATCTAATCTAATTTAAACGAGTTTTTCCATAGAGTAGGGAAAACTACATGCGAAAATAAAAGACGGAAAAGAAGAGTAAGGGTTTAACAAAATGCATTAGAACATTTTTTGAAAAATATATGGCAGGGACACCATCAGAACCGGGTGAAAAGTCATCTTTCAGTTAATCGATCTTTTCGCAAACCAAACAAAGACTTATGCATATTATGTATATCAACAGGAACGAGTGAGGATTGTTCGATAGATAGCTAAAATATTCATGGTCAGGCTCATTTATACTATCAGTATAAGATTCACTGACAAAAATTGCCAAAGAGGTTAGCTATTAATTTTTACGAATTTCATTATTAATGCTTTTATCAATTTTTTGTGGATGGTTTGTAAGAAAATTACAAATTTACATTTTTCTTTTGGAATAAGTTAATTTTTGATAATTGATTCCAGGACATTGGATTTAAGATTATTTTGTTCCTAAAAGTTTTAGTTGTCATTTGGGTATTTCCTTTTTCTCATAGTTTCCACATCGTTGTGGATAAGTGTTTAAATAAAATTATATTAATTATACACAACTTGCAAATGATTGTATATTGATCGTTTTCAATAATAACAATACCATTGGACAAGAAAAAAATCTGCCGATTTGCTTCCATTTATAGGAATAATACCGACAGGTTGAAAAATAGAAAAATTATGTCCAATTTCATAAACAAACATTAAAAGCACTTTTATCAAAAACCCTCGTAAATTTTATCATCAATCGATAAAAGGGAAATTTCAGGGAAATTTTTGTTAAAATCGAGTTCTCTTCACATCCCTGGAAAAAATAAATTGGTTTTTCCCTTCTAAATAAAACGGCACACTTCTTCAAGATCAAAACAAACATTGGGCCGCTGTCGAAAGGTTTTTATAAAGTGAGTTTCAATTAAATTAAATAATGAATGCACATACCTATAAAAAGAAGAGAAAGAGGCAAAAATTATATAGAGGCTGAAAAAAATGGGCTGATTGCTATTGTTGCTAATTTTAAAAGCATAATTGAAAATAAAGCGACTGGATGGAGTGACTGTCGCCGAAAAAAATAAATATTGGAGAAAATCGCTAAGATCTATAACTCCACCACAGCAACCTCAGGCGACAGGAGTTTCGTGCAGTTAAAAAGCACTTACGAGCCCCTTAAGCACAAAACTAAGAAATAACTGTCCACTCATAAGGTAAGTAACAATAAGCAAATTCCAAAATGTTGGGCAAAATACGCTTAGCAGAAAAAAGTTTTCCTTTTGAAAATACACAAACGTATGTGTGCAAATGTTTAATTTATGTTGCGCAAAGCGGAATCCAATTGCATCTGAGCTCTCTATTAATAATATACATACATACATACATATTTCATGATATTTTAATTCCTACAGGCTGAAATTTTTAAAACTGGTGGTGGACCATCAACTTCAACATCACTCAGTTGCCTTGAAGAAAAAATCACTGGAATGTGGGGATTGCAGTTCACTCCGGATGAGAATTTATATGATTCTAATTCGGACTTTCCAAAAATAAACAAGGAAGAAACCGATACCGCCGAAGATATCGAATTTTTGTATGATTACCAATTAATAATATCTCCGCAAAGGAAAAGTCCTCCCCCTAATAAAATTATTGCATCAACATCACCTGCTCCATCCACTTATATGTCCTGGGAACAACCTCCAACAACAACTGAAAGTGAAATTAAAAAAAATTTCATTCAAAAAGCTAAAGCAAAAAAAGTAATGACCGAGAAGGGCGGAACCAATAACTATAAATGAGATGAGCTTTGCTCTCTAAAGAAACAAAAATTTAAAATCGAACTCAAGGTCCTTGAAGCCGAACTAAAAATTAAGGAGATCGAGCTTCAATTAAAAGAAAAAGAACTCTATAAATTTGCCAGCCAATAGTTTTAAGTTCTTACTTACGTGTTATCTTAATTAAAAATAAAGAAATACATTTCTGTTAATTTGATGGTATTATTTGACAAATAATGACTGTTTTTATTTTTTTTTAAGTAAAGAAGTAATAATGCTTACATTATGTATATTACATGTTTATCTATTAAAAATTGTATCTACTAGTTGGTCCCGTGGTGCAGTATTGTTTTCAGGTGAGATTTGTAGTTCGAAATTTTCAAAAGCTGGTGTTAAAACTTCCGGATCATTTGGAGGCTCTTCATCTCCAATTTCAACACAAATATTATGGAAAACTGGTGTTGCAACAATGACTGCCATTATGGTTCTTATTTCTATGCGCATATCAATGATAGGCAAGGAAATCGCCTTTTCCAAACCCCAAAACCTCTTTCAATTACATTTATCGTTTTGATTTGAGATTTGTTGTAGGCAATCTGAGCTGTAGTATGAGGATTTAGTACTGGGGTCAATAAATAATTTCTACATGGATAGCCACAATCACCAAGTAGATAACAATTTGGAAACTCATTGTTTTCGAATCTAGCACGAAGAAGAGAATCATCAAAAATATAAGCATCATGCGCACTTCCAGGCCACCGTGCCACAATATCAAAGAATTTTAAATTGCTGTTGCATACGCATTGCGTGTTAATTGAAAACCATCCTTTCCTGTTTCTATAAACTTCTGCTTCCTCTCCACCAGGTGATTGTATCCTGATCCTGATGTATGTGCAATCGATTGCACCAAAAACTTTCGGGAATCTTGCCAAGTCGTAGAATTCGTTTTGAACTTTCATAATATCATGACGATCAATAGGAAGAGTAATAAAATGCGGTCGCATTGATGCTATGTGGTGGGTTACTTTTCGTACAATGCGGCAAACAGTTGATTTTGAGATATTAAACATAAACATGGCGGTCAGCCATCAGCCGAATAGGGGGAATAACATGTAGCATACGAAAACATGCACGTGCCGTAACTATTCGGACTGGTGGAAGTGTGATCATAGCCTCTTCGCGGCGGCCGCTAGAAACAAGCCTTTAAAAAGGTTTGGCTAATATGATCAGTAAGTCCTGGAGCCAGTATGCTGGGCATAGATGAGAAGTGGACACGCCTTAAGAATACTGTCATTAGTACTGCCAACTCCATCTTAGGCAGCAGTCGTAGAAATCGGAACGACTGGTTTGATGATGAATGCAAGCTAGCAACTGAACGTAAGAATGTTGCGTACCGAGCAATGCAACAATCTCATAGAACGCGGGCACGCGAAGACGAATATAAAGAGCTCAGAAGAATTGAAAAACGGATTCACAGACAGAAAAAATCAGCCTGGGAGAAGAACATGACGCAGTACACACCACGCTGCACATACTGCAAGGACGGAGAGGGAAATCTGATCACCGATCCTCAAAGCATACTGGAGCGATGGGAAGTGTACTTCAATGAATTGCTAAATGGTCAGCTCACTGCAGAAGTGGAGGCTCCACTTCTTCAAGAAGAGTACCCTATGTTGCCGCCACCAAGCATAGAAGAGGTTGAGAAGGCTATAGGCCGGCTAAAGAAAAACAAAGCCCCGGGAGCCGATGGTATACCAGCCGAACTATTTCAACACGGTGGGCCAGCTTTACGTCAAACAATTCATGAGATTATAGTGCACGTGTGGGAGCATGAAGAAATTCCAGAAGACTGGCGAAAAGGTATAATTTGCCCCATACATAAGAAGGGAGATGTCACAACGTGCAGCAATTATAGAGGTATCACGTTGTTGAGTACCGCTTAAAAGATACTCTCCTCTATCCTACAAGACCGTATAACCCCATACGCCAAAACCATCATCGTACAATATCAGTGTGGTTTCATTCCAGGCAAATCAACAACTGATCAGATCTTTACCCTTAGGCAGGCGATGGAAAAATGTCTAGAATTTAACATCCCAACATACCACCTGTTTATAGACTTTAAGGCCGCCTACGATAGCATAGCCAGGGTAGAACTTTACAAAGCCATGATAGAATTCGGCATCCCAAAAAAATTGACACGACTATGTAGGTTGACCATGACCAACGTAACACCTGGCGTTGGAGAAAGCAATCCGTGACTCTGGCACGGCAACAAGAGGGACCATCGTCAACAGGTCCAGCCAGATACTGGCTTACGCAGACGACATCGACATCATCGGAAGCTGTACATGATTCCTTCATCCAGATCGAGCAGGCGGCACAAAATCTGGGGCTGCACATTAGTGAAGCTAAAACAAAGTACATGGTGGCGTCAAATGCGAGAGGAACAGTTGGTCAAACAATCAAGGTAGCGGAGCACGAATTTGAAGTGGTGCAATCCTTTAAATACCTTGGGTCAATAGTAGCAGCCGATAACAATATAGAAGAAGAAATACGCGGGCGGCTTCTCAAATCCAACAGAGCCTACTATAGTCTGTCAAAGCTCTTCAAATACCAAATAACTTCGCGAAATAGGGAATAACTGCCTGCATCTCCTATCCTGAAAAAATGTGTATAATTGAATTTTGCTTTCCACCAATTTGTTGCTAGTTGCTAGTTTTTTTAAATGAAAGGGGAAAAATGCACGCGCGATAAAGTTGAGTTTCTTTTTGGTTTTTGGAAACTTCCTTTTAAAAATAGTTTAGTGGGTGAGAATAGGTGGCTGAATGCACCCATTGTATTGCCGCCCACTGGAAGTCGTACAAGTGGTTGGCGAATTCAATGGTGACGGTGTACGAAGCTGGGGTGTAAAGTGCGAGTAGGAAAGGCTGCTGGGTTTCAACTACGTTGGCTCACTCACGCCAATATGCTGAGTGTTGCTGAGTAATGACGTGACCGAAACCCACCTCACTGATTGGCCGAAAGCACTGGGGCATTGGAAAAAAGAAGAGGTCGTCCAGGCAAGGTGAAAGCCTGGATGAAAACTTCTTACCCGTATTGAGTACGAACCAGAGGTTCTTAAAAAAAAGGCAAAAAAGCAAGTTTCAAAAGTCCAAAAGAAATTCAAATTTTTTGGTTGCGACTTTTTTTATATAATGGGTGATTTTTTAAGAGGTTTAGAACTTTTTTTTAAAAAAAACACAAAAAATTCGAAAAAATGAATGAAGTATTTATTTGAATCGATAGTTTGAACCTTGCAATTTAATGTTTAAGGATAATTTCATGCAAATGTTGACCGCGGCTGCGTCTCAGGTAGCCCATCCGCTGAGTCCAATTTTGGCATACTCTTTCACACATATCGGCCGGTATCTCACGAATGAATGCATGGATGTTGGCTTCCAGTGCGTCAATCGAAGCGGGCTTGTCCCTATAGCCATTAGCCTTGACATACCCCCACAAAAAATGGTGTCAAATCGCACGATCTAGGCGGCCAATTGACCGGCCCGAAACGTGAAATTAACTGTTCACCAAACTCGCCTCGCAATTGCGCCATTGTTTCGCGTGCTGTGTGGCATGTGGCACCGTCTTGTTGAAACCACATATCATGCAAGTCAAGAACTTCCATTTCGGGCAAAAAAAAGTTTGTTATCATCGCTCGGTAGCGTTCACCATTGACAGTAACGCTGCGATTCGCATCATCTTTGAAGAAATATGGCCCAATAATGCCGCCGGCCCATAAACCGCACCAAACAGTGGCTTTTTCGGGATGCATTGGTAGCTGTTGCAATGCTTCTGGCGGATCTTTACTCCAAATGCGGCAATTTTGCTTATTTACGTACCCATTCAACCAAAAATGAGCCTCATCGCTGAACACAATTTTTCGATAAAAAAGCGGATCCTCGGCCAGCTTTCCAAGAGCCCATTCACCAAAAATTCGGCGTTGTGGTAGGTCGGCTGGCTTTAGTTCTTGCACCAGCTGTATCTTAAAAGGCTTTACGCCCAAATCCTTCCGCAAAATTTTCCACGTAGTGCTGTAACAAAGGCCTAACTGCTGGGAACGGCGCCGAATCGACATTTCGCGGTCTTCTGTCACACTAGCTGATACGGCCGCAATATTTTCTTCACTACGCACAGTACGTAAACGTGTTGGTGGTTTAATGTCCAACAAAGTAAATTTGGTGCGAAATTTGGTCACAATCTGCCGAATAGACTGCTCAGAAGGTCGAGAATGCCGATCATAAAATGGAAGCAGCGCGCGATGATTATTTCGAACCGAGAACGAATTTTGATAGTAAAATTCAATAATTTGCAAGCGTTGTTCATTTGTAAGACGATCCATGGTTAAATTGCAAACCAAACTGAAGCTGTTTGACAGTGACACAAGGTACTAAACACACGTCAGCTGTCAAAACCAGTGTTGCCAAAACCAAACCAGCTAAAAAATCACCCGTTATTTAGCAAGGAAGATAGTTGTTGTGGAGTGACTTAAAAGTCGAGTCTTAAAAGTCTATAAAATTGGTGGAAAGAAAGTCCAGATAAGTTGTCGTCAGGGAGGATATTAGCAGGAGTTATAAAAGCTAAGTATAGTGTTGCGTTGAAATCAGTTTTCTTTGATTATATAAATTCATTTGCCAGAGTTATTTGTTTTACTCATTTTTAATTTTCCGTTTGGCTTTTGTTCCAAAGTTTTCCGATAAAGTAGAACTCGCGACCCGTTTTCCATTTTCCGTTTGTTCTTTCGGGACCAAGTCTTAACGGTCCATCTTCTTAGTTAACTCGAATTTCGTTGTTCTCTTTGTATAAAAGATCTTGGGTTTTAGCCCTACTTAATTGCAAGGTTTCCCAAGCAATTTAATAAATAATATTTAAATTCCCATTCGGAATCATAAATAACTTCTTTCATTTCAAACATTTTCACCGTCGGTTTCGCTTCGGAGGTTTGTAATTTCCTTATTCAAAACAAATTACTAGCGCCCTTATTTTCTTTTTCAGCTACGCTCCTGGCTCATGTGGCCATAAGCATATCAAATAATTTTTCTTGAGCAACATCGTCAATCAATTCAATTAACTTTTTATCATTATAAAAGTGTTAAAAAGTGAACCCACCCCTTTGCTGAGCATAGCCCTGGTGGCAGCACTTTTGTTGCTGCCTGATGTTGCACTCTTTTTTTTAATTCGCTCTATTGCTTCGCCCGGCTGTTTTGACAGTCGATCTTTCGCCCTTAGGTAAACGTTTACCAAATATAAATTATTGTTCGTCGGTTCGGTACGCGTCGTGTTCTTGTTTGTTTTTGTTTTAATATATTAATAATTATAATAATATCGTTTCGTTTTCGCGAATTTAAACTTTTGCCATATATATCATTTAGAACCTATATATCGGAAGTAAAAATATTAAACAGCATTAAAGGTCATGGAAAGCTATTTTGAATTTAAGATATCATTCAGTCCCCTTTTTATAAGATATCAACATTTTTCTATTCACCTATGCGACTATTTACTATACACAATGAAATGAAAAAACCTAAGATCATTAGAATGATCTTAAGGATACTTTGAGGTCAACAATATAATTCATCACATATTACAATTTAAAACAAGGCACTGCTTTTATTAATGCATGAGTAACGAAAAACTAACTTTTTTTTTATTTGCTAGTATAGGTACATAGGAATAGTGGTATATGTGTTTAAAGTAAAAAAAAAAAAAAAAAAACATTTTAAGCACGCAAGCACTCTCTTGGTATAAACCACAATTAAGTATACACTTCCAGACTTCTACTAAGATTAAATTGAATAATTTACAAAACTATCCTCACACACATGGTGCTTGGCGCTTAATGCTTGGTGCACGTCATTCTCCTGCCACCTACTTATGCTCACTGCTGTGAGCTGCTGCTGCTGCTGCAACCAACTATTTTATATACGAAAATTCAAGTAGTGTTATGAAACCCCTCTCGGGACACTGGCATTAAGCGCACTGTAAAAACTCTCATTTCGCCTTATGTTCCACTCTTTTACCGACCGCAGTCCTTTTTCGCTATGTCCCCGCAGTCATTGTTACACCCTTCACTGTTGCCATTACCAACCACCCACTTAAATACAGAAAAAAAATATATTCTTTTTAGAGATGAAGAATTGCTCAAAGGACGACGACGAGGACGATGAGGACGACGACGACTGCGAGAGAAAAAAAAATATAAACTGAAACAAAATATGCAATAGTACAGTGCGAAATTGCCACCAAAGACTTAACCACAGCGCACAGACAAAACTAAAAGTTCCCATAAGGACTTAACAACACGAAAAAATAGTAATATAAAAGAAAATTCAGAAAAATAATAAAAAAAAACTATTCTTAATCTCAAACCCTCGAGCTGCAGTTAGAACGCTTTTAACAAAGTGGTGCAGGTTCATCTAGGACATTTTTGCTTGGCATCGTGCATTTCATTACATACATATATGATATATATGTGTGTAGGTACTTAAGTAGCAAGTAACCTGCTGCAAGAACTAACTAATGAATCTGCTTTAAGTGTTTCATATGGGTTTGCCCCTGCTCTGCATGTGCATTAATGATAGTGTGGTGCAAACCAGCACTACCAAACTACTCGCCGAAGTAGGATCAGTGCTAGAAGAAACTCTTTACATGATACATCCGGGTCTGCCGAGCCACGCCGCCGCCACCGCGCCGCCGCTTCGTCCACTTGCAGTGCAACTTTAATTGCTTAATCTTAAAATTTAAAAAGGAAACGGAAGGCATAAGAAGAAAAATTGGACTTTTAGACAACACCTGCTCACAGATTGGCGTAGGATTATGAGAATTTTTTCATCAGAATATATGTAGAGAAATGTTGCCTGCGGATGCAAAGAGCTATACTCTGTCTAACAAAAATAGGCAGTACACGTCTTATGGGAAAGCTTTTTCAAAATCAGTAGCGTGCCATATTTTTGCACCATATCTAATTGAAATAACTCCTCCACAAAAAGTGTTTTCCCGCCCGCGAATTTCCAATAGCATCTGACACAGACCTAACGTCCTATTCAAGGAACATCTGAGTGTGCATGTGCACTGAATTGCTGTGGCGTGGCCAATGGCGATTGGCTGCTGTTTGATGTGCATTCAGATTTCAGAGTTACCCGTGTCCATTTTGTAATTCGCTTAGCTTATTTTCCTTGAGTTTCTGTTAAGGTGCTTTTGATTTTCGAGCTTTAAGAAAAAGCTTTTAATGATGAGTGTTATCGTGTACACTACGACAACCCTATGAAAGTCAAGTTAAAAGCTTCTAATTGCAATCATATTGACCTTTTTCGTAAGTCTTAAGGCATTTTTTTTTATTTAATTTTTTGTTAATGTCAAAGATAATTAAAAGTTCTCCTACTGAGTCTCAATTTGCTTTGATTGTTAACTATGTAAATTAAGAGAAAAGTTTTTTTTTTCAAAATTATAAAATTTTTCATCAATTTTTGCATTTCGAAAATCTCAAAAATATGAGTAGTTTTATTTCAATTAAATAAGTTTTCTATATATAAAGTACCTAATCTTTTTTACTTAACTTTTATTTTGACTTTCAAATGTTCTTATCTCGATTTGTTTAAATTTTAATATATAGGGCGGCAGCATGCCTATATAACATGATTCCTACGTTTTCTCTTTTAGAATTCCCCCTAGACAAGTTAAATGTAGCCTTTTATTTTCCCTTGATTTTAAGATCTCAATCTTGAAGATATGACTATCAGAGCTCAAGTTATTAGCTTATAACACGAGCTCTTTATCACATAATTATTATGCCAAGATTGCGGATGTTCATTGTGGAAGTGATAAGTTCTAAGGGTAAGGGGGGGGGGCGTTTCCTAGAAAAGCTCAAGGATTGACATTTACTGACATTGAAATCAAGGAAATTTTTATCACACAAAATAAGAAAGACGTTTAAATCTTGTCGTCGATTTTAGGACAGCCTTTGACACAATTGACAGAAAAGCTTTGTTCTATACAAACTATATAAAGGGTCCGCCAAATAACTTCTTTTTTTTTTTAAAATGGCGCAAACATTGAGTGTAGCTTTGGCTGTGTGGCACGTAGCGCCGTCCTGTTGAAACCAAATGTTGCCAATATCCTCCTCTTCAATTTTTGTCAACAAAAATTCTTTCAACATGGCCCGATAACGATCGCCATTGACTGTAACTCCTTGCTCATTTACGAAAAATTGCCCAATTATGCCTCTGGACCAAAATCCGCACCAAACAGTGACTCGTTTTGGGTGTATCGGCTTTTCAATGTATGCGAGCGGGTTTTCTGTGCCCCAAATGCGACAATTTTGCTTGTTTACTACCCGCCAAGATCAAAATGAGCTTCATCTGAAAAGATGATTTTTTTGTCAAAATCGGCATCTTCTCTAAGTCGATGGCAGGCCCACTTAGCGAAGCGTATACACAACCATATTCGTTCAGCGGAAGGATAAAACTAATTATCCGTCAAATCAGACATAAGCTAAGTGTTACCATTCACGAAATAACCACTAATTGTAAGAAAAATTTAGATGGCGGACCCTTTAGTTCGGGAGTAAATTTATAAATGCCTTGGATAAACTGTATCAACAATCGTTTGAGCAAGTATTTGACGAAAACTGGAAATAACCCGTGGAGAGTAATATTTGATATTCCGTTACTATTTGCACTATACCTAGACGACCTGGACACCTGGTACAGTGGTTATCTTGGTGAGCCAGAAATGGTGCCGACAACAATTAATGTTATTATGTACGCGGATGATATCGTCATATTAGCAGAGGTCTGCAACTTCCCTTCAGCTGTTGATAAATAGGCTAGCTGAATATTGTAAAACATGGAGTTTAGAAGTAAACATAGACAAGTCAAAATGTATGAATTTTCAGAATGGAAGTGGAAGAGCTTTAAGAGAAGAGCAGTGGAGACTCGAGGGTAAGGACCTGGAAAAAGTATAACAATATACCTATGTAGGCAGCGAGCTAACTTTAAACCTAAATATGGGGAAAATCATCTCAAATTGAAAGCCGAAATAGCTAAAACAGCTATACGTGCAAATTGGCAAAGGATTTTTTTATAATAATAATATTGCTTTAAGTTTTGCTTGCAGTTTTGTTTTATGGAGCACAAGTATATGGGGCACCTTCAAATTTGATGCTCTAGAAAACATACTTTGTTTTTTTTTTTCTAAGAAAAATCTTTTCGCTGCCAGATAAGTACACAAAAATATAGTATGTCCTACCTAAAGCGGCCTATCAACACTTTTTATTTCAACTCTTAAGCTGAATGCGGATTACCTTATTAGGATAACAAGTATGAAAGATACAAAGGCTCCAAAGTTGGTCTGAAATATGCGGTTTAGTACCAAGAAAAGTTGGTATCATAAGATTGGACAAAACTAGCTGCGGACAGTGGTATCAACCTTCAACGACGCTGGAAACAAATCAATATGGACTGAAGAAATCGCTTTATGAAGTAATTCAACTAATTGATGAGAATGAAAGGGTATGCCTTCAAAGAAACAGCACGAGCTTCAACTGAAAGGACATTTTACTCAAAAGTCTACTTCACCCTGAATTGTCACAGCGAAAACCATCGGCATTATTTTCTAAATTAGAGGGGAGATGCTGCGACTCAACTTTTGTTCCACATCGCAGTGATTTGGCAATAACTTGCAGTCTGTACAACTTGAACAAAAGGGAAGATATTGGCCACTTCCTGGAAGTGTGCCCAGTTTTAAGGGAGATAAGAACAGTTATATTTGGTAAACAGTATTTTGCAAGAAAATGAAGTAGGTACCTGTGAATCCTTATCGGTGAGAATTGGATGCAGGCTTGTGGGGTACTGTAAAGGAGGCAATGTCATACCGAAGTAGAATAATTAGCTAAAGCTTCTAATAATCTGTACTAAACTGAAAGGAGAAAATTCATAGTAAATTCAAGCGTTCCGCACTTTTGTTTTCGTTTTAGCTAAACTAAAAGTCTTTTTCTATAAATGTTTCTTTTAAATTATTTAATTTGAAAATTAATTTTGTTTTTTTTTTTGTTACCAAAAGTCTTTTCTGAACAAAGTTAATTTTAATTTATTTTTAATTCATTTTAAGATAACAATAATTAAAATTGAGTAATTTTTAAACTAAATTTAAAGCCATTCTGGCAGACGACATAATCTTGTCAGGTCGCTAACTATTCATTATGATAATTATGACAAAAAAAGAAAATGTGTACATATTTTATTTCTAATTAATAAATCTAATCTAATTTAAACGAGTTTTTCCATAGAGTAGGGAAAACTACATGCGAAAATAAAAGACGGAAAAGAAGAGTAAGGGTTTAACAAAATGCATTAGAACATTTTTTGAAAAATATATGGCAGGGACACCATCAGAACCGGGTGAAAAGTCATCTTTCAGTTAATCGATCTTTTCGCAAACCAAACAAAGACTTATGCATATTATGTATATCAACAGGAACGAGTGAGGATTGTTCGATAGATAGCTAAAATATTCATGGTCAGGCTCATTTATACTATCAGTATAAGATTCACTGACAAAAATTGCCAAAGAGGTTAGCTATTAATTTTTACGAATTTCATTATTAATGCTTTTATCAATTTTTTGTGGATGGTTTGTAAGAAAATTACAAATTTACATTTTTCTTTTGGAATAAGTTAATTTTTGATAATTGATTCCAGGACATTGGATTTAAGATTATTTTGTTCCTAAAAGTTTTAGTTGTCATTTGGGTATTTCCTTTTTCTCATAGTTTCCACATCGTTGTGGATAAGTGTTTAAATAAAATTATATTAATTATACACAACTTGCAAATGATTGTATATTGATCGTTTTCAATAATAACAATACCATTGGACAAGAAAAAAATCTGCCGATTTGCTTCCATTTATAGGAATAATACCGACAGGTTGAAAAATAGAAAAATTATGTCCAATTTCATAAACAAACATTAAAAGCACTTTTATCAAAAACCCTCGTAAATTTTATCATCAATCGATAAAAGGGAAATTTCAGGGAAATTTTTGTTAAAATCGAGTTCTCTTCACATCCCTGGAAAAAATAAATTGGTTTTTCCCTTCTAAATAAAACGGCACACTTCTTCAAGATCAAAACAAACATTGGGCCGCTGTCGAAAGGTTTTTATAAAGTGAGTTTCAATTAAATTAAATAATGAATGCACATACCTATAAAAAGAAGAGAAAGAGGCAAAAATTATATAGAGGCTGAAAAAAATGGGCTGATTGCTATTGTTGCTAATTTTAAAAGCATAATTGAAAATAAAGCGACTGGATGGAGTGACTGTCGCCGAAAAAAATAAATATTGGAGAAAATCGCTAAGATCTATAACTCCACCACAGCAACCTCAGGCGACAGGAGTTTCGTGCAGTTAAAAAGCACTTACGAGCCCCTTAAGCACAAAACTAAGAAATAACTGTCCACTCATAAGGTAAGTAACAATAAGCAAATTCCAAAATGTTGGGCAAAATACGCTTAGCAGAAAAAAGTTTTCCTTTTGAAAATACACAAACGTATGTGTGCAAATGTTTAATTTATGTTGCGCAAAGCGGAATCCAATTGCATCTGAGCTCTCTATTAATAATATACATACATACATACATATTTCATGATATTTTAATTCCTACAGGCTGAAATTTTTAAAACTGGTGGTGGACCATCAACTTCAACATCACTCAGTTGCCTTGAAGAAAAAATCACTGGAATGTGGGGATTGCAGTTCACTCCGGATGAGAATTTATATGATTCTAATTCGGACTTTCCAAAAATAAACAAGGAAGAAACCGATACCGCCGAAGATATCGAATTTTTGTATGATTACCAATTAATAATATCTCCGCAAAGGAAAAGTCCTCCCCCTAATAAAATTATTGCATCAACATCACCTGCTCCATCCACTTATATGTCCTGGGAACAACCTCCAACAACAACTGAAAGTGAAATTAAAAAAAATTTCATTCAAAAAGCTAAAGCAAAAAAAGTAATGACCGAGAAGGGCGGAACCAATAACTATAAATGAGATGAGCTTTGCTCTCTAAAGAAACAAAAATTTAAAATCGAACTCAAGGTCCTTGAAGCCGAACTAAAAATTAAGGAGATCGAGCTTCAATTAAAAGAAAAAGAACTCTATAAATTTGCCAGCCAATAGTTTTAAGTTCTTACTTACGTGTTATCTTAATTAAAAATAAAGAAATACATTTCTGTTAATTTGATGGTATTATTTGACAAATAATGACTGTTTTTATTTTTTTTTAAGTAAAGAAGTAATAATGCTTACATTATGTATATTACATGTTTATCTATTAAAAATTGTATCTACTAGTTGGTCCCGTGGTGCAGTATTGTTTTCAGGTGAGATTTGTAGTTCGAAATTTTCAAAAGCTGGTGTTAAAACTTCCGGATCATTTGGAGGCTCTTCATCTCCAATTTCAACACAAATATTATGGAAAACTGGTGTTGCAACAATGACTGCCATTATGGTTCTTATTTCTATGCGCATATCAATGATAGGCAAGGAAATCGCCTTTTCCAAACCCCAAAACCTCTTTCAATTACATTTATCGTTTTGATTTGAGATTTGTTGTAGGCAATCTGAGCTGTAGTATGAGGATTTAGTACTGGGGTCAATAAATAATTTCTACATGGATAGCCACAATCACCAAGTAGATAACAATTTGGAAACTCATTGTTTTCGAATCTAGCACGAAGAAGAGAATCATCAAAAATATAAGCATCATGCGCACTTCCAGGCCACCGTGCCACAATATCAAAGAATTTTAAATTGCTGTTGCATACGCATTGCGTGTTAATTGAAAACCATCCTTTCCTGTTTCTATAAACTTCTGCTTCCTCTCCACCAGGTGATTGTATCCTGATCCTGATGTATGTGCAATCGATTGCACCAAAAACTTTCGGGAATCTTGCCAAGTCGTAGAATTCGTTTTGAACTTTCATAATATCATGACGATCAATAGGAAGAGTAATAAAATGCGGTCGCATTGATGCTATGTGGTGGGTTACTTTTCGTACAATGCGGCAAACAGTTGATTTTGAGATATTAAACATAAACATGGCGGTCAGCCATCAGCCGAATAGGGGGAATAACATGTAGCATACGAAAACATGCACGTGCCGTAACTATTCGGACTGGTGGAAGTGTGATCATAGCCTCTTCGCGGCGGCCGCTAGAAACAAGCCTTTAAAAAGGTTTGGCTAATATGATCAGTAAGTCCTGGAGCCAGTATGCTGGGCATAGATGAGAAGTGGACACGCCTTAAGAATACTGTCATTAGTACTGCCAACTCCATCTTAGGCAGCAGTCGTAGAAATCGGAACGACTGGTTTGATGATGAATGCAAGCTAGCAACTGAACGTAAGAATGTTGCGTACCGAGCAATGCAACAATCTCATAGAACGCGGGCACGCGAAGACGAATATAAAGAGCTCAGAAGAATTGAAAAACGGATTCACAGACAGAAAAAATCAGCCTGGGAGAAGAACATGACGCAGTACACACCACGCTGCACATACTGCAAGGACGGAGAGGGAAATCTGATCACCGATCCTCAAAGCATACTGGAGCGATGGGAAGTGTACTTCAATGAATTGCTAAATGGTCAGCTCACTGCAGAAGTGGAGGCTCCACTTCTTCAAGAAGAGTACCCTATGTTGCCGCCACCAAGCATAGAAGAGGTTGAGAAGGCTATAGGCCGGCTAAAGAAAAACAAAGCCCCGGGAGCCGATGGTATACCAGCCGAACTATTTCAACACGGTGGGCCAGCTTTACGTCAAACAATTCATGAGATTATAGTGCACGTGTGGGAGCATGAAGAAATTCCAGAAGACTGGCGAAAAGGTATAATTTGCCCCATACATAAGAAGGGAGATGTCACAACGTGCAGCAATTATAGAGGTATCACGTTGTTGAGTACCGCTTAAAAGATACTCTCCTCTATCCTACAAGACCGTATAACCCCATACGCCAAAACCATCATCGTACAATATCAGTGTGGTTTCATTCCAGGCAAATCAACAACTGATCAGATCTTTACCCTTAGGCAGGCGATGGAAAAATGTCTAGAATTTAACATCCCAACATACCACCTGTTTATAGACTTTAAGGCCGCCTACGATAGCATAGCCAGGGTAGAACTTTACAAAGCCATGATAGAATTCGGCATCCCAAAAAAATTGACACGACTATGTAGGTTGACCATGACCAACGTAACACCTGGCGTTGGAGAAAGCAATCCGTGACTCTGGCACGGCAACAAGAGGGACCATCGTCAACAGGTCCAGCCAGATACTGGCTTACGCAGACGACATCGACATCATCGGAAGCTGTACATGATTCCTTCATCCAGATCGAGCAGGCGGCACAAAATCTGGGGCTGCACATTAGTGAAGCTAAAACAAAGTACATGGTGGCGTCAAATGCGAGAGGAACAGTTGGTCAAACAATCAAGGTAGCGGAGCACGAATTTGAAGTGGTGCAATCCTTTAAATACCTTGGGTCAATAGTAGCAGCCGATAACAATATAGAAGAAGAAATACGCGGGCGGCTTCTCAAATCCAACAGAGCCTACTATAGTCTGTCAAAGCTCTTCAAATCCAGAAATCCCACCATAACTTCAAAACTGCTGCTGTACAGGACCATGGTCCTGCCAGTACTTACATAGTGATCCGAGACTTGGGTGCTTAGCAAAAGGCACTCCGACCTCTTAGCCGGGTTCGAGAGAAAAGTCTTAAGGAGAATTGTTGGCCCCATATGTGAGGAAGGACGCTTCCGGAGACGGTACAATCATGAATTGTACGCAATCTACCTTGAAGCAGATCGTGACAAAAATTAAGCTCGGTAGACTCCGGTGGGCAGGGCACCTAGCTCGCATGAGCGAAGAGGAACCTGCTCGGAAAGTTCTTTGTGGTACATTCTATGGTAGACGACAGCGTGGTAGACCATGCTTGCGCTGGAGAGATGGTGTTGATCTTCATCGTCGGATGAAGAGGATGACGACCAGTCTATTGTTCTAAATAAAAAGCTAATCATTAAAATATTATTACCTATTAACATGCAAGCTCGAAATTTGTTAACCTAGTCATTTTGTATCTCTAAAAATTGAAAATTAAAATGTTTCAAATTTTTTTCAGTAAATGTCAGCTGATATATCCACTTGTTACCTGCATCTGATGACATTTCAATGACACTTTTAAAATTTAATGACCCAAAAATGGGCATTTAGTTTACAAGGGTGTTTAAAAGCTTGTTTAATTTAAAAGTGCTTGGTGAAACCAAAAATTCCCATTTAAAGGCTTAGAAGCTTGTTAAATATTTAAAAGTCTTTCGTGAAATCGGCCATTAGTCTTTATAATTCAATTTATGCATATACACGTCCAAAAAACGATATGAATAACGAAAATGTGCATGAATTTTTTTACAAAAACCGTGACTGGAATTATTCAGAGTCAAGTTATTGAGAGTATTTTTGTAAATTTCGTGTACATTTGAGACCATTTTTAAACCGACTTTTGGCGCCCCAGAATCCGATCTCATCCCACACTGAGACGTATCTATACCCAATCTATATACATATATGCTAGTGTTTCAAGTACAGAAAATTAACGTTCTGAAGTTAGCAGGTTTTTTTTCGACTTTCCATTACAAATTATTCACACAACTGGTAACTACCGTATGGCATTAGGAAATAAACAACAATTTGACATTTGATTTATGGAATTTTGACAAATCCAAAGATATTAGTATAGTATAATTTGGTTAAAATGAAAAAAAACATACAAATTCCACTGAAAATGAAAACCATGTTCAATAAAAACTTGATTCGTTATTTAAGGATTATTTTTAATAAAAATTGAACAAAAAACATCAAAATTGTTATTTAAGGATTATTTTTTATAAAAATTGAACAAAAAACATCAAAATTGTAAAACTTACTATTCCACACGTTTTTAAATTCGAACGACAAACCATAATGACTATGACAGCATCAGTGATGAAAGAATATCTTACTTTTTGTTCATATAACACTAAAGCCTTTGAGGCTTACACAGACTTATAGTGTTGGTGGGGACGGCATCAGCCCATGAGGAAGGTTGATGGCAATGGGCAAACTTTTATGGTAAATTTAAGTTTCTCTTTGTAATTTAAAATCAAAACAAGCAGCGCATCTATGTATAAGAGAGAACAAAATTTACCTGTAAACTGTATACACGTTGTTCATGTTGAACAAAACCATAACATGCCGGTAAAAGGAAAAGGACCACACGCCAACGACGATGCCATGCCACCGCATCCGCACACACTCCGGTCCGACTGGGAGGCACGGGATATGTCTAGATGCACTTTATTTATGTTTAGATTAGAAAATACAGTTGTAGATTTCGAAGTTGAAATTGTATGCTGATTTATGCACTTTCCTGCATAATTTGCACACAAACAAATAAACACACACACACATACACACATCAATATAAAGTTTTTGAGTATTTCATTGCATAGAGCGGTATGATTTGGGTTTCCTTCCGGGTTGTTGTGCGGTGTGGTGGGCTCCTATATATGGCTTGAAACGACAGTTGTATTAGATTTTGTCCTTCGTGTTTCATGCATAGAATCTACACACAGGTGTATATGGAGCAAAGCGTACCTAGCACAACTGCACTAAGCTTAACGAGGCACATAGTTCTGATTGTACTCTATATTCAATTGTACGTAATTTCTTTTGGTGGCATCCAAATAGACTTTTGAGAGTTCTGCTGCTGTTCCTGATACAGTGTGGTAAAAGTTTTGAGACTTTTTTTTATTAATAATATGCATCCATATAACGGGTGATTTTTTAGCTGGTTTGGTTTTGGCAACACTGGTTTTGACAGCTGACGTGTGTTTAGTACCTTGTGTCACTGTCAAACAGCTTCAGTTTGGTTTGCAATTTAACCATGGATCGTCTTACAAATCAACAACGCTTGCAAATTATTGAATTTTACTATCAAAATTCGTGCTCGGTTCGAAATGTTCATCGCGCGCTGCTTGTGTTCAGCGATGAGGCTCATTTTTGGTTGAATAGGTACGTAAATAAGCAAAATTGCCGCATTTGGAGTGAAGATCAGCCAGAAGCATTGCAACAGCTACCAATGCATCCCGAAAAAACCACTGTTTGGTGCGGTTTATGGGCCGGCGGCATTATTGGGCCTATTTCTTCAAAGATGATGCGAATCGCAGCGTTACTGTCAATGGTGAACGCTACCGAGCGATGATAACAAACTTTTTTTTGCCCGAAATGGAAGTTGTTGACTTGCATGATATGTGGTTTCAACAAGACGGTGCCACATGCCACACAGCACGCGAAACAATGGCGCAATTGCGAGGCGAGTATGGTGAACAGTCAATTTCACGTTTCGGGTCGGTCAATTGGCCGCCTAGATCGTGCGATTTGACACCATTAGATTATTTTTTGTGGGGGTGTGTCAAGGCTAATGTCTATAGGGACAAGCCCGCTTCGATTGACGCACTGGAAGCCAACATCCATGCATTCATTCGTGAGATACCGGCCGATATGTGTGAAAGAGTATGCCAAAATTGGACTCAGCGGATGGGCTACCTGAGACGCAGCCGCGGTCAACATTTGCATAAAATTATCTTTAAACATTAAATTGCAAGGTTCAAACTATCGATTCAAATAAATATTTCATTCATTTTTTCGAATTTTTTGTGTTTTTTTTTTTTTTTAAGTTTTAAACCTCTTAAAAAATCACCCATTATATTGGGGAAGGTGTCAAAGGATATCTTGTTAAATATGCAATTCACGGTTGTATTAAATCTAAAGGGTCCGCCAAATAACTTCTTTTTTTTTGAAAATGACGTAAAACATTGAGTGTAGCTTCGGCTGTGTGGCACATAGCGCCGTCCTGTTGAAACCAAATGTTGCCAATGTACTCCTCTTCAATTTTTGTGAACAAAAATTCGTTCAACATGACCCGATAACGATCGCCATTGACTGTAACGGCTACTCCTTGCTCATTTTCGAAAAATTGCCCAATTATGCCTCTGGACCAAAATCCGCACCAAACAGTGACTCGTTTTGGGTGTATCGGCTTTTCAATGTATGCGTGCGGGTTTTCTGTGCCCCAAATGCGACAATTTTGCTTGTTTACTACCCGCCAAGATCAAAATGAGCTTCATCTGAAAAGATGATTTTTTTTGGCAAAATCGGCATCTTCTCTAAGTCGATCGCAGGCCCACTTAGCGAAGCGTATACACAACCATATTCGTTCAGCGGAAGGATAAAACTAACTATCTGTCAAATCAGACATGAGCTAAGTGTTACCATTCACGAAATAAGCACTAGTTGAAAAAAAAACGTTAGATGGCGGACCCTCTATAAGAAGCCACTTTTGCATAAACACTTAAGGCTTAACTACATAAGCCAAAAAGTACTTTTGTACAAAAGTAAAAATATTTTTTTTCCCGCTAGCGCAGTTGTTTTGTGAAAAAGAATATCCAATTTTTTTTTTAAACCAAAATTTAAGCTTTCTGCATCATTTTTATAAGTTTTCCAGTGGGAAAAACTATTCCAAAATGAGTTTGAAAATTTTCACTTTTGTACTTTTTCACTTTTTGGGCTTATGTAGTTAAGCCTTTATTTGTGTGCAATATTGTGTGGAAAATACATTCTACAATTAGATTTGAGTCATGCCAACCATGACTGAATCTGCTGATGAATATCTAACATTATCCGAGTTACAAAGATTTCGACCATATTTTCAAGCCTTATGGCCTGAATAACACGATTACGGTTGGCTTCCAATGCATAGATTGTTGATGGTTTGTCAGCTTTGACTACAGCGACTTCACGACGTATGTGAAGTTAGCATAACTATTTTTACCTAGAACAATGGGACAACAACAAGAATTTGGATTTTTAAAAAAAAAATTTTTCTTCATTTCTTTTCCGGATTTTTTTTCAATTCATCAAAAAGTGGGTGTAATCGCATGTTCTATACTAACTTCACTGTGTTGTCAAGTAAACATGGCAGGCCTTTTATCAGTATCCATTCAAGCTATCAACTTTCTTAAGGGCTCCAAATTTGCTTGCAGTTCTCGAAAAAAATTCATATTGCACCACCGGACACCGCAACGGGTCTTCCTCTTCAATGTGAAGTTTGCATGACAATCCTTTTCTTAGCAACAGCGAAAGCTTATACAGTACAGTACAGCTTTTATACAGAATATATAAAAAAGAGTCAAAATAAATGTTGAAGTCCTAATTCAAACAAAGTGCCGGGACTCACGGTTAATATGTGTAAACATTAACGTTTGTCCACGCGCAGTTTTGAGGACCCACATTTGGATCCGTACCTACACGGTTAAAAATTCTGGGGTGTTTTTGAATACGGCCCTCGTATAACAGCCGTATGCAATACATGAATAATTTCTTTTTAATATTCCAACTTTATTAAACATGTTTTGTAATAATTTGGTATTAAAATTGAGTACAAATCCCACTAAAATGTTTTTTTTTTTAATACTTTTCCACTAAAATTTAATCTTCAAATATTAAAATATAATATTTCTATATTATAATCTATTACCATTATTATTGAAAGCTTATATTTCAATAATTTGTTATTTGATTTTAGTAGAATATTTGATTAAAAGTGACCATAATAAAATAATGTATTGAAATTTAATATTTGATTGTATTAAAATTCAATAAATTTTGTATTTAGGGCGAAACTCTCGACTCAATGCTCAAGAAATACTTTTCAACTCGTACTTAAATTGAATATCGAGGTATTAATTTTGAACACATTAATATAAGATTTTAATACATCAAGTATTAATTTTTAACCCTTCTCTGTATTAGATTTGAATATTTTGGTATTAATTTTTAACCCTTCAGTATTACATTTTAATATTGAATATCATTTTGTCGAAAGAAAACTCCGTTAGTTTGTTTCAGCACGTCAGTCGGCAACATGGAGTTCCTAAAAGATAATTTAGTTGGGACTTACATTAAAGTGAAAAACGTGGAAAAAATACAATCATTTTAAAAAAAATTAAAAATCAGACGAATGAATCATCTGAATCCTTAGTCTTTTCAAATGAAGATATCCTTCTTTCAAGTAAGCAATAAATAGCAAGTTTAAGTGCCATATATTTTTTTCCTGGAGAGTGCAAACCGTGGTAATTTATTTAAAATTTGTTTTTGTTTTAGTCTTGGAAAACGAAGAACTGGTGAACGGATTTACCTTGAAAGATCGAGACGGTCGGTGTGCTGATTCCAGTGGATTCCTTGTGCGATATAGTGCGGCAGTATTCAGGCTGTGCCTGCTTCCTGCTGATGGAGAGCCTCCTAATCAAATAAGTGAAAATTTGAAAAAAACAAGAAGCAGCAATTGGGAGCTCTCTCGCTTCTTTTATATAAAGAAGTAAGTAACTTTTTCAATTGTAAATTTAATAAAAATTTTCCTAATTTTACAGGGATTAAAAGCATTTATAGAAACAAGCACAGCGACATACATTTTGGATGAGTACGACCGTACAAATACGCTAAAGGATTCTTCTCGAAAGGCGTTAGTGACGGCAGAAGCTGAGTATCTGCGCTCAGTAAGTGGGAATTATCCATCTAAGGAGGATAAAATTGCATGTGCCAAAGCAATCGTAAATAATTTTCTTTCCTTTAAAATTGGAGACAGCAAAATAAATTAATAAAATTTTAATACTTTGTAGATTTAAAACAAATCTTATATAGGATTGAAATTTAATAAATAAGTATTAATTTTCAATACTATGTGGGTTCAAAAGTAATCCAATCAAATCTTAAATAGTATTAAGATTTAATAATCTTGTATTACATTTTAAACTCTCTTTAGGCTTAAAACGAGTAAAAAAATATTCAATTTAAATGAAAAAATATTTGTTTTCAATATCCAGCGTATTAAATTCTAATATAAATAAATGCCCTTAAAACCAATACAAGAAGTGATGAATTTTATTTTTTTTGGTTTAAATACTAATACTTATGTGTGTTACTATTTAATAATACGAACTTGTTTTTTAATACAAAACAGTATTGAAATTCAAAATGTCTTCTATGGATTTGAAAATTAAATATATTCAAAGCATTACATTTAAATACAATTTTGGACTGGCCATATTTGCAACCCAAAAAATATTAAATTTAACGCCAGGATTTTTAACCGTGTATGGAAAGTCGTCGAAATGTTGTTGACTACGTGCACACGGATGCAAAAGGCGACTAGTTTGATTAAAGGGGATCTTCAGATTTTTGGCACTTAAAGTGTGACCTCCTTAAGAGGAAAGTCCACGTTTTTATTTCACTCTACAGCCGCCAACCATGTTTACATATCAAAAACATACTTCTTCGCTGCAATTGCAAATTGGGAGCTTTACTGCAAGTATCGGGTTTTTCAATAAGAGCGCTACAAAAGTTTTTTTATATCAATTTTGAATATCAATGAAATTCTTTATTCCTGTCAAAGTACGTTTGATGCCATTATGTATGACACTCGATTTCTGTTGCATGGCCACCACGGGCACGCTTGCAGAAGTCCAGACGCTGGACCCAATTTTCGATGGTTTTCAAGCATAAATCGGCCGATACTGCTGCAATTTCACCTTCGATATTCGTACGAAGTTCATCAATCGTCGCTGGCTTGTTGGCATAGACCATAGACTTGACATAGCCCCACAGGAAATAGTCTAACGGCGTCAAATCGCACGACCGACGCGACCAAGCGACTGGACCATTTCGTGAGATAACACGTTCTTCAACTTGGTTTCCAATAAATTGATTGTGACATTCGCTGTGTGGCTTGTGGCGCCGTCCTGTTGGAAGCACATGTCCTTCAATTGGGGCCAAAAATATTCGGTTATCATTGAACGGTAGCGATCCCTATTCACAGTAACGTGCCGGTCTTGGCCATCACGGAAGAAGTACGGCCCAATCACGCCGCGCGCCGGCCCATAAACCACACCAAACCGTAATTTTTTCGCGATGCAATGGTGACTCATGGAGTACGTGTGGATTGCTGCCTGACCAATACCGCATATTTTGTTTAATGACGAAACCATTCAGCCAGAAATGAGCCTCATCGCTGAAGATGATTTTTCGATGAAAATCCGAATCATTTTCAAGTTGTTGCTCAGCCCAATTCACGAACATACGACGCTTCTGGTGGTCAAGCGGCTTCAGTTCTTGCGTCAATTTAATCTTGTAAGGATGTAGGCCAAGATCTTTTCGCAAAATTCACCACAACGACGTCACAGAGATGCCCAACGCTTGAGAACGACGTGTGAGAGACACATTTGGGCTTTCTGCAACTGAAGCCTCAGCGGCAGCAATATTCTCGACACTACGGGCACTTCTTTGTCTCACTGGCACAGAAACATTTTGTACTGTGCCTGTGGATTCAAATTTTTCCACTAGACGCTCAATTGTTGATCTGCTAGGACGATTATGATGACCATAAATTGAACGTAGCGCTCTTAACGTTGAGGCCACTGACTCCGAATTTCGGTAGTAAATTTTAATAATTTCGACTCGTTGTTGGCTCGTTCATCTTTAAATCACGACGCGAGATAAAGCGCTCACCAAAAGTTTCCTTCAATAAATTGATTGCTTCGTTGGCTGTATGGCATGTAGCGCCGTCTTGTTGGGACCGAAGGTCCTCCACATATCCTCCAATTCAGGCACGAAAAAGTCAATAATCATGGCTATATAGCTTTCCCCATTGACAGTTACATTATGGCCGGCTTCATTTTTCTAGAAATATGAACCAATTATTCCCTCTGCTGATAGAGCACACCAAACAGTGACTTTTTGAGGATGTAACGGCATGTCAACGATGTTTTGTGAATTATGATCACTCCAAATATGATAATTTTGCTTATTAACGTACCCATTCAACCAAAAATGAGCTTCATCGAATATTGGACGCAGCGCGCTATGCATCGCGCGAACCGAACCATTGTTTGGTTATATAAATTTGCACGATTTGCAAACGTTGTTCAGGAGTAAGTCTATTCATTATGAAATGGCAAACCAAATTGAGCATAAATCAAGTGACAACTGTCAAAAAAGCAACTCTGAAAAAGGTATTGCCAGACTGAAAACAACACGTCTAAAAAAAACACTGTAGAAAAGCCATATACATACGGTCCAGTAGATATATGCATGTATATGGTTTCGTATGCAGTAAAGGGTTAAAAAAAGTTATTTGGCTTTTTATTACTTGTAATTAGTTTTGTTTCAATTATTTTGCTTTGGTTATTTTGTATGAGAGAATTAGGAGATAGTAGGACATGAACGTAGCAAATTTAAAGTTTTATTGAATTAAGTTTTGATATAATTTCCGTTGTAATTTATTAAAACTCATTTCAGACTGATTGCCTCTACGCAAGTATAATTTAATTTTCTAATTTTCTAACAATGTATGAACCCACAAAGGGTTCAATTGAGTATTTTTAACGGAATTGATATTCTATTGGTTTATTGCATGGGATTTTTAATATAAACCTCGTATTGTTTGGGTTATGAAATGAACGTAGGTATACAGGTAACTATTTTGGAATATGTATGTACACATAAATATATATTATTATTTAGTAAACTGTGTGTAATCTTAATCAATATTATCAAAAAGATATTAAAAAAAACCTTATTGATTAAACTTGTATTTTTTCAAAGAAAATTAAATAGAATATCGAATTTTAATTAAAAATGAATACCTCTGTATGCATTTCGATAGAACTTGTCTATCATCTTCAGCAGACACGGCTGATCTTCTTTCTCTTGAGCCTTTCATTGAGCCTAAGATGTTTTTAAGTTTACTTTTGTTCGTAAAAACTGTTTCCATGTTGTTTCCATCAAATGGAACTTTTAACTTGTTAGTTAACTTAGGGTATAAGGGTAAGAGAAATTTACTCTTTTTGGATTGTCTTTTTGATCTAACCTTTTATTTTGAGTAAACAATGTAGTTATACCTGAATTTTTAATTTTTCTCATGTGCTTCTTAATGAGAATGTCAATCATATCCCATCCAAGTTGGCTATTTCGACATTGTACTCATACTCATTTATGTAGTCGGCGACTGAGAGTGGTAGTTTGCATAACCGATGGACATAGGATTGAAAAGTGGCTTTTTTGTGATGAATCGGGCAATGTGAGTTGCTCGGAATGCAACGTTTAGTACTAGTCGGCTTGTGATAAACGGAAAAGCTCAAACTTCCACCTTCTCTGCGTACTAAAAGATCCAAAAATAGTAATTTTTGATCTGATTTTTCCTCAAAAGTGAATTTGATTGATTCACATTGAGAATTTAAAATTTCGAGTAGGTTGATTATTTCTTTTTTATTCACCATCGTAAAAATGTCATCTGCATAGCGTCGCCAAATTCGTGGTAATCTACCAGTATTTCTTAAATTCATTTCTAACTTTGACATGAACAATTCGGCGATCAAAGGTGAAATGATGATTGTCCATACTTGTGCCGTGTTCAATTGTATAGAATAATCCACGAAATTGAAAATAATTTTGGTCCATACATTTACATAAATCGATTTCTTCTGTTTGAGGGTTTTTGTGACGGAAATATATTTAGTACTTGGTTTTGAAAAGTATCAAAAGTATGAAAATCGATAATATTCATACCATGCAGGGTGACTTACATAATTAGATACGACAAAAAGGTAAAGTGTTCAAAGTGATTTTTTTTATTGGTCGGTCTAAAAATCCTGGAACTAATCCAGATGGATGGCGCCTTTTTCAATCCATTTTAAGTTACCATAAATATTCAAAAGAAACATCATCATCATCGGCTCGACAACCGGGGTCCGGTCCTGGCCTCCTTCAACAAGTCTCTCCACCCATCCCGGTCTCGAGCCGCCGCCATCCAGTTGCGCACCCCAAGGCTCCGGGTGTCCTGGTCTACGCCATCTTTCCAGCGCAAGCATGGTCTACCACGCTGTCGTCTAAGATAGAATGTGCCACAAAGAACTTTCAGAGCAGGTTTCTCTTCGCTCATGCGAGCTAGGTGCCCTGCCCACCGGAGTCTACCGAGCTTAATTTTTATCACGATATCTGCTTCAAGGTAGATTGCGTACAATTCATGATTGTACCGTCTCCGGAATCGTCCTTCCTCACATATGGGGCCAACAATTCTCCTTAAGACTTTGCTCTCGAACGCGGTTAAAAGGTCGGAGTGCCTTTTGCTAAGCACCCAAGTCTCGGATCCATATGTGAGTACTGGCAGGACCATGGTCCTGTACAGCAGCAGTTTTGAAGTTATGGTGAGATTTCTGGATTTGAAGAGCTTTGACAGACTATAGTAGGCTCTGTTGGATTTGAGAAGCCGCCCGCGTATTTCTTCTTCTATATTGTTATCGGCTACTACTATTGACCCAAGGTATTTAAAGGATTGCATCACTTCAAATTCGTGCTCCGCTACCTTGATTGTTTGACCAACTGTTCCTCTCGCATTCGACGCCACCATGTACTTTGTTTTACCTTCACTAATGTGCAGCCCCAGATTTTGTGCCGCCTGCTCGATCTGGATGAAGGAATCATGTACAGCTTGCTCAGTTCTTCCGATGATGTCGATGTCGTCTGCGTAAGCCAGTATCTGGCTGGACCTGTTGACGATGGTCCTTCTTGTTGCCGTGCCAGAGTCACGGATTGCTTTCTCCAACGCCAGGTGTTACGTTGGTCATGGTCAACCTACATAGTCGTGTCAATTTATTTGGGATACCGAATTCTCTCATGGCTTTGTAAAGTTCTACCCTGGCTATGCTATCGTAGGCGGCCTTAAAGTCTATAAACAGGTGGTGTGTTGGGATGTTAAATTCTAGACATTTTTCCATCGCCTGTCTAAGGGTAAAGATCTGATCAGTTGTTGATTTGCCTGGAATGAAACCACACTGATATTGTCCGATGATGGATTTAGCGTATGGGGTTATCCGGTCTTGTAGGATAGAGGAGAGTATCTTATAGGCGGTACTCAACAACGTGATACCTCTATAATTGCTGCACGTTGTGACATCTCCCTTCTTATGTATGGGGCAAATTATACCTTTTCGCCAGTCTTCTGGAATTTCTTCATGGTCCCACACGTGCACTATAATCTCATGAATTGTTTGACGTAAAGCTGGCCCACCGTGTTGAAATAGTTCGGCTGGTATGCCATCGGCTCCCGGGGCTTTGTTTTTCTTTAGCCGGTCTAAAGCCTTCTCAACCTCTTCTATCTTGGTGGCGGCAACATAGGGTACTCTTCTTGAAGAAGTGGAGCCTCCACTTCTGCAGTGAGCTGACCATTTAGCAATTCATTGAAGTACACTTCCCATCGCTCCAGTATACTTTGAGGATCGGTGATCAGATTTCTCTCTCCGTCCTTGCAGTATGTGCAGCGTGGTGTGTACTGCGTCATGTTTCGGACAGATTGGTAGAACTTCCGCGCCTGGTGTGGACCTCGCTCTCGGCTTTTCTCTATTTCACAGATTATGTTCTTCTCCCAGGCTGATATTTTCTGTCTGCGAAGCCGTTTTTCAATTCTTCTGAGGTCTTTATATTCGTCTTCGCGTGCCCGCGTTCTATGAGATTGTTGCATTTCTCGGTACGCAACATTCTTACGTTCAGTCGCTAGCTTGCATTCATCATCAAACCAGTCGTTCCGATTTCTACGACTGCTGCTTAAGATGGTGTTGGCAGTACTAATGACAGTATTCTTAAGGCGTGTCCACTCCTCATCTGCGCCCAGCATACTGGCTCCAGGACTTACTCTACCCAGTTCTAGGGCGAGTCCTAACGCATTACCAAAGGTGTTACTGGTGTTTTCACTGCGCAGAGCAGCCGTGTTGATTCGAACCTGATCGGCGGATGCAATACGTCTTCGCAAGGCAATCCGCCCTCGGAAAATCATACCAACAAGATAGTGATCTGAGTCGATATTGGCACCTCAGTACGTTCCTACCGTCATCAATCGTCATGGTCTATCAACACGTGGTCAATTTGGTTACGAGTGACTCCATCAGGTGATACCCAGGTGGCTTTGTAGATATCTTTACGCGGGAACCTGGTACTCGCAACGACCATGTTTTTCGATGCTGCCAATTCTAAGACTCGAAGTCCATTGTCATTAGTGTTCTCATGCAAGCTATGGGTGCCTGCGTAATGCCTTAATACCGGCTCCCGACCTATTTTTGCATTCAAATCCCCAAGGATGATTTTTACGTCATACCTTGGACAGGCATTGAGGGCCCTCTCGACTTGTTCGTAGTAAGTCTATTCAAAAGAAACGGCATGTCAAAATTGCATAGCATTTTTAAAGTAAGTTAATAAGTGGTGTTAAGTATACCTTATAAACTGTTACTATTCACATCAAAAACTATAGTAAAAAATGTTGTATTTCAGTTGACCTTTAATAAAACATTATGTTGAAAATAATTTTACAACTTATAGGACGTGTTTTATTTCAATAATAAGCTGTGGTTTTCAAAAAAGTGTAGAAAACGAATTTAATTTATAAAGCGATGTAGTGAAATAAATCCCTGGGAACTCCAGTCCCACTTAAGGTGTTCTCACCTAGTAAGAAATAAATACTTTTACTGAGGTGCTCTAAAGATCTTATTTCCCCTCCAAAACTAGAATACATTTAAGAATTTGTGGTTTCATTTATAACCTTCAAAAATAATTTTTTCGTAATCATGAATTTTCTCCAATTTTCAGGATTTTTTTTGTAAATTTATAATTCATAAGCGCTTGTGTTCTTTTTTTCTACTCTACGTAAACTATGACACCATAAGGGGTTATGTTGAACTTAAATATTTCGGCAAATATGCCTTAGTATTTCAAAACATAAAAACAATCATATTAAGTTAGATATTACTACACTTTTAAGGAAACAAATTAATCGTTAATTATTATAAAATCTTGTAGTTTTTTTTTTTTTTGTTTAAATACAGTATCAAATTTTTAAAAATAATTGTGAACTTATGACCCACTTTCTCTATGTATACTTAGAGAATAATGGAATACTTCACAGGAAATTTCTTCTTGCACATATAATCCATACCGAAATGTGTCATTGTGGATTTCTTTCTCTGAGATTTTTACTACTTTACATTTAGTTTAAAAATTCAATCTTTAAACTTACCCCAACAAAAGTCCCCAGAACCAAGGCATGTCCAATAGAAAATAAGCAAGCGCACAAATAACTGCAGTTTCGATTATAGTTGGTATCAGTGTTAGCTGTAAAATTATCACCCAAAGTTTCTTGAAGGCTGAACCATCTAACCCCAAGCCTGCTAGCAACATTATATTTATAAGAGCCAATTCTCTAAAAATAAAATAAAATAAAATAAAATAAAACAAAATAAAATAAAATAAAATAAAATAAAATAAAATAAAATAAAATAAAATAAAATAAAATAAAATAAAATAAAATAAAATAAAATAAAATAATGAAAAAAGAATTTCTAAGGCCATGTCAATTTTATGTCCAATTCAACTAGGTATGTATACACTTCAACATTCTCTCAATTTGCGTAAGACAAATTTCAAACTAATTTTTCAAATTAAATATTTTCCATCTTACCTTAGAAACAATTCCAACGCTCCGTATCCACTAAAATCCGCCAGTCCCAAATTCGTATAGAGCACTCCGAAGAACAACATACCCAGCATATCAGGCAATCGCATAAATGTCACCAGAATCCCTGAGATCTGTGCCCCGACAAACAAGAATGCAATCCTCATAATTACCGTCTCGGGCATGGCATACTTGGGTGCTTGAGCGTATCCCATTATCCAAAGGAGCAGAAATATAATCAGTACTGCCAAGGGCTGTGAAATAATTGGCCAGTCTCTAAGAAAGTTCATCCATCTGTTGCAAAGCCCAAAAGCACACAAAAAGAAAAGGATCACAAAAATACAAAAGCATATAGAAGACGTTCGTTGGAAAAGTTATAAAAAAAAGAAGAAAATTGTGATAATACAATTTAATTGAATAAAACCACGGATGCATGTCGTTCTACGAATTCCTGCAGAAAGAAAGCGAGAAAGTGAGCTGCCACATTTCTTGCGGCAATGCCCCTTTATCAGTTTCTCTCGTGTAGCATGGATTCCTCTTGCAAAGGAATGCAATGAAGAAGGAGCAACTTGTATAGAGATGGTTGTACCTTAGTTCCAAGGGATCACCAAAGAACAATCATTTTATAGCATCTCGTAGACAAGTGCGGGTTTCACACTATACACTGCATCCCGTGGCTTTTATTTGTCATCACAATTTCTTAGTCTTTAAATGAAAATTTCACCAGAAAAGTAGGTTTAAACTTTTTTTTAATACTAAGATCATGTATAGATATAAACATTAACAGCCCTCTATTAATAAAAAAAACATTATCGGCAGCCTAACACATGAGTGTTAACTGGCACATAAAAAGGGAACTTTGGGGAGTAAAAGTTATATTACGGTTTCTCTAAAATTTTCAAAAAAAAGTCGGTTAAGTTTTGAATCTAAAAATTGAGGTAAAATGTTAAAGACTTGTTTAAAAGGTTCAGTTACAGCAGTTACAATAGATACATGCCAACCTTTGTAGTTAAGACGTGTTCGTTGATTTACAATTATCTTTAAGTATAAAAATGGATTGTGGGGCGTTCGAATGCTTAAAACATGAAAGTGACTGGACTAAATTGGGTACTTCCTGTTCCGTAAAGCTATAGGAAAAAAGCAAAGTCATAAAACAGGTGGCGCTGTAAGCACTTTTTGCAGTTCAATTCATTTACCGTTCAACAGGTCGCGCTTTAGGCGGTTAGGAAACAGCTTTTTGGTTATTCTTTTTCAACTTTTATTATTTGTAGAATGAAATGGGATATAATCCGATTTAAGTAATTTTTTTGGTGTTTGAAAGGTTATTTTTAAGTATAGGGTGAAATGGGGTAAAATCAAAACAAAAACGTAGCTTTTCTTTACAAAAATTCCTTCTGTGTTGGAAAAATAATAAAGGTTGGAGAGGATCATGTTTTTACATATTAAGAAAGTCATAACTTGAAGTAGTTTAAAACCCATAAAGTATTCGATTACAAAAATTAGCTTAAATATTTATTTATATTTTCTTTTGTAATTTGTATGCCAAGCTTAGGTTTATCTACCCGTGCGAAGCCGAGCGGATCAGCTAGTTATTTATAAGGATACAACGGCTACGGATGGTGAAAAACTCATGTATTGGTACCAAGAGGTGTTTGACCTCCTTGTTAATTCGTCATATGCATTAAAAGACGACATTCTGCAGCCGTTAGCGTTCTGAACTATGTTAAATACATGTGATTATCAGACCGACGAACAACGAGATATTTAAGACTTTGTATCTGCGAACTAATGAGAAGTATTAGCAGCTATGTGAACAAAAGAGATTACTCCACCGTAAGAGTCTGGCAACCAAAATTATTCATTCAAGAAATTGCAAAGAATTCTGGTGTTATGTTCGTTAGCTAGAAGTGCCTAGCCGAAATGTGAAGACTGCTCTCAAAGCTTAAAGTCTAGCAAACTTGTTTTAAAATTCTACTGACAGCTGTGTCAATCTCCATTCTTTTAGCTACACCTTGCAAAATGAACGTGTGTCTCAACTTGATTGGGCAATAAGATTGAATGAACTTGAGATGACGCTGAAAATTCATGAAGAACAATAAAGCCCCAGGATATGATGGTATCCCTATTGAGTTCTTTACAAATAGTACGGAACAACTCAAGATCTACTTATTGGATTTCTTCAATAGAAATGGCGGCCAAGGAGCCGACTAGCTCGCTGACCAAATTAGCGCAAAAAGCGACGTTTTGATACCAAAACTAGTTAGAACCTATGGTTGAGGAATGGGTTTGTGAAACAACAATCTAAAGCCCTGAGGTAGACAGAAAAAAGAAATACCCAGTTTCGACGCATGCTCTCATATTAGCCAGTGACCGGTGCATGTTACAACGACCCTGGCAATGTCTTGTCTTGTTCTACACGTTAGAACTTTTGTTCGGGCTTTATTGTCCGAATCTTTACTGGCCAAATCTTCCTAGATGATATAACGCAGTTGCTTAGAAAGCTCCACCTACGATTAGATTTGGTGAGGAAAATTAAGAAAGGAAATTGCCCTTCATAGCTCCGAGAGGAATGTAAACGCTTCCCGCAACTGAGCTATGAAGGACTGATCCTTGCCTTTCTAGTTCGCTTCCGCTCAATTCCCTTAATGCCACAGTGACCTGGTACAGAGATTAGAGTGACACTCAGATTGATTTTTAGGCTTGTGAGCTTATCCCTGCATTGCTGGACCAATTTGGAGGACGATGTGACCGCAGCAATGGCCTTAACAGCCACCTGACTGTCTGTCAGTATTGCAGTATTTCGATTTTAGTTTGGGTCTAGTTTGAGTATTTTGCATGCTTCCCTAATAGCCAGTAATTCTGCCTGAAAAACGCTAGCATAGTCATAAAGTCGAAAAGATTTAGAGATATTTAAGGACTCAGAGAAGATTCCTAAACCCACACCACACTCCATCTTTGAGCCGTCAGTCTAGATAGTTGTGTCAAAGTCTCTCGTCACTAGGTCATTATTCTCATCCTCTCTAGTTGGAATTTTAACGTTACAAACCCTCCCGATGCAGGGGTGTAGTAGTAGGTAGGAGTCGAAAAAATATCATTTTGAATCAAGCTTGCTAAATTGCCATGTCCACACTGCTTTTATGAAAGTTTTATATTTGCTATTTTTTTAAAAAGGTGATCCCAATCAACCAGAGAATTAAAGAGGAATTTCAATATTAAATTCGCTTCGGAAGATTTTCGTGTCAGTTCTTTATGGCAGACTCTCTCGATGGATTGAAAAGACCAACCAGCTCAGTATATTTAAAGCGGGCTTTCGCTCTGGAGTTTCTACAATCGACCATATTTTCGCACTGACTAGCATTGCAAGATAATTCATTGAAAATAACAAGAGGCCTTACGTTTGCTTTGTAGACTTCAAGTTGCATTTGACACAGTGAACAGGCAAGCGTTTATCTACAAATTTCTTATCACTTGGAATATCAGGGAAATTCTTGTTGGTATATGCGAAGTTAAGCTCTTCTTCAAGTGCATCTGTGTGGGATTCTTAACTTCTGCTGGTGTTCCTCAGGGATGCATATTAAGTCCTTTACTCTTTGCACTTTATAGTGACGGTGTAACGGATATACTTCCTGGGGGTATTGCCTTTGCTGGATATCATATTAAAGTGTTACTCTACCTCTACGCAGATGACTTGGTGCTGTTAGCAGACAACCCGTTCCCGTTACAAATGCAATTATATAAATTGCAATTGTTTTGCATGATGTGGGATCTTCGAATCAATGTTTTAAAAACAAAGGTGATGACCTTCAAAAACCGACTCCGAACTAGACTTCGAGAAGAACACTGGAGCATCGACAACGAAAATATCGAATTAGTGCGGGATTTTAAGTCAACATTTTTACACATGCCAAACAGAAATGTCGCGGTGCCAAACTTGCTCTTAACATGATGTGGCCAAGGTTTTTTGCAAACAGTCATATTGATCTCGCCTCCAAATATCAAGTATTCAGTGCCACCATGAATACATATGTTTGTGTTATGGAGTACAGGCTTTCAGATATAATACATTTGAATAAATTGTACAAAGATACTTTTTTAAACGGTTATTTCAACTTCCAAAATCTACTCTGACGTACGCCATTCATGTAGAGTCTGGCTTGCAGCCTATCTTTGTGATAAATTTAAAGGCTCACTCTGACTACCTTATAAGAATAATGCTGAGGGATCAAATTATTTTGCACAGAGCTATCTTAGCAGGTCTGCTAAGTACAAACGCCTCTCCATTCAGAGAGTGGGATCGAATGGGCCTTTCTCAAGATCTAAATACCATTGTCGTTTAATGCATCCAATGTTAGCGAGTGGAAGAATATGTTTGCAAGTATTATAAAGGGTTTTTTTTTTAGACGTGTGGTTTTCAAGAAGAAATAAAACGCACATAACTTAATGTTATGGGCAAGAATTTAGCTTTATTATAAAGATAAGGGTTTGCCCATTACGTTAAAAAAATGATTTCGGGTAAGTGGCCACCGCAGCTGGCTAGAATAAATTCCAGCCGAGAGGCCCAATTTTCGACAACTTTTTTCAGCAATTGGGGCCTTATGTCAGCAATAACGTGCCGAATATTCTCTTCCAAGGCGTTAATCGTCTCGGGCTTATCTGCGACTTCACATATCATAAACCCACAAAAAACAGTCCAGCGGTGTTAAATCGCACGATCTTGAAAGCCACGCCACAGGCCATGACGCGAGATAATGCGCTCACCAAAAGTTGCCTTCAATAAATTGATTGTTTCGTTGTCTGTATGGCATGAAGCGCCGTCTTGTTGGAACCAAAGGTCGTCCACATCAACATCTTCCAATTCAGGCACGAAAAAGTCATAAATCATGGCTCTATAGCCCTCTGCCCATAAAGCATACCAAACACTGACTTTTTGAGGATGTTACGGCGTCTTAACAATGGTTTGAGGCTTACCTGCACTCCAAGTGCGGTAGTTTAGCTTATTGACGTAGCCATTAAACCAAAAATGAGCTTCATCGTTGAAAAAAAAATTTCTTCTGAAATTCGGGGTAAACAACGATCTCGTTTTGAGCTCCTTTTTGCACAATTTGCAAACGTTATTCAGGAGTAAGTCTATTTATTATGAAATGGCAAACCAAACTGAACATAAATCAAGTGACAGCTGTCAAAAAAAAAACAACTCCGAAAAAAGTATTTGCAGATTGAAAACCACACGTCAAAAAAAAAAACATTCTTAAATTGTATTCTTTAAAATTTGTTCTTCTAAATGTCAAACCCGGCAGACTGCCTGATTGGCCAAGTCCGTATTCTTTTGTAAGAAATTGTAATACTTAGTTTGAAATAAAGAGAATTTATCTACCTATCTATCTACATGTAATTAACAGGTCATGTGCATTGTGCAATACCACATTTCCTGAGATAATACTTTAAACCGTTTTGTGGTGTTGATAGTTTGTTACCTACTACTTCAATTCTTAATTTATTTTCCTGGCTAAATTCACATGAATATTTTTCTACTTACATCTTTGGTCCTTTGTACTCTTCGTGGTCCTGGTGGTTCTGTTGGGACTGATGGTTATGGTGATGGTTCTGCTGAAGATGGTGCGATGTTAAATTTAATGAAGGCGAAGTCAAAGACGTTGTTGTTCTGCCATTTGGATCGGTGTACTGCTTTTGGTTTTCATTGTCGTTGGTGGTGTTCATCGTGGTAGTTTTCAGCACCTGATGGCCTGGAGACTTCGGAGATTCTAATTGGAAGCCCGACTTTTGATGCCGTGTTTGAGGACTATATGTTGTCAGCTCAGAGTCCTTGCTTCTGCTATTATCTGCAAAAGGAGGTAAGGAGAGCAATAACTAGAATAAATTCAGGAGCAGTTCTGGGAAATCGTATAATTGTATAGTTCAGATACAGTATATAGATAGATACAAAGTTTAATTTCGAAATGACTTCTGGTCGACTACTGAAGTGAAATTGATAAACTCAAAGCGGATATTTGACGTTTATGACTCGTTAGACGAAAGAGAAAAAGATATACAACAAAATTGATTTTGAGATTCTGAGATTGTGAGAAGTGGCTATATGCTCTTTAGTGAAGAGACAGTGATATATATGTGTGTTTTTGGAAACTGCATGAGATGGACACCAATAAAGAGCTCATACTGATACATTATGGTTGTTAGCACTTCAGTTAATAATGAAAAATATAGTTATTACGAATGTAGTATATAATGTCTTTGTCCAATTATAATCTGAGGTGATAAATGGTGGCGATGAAGAAAAATATTTATTCAAATAATTGGAATATCACAAGCATATAGTCTCCAGTTCCAACAATTTATGTCAAGAATACCAGGTCTTTGTTGACGCTTCGAATAGAAAAGTGTTATTATTTCACAATTTTTTGAAATGTTTAAGGTCGACCTCGAGACGAGACAGGGGCACTAGTACGATAACTTTGGCGCCAAAAATTGATGACGGTTTTTTAGAGGGGTCAAAAACAAGCATTTTTTACTATAGGAGGGGGGGGGGTCCATCTCGCCCCGTTTAGTAGTAATTATTAAAAAACAACGGCAACACTTAAAGTAAATTAATATACCGTTTCTGAAAGCTATGAATCTATACTTTAATACTGCATTTAAATTAAATGCAACCTATACCTATAGTTTTTAAAAAATTCGCATGCAAACTCCAAATTTTGATAAAAAAAATGGGAAAAAAAGCTTAGACTAATTTTTCTCAAAGTTGTGAAATGATGCGCTAATTTGGCTTTCTGTGGTCAATGCAAATATCAATTTTGAATCGACCACAAAAAACCGAATTGATTTATGTCTTTTAGTTTTTGAGAAAATTGATAATTACTAAAACTACTTTTGTATGAGATTTTAGTTTTTTTTGTTGCTTACATATTATACACAATGCTAGCACCCAGCATTACGGCGTATAAATATAGTGACATATGTAAGGGAGAGCATGCTGCCCCCCTGCAACCCCCCCCCCATTCATCCACTATAGGATTTGGGGTATGTGCGAGGTTGGGTGTAAGCAAAGTTTCTTTTGCATTTAAAGAATCTGGATTTAAACTTTCAATTTGTCCTATATATATCCAAGTCAACAGCTGATTTCCAAATATACATATACGTCGCCCAAAGTTGCACATTTAAAATTTTCAGACATGAAAATGTATTGCATTAAAAAAAATTCACATTAGGTAATACTGTACGACTGCAACAAATATATAAATTTCTTAATATGTATGTTTGTGTCTTACATACCTATATAATGCAATTGTAATCTTCAAAGTATATGTACAGATCATATAAAAATAAATGAACAAGCATCCGAATTTCGTACCGTTATGTTTTTTTATTCAAATGTGGTACAGGTTATTGTTTACAAAAGTCATTCATTATTCAACCTTTATAGAGTGAAGTGTTTTTTTTTCCTGTGAACACAAAATGGCGGCTAAGCATCCACTACTTCATGATAAACTAAATAACTTTTCAATATTTTCTTCGTTCGGGGATTTGGTGTCGACAAACGACAAAAGCATTGCTTTTTTGGAAGAAATTGGTCTAATTCGTACTAAAAAGTCAACTCCCCCACTATGTTGCAACTTGCTAATGATAGTTGAAAACTTTAAAAATATTACGTTAGGTTGGATGTGGTGATGCTTAAAAAAAAGCTCTAAAAAAAATGTGACAAAAATTGTAGGAATACAATCAACCCATCTATCGGCACATTTTTCCATGGGCCTCAATGTCGGCTAAAGATTCGCGAAGTGCTTGCGATAATTATCTCTTTTGTGATTAAACTACCTGTGAATACAGTTTTTCAGGTAAGTTAGTTAAATCTTAAGCTACAACTTAAGGATTTGTTTTTAAATATTATTTTATATCATTATTTTAAAATAAGCATTTAACCGCTTGGCGCCATCACGACAGTAAAAGTGAGCTTAGTAAATCTACTATAATAGATTACTTTAACTATTGTCGTGAAATAGCCGAAATAATAGCGTCTCACGTTGATGTTACCATTGGCGTCGAGAAAATGTTCCCTAGTTCTACGACTCATGAAGTTACGAACCGCAGCAAAGGCGAATATGTTGACAAGACCGATGCAACAAACACTATAAATGATTTGGAAAACCAGAAAAAGCTTCTAAAAAAAACTATTTTATGCCGGAAAACAACGCACCACCTTCACCAATATAATATGGCACTTTTCTTTTATAGAAAATACTGCCTTGAACAAAAATATAAAGACGACTTGGGCTCCCAAATCATGGAATTTTTACTAGAAAAAATGTACCAAAAGTGTACCCAGGTTTTATCGATGGTGAAGAAAGTATGGGTTTGCAACTAAAGGACTTCGACCCTCCCACAGTTCACAGTGAACACTTAGAGGGTGTTTTACCGCCAAAACAACCTTGACTTTTCACCATCAACGACGAACTCAATGAACTCGACAGTAACACCAGTACGGACGATGACTTCATTGACGAGACTTACATACCTCTTTAATAAATGAACATTGACTTTACTATTTTTAACTAGCTCCTGACTTACTCACAAACTGACCGACTGGGACGCGGAATGCAATGCAATTCTACCTCCTCGTGGTGCATTCTCGGTAACGCTAAATGAATTGCTGTACTTAACTTACAAAGACGATCCTAATCAACGTAAATAATACCAAAAATTACCAAAAAAACGAAAATCTCATAAGAAAGTAGTTTAAGGCCCAGCAGTTTCACAGTCGACACTTACCGGAATAAGTGGCACTTAAGTTTCCCATATTAGGACTTTCGGCTAAGTTTCATAGCCAGAGTAAGTGGAACTTAAGTCACCAACATCGGAGACTTAAGTGCCACTTATTCAGATAACAGTGAACGGTGATATTGGGAATTAATCTTTCAAATTCCCCACTTAAGTGTCACTCTTCTGACTGTGAAACTGGCCCTTAGTAATTTTCAATTTTCTCAAAAACTAGAAGACATAAATCGTTTCGCTTTTTTGTGTTCGATTCAGAATTAATATTTTCATAAACTTTTATTAGCTAATTAAGCGCATCATTTCAAAATGTTGAGAAAAATTGGTCTAAACTTTTTTTCCATTGTTTTTATCAAAATTTTGAGTTTGCCTGCGAGTTTTTTTGAAAACTATCGGCTAAAATAATTTAATTTAAATGCAGGATTAAAGTATAGATTCTTGGCTTTCAAAAGCGGTATATTAATTTACTGTAAGTGTTGCCGTTGTTTTTTAATAATTATTCTTTTATTTTAAGTCATTTTTGTTCTAAAATTGCCCCTGCCTCCTAAACGGGGCGAGGTAGACCTACCCCACCCATAGTAAAAAATGCTTATATTTTTGACTCTTCTACAAGAAATCATTATCAATTTTTGGCGTCAAAGTTATCGTACTCTCTCCGAGACAGGATGAGACATTTCCCAGTACAGTATCGTTTTATTCGAAAAATTTTAGAATTGTCTCAATATCGGTACCAGTTTTGTATGTCTCTTCTTGTTCTCGTTGCTTTTTTTTTTCTTTTTGTGGGAGAAATATCGATTTGCAAAATAATTACAAACGCCAATCAAAAAAATTGTGAAATTAATGAGTTACATACATCAGTAAATTTAAACGTACAGGATATTCTCAACACCATAATTTGACGAATTTAATGAACTAATACAGGAAGTGACTCTACCATGCCAATATTGCTTATAAAAGGGTTTTCTGTTTATGCAACCAGCAACCAGGGAAGGGTCATGCTCTAGCCAATGGGCATACTTCGAAAACCCAGAATTTTATTACCAGTCGCGTGAATTGCTTTGATGCACATGTGCCATCTTTTATGTCGGTATGTTTTAGTTAAGCCGTATTCCCAGTGACGTCTGTCAGAAATATTCTTTGACTCTTTTTTTTTTGTTTGTATCTACATATAAATAAAAATGTAAATGTTGGTTTGTTCCTACCTAATCGCTATCTATGAAAGTTCTACAACGATTGCTATGATATTTTGGCACAATTTTTTTTAGAAACAAAACACCTGCTATACTGAAATATAAGCAGTACAGGAACATTATTATTTATCAGAAAAATTTCTCAGTTTTATTGTCAAAAAATTGAGAAAATAAAATAGTTTAAGAGAGCTGACATCAAATTTTGGGTGGAAATATAACCGAAAACTAACTACGAGGGTTTATATAGGTGTATATGCGTAGTGACATCAAAAACAAAAGTCTGGCGGGTTTTTTTTTGAGCCTGCCGGGGTTGTTGACAATAGCATTTTTTGCAATTTTTTTTCAGAAGCATTATCACTAAAATTCATTTTCATTTTTTAGATAGGAAATCATGATCTGTTATTTTCCCCTTAGTGTTAAGACATTTATTTTTACGGTCCGATAAATAAATAGAACTCAAGATATAAGCATATGTACATATGCTGTTAATGTTTTGGTAGGTATGCATATAAGACTTCGTTCATATATGTGAAACTTCATGATATTGGATCTTGCTGCTGACCGAAGGGTAATTACAATCAAACAGAGGTATGAAGTGAGGTATAAATTCATATTTGCATTCAAAATATAAGATCTCCGAAAGTTCTTCATAGATTGCTTTAAAATTTTGACTCAGCGCAACGTTGCATTCGCATGCACAAGTGTTTTTTCTATAGGTTTTAAAAACAGCACCATCTGTTGGACGTAAACGCAAAGCACGCTATACTGAAATCTCAGCAATCTCAATCAAAAACGGAACAGGATTCCTCAATAAAACTTCTCAGTTTTGCTGTCAAAATACTGAAGAACAAAAATCTTTTTCTAACGGAGCAAAATATCTGAAATTTTGATTTATGTAGTCAGGGTTGAGAGTTTAGGGGTTTTCGCCCTAGATTTAGGGGCTTTTTTGTCATTGGGGGGTTATCTGGGGGGACGAGATGTTTGGGGGGAAATCTGGGGGGATTAATTCAGAGCTTAAAGGTTCAGAAATCGTATAAGTATTTAAACAGCTGACAGTATTCCACGAGTTAGATATTCCTTACATTCTGGGTGTCAGAATTTTAAACCAACAGAAGAAATGCTAAAAACTTTCACAAGTGAGAAAATGTATCAAACCAACGCGACAGCTAAAACGAAGATGACGATAAAGTATTAGAACTTCTTTAAAGAAGTGCAAAAAAAATTTGAATTCCTTTATATTTTTATTTTCATATTCATTTCTGGTGAGTTAACTCTAGAACTAAATTAACCCACAGTGAACTGATTAAGTCATTTTTCACTGCGAATGTACGCGAAATGACTAAACCACCAAATATGATGATTTAACTCGTGTTAAACCTTAATCGCGCACTGAAAAGCTTTACCTGGACTGGATTAACGTTCTAAATAAGCAACTTTTTAATCAATTATCAACTTCCCTTATGTTTCACAATATCTGGAACAGTATAGCTTATAATTAACGTTCAAAGTATTTTAATGGCCCGATTAAGTGTCGATTAGGATTAGCAAATTTATGTACTTGGCATTTTAAATATTATTCATTATTTTTTTCCAGTTTTCATCAGTCAAAACTTTTTTTTTGGCAAACGGGAACATCTGATTGGTACATACATTTATTATTTCGAAAAAATGTGAAACGTTAAGGTTTTTTACTGGAAGGATTTAATTTGCGGATAATTTGAATGTGGAGTAAATAATCAAAACTTTACTCAGAAATTGTGAAGAAAACCCTAAACAAATTTTCTTTTATTACTTGGTACCTTTTTAACAAATGTTTTTTTATTGTAGATGTGTGAATTAATTAAATTTAAAATTAAAAACAAATTTAGGAGCTGTGAATAAAAATATAAAGTTGAAAAAAAGTTAGGGGTTTTTGTTGAGAAAATGTGGTAATCTGGGGGTTTCTTATTTTTTCTGGGGAGAAATTTTTTTTTCATCTGGCAACACTGTATGTAGTTGTTATTTCGTGACATTTGTGAGCGGAAGCATTGCTCTGAAATTTAATGAAGACAAAAAATGGCATGTATTGTGCCACCGGAAAAATTAAACTGCCTCAACTTGGAGTTTGCAAAACGTCAATTATTTATTTTCCTGTCTGTTTATTGTTTGAATTGTTATCTTTAAAAACAAATTTAATTCAAAAATTATAAATGATGTATTAATATGGGGTTTTCAATTGGTAAAATATATCAATGTATTTTGATTTGGTTTTATTTATCGCAGCCCAAGTTTGGATAATATTTCGACTTCAAACGAATTCGATGAGCTATCCGACTCCATCCAAAGAATTGTTTCCCACTATCCGCACAGTGAAATCGTTGTTACGGGCGATTTCAATGTACACAATTCTTCGTGGCTGCGCTTTTCTGGTCAGACAACACCCGAAGGAAGGTATGCCGAGATCTTTGCTGAGTTAAACAATCTGACTCAGCTTGTTGACGAGCCCACTCGGATTCCTGATGTTGCAGATCAATCCGCCAACACTCTAGATTTGTTTCTGACCCTGGTAAACACACTATCAGCGTATTATCGCCTCTAGGCACATCAGACCATTGTGTCACATCTGCTAATTTCTCGTATTAACAAAGTCCAGTTAAGGAAAAAAAACCCCAAGAGAACCGTTTGTCAATACGAGAAAGCCATCTGGCACGGCCTCAACGATTTCTTCAAAAACTTTAACTGGTCTCACTATGCTTCCTCGACAGTGACTTAGACTCCAGCGCAGATATGATTACAAAGTTAATTCTTCTCGGAATGAGAAATTTTATAACGAACAGGGAAAAATCTATCAAACCGGAAGAAAACGTTTGGTTTGATTTGAGCTGTAAAGAGGCTATCAGGGTCAGAGAAGTTTCCGAAGTTACAAAGCCAACCCCACTGAGGAAAACCGGAATAAGTTCAAGCAAGCTAGAAAGACCTGAAAGACGGTCGTATTCGACGAAACAAATTTTTGCATGATCAAAATTTAAGGCAAAAAATACTGCAATGTCCCAAAGGCAGTAAACATTTTTGGTCACTTGTAAAAAAGATACGAAATACTACTTCGTCTTCGGTTCCAACGCTCGTCTTCAACGACACTCCTTGTCAGCTCACCAGATAAAGCCAATTTTCTTGCAGCACAGTTTGCTTGTAATTCGACGCTGCCAGAAAATGATATGACTCCTCCTGTACTTGAGAGCGTAAACGATTTTATGGGGCAAATCTTCTTTCGCACTCGTGCAGTTGCTAGAGTTCTGAAAGATCTCGACATTCACAAATCCGCTGGCCCGGATAGTATCCCTCCCATTGTTCTGAAGAGGTGTTCTTCTACGCTGGCAAAAAAAAACTGCGTAAGTTTTTCCATCTGTCCTACTCTACTGGTCTCTTTCCGAGTGGATGGAAAACAGCATTTATCCAGCCTGTCCCTAAAAAAGGCGAATCTTCTTCCCCCTCTAACTATCGTCCAATTGCACTTACGTCCCTTCTTTCCAAGGTCATGGAAACTCTGATTAACCATCAGCTTAAGAAATATCTTGAAGAACGAAAGCTTCCAAATGACCGTCAGTATGGCTTTCGTAGCAATAGATCCACTGGTGATCTGATGGTATATCTCACTGAACAGTGGAACAAATCTTTACATCGTTTTGGCGAAAGTAAGATTATTGCACTTGATATTTCAAAAGCATTTGATAGAGTTTGGCATCAAGCTCTCTTATCGAAAATGCGTGCATTTGGTATCGATGAATCTCTTCTTCGTTGGATTAGAAATTACCTTTCGGACCGATCAATACAAGTTGTATTGGCCGGTTTCAAGTCTGATATCTACAAAATAAATGCTGGTGTGCCCCAGGGCTCCGTTTTGTCTCCGACTCTCTTTATCATTTTCATCAATGATCTTCTGTCTGAAACTTCTAATCCTTTAAACTCTTTTGCTGACGACAGTACCCTCAGCTTTTCATATTTGTTTCTAGATTCACACCCTTGTCCTTCGGATGTGCGACTTCAACGGCAGCGTATGATAAGCTCATTAAATTGTAATCTCGATAGCATTGTGAAATGGGGAAATAAAAATCGCGTAGAATTTAATGCTTCAAAAACACAATGCTGCCTTCTGTCGTAAAGGCAAACCCCACCCCCAATGCCGCTCTCCATGAGCGAGACTTGCATCGAGGAAACTGAAAAACCTTCAGTTCTTGGTATGTGCATTACAGATCAATTTTTGTAGATTGATCACATATTCGATGTCGCCAAAAACGCTGCTAAGTGTCTAGGTTTTCTCCGTCGATGCAAGAAATTTGTCTCCCCCTCTGATCTGGCTGTAATCTATAAAGCCTTCATTCGTCAAAAATGGAATACAGTTCTCATTTTTTTCCAAGTGTTCCAATAACCCACTTGAGTCTATTAGATAGAATTCGAAAGAGAGCTTTAAAAATGATAAGCGATAGAACTATAACGGAAGCAATTGAAACTCTCGAACACCGCCGCAATGTTTCATGTCTTTCACTATTTTATCGCTATTTTTATAAACATTGTTCTAGTGAAAAAGCCAGTTGCATTCCTCCCCTAAAACAATTAAACCGTAATACTCGTACTTCTAGGAATGCGCGTCAGTTTACCCTTGAGCCCAACTTCGGACGTACTGTTAAGTACAGAGATTATTTCTTTAGTCGCACTACAACTTCGATGTTCGAACATTTAAAACCAATGTGCATCGGTATCTCCTTTCAAATCCTCTCCCACTTTCCTAAACGCTCGTACTGTGTTTTATCATCATAAGGGTAGTCACAACCCCTTGAGTGCGCGCAAAATATAAAAAAAAAAAATGTATGAAAGAAAAATCATTGTATAGAACTAACTTGAATAATAACACTTTTAAAAACTATTTGAGCTAGAGCCTTAACGGGTGGTCCGATTTGCATTAAATTTCGTACAGAGTATTTTTATGTGATGCTTTAGAGGTAAAATTCGAATTTTTGTTTTAGCTCATCTAGAAGGGGTAGCTGCCATACAAATACATATATTGTTTTTTTTTTTAATTTTCTCGAAAATGGCTCTAACGATTTTGATTAAACTTAAATGTAATTACCAAGTCAATTGTAAGAAAACTGCGTTTCAGGTTTTTCTCAAAAAATTCACATAACGCACTTAGGAAGTCCACGTTTTTTGAGAAAATGGTCTTATTTATGGTTATTCGCGTATATCTTTTTGATGGTTCTACCGATTTTGTAATAATTTTGCATATAAATAATAAAATTGCAAAATACATAGGAAGGAGTTTTAAAGATAGAATAACGAAAAAGAAAATAGTTTGAGAAAGAAGCGAGAAATGAAGAATAATTGCACTTTTAAAGCGATTGGCATTAAGAATTGATCTTATACTCACTGGTAGAGGATTCCATAATTTAACTGCGTGAATAAAAAATAAACTCGAAGATTTGAGGTAGTGAAAGTGTGATGGTATCAGACTTAAAGGTCTAAGAGAACGAACGGGATCTTTACAGTAACAATATTATGTAAGAAGATGCAATTTCTGGCATCAATATATTGAGTCAAGGTAGTTCCTAAGAAGTTCTTTGCACGGTGTGCGATATGATCATATCTGCGAAGCCCATGAGTGACCTAGCCGAATCTTAAAATGCTACTTGAAGTTTACGTTGGGATAAAGAATTAGGGTATACGACTTCAGAGTAAGTTAGGTTAGGTTAGGTTGTTGGGCTGACAATTGGTGTTGTTATTGTCACACTTAAATCAATGTAGATCCATTGTGCTACCCATGAGTGTAATCACTCTAGTGTGATAAAAACCTATGTGTTCTTTAATCAGTCAAGCCATTTTGAGGCATTGACGAAGTTCAATATTTTAATTTCCGAAATATTTGATGGGTAATCTAGAAGGATTATCAAAGAAGTTACTACCAAGAAATTTCCTTCTTTGGTGGCAGAGTGCAGGGCAATGACAGAGAAAGTGCAATGTGTCTTCATGCACCTCTTCATCACCACATACCCAACATATGTCATCTGTACTAAGTTTATGATATTTTAGTAAATTATGTCCGGTGATTATGCTCGTAAGAGAGCGAAGGGACTTCTTACAAGTTGCATAATTTTTTCTGTTCTGTGCTTATTAAAGCAAGGCCATATTTTCCTAGTAGTATCACAGGTGTCAAGTAGATTCCACCTTTCATTGGATTTCTCTAGAACTAAGTCTGAAATTTTCTGTTTAATGTTACAGGGCGGGATGTTGACCAGCTCTGCTTGACTAGCGTCAAGCGCTGATCCCTGTCTTGCCAACTCATCGGCATTTTCGTTACCCGATATCCCACAATGTCCCGGGACCCAGCAGAGTATAATATTATGCTGCGCGCCAAGAACCTTAAGCTCTTCGCGGCAGCAAGAAACAAGCTTCGATTTAATCACATTGGCAGAAATCGCTTTTATTGCCGCTTGGCTATCAATACAAAAGGTGGTATCGCCATCATTGATACCTGTCTAGCAGCTGTTGTCACAGCCAGGACCTCCGCTTGGAAGACACTACTATAATCTGGGAGCCTAAGTGAGTTGTTTAGCTCAAGAGGTTCTGAGAAAAAGCCTGCACCAACACCCGTGTCCATTTTGGAGCCATCAGTATAGATCGCTATTGCGGATTCACTTGAGTAGGGTTGGTTGTTCAACCATTCTTCTTTGCCTGGAAAGGCAGTTTTAAATGGTTTATGAAAGTCAAATTCGGGTGTTTTATAGTCTGTAATGATACTATCACTCGAATATTTGTGAAGAATCTGAGCATGTCCTTTTGTGCTGTTTTTGCAGGAATTAGTCTGGCTTAGCCGTAAGGCGCTATATGCTGCGGATTCTTGTACGAAAAGGTCTAGGGGTTTCAGGTTGAGTATCGCCTCCAACCCTGCAGTTGGAGTGGATTTCATGCTCCCTGTAATCCCAATGTACGCAAGTCTCTGTACTTTTGTCAGAGTTTTGAGGTTTGTGCTTTTTTCAATTGCATTCCACCACACCAAATTACCATAAGTTAGTATTGGTCTAATTATTGCCAAATACATCCATCTGATAACTTTTGGACTCGGTCCCCAGGATTTCCAAAAGATTCTGTTACAAGAATAGAATGCAATCATTGCTTTTTTGGCTCGTTCCTGAGTGTTAAGACTCCAGTTTAGTTTACTATCTAGAATCACAGCAAGATACTTTGCCTTATCTGAAATCTTCAGAGGTGTGCCTTCAATTGAAGGAATTCTGAAGCTTGGTATTTTCGTTTTATTTGTAAAAAGGACTAGTTCTTTTTTTGACTGGTCAGGCCACATTTCTTAGTCCATCTATCAACCTTAGAAAGGGCATATTCGATCTGTTCGCTGATAGTGGATAAGAAATTTCCTGTCGCTAATAACGCAAGGTCGTTAGCGTAGGCTACTACCCTTACTATACAGTGTTTCAGATCGAGTAGGATTGTGTTCATAACTAGCACCCAAAGGAGTGGTGACAGGACCCCCCCTTGTGGGGTACCTCTGGATGTGGTTACTCTCATTTGTATACCTGCTAGTTCCGAGTTAATTTGCCTGTTTTTTTACATGCACATAACCCAACCTATTATCGAATTATCAACTTTATTGTCTACTAGAGCTGCTTTTACTGCTTCATTTTTCACGTTATTGAAAGCACCTTCAGTATCAAGAAACGCAGCAAAGGTATAGTCTTTGTCGCTTAGTGTTTTTTCAATCGTTCTAACGACGCTGTGAAGAGCCGTTTCTTCACTCTTCCCCTTTGTGTAGGCGTGCTGTGCTGGGGATAGTTCAACCAGTTTCAGAGTGTCTCGAATATGTAGGTCTATCAGTCTTTCAAACGTTTTAAGAATAAACGATGTCAGGCTGATTGGCCTGAAGTCTTTTGCTTCTGTGTGGCTGGACTTGCCAGCTTTTGGAATAAAAACCACCTTGACTTCACCCAATGACAAGGGAACATATCCCCATTTTAAACTATTAAGGATAATATTTTTCAGGTGCGGTATAATTAGGGTTTCGCTTTTCTGTAGCATCATTGGAAAGATCCCAGAGTAAGTAATCAGGGGTAGAATGAGATTTTTAACAAGTCTTGTTCTGGTTTCGGGTTCAGTAAAACTTGCAGCCATCCACTGCTTCCAAAGACATGTATATATTCTACCTATACCTATGACATTGTTGGTATGGTCATATCCTGATAGATCAAAATTAATCATGAAGCCCAGACTCGTCACCGTTTAAACAATTTTCAGTTTATCACCAGAAAGTACAATTTCAGGGAAGGTCCTGATAGTTAATTTATTTTCATAAATTTGATAACTTGTGATTTCCTGGGATTCAATAGCAATCCATTTGCTATAGACCAAGAGTATATGTCACAAAGGTCCTCATTTAAATTTCTGACGAGTTCAGCTATATTGTTAAGTGGATGAGCGATATACAGCTGTACATCGTCCAGCATAGAGATGTATTGTGGTATGATTGCAGACAGTTGGTAAATCATTGGTGAACATATCTGTTTCACAGATCAAAGGAAAGAAAAAGAATCATTGGTTACAACTCTCTGAAATCTATCAGATAAATAACTTTCAAGTAGTCTGATTGCAGAATTACCAAAGGCAAAAAGGTGTTTCAATTTAAAGCAAAGAATTTTGTGGTTTAATTTGTCGAAAGCCTTTGCAAAATCGAGGAGACAGAGGAGTGTTACACGTCCTTTATCATAAACTTGTCTTATATCATCGAATATTTTTACAATGGCAGTAGAACAACTATGGTTACATCTAAAACCAGATTGACCAGCATAGAGAAGGTTATATACCTAGGTAGAGACAAGTGTCGAAGAACTTGTTCGGCTATTAATTTCCCAAAAACTTTCCCCAAACACTGAAGAATGCTTATGGGTATATGAAATCAGTAACAAACACCGAATCTTTTTTTTTATGCAACAGGCACAACTCTAGCTACTCTCCACGACATCGAAAACGTTGATGTTATTATGCAATGGTTAATAATATGGGTCAAACAATGCGTTATAAAAGGCATTATTAATTTTATAAATCGAAGTGGTATCCAATCTTCTCCCACAGCATTAGATTTGATAGATCGGAAACAGTTAACAATAGCAATCTCGTCAGCCAAATCAATTTCAAAACTCATTGTTTCGAGTATGTTAGGAGTAATCCCTTCTGAAAAATTTAACTTAAATCCTCAGCATCATTAAGAAGAAAGCAATTATTTAGCACATTAGGATGAATTTCACATTTTGAAACATTTTTTGCACTTGATATACCTATCTGTCGCAGATTTAACTTAATTTTGATGAAAAAAAAATTTCTTTTGGAGTTTCTGGGGCAAGTAAACCACAAAAATAAAGCATTTTTTATATAAATATATATTACCTAATTATATAAGGCCATGACGACCAAAGTGGCCTAACTGATGTTGGCACCTATTTCGTAAAGGCCTTTAAGGTAAAGCCTTATTAAAAATAATAGCGAAAATCAATTAGGCAAATCTGCTCTTCATGGCCTCATATTTAAGAGAAGTTCGGATTCTATAACTGGACAAATTTAAAAAAAAATAGTTTCGTTTGTTTCTGACCATTTGTAATAATAAAACACTGTTTTTTTGTATTTTGATGATAAACTAAAATTTACCTTAACATTTATCTATAAATTTTTTTTTTAAATTTGTTACAAGAAATGAATGGAACTAAATTGCACTATAGGTGGGTAGAGCCCAACGGACTGCCGACACTTGCATAAATTATGCCCTTATTAACTGCAACTAAATTCACTTTGATTGCATTTCCCACTGGTAAATTCTTAAAGATTTTTCAAATATCATAATCTAAGCTTAATACATTTCTTGTGATACTCACTAACCAAAATCCAAAACATCCAGCTTATTTATTTAACTAATTAAAAAAAAATATCACATTATGCTTATTATATATTTTCACCCACAAATTAGATATTATTTGTTAAATAAACTTTTCAATTCAAGCATCTAAATAAATTGGAAGTAATAACTATTTAAAAACAATCTTAAATCCACGAGAACAAAAAAAAAAAACCGATCCCGCCAAACTTGAATCTGTAACTATACAAGTAAAAAAAATATTCATCTCATTTCGATTTGTTCAGAATATAATTATCTCATTCTCAAATCTCAAAGTAAAGAAACCACTGCTGTCATGCGCTTTTGACAGTTTTCGTTTTTTAATAATAAAATAAAAAAAAAACTCTCAGACGGCGTGCGGCGACGGACGGCGAGCGGCGCATACTTATTAATAACGCAAACAAAAGCATTAAATTAAACAAACAGAGCGACATCTCTTAAAGCGTTGTACGATTTTTTTTTAATTTTTGTTGTCTTAAATATGTATACATATAATCAGTTTGTATTTTCTAACTCACATACCACAACGTCGCATCATCATCAGCTGACCGATACCAATTTGTTGGAGCCAAGTGCGCATACAAAAATTGAGTTTGGGGGAGCTATTGTGGAAAACTTCTACATAAAAACGCCAATGGCGTAGGTGTTATGACATGAGAATCTATTTATTATGCGACATATACCTAAAATATAATTCAGTAGTTTGCATTTATGATCACTGACAAATTAAAAGTCATTTTAACGGGTAATTTTTAAGCTGGTTTGGTTTTGGCAACACTGGTTTTGACAGCTGACGTGTGTTTAGTACCTTGTGTCACTGTCAAACAGCTTCAGTTTGGTTTGCAATTTAACCATGGATCGTCTTACAAATGAACACCGCTTGCAAATTATTGAATTTTACTATCAAAATTCGTGCTCGGTTCGAAATGTTCATCGCGCGCTGCTTGTGTTCAGCGATGAGGCTCATTTTTGGTTGAATGGGTACGTAAATAAGCAAAATTGCCGCATTTGGAGTGAAGATCAGCCAGAAGCATTGCAACAGCTACCAATGCATCCCGAAAAAGCCACTGTTTGGTGCGGTTTATGGGCCGGCGGCATTATTGGGCCATGGGCCATATTTCTTCAAAGATGATGCGAATCGCAGCGTTACTGTCAATGGTGAACGCTACCGAGCGATGATAACAAACTTTTTTTTGCCCGAAATGGAAGTTCTTGACTTGCATGATATGTGGTTTCAACAAGACGGTGCCACATGCCACACAGCACGCGAAACAATGGCGCAATTGCGAGGCGAGTTTGGTGAACAGTTAATTTCACGTTTCGGGCCGTTCAATTGGCCGCCTAGATCGTGCGATTTGACACCATTAGATTATTTTTTGTGGGGGTATGTCAAGGCTAATATCTATAGGGACAAGCCCGCTTCGATTGACGCACTGGAAGCCAACATCCATGCATTCATTCGTGAGATACCGGCCGATATGTGTGAAAGAGTATGCCAAAATTGGACTCAGCGGATGGGCTACCTGAGACGCAGCCGCGGTCAACATTTGCATGAAATTATCTTTAAACATCAAATTGCAAGGTTCAACCTATCGATTCAAATAAATATTTTATTCATTTTTTCGAATTTTTTGTGTTTTTTTTTAAAAAAAAGTTCTGAACCTCTTAAAAAATCACCCATTATAAGCGAAAGGCTATGCACCCTTCGCGTGCGAGGCAAATTTAAGAACATCAGCCTCATTCACGTTCACGGACCTACGGAGGAGTCCTCAGACGAAGAAAAAGAGACTTACTACGAACAAGTCGAGAGGGCCCTCAATGCCTGTCCAAGGTATGACGTAAAAATCATCCTTGGGGATTTGAATGCAAAAATAGGTCGGGAGCCGGTATTCAGGCATTACGCAGGCACCCATAGTTTGCATGAGAACACTAATGACAATGGACTTCGAGTCTTAGAATTGGCAGCATCGAAAAACATGGTCGTTGCGAGTACCAGGTTCCCGCGTAAAGATATCTACAAAGCCACCTGGGTATCACCTGATGGAGTCACTCGTAACCAAATTGACCACGTGTTGATAGACCGTCGCCACTACTCGAACTTGATGACGGTACGAACGTACCGAGGTGCCAATATCGACTCGGATCACTATCTTGTTGGTATGGTTTTCCGAGGGCGGATTGCCTTGCGAAGACGTATTGCATCCGCCGATCAGGTTCGAATCAACACGGCTGCTCTGCGCAATGAAAACACCAGTAACACCTTTGGTAATGCGTTAGGACTCGCCCTAGAACTGGGTAGAGTAAGTCCTGGAGCCAGTATGCTGGGCGTAGATGAGAAGTGGACACGCCTTAAGAATACTGTCATTAGTACTGCCAACTCCATCTTAGGCAGCAGTCGTAGAAATCGGAACGACTGGTTTGATGATGAATGCAAGCTAGCGACTGAACGTAAGAATGTTGCGTACCGAGCAATGCAACAATCTCATAGAACGCGGGCACGCGAAGACGAATATAAAGAGCTCAGAAGAATTGAAAAACGGCTTCACAGACAGAAAAAATCAGCCTGGGAGAAGAACATAATCTGTGAAATAGAGAAAAGCCGAGAGCGAGGTCCGCACCAGGCGCGGAAGTTCTAACAATCCGTCCGAAACATGAAGCAGTACACACCACGCTGCACATACTGCAAGGACGGAGGGGGAAATCTGATCACCGATCCTCAGAGCATACTGGAGCGCTGGGAAATGTACTTCAATGAATTGCTAAATGGTCAGCGCACTGCAGAAGTGGAGGCTCAACTACTTCAAGAAGAGTACCCTATGTTGCCGCCACCAGGCATAGAAGAGGTTGAGAAGGCTATAACCCGGCTAAAGAAAAACAAAGCCCCGGGAGCCGATGGTATACCAGCCGAACTATTTCAACACGGTGGGCCAGCCTTACGTCAAACAATTCATGAGATTATAGTGCACGTGTGGGAGCATGAAGAAATTCCAGAAGACTGTCGAAAAGGTATAATTTGCCCCATACATAAGAAGGGAGATGTCACAACGTGCAGCAATTATAGAGGTATCACGTTGTTGAGTACCGCCTATAAGATACTCTCCTCTATCCTACAAGACCGGATAACCCCATACGCTAAAACCATCATCGTACAATATCAGTGTGGTTTCATTCCAGGCAAATCAACAACTGATCAGATCTTTACCCTTAGGCAGGCGATGGAAAAATGTCTTGAATTTAACATCCCAACAAACCATCTGTTTATAGACTTTAAGGCCGCCTACGATAGCATATCCAGGGTAGAACTTTACAAAGCCATGAGAGAACTCGGCATCCCAAATAAATTGACACGACTATGTAGGTTGACCATGGCCAACGTAACAAGCCAAGTAAAAATAGCCGGATTGCTATCCAAACCAATCAACATCTTTAATGGACTCCAACAAGGGGATGGTTTGGCCTGCCTCCTTTTCAACCTGGCCTTGGAGAAAGCAATCCGTGACTCTGGCACGGCAACAAGAGGGACCATCGTCAACAGGTCCAGCCAGATACTGGCTTACGCAGACGACATCGACATCATCGGAAGAACCGAGCAAGCTGTACATGATTCCTTCATCCAGATCGAGCAGGCGGCACAAAATCTGGGGCTGCACATTAGTGAAGGTAAAACAAAGTACATGGTGGCGTCGAATGCGAATGCGAGAGGAACAGTTGGTCAAACAATCAAGGTAGCGGAGCCCGAATTTGAAGTGGTGCAATCCTTTAAATACTTTGGGTCAATAGTAGCAGCCGATAACAATATAGAAGAAGAAATACGCGGGCGGCTTCTCAAATCCAACAGAGCCTACTATAGTCTGTCAAAGCTCTTCAAATCCAGAAATCTCACCATAACTTCAAAACTGCTGCTGTACAGGACCATGGTCCTGCCAGTACTCACATATGGATCCGAGACTTGAGACTTGGGTGCTTAGCAAAAGGCACTCCGACCTCTTAGCCGCGTTCGAGAGAAAAGTCTTAAGGAGAATTGTTGGCCCCATATGTGAGGAAGGACGATTCCGGATATTCCGGTACAATCATGAATTGTACGCAATCTACCTTGAAGCAGATATCGTGACAAAAATTAAGCTCGGTAGACTCCGGTGGGCAGGGCACCTAGCTCGCATGAGCGAAGAGGAACCTGCTCGGAAAGTTCTTTGTGGTACATTCTATGGTAGACGACAGCGTGGTAGACCATGCTTGCGCTGGAGAGATGGCGTAGACCAGGACGCCCGGAGCCTTGGGGTGCGCAACTGGATGGCGGCGGCTCGAGACCGGGATGGGTGGAGAGACTTGTTGAAGGAGGCCAGGACCGGACCCCGGTTGTCGAGCCGACGATGATGATGATGATACACAACCATATTCGTTCAGCGGAAGGATAAAACTAATTATCTGTCGAATCAGACATGAGCTAAGTGTTACCATTTACGAAATAAGCACTAGTTGAAAAAAAAACGTTAGATGCCGGACCCTTTACATAATACCTGCAATAAAACATAAAAAAGCAAACAAAACAGTTTTTGAGAAAAATAAAATTTCTCTTTACCGCTAAAAAAATATAGTATGGCAGGTAAATCTTCCACTATTTTTGGGCCTAAAAAAATCTCAAAAATGAAAACTGACCCATCGGTTTTAGAGGCTGTATATAATGTATATGTATAGCCAAAACGACTGAGTTGCAAAACCTAATTTTTCTTCTTCCCTATCCCTGTAATATTGATTAGATTGATTAAAAATCCCAAATTTGATTTTTACTTGCGATATACATAGGTACTATATGGGAAGTTATGGATTCGTACAAAAAATCGAACTCGAAATTTTGATCAAACTTTACATAGATAGAGAAGTCAAAAAAGTGGGTCTCGCAAAAACGTCCGTCAGTCTGTCTGTCTGTCTGTCGGTTCGACTACAGCCTATACGGATGGGTCGATTTTCTTTAAACTTGGTACCTAGCGTTTTTTGGACATTCCCCCCACCAGTTTTTTTCTCTTTTTTTTTAGGACCAAAATCAACAGTAGCTGTCATACAAAATTTCTTGGCCAAAAAGGAAAAACTTATTTTTCTCAAATCCAGCGCTACCGAATTTGTTTTTAAGAACGCAATAAATTTAAATAGTTATAAGTTGCCGTTTAATAAAAAAAATGGTTCCGAAAAATGGATATTAATGGTACCTCCCAAAGAACCATTTTTTTGATTTTCGCTTTTCTCGAAAACAGTTAAACTGATTCTGATCAATTTTCTTATGAAGAAGTATTGACACATTATAAATAATATTGTGTACCAAAAGTTTAAAAAAAAAATATTTTTTAGATGTTTAAAAAAAGTTTTAATATTTTGTTTTTGAAAACTCAATATTTTAAAAAGGACTTAATTAAACTTGGTAAATAGCAGTTTTTTAACTTTATCTAGAAGATTTTTGACAAATATTGTTCTAATACCCAAAAATAACGGCGCCTCCCATACAAATGTTAAAAAACCGTTAAGAAAAATATTTTGTTTCTCAAAAACGACTCATACGATTTTCATAAATTTTTTTTTGTGTGTTAAAATTAGTACGATCTACCATTTAAAATTTTTAAAATTTATATTTTACGTTTATTAACAGTACCTCTCAAAGAACGGTTTCTTTGATTTTCGACTATCTCAACATCTGATCAACCGAATAAAATTAGATTTGTTATACAGAAGCTTGTACCAAATATAAATAAAAGTGCGTATCAAAATTTTTTTAAAAATGATTGTTGGATTTTTAAAAAAAAAATCAAAATTATTTTTTGAAAATTCGATATTTCGAAAACTAGTAGCAGATTTTTTTGTGAAGTTCAATTTTTAACGCAACATTAATAAATGCTTTAAATTGGCGTACAAATTTTTTTTGTCAAAAATGTTAACGAAATATATAAATAAATTAATTATTTTTAAAACCGCTCCTACGATTTTCAAATTTTGTTTTTATAAATTAAGATTTGTATAAGAAATCAGATGGTGTACATCGCGTTTTGTTAAAACGGATTCAAAGTATTTTAATCAATTTCTTTCTAATTTTGTTGATTTAGTACAATTTACCAGTTTAAATAATACAATTTCCTTTTATGCATATTGCATATGTGCAACACTAGGCTATATTGTTAATTTCTGTATACTCACATAAACACCTGCAACTAAACTAAGATTTGGCAAATGGATAAAATATAGACTCCCATAGCTAATTTATTTCATACTATAGAACCACAATGTGATCGCGCATAAGAGCAAGTTCGTGCGACCCAGTCGTGCATATTTTTTTTTTACTACTGATGCTTAACTTTTCCATATATTAACAATTAAAAAGTATACCTACGTTATATATATCTCAAGTTAAAAGTGTAAATAAGCTGATGGGTGATTAAACCCTGCACCTCCCTCATAAGATTCACGCTTGTGTATAAATACTGACAAGGAATTGCTAATTATTGTTTAATAATAACCTACATTATGTACATAATGTATACAATTCCTTATCTTTCACTTTTATGTACACTGTTAAGATTGTGAAGTTTATTGTTTGGGTTTCTAATTAATTAATGCGAAGATGTTAGACAACTTAGATTCTTTATTGTAATAAATATTACAACTTTGCGATTTTTGAAGAGCTTTAAGCTTAGTTTACAGTTTCTGTTCAAAAAAGGTCAAACATCTTTACCTATTCTAGGCATTATCTAAGTAAATCTAAATACATAAAGGGTTTTCCAATAAGAGGTGTTATTTTGAATAGCCCGCTATTTCGGTAGCTGTTACTTTTGAAGCTGTCATTTTTTGATATTTGACAAGTACAAACTACGCCATTAATAAAAATAGAACGATACACGCTTCAACAACGCATTGAAATTATTAAAATTCACTATAAAAATGGTGAAAATTTGGCAGAGACGGTTCGTAAAACTAAAACATTTTTGGGTCGTCGTGAAGCACCTTGTCGGACCTCAACACAGAAATTGGTGGACAAATTCGAGCTGTTGGGACAAGTTAGTGATGTGAAGAATAAAACCCGTGCACGTCGCTCAAGAACAACTGAGAATATTGCTGTTGTAGCCCAAAGTGTTGAAGAAAACCCAGGTTTGTCCATTCCTCGTCGTTCTTTGGAATTAGGCATTCCTGGGTCTTGAGGCTAATAAAGTTCAGTTAACACAAGAACTCAAGCCGGCTGATTATCAACAACGTCGTGTGTTTGCTGATTGGGTCCTTAAAATGCATGAAAACGATCCGGAATTTCATCGAAAAATCATCTTGACTGATGAGGCCCATTTCCACTTCGGAGGCTACGTCAACAAGCAAAACTGTCGCATCTGGGGCTCGGAAAACCCAAGAGTTATTGTTGAAAAGCCTCTCCATCCTCAACGCGTGACTGTTTGGTGCGGTTTATGGTCCGGCGGGGTCATTGGACCTTACTTTTTCGAAAATGAGGCTGGAGCAACAGTTACGGTCAATGGATTGCGCTAGCGAGAGATGATAAATGATTTTTATGGCCGGAATTGGATGGTATTGATCTGGACAACACAAGCAATGAAACCATCGATCTTTTACGGGAAAAGTTTCCGGACCGTGTTATCTCTCGAAGAGGTGATCACAATTGGCCACCGAGATCTTGTGATTTAACACCTTCCGACTTCTTCCTTTGGTGCTACGTGAAAGATAAGGTCTACGCCAACAGCCCAGCGTCTATTCAAGACCTCAAAGATGGAATTCGTGAGGCTATCGAGGACATAGGGCAGCCACTTTGCGATTTGGTTATGGAAAATTTCATGAAAATCCGATCATTTATCTCAAAAAATGCCATTTTTCTTTGAATATCAAAATAACACCTCTTATTGGAAAACCCTTTACAAAAAAGCAGGGTTAGTTACACCATTTATAACTCAAGAACGGCTGGACCGATTTTAATGATCTCTGATATGTTGGATTCGTCTCCGCCCCGCGCCGCAGAACAACTATTTAAAATGTTTCTATCTATAAAGGATGTTTTTTTTAGACGTGTGGTTTTCAAGAAGAAATAAAACGGATATAATTGAATGCTATGGCCAACAATTTAGCTTTTTTATAAAGATAACGGTGTGGCATTATGTTTTAAAAATGATTTTGGGCAAGTGGCCGCCGCGGCTGGCTCGAATAAATTCCAGCCGGGAGGCCCAATTTTCGAGCACTTTTTGTAGCAATTGGGGCTGTATGTCAGCAATAACACGTATGTCAGCAATAACACGCCGAATATTCTCTTACAAGACGTCAATCGTCTCAAGCTTATCTGCGTAGAAAAGCGACTTCGTATAACCCCACAGACCCACGACGCGAAATAATACGCTCACCAAAAGTTTTCTTCACTAAATTGATTGTTTCGTTGGCTATATGGCATGTAGCGCCGTCTTGTTAGAACCAAAGGTCATCTACATCAACATCCTCCAACTCTACAGCGTTCCCCGTTGACAGTTACATTATGGCCGGCTTCATTTTTGAAGAAATATGGACCAATGATTCCCTATGCCCATATAGAGCACACCAAACAGTGACTTTTTGAGGATGTAACGGCCGGCGCGCGTCTCAAAAATGGCTTGTGGATTATGATCACTCTAAATACGACAATTTTGCATATTAACGTACCCATTCAACCAAAAATGAGCTTTATCGAATATTGGACGCAGGGCGCGATGCGTCGCCCGAAGCGAACCATTATTTTGGTAATAAATTTGCACGATTTGCAAAACGTTGTTCAGGAGTAAGTCTATTCATTATGAAATGGCAAACCAAACTGAGAACAATTCAAGTGACAGCTGTCAAAAAGACCAACTCCGAAAAAATATTGCCAGATTGAAAACCACACGTCTAAAAAAAATAAAAATACGTATGTATTTACAATCAGTGTTATGCCATGTAGACTAGACTATAAATGTAGAGTACATGATTGTCTACATATGTAGACAATTCAATGTAGACAGTTCATAGGTCTGTTTCTTTATGTTTTGGGAAAAGTTTGGGAAAAAGTTCAGAAAAAAGTTTGGGGGCTTGGGCTCAAGCTTTTTGCTGTTGTTGTTGTAATTTTTGACCAGAAATAAAAAGGAAGGAAACACATTTCCGATATTTCTGATTGGCACCACAGATTAGCCATATGAAGATGAGAATGTTTCGTACGTTTCACCCTCCAAAACCCATTTGTTTACATTGTTGTATTTGTAATTTTTTCCCGCGTCGATGAATAGATGTGAATTGCAACAACAATTTAACCCGGTGTGTGAAGATCCCTACTGTCTATGTGTGAGATTTTTATACACACATTCTCATTTTTTATCTGATAACTGCCAGTTCAAGCTTGTAGGCAAATTAAAATGGCTGCCGGGGATTCTCATCTTCATGTGGCTAATCTGTGATTGGCACTCTTACCATTTTGGGCTCTTTCAAAGGAACCAGGCCAAATATTTAATGTTATATTTGTTGCCATTGCTTCATTTAATTAATTTATTTTTGTTTATTTTAATTTTATTTATTTATGTTGACACTACTTGACAAATTAATTTTCAAATTTTCCCGATCAGCTGATTTCTTATTTGGCAAGCAAGAAAGTTCAGTAGGGTCGGGTAGGTTCTTGCTGGAGGGGGAATGAAATAAATAAAAAAAAATTCAAAAGGTCAAGAAACACGTTTTGCGTAGATTTGGGATACCACGGGATCCCGCGGACGAATAATGCAGAAAATTCATTAAAAATATTCTATCTACAAGAACATGATGTGCAATAAAAAAACAGTCGTACAAAATAATAGAATTAATTATTTTGTACGTTTTAATAAGACTAATATTGAAAAACTCCAAATTATGGGAGAAATTTTGTTAATGATTACTCATTAAATGTTGGTACTAAATCACTGGTTCACTATTACTGGTCAAGTTCTAAAACTCTTTAAGAATTCAAGTTATTTTGTAGCAAAGTGAAATAGAATAGAAAATCTCCAGTTTTCAATGTTTGCCTTTGTATATGAACTTTGAATCATAACACTCTATTTAATTTTAATTTCTACAGCGATTGGAAGTGCTGCATAATTGATAACCATTCTGCCTGCAAAATGGGAAACCTCTACTTTTCGACCACCTGTTCTACCGTATTTCATAATCCTACAGCAGTCCGAAGTGCTCTATTTAATATTAAATCACCAGTTGGAAGGATGGCAAAAGTACCAAAATTTCCAAAAAATGAAATGTTGATGCAAAATGTCTTCTCTTAACGTAGAAGTATCTGTTAGTTCGAAGGATGAAACAAAATCCATTGGGATTACAGAAATATAGGTGACTTTAAACAGAATTGGTTGGAAGAAGGAAACAAATCTGGGTTGCATTTCCTTCTTCCAACTAATGCCTTTTTAAAATCACCTATACCTATTTCTGTTATCAAAATGGATTTTGTTTCTTTCTTCGACCCACCAGATGCGTCTACGTATTGATATGACATTTACATCTAATCAATATTGAAAACAATATACAAAACTAGTAAAGGGTGATTTTTAAGCTGGTTTGGTTTTGGCAACACTGGTTTTGACAGCTGACGTGTGTTTAGTACCTTGTGTCACTGTCAAACAGCTTCAGTTTGGTTTGCAATTTAACCATGGATCGTCTTACAAATGAACAACGCTTGCAAATTATTGAATTTTACTATCAAAATTCGTGCTCGGTTCGAAATGTTCATCGCGCGCTGCTTGTGTTCAGCGATGAGGATCATTTTTGGTTGAATGGGTACGTAAATAAGCAAAATTGCCGCATTTGGAGTGAAGATCAGCCAGAAGCATTGCAACAGCTACCAATGCATCCCGAAAAGCCACTGTTTGGTGCGGTTTATGGGCCGGCGGCATTATTGGGCCTATTTCTTCAAAGATGATGCGAATCGCAGCGTTACTGTCAATGGTGAACGCTACCGAGCGATGATAACCAACTTTTTTTTGCCCGAAATGGAAGTTCTTGACTTGCATGATATGTGGTTTCAACAAGACGGTGCCACATGCCACACAGCACGCGAAACAATGGCGCAATTGCGAGGCGAGTTTGGTGAACAGTTAATTTCACGTTTCGGGCCGGTCAATTGGCCGCCTAGATCGTGCGATTTGACACCATTAGATTATTTTTTGTGGGGGTATGTCAAGGCTAATGTCTATAGGGACAAGCCCGCTTCGATTGACGCACTGGAAGCCAACATCCATGCATTCATTCGTGAGATACCGGCCGATATGTGTGAAAGAGTATGCCAAAATTGGACTCAGCGGATGGGCTACCTGAGACGCAGCCACGGTCAACATTTGCATGAAATTATCTTTAAACATTAAATTGCAAGGTTCAAACTATCGATTCAAATAAATATTTCATTCATTTTTTCGAATTTTTTGTGTTTTTTTTTAAAAAAAAGTTCTAAACCTCTTAAAAAATCACCCATTATATTATTCAAACCCCTTTTTTAAAAATAACTTTATATTTGACTCAAAAAAAATTTTTTTTAATTTAATTCCCTTAACTTTGTGTTTTATTTTGAATTTTAAATTTTCAGTTGGAAGAAGGAAATAAATCCGAGATTTTTCACACGGTATATCTAGCTACTAAAGGGTCCGCCATGTAACGTTTTTTTTTTTGAACTACTGCTTATTTCGTGAATGGTAACACTTAGCTCATGTCTGATTTGACAGATAATTAGTTCTATCCTTCCGCTGAAGGAATATGGTTGTGTATACGCTTCGCTAAGTGGGCCTGCGATCGACTTAGAGAAGATGCCGATTTTGCCAAAAAAAATCATCTTTTCAGATGAAGCTCATTTTGATCTTGGCGGGTAGTAAACAAGCAAAATTGTCGCATTTGGGGCACAGAAAACCCGCACGCATACATTGAAAAGCCGATACACCCAAAACGAGTCACTGTTTGGTGCGGATTTTGGTCCAGAGGCATAATTGGTCCATTTTTCAAAAATTAAAGAAGAGGATATTGGCAACATTTGGTTTCAACAGGACGGCGCTACGTGCCACACAGCCGAAGCTACACTCGATGTTTTGCGCCATTTTCAAACAAAAAAAAAGTTATTTGGCGGACCCTTTATATGAGGAATTATTGTATCGACCAAGGCTATGACGGAGCAGCAAATACGGCAGGTCACTTAAGTGGAGTGCAAAGCAGGATTAGAAAACAGTATCTAAACGCTTGGTATGTAAAGAGTTTTTCAACAGGGACGCTACAAAAGTAGAGCAACAGGGACAGCAAACGACGCCATATTTCTTGCCGCTCTTTTGACATTTCTCTTCAGTAAGGTTTGCCATTTTATGATGGAAAGATATACGAGCCAACAACGAGTCGAAATTATTAAAATTTACTACCGAAATTAGGAGTCAGTGGCCTCAACGTTAAGAGCGCTAAAAATCGAAAAATCATCTTCAGCGATGGGGATCATTTCTGGCTGAATGGGTTCGTCAATAAACAAAATATGAGATATTGGTCAGGCACCAATCTACACGTACTCAATGAGTCATCATTGCATCCCGAAAAAATTACGGTTTGGTGTGGTTTATGGGTCGGCGGCGTCATTGGGCCGTACTTCTTCCGTGATGATCAAGACCGGCACGTTAATGTGAATGGGGATCGCTACCGTTCAATGATAACCGAATATTTTTGGCCCCAATTGGATGATATAGACTTGGAGGACATGTGGTTCCAACAAGACGGCGCCACAAGCCACACAGCGAATGACACAATCAATTTATTGGAAACCAAGTTTGGAGAACGTGTTATCTCACGAAATTGTCCAGTCGCTTGGCCGCCTCGGTAGTGCGATTTGACGCCGTTAGACTATTTCCTGTGGGGCAACGTCAAGTCTATGGTCTATGCCAACAAGCCAGCGACGATTGATGAACTTCGCTTACAAAATAACTTTCCAAAACATCATAAAAATACCACACCAGAGAGCAAAACAAAAAGTAGAAATATCGTCGAGTGATCCTTCTACCAAAGTTTTGAAATTGCTTAATATATGTGACAAAACTTACTTAAGAGGTATTAACTTCTTGCTCACGGTTTTGTGCACACTTCCAGTGGCAACAGCGTGTTGAAAGAATCTTTTCAACGATAAAAACGATAAAAACAGTGCCCCGAAGCGATATGAGCAATGCAAGACTAAACGCGCTTGCTTTGATATCTGTTCATTCGGATATTGATGTTGATCCAGATGAAGTGATTAGTCTCATATAAAAAAATCAAGACTTTTTCTGCTGTAAAAAATGAAAACTAATAAAAATCTATGAATTGGAATATAATAGTTTTTATTTTTTGTTGAAAGAATTGTTCTTAAGACTTGGAAGCCAGCCCCCTCCGAAGCTAAACGAAAAAAAGGGTATGCGATGTGAAACATTATTTTTGCGTTTAAAAGGTTATTTTTAGTGGCTGGGACATTTTTTTTTTCAAAGAAGTGAATTAAAGTGTGTGTAAACACGAATATCCGATTTGAAAAATTCTGTTTGTTTTAGAACGGTTATATTAAAAAAAATGCTAAATAGGATAACAGTAAAAGAGTAGTTTTCGAATAAAAAATCCTTTCTGTGTTGGAAAAGCAATAAAAGTCTGACTTGGAGGGCCATATTTTGTACAAATTAAGCCTTTCAATACGTGCGTGAGTTAAAACCCAGAAAGTAGTATTCGATTACAACAAGTCAACAAATAATATTTTCTTTTGGAATGTTTATGCGAAGCTTAGGCTTGTCTAGTGTCTACCCGTGCGAACCTGGATGGCTCAGCTGGTATACTATAAAAATCAATTGGTTTTTTTTTTCGTACGCGCATAACTCGTCTATAAATTACCCGATTTTCATGGGTTTTATGATTACAGGATTCGTTCTTATATTGAACACACTACGTAGCCAAAAATTATAAATTTTGACCGGAAAAGTCAGAAAATCGTGAAAACCCGAAATTGCTTACTTTAAAGTGTGAGCGGTGGTGATGGCTAATAAATACGTGCGAATGAAACTAATGAACATCACAATGAACAAGCCTAATTACATACGACTTGCTATCATTATTAAGGTGAAAATATTTGTTTTTCATGCTTGGTTTACTGTTTTATGTAAAAAAAAAAATACCCATTGCTGTCATGGAATGTCAGCATTAACGAATATATCATTCGGTTTCAAGGGCAATTATAATAAAAATATCATTTTCTTGGATTTAAAAATTCAATTGTTAACAAGAAACAAGAAATTGTGTGGTAAATACCAAACATTTATTTGCTCGGTCGATTTACACCTCCGAAAAATTAAATTTACTACAAGAGATTATTCGAATATACCATATCTTTTTAACTCCTTAGATCAATAAATTAGATTAGATTAAGCACTTTAAAGCAACACCGAAAATTCGTGAATGTCATAACCGTCAATTGCATGAAACTCGATTTGATCGTTGACATTAAAATTCGTTCTCCATCAAAATGAATGAATAATTTATATAATTGTAGAAAAAATGGGGAGGATTAAAGGAAATTTCTGTTAACGCAACTCCAGGCTCGAAGTGCTGGTAACCTCACTTTTGGAAATCACAATGTTCTCGAAAAAAAGCAAATAGTTAAACACCAATCCAATAAATTTCACTTGGTCACTTTGTTAGAAAATTAGCAATAATTTTTGCACTATACCCAAGTACATGCAGACATAACCGCTTCACAAAAATCGTCAATATGGAAAGATCGAATATACTACTCAGCTGTCAAACGTGAGTGAAAGCGTACGTATAGCGCGAACAGATGCGCTATTACATTTTCATCAGGGAAAAAACTAGCCGATTGCCAATGCCGTAGTGTTTGTCATTGTTTACAATTAATATTTTATCCACCCCTGAAAGTATGCAATTTCAGGTTTTCACAACTTTCCGACTTTTCCAGTCAAGTGTGTTTACGTGGTTCAATACGAATGCAAACAAAAACAATCGAGATGTAAATCGAATGATGTTCCAGTAAAAAAACCAATTCATTTTTATATAAACTGGATTCTTTTAGAGATATCGAGCTTTAAGTTGGCAACACTATTTTAAGTAGCGGCCATTTCGTCAGCTGTTAAGTGATTTATTTTTAGTTTGGCTTGGCATTTCAACATGAGTAGACTTATGCCCGTACAACGCTTCCAAATTGTGACCCAATGGGCCCAAAACAAGTTTGCGTTATAAAAAGCGAATTTTGTTTAGCTATGAAGCTCACTTTTGGTTGAATGGATACGTCAATAAGCAAAACTGCCATATTTGGAGTGATGATAGTCCTCAAGTTAACAAAAACTGACTGTTTAGTGTGCTTTATGGTTTGGTGGAATAATTGTGCCGTACTTCTTCAAATACGATGCCGGCCAGAATATTACAGTCATTGGTGACCGCTATAGAGCCATGATTACTGACTTTTTCGTTCATCACTTGAACAACCATGATGTGCAGGAGCTGTGGTTTCAACAATATTGAATCATTGGTTTATTGAAGGAAACGTTTAATAACCGCATAGTTTCACGTTACGGACCCGTTAATTTGCCTAGAAGATCGTGCGATTTAACGACTATTGACTATTTTCTGTGGGGATATATGTGAAGTTGCTAGTCTACGCCAATAAGCTTGAAACGATTGACCACTTGGAGGACAACATTCGCCACGTTATTGCCGATATACGGCCACAAATGTTGGGAAAAGTCATCGAAAATTGGACCTCCAGATTAGACTACGTCCGAGCCAGCCGTGGCGGTCATATGCCAGAAATCATGTTAAAATTAGAATGCCAGAAGATAATCTTTCGAATAAAGTAAATTTAATGTCAAGTTATAAAAATCATCTTTGTTTTATTTAATTTCAAAGTTCTATGCCTCTAAAAAAAAATACCTTTTACTAAAGGATAGAATAGGAGTTTGGTAATTTCAATTTTAATTAAATGTTAAAAAGATAGGACGATGCTAACTCAAATTAAAAATTAAAAATTTGGGAAATCCTCTTTAACTTTATCCTAGCATAAAATTAAAAATCTTTTAAAATCATACGAAATCGTCTAAAATTTTACACCAATGTTCTCATTAATTTTAAGTCGAACGCTAAAAACCAGACAGTGTTACATTTTCTAGTAATTGAGAAAATCAAAAATTTATTAATAACTACACATAAAAACAATTACAATTAAACCCTGTGAAATTGTATACCTATTTTTAATCTTCTTTGCCGACTGATTTTAATCCCAAGCATAAACACTTCACACCAAATTGTCGTGTGAAGTTCTTAAGAGTTCGATTAGAGATAAAGCTGAAAAAGCCATAAACTTATTTTTTCCTAAGCATGGATAAAGCTATTATACCATTTTAGATTTTATGGGTTTTCAGTTTCAGAACAATGTAACTTATTGTGCTTAAATTTAATAATGTAATTTAATCAAAACATTATCTTGTTTTTTTTTTTCTTGTTCTAGGTTATTTTCAATTTTTCGTTCTTCTTGAGATTTATTATTTTATGTGGCTGTGTAGGTAATAAAAATAACATATAGGGGGTTTGTTTCGCAATAAATCAGACCCAAAACAACCGGCGAAAAAGTCCTCACTCTATCTCTCATAATATTTTGTGAAAATTTGTTGAAAACTCAAAACCTTACCCAAAACACTTCACCGAGTGGGAACACACACACTCATGATGCAGAATATCCACCGCCACCCCTTCAATAAAAAACGGAACCAAAGGTGTGCGCCCGAACTAAACTAATGGCGTGCAATGGATGACCTGCACTGATAGCAGCAACAACCAACACATGAGGAGCACTAAATTGAAATACTATCCAACTTTCAGCTTTCCAGGTGATATAAATTATTAACAAAAATATTTCAAGTTCTTGCGGTAGAGAGGGAACTTCGCATATAAAAAAGTTATTCCATATAGTTTGGTGCTCTGTTGTTGGTATACAAAGGTCAGTGTCGGATTTGATGATGAAGGTAAAGTAGACGAGTCAAGTAATTTTCAGTAATATCATATTTTTACATAGGACCGACCCTTAATCCGGTTGGAGGAATAGCTAAATAAGTTCAGGTAAGCTTTTCAAATGAGTGAAGTTCAAATTTACCTTAAATACTAATGGGTGACAGGATAAGTATGGGTAAAATGGACAAAAAAGTTATTTAAAGAAAACAAATTTGTTCGATTAAAAACTTTTATTTTTGACATGTCTCATGCATCATTCTATTTCGACAATTTTCAATCAGCATCAAGGACAACAAGTCCGGCACTGAAGAAGCACCTATAGCTGGAAAGTTTTATATAGGAAACGGAACTTTATCATACCAAAAGGGATGGGTGTAGGGTGCAACGTAGTAGAGTAGGTTTATGTATTTAGACAAGATGCAGTTGGTACTCAGGACGAGAAAAACTTCTCGAAAATCAAAACAACAAAAAAAAGACGAGATAAAATTTTCTTCGTTTCTGTATGTAGAATTTACAGTGGTCATATATATTAAATAACGAAAATAACTTCAAGAAGTTCTTATTTACTTTTTGGTGTCATAAGTTAGATGTGCAATGAGCTATGATTCTGCGGTTATAGTACCTTTACCTAGTGGTGGTCCAAGAATTTGTTGAAGCTAATTTGCTCCAAAGGGCAAAAGTTATGCTCCCAATAAACTTATATTTGCCACATGAACTGTAGGTACACCTAAAAATGTATATGCGGATGGGTTTTTATTTGTAATTTCGTGTTACTTCAAGTTTCTTTTATAGTTTCGATGTCTTAAACATAATAATTTTCAACTGGAAGTAAATTTGTTTGATTTTATGGGTATAACGTATAACACACACTTGAAAAATATTCAAATGAAATTTGGAGTTAAATATTGTAAGGACGGCCAAAATAATACAGGAACAAGAATTAAAAACGTTTAAATCAAAACAACAATTGATTTTTACATTAAATTTTATTCGAAATATTTTACGTGGCGAACTCTGATAGATCTAAAACACATCTGATCTCATTCCTATGCACCGACATTTACTTATGTAAAACAAATATTATATATTAATATGTACATATGGAACATGCATACTAAGAATGCTTATACAAATCATGTGATAGTTTAGCTGTTATTTGTAATGTTTAATACATATAGTACATGGTTTCGCTTTACTGTTTTAACTATACATAGGTATTTGTATGTAAAACTACATATATGTGTTTTATTTGAATATAATGTGTATTATTATAAATCATGAATCCAGTGTTGTAATACGGAATGCCTACAATATGGATTTTCTAATTGAATCTATGACTGTTAAAATTTAAGAAAGAACTTTTTGTATTTATAAATAAATTTTGTAGATAATAATTATGGCTTTGCAACATCATTATTGTTCCCGCAACCAACATGCTTTTTCATCCAAATTTAACTAAAACCGCTGAGGAAATAGGGCTGTGTCAATCAGGAACGATTCGATTTTTTTGACCCGATCATCGAAAAGTATTGATGATTGAAATCACAAATTTTCGTTTCAATCGATCCAAATCTCAATCATTTCGATTCTAGATCTCATCCCAATCTCAATCATTTCGATGATTCTCGATTTTCCATCCCAATCTCAATCATTTCGATGATTCTCGATTTTCCATCCCAATCTCAATCATTTTAATGAATCTCGATTTTCGATATCAATCTCTGTTGAATTATAAATATATATAATAATCGGAGAAAAGAAATATGGGTCAGATTGGGTTCGATCAAAATTGGTACAGTATTCGTTAACTTCGGAGATTGAATTTCATCGAAACCGAAATAAAAAAATTGTCTTAGTTTGACAGGTGTCAAAATATGTCAAAATTTTTGGTACGGCCGGCGGATCGAAAAATGGAGTACGCCAATTAAGGAAGTGGAAAAAACCTAAAGTCACACCAGTTCTCTAGGTTCTCTAGGTCCATTAGAACACTTTTAATTTGACAAGTGTCAAAATGTCAAATCATTTCCGAGAATACGCGCTACGTAACATTGTACATCGTTACGTCGCACAGAGGAAAGTCCACGTTTTTATTTCACTCTACCGCCGACATAGATGTTTACACATCAAAAATCGAATCGGAACAGTGTGAAATAATGAATTGAGTGGAATGAAAATGATCGAATGATCGATTGATTAAAATATGATCGAATCATTTTGGTAATCGATTCTTGAACGATTCGATCATTTGAAATGAACGATTTACACAGCTCTAGGAGGAAACTTGGCCTCATGTTTTACGCGTGTGCAATTGTCCTCGCCCCTGACTCGACCAAAATTCAAAAAAGACACTATAGCCACAAGCTGAATAACATTGAAATTTTTTGCACTTAGCTCCAAATTAATCGCTATTCGGGACGCTGATGCAGTATCTTAGCGCTTTCTTTAAATCACATACAAAACGAATAATGGTCATAATGAGCACCTTCTGCTTACATTGCTTTGTGAGACTCGATGGGAAGAGCTGCAGATTATGAAAATATTAGAAAAAAAATACAGTGCGTTGTGACCCGAGCACAACTGGAAAGGCACCTTCATTTTGTGTAAAAACTCTTTGCAACACCCATTTATGGTATCATATCAGTATTTTGTTTGAATGATGTACCTACTGTCTCTAACGCAGCTTATGAGTAAATTTCTACAAAAGAAAGCAATCAATCTCATAGCGCTGTGCTATGCATGTTAAAAAAACGTAATTTATCTCGGAATCGGCTTTAATGATTTTAATTTTAGTAATCAATCTTTTTGTATACGTGTAGTATTGTAAAGGGTCCGCCATCTAACGTTTTTTTTTCAACTAGTGCTTATTTCGTGAATGGTAACACTTAGCTCATGTCTGATTTGACAGATAGCTAATTAGTTTTATCCTTCCGCTGACCGAATATGGTTGTGTATACGCTTCGCTAAGTGGGCCTGCGATCGACTTAGAGAAGATGACGATTTTGTCAAAAAAATCATCTTTTCAGATAAAGCTCATTTTGATCTTGGCGGGTAGAAAACAAGCAAAATTGTCGCATTTTGGGCACAGAAAACCCGCTCGCATACATTGAAAAGCCGATACAGCCAAAACGAGTCACTATTTGGTGAGGATTTTGGTCCAGAGGCATAATTGGGCCATTTTTCGAAAATGAGCAAGGAGTGGCCATAACAGTCAATGGCGATCGTTATCGGGACATGTTGAACTAATTTTTGTTCACAAAAATTGAAGAGGAGGATATTGGCAACATTTGGTTTCAACAGGACGGGCGGCGCTACGTGCCACACAGCCGAAGCTACACTCGATGTTTTGCTCCATTTTTCAAAAAAAAAAAGAAGTTATTTGGCGGACCCTTTATCTAATGTAGAGATATGATATAAATTTTGGTAAACAAAAAATTACAAATAACGGTACCTATACCTTGTCACTATTTCTTGCTGTATAGGAAAAAAATCATTGGTTTCGTATAAAAAAAAATTCGAAGTTGTAATAAAAACTAACACTACGTCATGTCTTCCCTCTGTTTTTTTTTGTTAATTTTGTATTATTGAACACTTTTATTTACAATTGACTTAAAAGTAATTTATAGCTATAGATACAGTGAAGGAAAGTCCCATAAAATCACACGGTTATAAGCATTTTTTATTTGTTTTATACAACCTAATTGTAAATTAGTATGAAGTAACAAAAATTATAAGAGTTATCCTTACAAAAAAAAAAGAAAATGTTGTTACGGAAATGTTGTTTATGTTGAAAGTTATGAACAGAAAACGAAAATAAATTGAAAAAAAGAAGTAAATTCCCATCAAAACACTTAAAAAAAACGCTTGAAGTAAACAGCAAAAAGGTATGAATGATAAATTTAATATTTTGTCGACCCACGCTATTTGCTCTAACAACCGCCAGTTTTCGCCTTGGCATTGATTGATTGTAATCGAGCTGTCCATTGTTCCATTATTCCGTCACAAAGCGTTGGAACGTTGTTAAATTGGCGTCCATTTGCATAAATATTCGAGAGTTGTTGTTTGTTACTCCTCAAACCAGTTTTTCAGCCTTCGAGAGACGTGGATAGGAGAATTATCCTGCTGGAAAATGAAGTTGGTTCCGCATAACTCCACAGCTTTCCCAATCATAACTTCTTCCAGCAGCTCAATATAATTTTCTAAGTTCATTCTTCCAGGCACAAATGCAATATCCATCTTGCCATTAGCTGAAAAGGCGGCCAAAACCATTACGCTGCCACCACCGAAGTTGTGACTCATTCGCACTTCTTTTTGAAGACATTTATCATGTCAATTTGATTGAAATTCATCTACATCGAAATTAAATTTCATAACTAAAGAAAATTTTTCTCCATTCTTCAGTCCACCTTATGTGACTTTCAGCCTTGCTGTCTTATGGGCTGCATCTAAATGTGGTTTTTTCGATCTTTTCTTGAAAACAATCAAGGTTAGCAATTTGTCCATAACTCTCACCTTATCTTAAAAAGTTTTGAATAGCTACATAACTGTATTTGCCACAATCTTTGTATGCAGCAATAATCTTTGACCTTTCTTCCACACTCAGAGTTCTTTCACGCGGCGTGTTTACATTCTACAGATACAAATATCTGCTTAAAATAATTTATAAGACAAAAAAAAATGATTTATAAACTAACCGCTTTTAACAAGACTGCTTTTATACGAATTTCCACCTTAAAAGATCACTTCTTGGACGTTAAATTCACATAACAAGTGGAATAATGTTCCAAATCGATTAAACAAAGTTCAAAACGTAACGGTTTCCTTCCTATTGATATGACAGATGATTAAAGATCCTATAAACAAATGTGCTGCCAAGTTTGAAGTCGGTATAATAATTTATAAATGGCAGATTGCAATGTTTTTATGGGGATTTCCAACATTGTTCATTGAAATTAATAAAAATTGTTGGAACATAACGACATAGTCATTTAATCAAAAGTGTGTACCATAACATTTAAGAAGTCCCTTATGAGATTCTCGAATTAAACCATGTTTTTCAAAATAAATTTGAATAATTTGCAAACGTTGCCTTGACCTGACGCTATTTATGATTCAAAACAACCAAAAACTGTCAAATCGGCTGTCACAAAAAAAATTGTTAAGTCAATTTAAAGTTCTCCAACTCTTATTGAAAATCACACTTTATTATATTCGTAACTAGCTGACCCGCTCAGCTTCACCTTGGTAGACAAACCTAAGCTTCGCATACAAATTACAAAATAAAATATGTATAAACATTTACGCTACTTTTGTAATTATTGAATTCTATGTATATGTACTGAGTTTTGACCCACTTCCGTAAATCGTAAAAATATGATCATTTATCCTCCAAGTTTAACCTTTATAACTTTTAAAATGCAGAAACACGAACAGAATTTCTGAAACGCATACCACTTTTTGTTTTTACCCCTGTTCAGCGTATAAATACCAACTTTTTGAAAAAAAAATATTACTAAGGCCATCCGCACAAAAAAACCTTTCAAAAAACAAAAAAAAATTCTTAAATCGGACACATTTTTTGTTTTACCCGATTCGACCCTACAAATAACAAAATTTAAAAAGGAATATTTCTGAGCCCATGTCCTAAAAAAGAAAACATTTCAAAAATAAAAAAATTAATTCATAAATCGGTCTACTTTTTGTTTTTACCCCATTTCACCCTGCAAATATTAAAATTTTGGAAAAGGATATCCCTAAAGCCATTTCCTATGAATAACCTTTCAAACGCAGGTAGAGTTTTTTTTATCAGATAGGTACGTCTTTTTCATTTTACCTCATTTCACCCTACAAAGTGAATTTTTCATTTATTTTTATAATTATTATTATGAATCCAACAAATCAAAGATCATTAAAATCGGTCCAGCCCTTATTGAGTTATAAGTGTTGTAACTAAACCGACTTTGTATTATATATGTACAAATGTATTAACATTAGGTGTTCCAGAATTGTTTACCCAAAAGTCTAAAAATGCAAAAACGGCGCGATTTTCGATGAGTCTGTCAAACATAAGGAATATTATATTGTTAAGAATTTTTGAAACTTTTCCAGAACTCCTTATTAGATCAAAAAAGACATAACAAGAAATGCGATGTTTTTAGCTCAACTGAAACTGATGGTAGCCACCGGAAATGAGCAAAACTATACCCATAACAGTAAATCATGACCACGCTTTATTTTACAACAAACAAAAAAGATATTATTTATATCTTTTTCATCATATGACGTCTTGGCTATACGCGTTCAAATAAAGATACCTTCGAGATATGTACCTACTTTTTACTCAAAGAGTCAAACACAAAACTTCTGGAAAACAACTTTTTTTTTTGTGTTTCATCTGCTGTTTACAAAACATTTATCAACATTGCGCTAATGACGCGGAAGCTGTTTGCTAAGAATTAACATTCAAATTCATCTTCCGCTCTGACTTTATGGTCGTAAAGTTTTAGAGCAAACATAATTTAAAATTTTGTACTTCTAGGGTATACATAAGTTGTTTAATGGGCACGACAACACCTTAAAGAACGCCCCGACAATCAGTTCGCTTATCGCTTTGAACAAATTGACTTAATTTCTTCCCTATGGGTCTATGCCGCTTCTTTGGGAAATGGTGGCAATTTAAATTAGGTGCCTTCACGCAAAATACACGTCCCCGATGCCTTTACCTTTATATTTCAAGCTGAAAGATTCAACCAACAACACCGCCGCTGCCGCCACCGCCGCATACGCGCCACACCACCACTAACACATTCAACTAATTCCAAATTTAGTAATTGAGTTTTCCAAACACAAACATTGTAAAATATTTATAAAGATAAATATATGCCTCGTGCTCTAAGACATTCGCCTTGGCTGGGTTGGATGGTCTGGCCCTTTACTGCTTCTGGTTGCCAGAATACTTTCCAAGTTATTATTACCTTCAGCTTCCGTATGCTTGTGTGCCTTGACTTTTAAAAAGGGTATAGAATAGAGGTATGGGATCCATGTAAATCTTCGTTGTGTTTATACAGTTACTTATTCTCAACAATTAGGAGCTCTCATTAATTGAGGTTTATTTAAACCGTGTGAGGATTAAGAAATATAGGTAAAGCTAAGTTCCCCGAATCAAATATATATGACAGGATATTTCTTATATATAGGTGTTTGCTTTGAAAATATTTAGGGAGCTTACATTTAAGTAAGGAAGTCAGCTCGTTAAAATAATGTGTGCAATATATTTCCTTATAATGCTTTTGAGTTCTATGAGATCCTTGTGGAATGGAAATTTCCTAAGATTTCATTTAAATCTGTATACAGTATATAGAAGTTCACATTACAGTATTGCGTTGATTGACTGCTATCTTTTTACATAAACATATTGATGTACCTGTGGGAATTTTGTCAAGGAAAATCAGTCAGATCTGTTGGCTTTTACTTTTAAGCAATTACAACACAGGATACGGATCTGATTTGTAGAAAATTGAACAAGAATTTTTTAATGAAGTATTCCAATAGGGACGGGTAGATTTTGACAGGAGTACCTACATATATTGTTTTGAGTTTTTTTAAATTTTCCTACTTTTTTTGTAAATTTTTTTAAATCTTAAGATACAAATCAGCATTATAATTTGAAGCTTGAATAAGACGTGTAAGTGATAAAACTTTACAATCTCTTGTACGTAACAACAAATCGCGCTTTGCGCCCATTTTACGGTTTACATTGTTATGACCTTCCTAGTCGACTTCTCGAATTCGATCGAAGATAACCAATTTCTTTTGGCCAAGATTTGATGATATGGATGTGGACGACATGTGGTTCCAACAGGACGGCGCGGCGGCGCTACGTCGCACACACCTGACGCTGTGTGCGTTAGGGGACATCTGGTGGGTTATTGTTGGCTGCTTTTCATTGCGCAATTTCTTGTTTTGCAAATTAATTATTTTGCATTTAATTTGTTGGAATATTTGTGTGGAGAGTTTGTATTTCTCTATGTTATTGTTTTGCAAAATCATTCAATTTGCCAATTCTTTTCTCAAAATCAATTTAAATGGACAAAAAAACTAATATTAATATTTTTTTTTGTTTTGCACAAATATAGATTGACCATTTTTGTTCAAGCACCAAGGTTAGTTTCTTGTCTTTATTTAAATGTACTCAGCGATTTCTCGAAAACGGCTCTTACGATTTTGATGAAATTTTCAAAGTTTGCATTTAATATCTTGCCCTATTTAATCGAGTCCGGCCACTTTCGCGCCCACTTTTTATCTAATTGTTTTTTCCGAACTCACTCTTTTTAGGGACGACGAAAACGATTTGGATACAAATTTCAGAACTTTTTTTTTATGAGCAAGAAAAAATTAAATATTTTGATTTAGTAAAATCCACCCACTGACAAGCCTACTTTTAAGATTTCTACTCTTAAGATTTGGAAGTTAGTTTCATGGAAATCCGCCCACATTTTGGTAATATCTGTTTTTAAAAGTCTATCTAATACAGTTTTTTTTTTATGAAATACCACAAAAATCAACTGATATTAAACTTTGTTAACTGTCTGATCTTTAAAAATAAGAAATTTGACCAATGGCATGGATTATGTAGGCTTTGGGGGCCGCTGTGGTTTGCGATTATTTGCATTGACCTGCGACTTCAGAAAAGCCCACAAGAAAAAGTCTAACGGGGTCAAATCGCACGATCTCGGTGGCCAGTTCACATCACCTCGAATCGCTTGTATTGCATTGTAATACATTTAAATTTCATTTTTGCACTTACGATGTTTTGATAGTGAACCAACTTCATACACACATAATAGTTTATTATAAGCAAGATATTTCATTATTTGAAACTACATAATTCCAATAAGTTTATATAAATAGAAACAATTCTCTCACTTGACTTATTTAATATATCTTAAGTATGTACGAATATATGCATTTTGCTATTTCAATTCAATGAATAACCAAAAAACTTTGTGCCCTATAGCTCTATACTACATCAAAACGTTATATCATTTTAAGCAATTTAACAAAATGTTCACTTATGAAGCAAATGCAAAAATAAGAACGGATATGTGCGCTGCGAGTTATTAAAAGCATCCTTTTTCCATTGTTCATCTTAATCTCTTCTTCACTTGAGTGTTTGTAATTAGATATCTTGTTATAACTTGCCTTGAATCTCACTCTCATCCATCACCCTTTGTGTGCAAGTGATGCCAAGCCTATACAAAATATATCTATACTTACATACATACATATATACAGAAGGTCCCTGCCACCTTTCTCAAAATACTCAGACAAATTACATTAGAAACTGGCTTAAGGACGCACCACCACCAGCAACAGCACCACCATTACCAGAGTACCATTGCCACCTTCTACACCGCCTTCAACTCCAACGCAGTGTGGAAAATGGAGAGCTTTTCTTCCGCTCTCGAAAGTATTTTCTGTTGGAAAAATGTATACGTTATATGTTGTTGCAATAGCTGGGATTCTTTTTCATAACTTAAGTGAGTGTATATGCATTATATATTGTATTCACAGACATATCCTGCGGAAAGTCCTTACTTTAAGTCCTTATACCTATGATGTCGAGTGTATTTGTTCAGCCTTAGACAAAAAACAAATCTGCGGTGCAAGAGTGTTCACATACCTTGACTTCATCTGTACTGTATCGTTCTGGTCTTAGCCCTGGTATAATGGTCATGATGGACAAGAAGTTCCTCATCATCATCACTGTTGGTGTGTTCATCCATCAGAATGGACTCCATTATTATGTGTTTCTTATCCGGACTTGATATGATGATGGTGGATGAGCTATATACTAGGACGATGACTTTCTCTTATGACTTATCTTCCAATGAGCGTTCTGATGAGAGTTAACACTGCACTGACATTGTAATAATGACGATAACTATACTATGACTTGATACTGAAGGAGTGGAAATCTAATGTTATATGGCAAAGGAAATTTTAAAAAGTTGCCAGATTTGTAGGTTTATTCAAGCACTCATTGCATTTTTGAAATGATATGGTAAAAATAACCCAATCATTAAGCTTTTCATGCTAATCAAACACTTTTTACAGGAACAAACTTGGACAATGTTTGACCCACCTCTGACTTCCAACAAAGATTTTTGACCTACCTCTAACTTCAGTTCCAGTATAGTCAGAAACTGCACAGTATTTGCTAAACTAGCCAGATAGAGGTACCGCCTCACCCTATTTCAACTCCCTAGCATTAGTGGTTACTGAGATGTAGGAATTCAAAAACCGCTAAGACCTTTAGTGATTTACTCACTAATTTACAGATCATCAAAATATTATGGAGCACTTCCCGACAGCGTACAATCATACAAAGGAAAAAATCGAAGATTTGAGTTTTTCCAATCAGGGGGCGTGGCATCCAATTTACACTTTCCCCTTTCTGGCTCCTTTCGAATATATCTGAGTATTTCCTTTTTTTCTTTTTTTTTGGAAACTATTACTTTTTCTTGACAGCTCAGAGTCCATGTCTTGCCCCACCTCTGTCGCATCTTACCAAAGGAAATTAAATTAAGACTTTTTACAAAAAATAAAAACCCACAATTATTTAGTTAAATCAGGTTAGAATGCACCCAGCGGATCTGCACATAAGTAGAACTCCAATATAATTCGCAGAACTCCATAATTTTTGGTGAATCGAACTTGAACTCTTAACTTTTCTCGGAAGAAAACTCTAAGTTGGAAGTTGATGGATATATAGGGAGTAAAAGGAAATATGAAGTCTCTTATATCGGGTTTTTCAATAAGAGCGCTACAAAAGTTTTTTTTTAAATAAAACAAAAACGGTTTTGGATATCAATGAAATTCTTTATTTCTGTGAAAGTACGTTTGATGCCAATATGTATGGAACTCGATTTCTTTTGCATGGCTACCACGGACACACTTGCAGAAGTCCAGACGCTGAACCCAATTTTCGACGGTTTTCAAGCATAAATCGGCCGAAACTGCTGCAATTTCATTTTCGATATTCGTACGAAGTTCATCAATCGTCGCTGGCTTGCTTTCATAGACCATATACTTGACCTAGCCCCACAGGAAATAGTCTAACGGCGTCAAATCGCACGACCGAGGCGGCCAAGCAACTGGACCATTTCGTGAGATAACACGTTCTCCAAACTTGGTTTCCAATAAATTGATTGTGACATTCGCTGTGTGGCTTGTGGCGCCGTCCTGTTGGAACCACATTTCAAGTCCATATCATCCAATTGGGGCCAAAAATATTCGGTTATCATTGAACGGTAGCGATCCCCATTCACAGTAACGTCCCGGTCTTGATCATCACGGAGGAAGTACGGCCCAACGACGCCGCCGGCCATAAACCACACCAAACCGTAATTTTTTCGGGATGCAATGATGACTCATAGAGTACGTGTGGATTGTGGCCTGACCAATACCGCATATTTTGTTTATTGACGAAGCCATTCACCCAGAAATGAGCCTCATCGCTGAAGAAGATTTTTCGATGAAAATCCGAATCATTTTCAAGTTGTTGCTCAGCCCAATTCACGAACATACGACGCTTCTGGTGGTCAAGCGGCTTCAGTTCTTGCGTCAATTTATCTTGTAAGGATGTAGGCCAAGATCTTTTCGCAAAATTCGCAACAACGACGTCACAGAGATGCCCGCCGCTTGAGAACGACGTGTGAGAGACACATTTGGGCTTTCTGCAACTGAAGCCTCAGCGACAGCAATATTCGCGACACTACGGGCACTTCTTTGTCTCACTGGCACGGAAACATTTTGTACTGTGCCTGTGGATTCAAATTTTTCCACTAGACGCTCCATTGTTGATCTGCTAGGACGATTATGACGACCATAAATTGGACGTAGCGCTCTTAACGTTGAGGCCACTGACACCGAATTTCGGTAATAAATTTTAATAATTTCGACTAGTTGTTGGCTAGTATATCTTTTCATCATGAAATGACAAACCTTACTGAAGAGAAATGTCAAAAGAGCGGCAAGAAATATGGCGTCGTTTGCTGTCCCTGTTGCTCTACTTTTGTAGCGTCCCTGTTGAAAAACCTTTTATATACAAGGTGGCGCAAACGAATTACTAGGGATATCTAAAGTGATTCGTGTCTTGTTTACGTGTATTTGTATTTAAAGAACGCGGAATAATTGTTTCGTTTTCGCTTGGTGGCACCGGCCGTTTTTGAAAACGTCATCTGCGTCAAAAATGCGTTTGCAGAAAGTTCTTAAACGCAAACTGAAAAAGCCTTCTGTTCGAAAACGCAAAAACAAATTTTACTGAATTAGCATTGTGTTCGACAATGCAGTTTGCTAAAAAGTCACGTGTTCGAAAACATCATCTTCGTTGCAGCTGTACAGTAAAAAAAAATTGAGGTGACGAAAGACACAGACATGGTGGTTCGAGAGATTGTTTGCTATTTAACATTTTTGGATTTCAGTCAGGGCAGTAAATAAAACTATAAACACGTCGCGGTTGAAAATGGCGAGGGAAAGTGAATCTGAATATTCTGATAAAATTGGATTCTGCTCGAAAACGTCATTTGCGCTTGTAAAAAAATCATTTGACCTTCATCAAAAGATATGTGTGCAAGCCGGACGATTGCATATTTGGCGGTTGCAACTTTTGTTTCATAATTGACGATCAATTGCCTGTGAAATTGACTTTGATTTGACGTCTTCGAAAACTTCCACCTTTTGCGCCACCTTGTATAAAGTTTTAAGAGGAAGTAAACGGTTTTTCCTTTAATGGAGACGGCTATTACGATGCTATTGGAGCACGAGTAATGGCGTCAACTTATGTGCTGGTGGCATGCAATAAAAGGAGGGTTTTAAGACAATCTTCAAGGACATGTAAGCCTATGTTTTCTCCTCTGTGTGGAAGTAAAAAATTAAAGACGTTAACTATGCTTAACATATGCTTATGTCCTTGATACATAAGTACATAAGTATGTTCCTTGAAGCCATCCTCTTAAGGACCTGACTGCAACCCGGCCTCGGATCTTCCCCATGGAGATTTTCTCTATTTGATCCGCAAAATCATTAGCGGTACTGTCCCGCGGAGGGTTGAATATTTTGGGGTTTTTGTTGTTTTTTCATTTTAATCCCACAAGTTGCTAGAGAAGGATTGGTCCCCCATATGAGAGTTCTGCATAACATGGTAAGGTCTTGGTTACTCTTTGATTCGACCTGTTTTCAAAGAGGTACTGTTATAATGCATCCTCCTACCTCCTGGCTACAAAACCATCCAATAGGCACGCATAAACATAAAACCCTGGATTAGGGGGGTGGTTCTCAGTTTGTAACTCTTCAAAATTGCTACCTATTTCCGTTGCCCCACAAACGGCAGGTCAGATGAATCGAAGGTAACGCGAAGGTAATACACCTGGTAGTAATATCCCCTCCACGGACGAGCTAACTATTGCAACTAGCAAGCCTTTGGTGATTGTATACCCCTCGCAACGTCTGCCTGAATGGGCCTGTAGACAGTAGAAATTGGTTTAATGGGAGGGGAAAGACGTGAATAGAGTTTGTAGGAATCATGTTTTTTGACCTTTTTTTATTCTTAATGGATTCAAAAGTTCGGTCTTGTTTATTAATATGAACTGTTGATTTCCTAATACTCGATTTCCCTCTTAAAGTAGCTTTAATGTGAGAAAAGACACTATTGAAAAAAAGTACAGAGAATCGGTTTTAACTCTGGTTAGTTCGTCTCACCAAAAGTTGACAAGTGTGAGGAACGCGGGTAGGCGTACAACAACAACACATAGTTTAAACATTTTATCGTCATAAAAACTTAAAAAAAAAACAGAATTTTTAAAACCATAATTTTGACCCGCTATTAAAAAAATCGATTTTTAAAATTGCGTAGGTATTTAGATTCTGTTTAAAATCTTCCCCCCCCCCCCCCCGTCTTAACCACTTGCAAAAAATCCTTCTGTCTCTTAAGCCTCACATTTCGTAATTTATATTAATTTTCACTTATTTTTTAGAACTTAAGACATTAAAAGAAATAAACATCTGGCAAGCATATTCTAGTTAGTAAAAGACACCCATCCAACAAATGCATATATCCACTGTTTCCTATAGACGGACCGTAGTTATATTGCAACACATGGGGATTCATCTAAGTTCATTTCAATTAAGCAACTTCGAGTGGCACGAACACGGAGTATAGTTTCAAGAAGTTGGATGAGGCATGCGTTTGTTTTCAGTGGCAAGGATCCTTTGTCTGATGTGAGTGTTTGTATGTGAATGTTTGTATGTATATGTGTTGTGCAGTGTGCATGTGTCGTAATGGTAACGTTTCAAGCTAAATATCATAAATAAAATAACATTTCTGCAAACTTGCAGCAACTCTTGGCCTTCACCATCGTCGTGTCTACGACTACGACGTTGCATATACGAATATTATGTACATATATATCTTAGTATATACGCCACCCTCAGGCGCTCATAGTTCTCTTCCCGCTTCTCGTCTTTCCCATCACCATCCAATGTTTGCGAAGTTAAATTGCCGGTTTCATTAAAACAAATTCCGACAACCCAAATTTCGTTTTGTTGTGGCTGCCATGGGTTATTGTAGTTGCAGTTATGCATAAACGCAAAGACAGTAGCTGGCAATGGAGTATATACTATATAGTATGAATCAGATGCAAAGCGGGGAGCCACACAGCCCCTCTTTAGTCCCGGGTGGCTTAAAACCTCATAGAAAACAACGACGAACGTATCTTTAACGTCCTCGTTTGGGAGCAATATTGTTATGACAGGCAAAACTTTGTTAATAAATTTCAAATAAAGTGGCAATTTCTAAAATAAATTTAATTTAATTTGACACTCTGTGTGTGTTGGTGCATATTATTTTTTGTGGGATTTGAAGAAATCACATATGTGCACTGTGCAGTTGTACCCTTCGATTCAGGTAACGAAGTGATAAGGCGCTAAAGAGTTTACAGAAATATGTAAATGGTTTTTTCTTACTTTTCCAGGTCGGGTGTTAAATCTAAGTTATATGTCTGGTTGACTAAAAACTTTATAAGGTAAAGTAAAGAATTTAAAACTAACGAATTGTTGATTAAAAATTGGAAAGTTTCTTATAAGAAAAAAAAGTAATTTATTATTAAAAGTTAAAAAAAAATAATACGTATACGCCAGAGTGGACCAAAATGGGATTTGTATTCAAACAAAGAGACTAAGCGCTCTGGATAACCCAATGTCCTACGCCTGATTGTGTCCAAAGCCACGTCATTCCCATCTAGGTTTTATTGTCTATCAATTGCATTGACTTTGACATAATCATTATTATCAGTCAACAAAATAAATATGATATTGTTCATTTGGTTTCTTTCTTTTTCCCTGAACTTTTAAACTGAAAATAATTCCTGGAACCATAGGAGGGATTTTAGTTGAAATAGCAGGGATTTGATTATTTTTTTGGATATGATTAGCTTCTTTATAAAATAAATAAATTTGGTGCACTACAGCTTGTGATGGAGAGCCAAGAGGGCATGTCTAGTGACTTATAGACAACTCTCAACCATTCCTATGTGCGTTTTATCGGCTAGGTGAGAGGCACTTATTCATGATAAAAGATTATCTTGGAGGACTTCTGACTTCGCACTTTTTTATTGAGGTGTACGAGGCTGGGAATCTAAGCCACCTCCGGCAGGACAGCCCTACGCCTAACCATTACAGCCCTATAATCGAGACTTACAAAAAAGGTGGGTTTCGTCATGCCGTCCGTCGGTCTGCGCGTCTCTGTGCGTCCACTGTTAGGTGGACCAATTTTCTTCAAATTTGGTAGAGACCATTTTTATGTGATTCAATAGAGGAAAAATTCAAATTTTTGTTTTAGCTCATCTACAACGGGTAGCTGCCATACAAATATTATGTTTTTTTTTTTTAATTTTCTCACCAAGTCAATTTTAAGGAAACTGCGTTTCAGATTTTTGTCAAACAAATTCACATAACGGACTTAGGTATTCCACGTTGTTTTAGAAAATTGTCTTGTTTTTAGGATATTCAAGTATAACTTTTTGAAGGCTGTACCGATTTTATTATTATTTTGCAATCTGATGCTCCTCAATAGTTTAAACAATACTACGTTTAGAAATGTTTGAAAACATTTTTTTATAAACAATAAAAAAATGAAACAAAAAGTTAATTTTTTAGTACTTTTGACTCTTTTAATATTTTCTCGTTAAATAAACACACAATTGTTTACAATAAAATCAAGTTCGTGCGATCAAGTCGTGCATATTTTTCAATATGATTTGTATGTTTTTGACCTTTTTGATTCTGATAAAAATCCCCTTTTATTAACTTTTAAAAGTAATTCCATAGGAGATGTCAATGAAATTGTAAGTATCGTTCTCATAATATACCTATTAAAAGTTAGTAACCAAATTTTTTGAGTTAACTCGGGAGATAAATTGACTGAAAAACATATTTCAGGAGTTAACTCGGGTTTAACCCCGAAGCTTAGGATAATCTCGAAATTAAGTATTCTTCACCTATAGTATACACAATACCTAACTCTTTACTGTTAAAAATGTCACTATTTCAAAATGAAATACTGAACCATGGAAGCATTAACCTTTAAGTTCTAAAGTTAAATTCATTAAATACGTCAAAAACAAGTTTATTTACTTAGAAATATTCAGTCAACTGACTAAAGAGTACATAAAATTCCTGCAGTATAAATATTTCTCGCTAGGAGTTTATTCGAAACCAAACAATTAAATTAAAAATCTTTTTATACTTCATTAAACAAATTTTTTACCTCAGTATATTGGTCTTAACTATTATAGTTAAAACGGCACTTTGGTAGAAAAATAAATAAAGTAAACGTATAACATTATAAATTTTGAGGCAGAAGCATACCTCTACTAACAACAAAAAAGGTGAAGTGTGTCGTGTGAGATTCTCATAACTCCATCCGATTCACAGTCTTTATTTGTCTGATTTATTGTTTGTTATTACCTGTAGGTATTGTATTTGTTAACAATAGTTAATTTTATATAACGACTAAGAAAAATTGAAAATCAAATGCTTTTAAGGTGGAAGTTGCTTCGCATTTTTAAGATTTTTACTATTTTACAACATAGGTACATATTTTAAATTAGAGATAAAGATTTAGAATTGCTAAAACAACTCCTTAAAAAGTTTTGAGACCAAAACAAAGAACGCCGAACGCCGTCAGAAATTATGAAAAAAATATTTTAAAAATCATTATCGGTTTCCTTAAAAATATAAAATTTCTTTAAAATTAAAACAAAAATGTGTACCTTAGCTATAATGTAAGATAATTAAGAATATATACACACCAGAACATCTTATTTCCTTACCGAAACCCAGGCTGCATACATTCAATAGTGCACACAAATTTGTATCAAAATTGTTACAGCCGTTTCCGAGATAAATAAATTTTTTTAAGAAACATTTTTATGACAGGTACCGATAGTTTTAGAGCTAAGCAAAATTCAATTTTTTCCTCTTAGAAATGCCCAAGTTTCAACAAAATCGCTTTAGTGCTTAAGGCCAGGGTAGCGAGTTTTTGATTACAAAAAAAATTAAGTCATAAGCTTGTAGGTTACTTATGATATGAATGAAAAATAGTAGTAAGTGATTTATGAATAACAAAAAATAATGAGATTATGAATTAATTTTTTTTTCAATTCATAAAAGAGCCGCTTGCTTCTTAATTAAAGCCAAGCTTAAGCTAAGAAGTGTTTAATGCTGTAAGTAGAGGTACAGACAGACGTATATAAGAACAAACAAACGGCAAGAATTGCTGGACCCACTTTATTCGTTTTCCCTAAATTTGATAAGTTAACTCGGATTGAACTTTAATCTCCCACTGAAAAACTGGACCTTAAAGTACTTTTAAGGAGACATAATCGAATGGTATACTAAACATTATTACGTAGTTGATTTTTCAAACCCGGTGAACTATGTGTCGGGTGTTCTTAAAAACTTGAATAATTGTATTCGCTGTCTTTGATTGTTATTGTAATTTCGAGGAGCTGCCGCATTGAACGTCCCTCATCATCAGTTCACGCCGAAACGGCAAAGCGAGCAACCGTTTTGTATTTTTTGTACTAACTCGGTGCGTGAGACCGTGTGTCACCGAGTATGTAAGTAAAATAACCATAGTTGAATATACTAAACGTATTTTTACCGACTTTACTATTATTTTAATTTTTAATTATTTTATGAAAGTTCCTAATGTTAAAAAACTAACAGATGTTATTTTATTACATACATACATATTAGGGTGGATCGAAATTTTTTTTTTTTAATTTCGATTTCGGCTACTGACAGAAAATTGTCACTATCAAATGCATTAAAAATGGTACATTTCAAAACTCCGAAGTATTTCATTTTGTACTGCCCCAAACCCTTTGAAAATTTGTAAAAATATATTTTTTTCATGCAAATCATATGGAAAAAATAGAGTAAAAGATTAATTTTTGTATCTTTGATTGACGAGCCATATACAATATGTAATTATAAATTATGGACTTAGGTCTCAGTTACGAATGGCTTAATTAATTTGTTTGTCTCTTCCCGCTAAGAGACAGTAGACATGAAAAAAAAAAACATTTTTGGTTTTAGGTGGGGAGGCAGCTCTGTCGTCACATTCGAACGCCCTTTCCATAATTATTACGCCAGGAGCAACTATATGAAGCGTTTAGAACATTTTGATCCATGGCTTCGCGGAGCTGCTTTTATATAGTCAGTATCTATCTAATAGGACAATTAAAATACCAGTGGAACTGACTTCAAGACTTTGTTTCATGAAATTTATTCGTTTGCCAAAGTTATGGACTTCTGACCTATATTCAAAAAAAAATAAACATCTATGGGTCCATTCACAGTGAAATAATGACCCTATGGCCTACGGCATATATTATTGAGTCAAGGACTTCTTGGAGATGACATTCGAAATCTTCTTAATCTTTTTTCTTGTGCCCTTAAAAGTTTAATGCGTAATTTTGAGACGAGCTTCTGTATTGGGCTTTGAATTTTATGTTCATGGTATCGATCGTATCACACTTCCCTTAGGCTTTAGGTCCTGTATAGAAAAAAAGTTTCACTATATTTAAAAAATAAGGTTTTATAGTCAAAGCACAAGACGTAGCGTCATAGGTCCACAGCTCAGGTGGTTAATAAATCCACAAATCAACCATTGTGCTTGCTCAAAAGTTAAAATTCCTGTGAACTTTTGAGCCATCCATCAGCCCATTTAAGCAGGCTTAAAAGGGTGTTACACAGAGAATGTGTTTTTCAAATTGATGTTTGCACTATTTTTTTCAAACTATGTACTTATAATGAGGCCTTTATACAAAGCCATATTATTGCACAAAATACTACCCAAACAAAATTGAGTTAAAATTGGCCGTCGTTACACTGTGCAATATTATTCTCCAAGATTATAACCTTTCTACCTATTTATTTTGTATTTGTTTATCACGTGAAGAAATATAATATTAGAAGCTGCAACACAAATTTATTTTTTTTTAAATATCCTTCAATATCTTGCACTATCTGCAATCATGACGCAATGCAGCTCTTACACGGTAAATATTACTGAACAATACTTGATACTGGCCATTAATTTTGCCAATTTTTAAATAAAGTTGTATTTAAAGTAATTTTAATAGATCTGATTTCCCTTTGTTTAGATTTCAAAGTTTCGGTGAAGTTGTGTCCTTTTAAATTTCTTTAACCAGGCAATGAATCTATAACATACAAGTGGTTTAAAGGTAAATTAGGGACTTTTGACCCTGTGCTTATGCACAACATACTGTATCCAAAATATTAACATAATTTTGTCAGGCCACTTTTTAATTGATTCAAAAAATTAGTTATTCATATTTTTTGTTTAATTCTACTGAAATAATAACACTGAAAATATAGAGAATAGGTACTGTATCAAAAAAAGGTTACAATTTTAAGTGGGTGGGGCAGTATTAAAACTTTTTTGATTAAAAAAAATATTTTGGATTTTGTTAGGGTATACATCGATACAAGTTTTGAACGGCCGCCGAACTCGATTTTCCGAAAAAAAAATATTTTTTCATACTAAAACGATCCACCCTAATACATATGTGATTTTTAATTTTTTTCTTTATTTTTTTAGAAACATATGTAGTTATTTTTAATGCTCCAGTGGAAACTTTTATGGATTTTTAATATCGAAACAGGAGAGTTTATGTTGATAAAATATTTTTGTTTTAATGCCAAAGATAATATATTTAAAAAAAAATGTAATTTTAATAATACGATTTGAAAAATCTTCATTTGAAAACCCTGGTGCGTGAAACGGCACGCGTCACCAATGATGAAAGTCTCATGGACGTCACCGGTGGCGGGTTAAATTCAGTTTTTAAAATTCTTGAGTAAATTTTGGATATTTTTTGTAAATAATTTCTGTCCAACACCTATGTATGTAACTCTTCATATTTGCTTTATTCTTATTAAAAACAAAACTTTTAGGCTGCGGTGCTAGTGCAAGTAAATTATTCTCCCGCCAACTAAGCAAATATAAGCGAATAGCACTCGCGAACATTTGTCCTATCAGATTCATTCTGGTGCAAGTGAGTTTATTCATGAGAATTAAGCAAATTGATTTATGTAGTTATTCATATACATATATGCAGGGCCGGCTCCACCAAAACTTGCGCCCTGTGCAAGATTTGTATATTTGCATACAAATAAACTCCCAGCGCATTTGCACATCTTGCACATATGGCTGGTCCGGCCCTGTACATATGTTCAATTTATTAAAAAAAGACTGGAATATGGAGAATTTCACAATCTAAGCAATTCGTTGATCAAAGATAGGTTACTTTTTTTTAATATTATAGAATGACTCTAGATTCATTCCACTATATTTTGACAAGTATAGAGCCCACAAAAAGAAAATGATCTTGAATTCGCTTTGTTCGCACAAGTAAAAAAGGAATGTAACCATCGAAAATTGTACTCCTTTAGATTCGCTAAGTTCACGAGAGTAAATTTTATGCATAAAGGAACCACAAAATAAGAAATGCGTACTTTTGAATGAGTTTAAAGCAAAATTTGCGTGTTCGCACGAGTGACATTACTTACATTCGCTAGCACCGGAACTACAGCCTAATAGTCTTTTTTATTTATGTTTAAGAAACTATTTTCTATAAGCACATACTCTCAAAGATTTTCCCGACAAACAAACAAGAAATTATTATAATTTGTAAAAATGTGGAGATTCTCAGTAGGTAACTTATTTTTGTACCATTGCCAGTCTTTTCACATGGATTATTCACGAAACCGAAATGGAATTTGAGAATACTCGTTTATATACAAATACTTGTATTTTGTTTTCCTTTGTGCATGTTATTTTTGAAGCTCTGTCAAAGAGTAGTCGAACTTGAATGTTTGGTGTTGTTAAGTCTGTGCAACAACAACAACAGCAATAACAAAGAATAACGACCATGAGGACAAACACCGCGTTCACTTAAAAAAAAAAAATACCATCAACAGCAGAGTTTTGTTATGCTCTTGGCATGCCACATGCCCCATGCCACATACCCTTACCCACACCATATGCTCGTAAAATTTCAGTAGTATAGTTCCACAACTTTTCACGCGGAATATGACGTTCCCTATAACAAGAAAATAATTCGTATAAATATCCAATTGAGTAAATTCAACGAAATGGAATTTGCGTTTTCACGGGAATGCAATGCAATTACGGTATTAACATCGAGCAAACTCTTCCACTGCTATATACCCCTAGGACTACTTGTATGTTCTGATTCTGACAAAGGGAAATAAGTTTTGTTTTGTTTCATTTTTTTTTTTTGGTTCCATTTCAGCGGGTATTTTGTCGTTCTTTGGGGCTTGAGTAAGACTTCCCAAATAGACTGTTTTTTGCCCCTTTAAGAAATCCCTTGAATCTCTTTGTGTGATTGAATTTTGGGTTTTCTATCAAAATATATACAGAAATGTTCTTTGAAATTGAATGTTTTTTTTTTTTTTCTTGCTCAGGAGCTGCATTTTAGCCTAAATAAACTAAATCCTTTGTGTTGGGTTAAGGAAGCCTAACAATGAAAGCTATTGCAATATTCGTATTGTGTAAGGTATAAAGGATAACACAAATGTTATTAGAAGACTTCGCAGAGTCCTACATTGGAAAAGCAAACAAATTGAATTTTTTCAACACAAGGTTTACATTTTTGAAGATTTCAAGCTCTGGTTAAAGCGTTAGCTACCAGAGTTGGAACTACTTAAAATATCTAGTTTTTGATTATTAAAAAGTAGTAGATGCCAACCATTATTTTAAATGTTTGGAGAAATTGTTTTTTAACAAAAAAAAAAAAACTAAATTAGTCTATTCAACGCGGCGAATGTTGTCCTCCAAGTGGTCAATCGTTTCGGGCTTATATTGGCATAGACTAGCAACTTCACATATCCCCACAGAAAATAGTCAAGTGGCGTTAAATCGCACTTTATTGGAGGCCAATTCACGGGTCCGTAACGTGAAACTTTTCGGCTACCAAACGTTTCCTTCAATATATCAATTGTGGCACGAGCTGTGTGACATATTGTGTGTCTTGTTGAATCCACAGCTTTTGCACATCATGGTTGTTCAATTGATGAACAAAAAAGTCAGTAATCGTGGCTTTATAGCGGTCACCATTGACTGTAACGTTCTGGTAAGCATAGTTTTTAAAGAAGTACGGACCAAATATTTCACCAAACCATAAAGCACACCAAACAGTCAGTTTTTGTGGATTTAACGGTGTCTCAACATACATTTGAGGATTATCATCACTCCAAATACGGCAGTTTTGGTAATTGACGTAGCCATTCAACTAAAAATGAGCTGTTCGCTGAACAAAATTATCTGGTGAAAATCCGAATCAACAGCAAACTCGTTTCAAGTCCATTCACCGAATTTACGTCGCCGCCGGCCATATATGCCCGGTGGTCATCGTTGATTCATGATGAAATGCCAAAACAAAAATGACAACTGACAGAATGGCGTCCAGTTAAAATAGTGTTGCCAATTTAAAGTTCTATATCTCTAAAAAAAAAACACCCGTTATATGTACATAGATCATAGGTCAAGCAAGTAAAAATTGATTAACTTGGTAGTATCGGTTGGAAATCCGTAAAATCCGGATATCTAGACTTTTCGGGGACTGTTACAGCATTAAGGTGCTCATGCTTATAGTAATAATAATTATGCCATCCTTCTTTATGACGATGTGAGAAGACTGGTCCATGGACTTCTTGAAGGCCAACGAATGCCCTCATTTGGAACTCTGTTTTATCCAGTATGTAGTAGGTACTTGGGTGGAATTGGTCTCCCACGACATTAAATCGGTGGTCTCCAGGTGATGATGCACTGACTGCTGTGGTGTTAGGAGTGCACTGTGCGCGGAATGGTGATACCAGGGGAACCAGGGGAACCGTTGAATCAGGGTGATGTAGACAGTTGTGATGACGAGAGAAGACGTGAGGCACTGTTGGAATCTTGATCCACGAGTCAGAGACCATCAATATCAACGACTAAAAATCTGCTCATGGGTGTACAGAATTGATGCACGGGTGAAGGTCTAACGAAGTGTGCGTTTCATTCCACAATCCGATAAAGCAAGCGTTATCGTACCAAAAGTGCTGGTTGTAACCTTCCTGTCGGATAAAGTTGAAAGCTTCTCCATCTACAAGAATGGCCATAACTTTTGTCGTGAACAAAAAGGCGATTCGACTTACCAGCAACTGTAGAGTCCCAACCTTAAGTTACTATTGAGCGTTTCCCTGCTTATAAGTTCAGGGTGAGGTGCACTTTTTCACTTTCGAGCCATATCGGAGGTGCATCAAGTTAGCAGGACACTTTTCATAATTCAGAATATGTTGTAATTAGCTGCTATTTAGTTGCTAATTAGTTATGCAAAAAAAAAATTTATCGAATTTTTGGATTTCGAAAAATTGGGTGTCCTGCTAACTTGACGTCAACAGGAAACCTTCACAAAAATACATATAAACGATCCGGAAATGGATATTTGCTGAAAATGAATTAATCGCTAATTAGTTACGCAAAAAAAAAATATTATCGCACTTTTGGATTCCGAAAAATTGGATGGTTTGAAGCGCCTGAAGATCTGAAGAGATCGCGGATGCGCCGAAGAAGTTGAGAGGCCCGTGAGCAGTTAGATTGAGTCCTTCCATAAGGTATTGCATTATTTGTTCTTCATTTTTTTCATACATCTTGATGAGACTTTTTTTGTATTTCATTGTGTTTGTTGATAGCTGACGGAGTCAGAAGAAGGATGTCAGAGATTTGTCTTCATTCCTCTTGATCAAGCTTGACAATCAATGACGTACAGGAGGTTTGCGTCGTCATTCGAAAGAATAGAGAACAGAGAGATCATCAATACTGAGGCAGCTACAAAAAGTCTCAAGACGGCCATTGGAATTGCCAAGGTCGACGGGTATTTGCGTTTTTGCTGGGATCGTTCTCGGTTTCATTCACCATAGCTTCAGGGGCGTAACTACGGTGGGTGGGGGGGGGGGGGGGGTGCAAAGGGGGTAATTGCCCCCCCCCCCCCCCCCAGAGCGATACAAAATACCTATTAAAATTGTTTTTATAAAGCGCATTTTGAGAAATTGTTCTAAATACATCATAAACTCTACAAAAATCTCCTTCAAGAATAACTAGCCTGTACCCACTAATCGTCCTTTTTTTTTTTTTTTGTAGGTATGTACGTATACGATTTGCATAAGATGCTTCAAAACCTAAAGTATGTGGGCTGATTCGAAACAAAAAAAAAGAAGAAATCGTATGGTGGAGGGTATCAATTTTATGAAAAAGAGTCTTAAAATAGAAAAACAACTAGATTAAAAAAACAAGAGAGCCACTATATAAGCTCACTTTATTCCGTTATAATTTTTTCTTAAAGATAAAAATCCATTTATCAACCTTCTTTTTAAATACAATATTTTGGGTGAATACTTTTTGTGAAATGAATTTTATTTTTAATCCGATTTGTAATCAAAATTTCTCTTTATTAAGTACTACCTCCGTTTTAAATATTCAATGCTGTTTTCAATTCAAAGCCAAGCACTGAAAACTCTTTCTTTTTTTTCTTTTTAAATAAAGTTGTTTTGGTACGTAGTTTTCCAAAAATTCAAAAAGATTTCAAACTATTTTTTTTTTTTTTTTCAAAATTGTACGTAATTAATTTCCATTTTTTGTGTTTTTAAACTTCAATGCTGTTATAAAATTTTAGTTAAAAACATAAAACCGGATGCTGAAATGCCCTGTACTTTTTGAGAAAATTGAAAATATCTAAATCTACTTTACACCCTACGTAGTGGAAATATGATCTTTAGAGCAACTTAAGTAATGGAATGGTAATTTTATTTCTGTTATTTTCAATTTTGTAAAGAGCATCTAGTTTTTGGCGTTTTTTTAAACAAAAATACTACTTAATAACGCAAAATTTTGAACGACATTTCAAATTTTTAGTTTGAAAATTATTTTTTTAAAAACTGTTAACTAAATAAACACTATTTAAAAAGAAAATACAAGAGGAGATTTCTAGCTTTACAAAAAGGCATAGCATGGCATTGTAAGTATTACCGTTGTTTTTAATATTTTTTTTTCAATTCTTTTTAGAAAATTGTAATTCCTGACTAAGCGCGGGATAGACCCCCCCTCCTATGCGATTTTTTTCTTGTCTCTACCCAACCTACACTCTCTAGCTATTTGTTATACCTTATGCGAATCACCCTGTATAATGTTTTGTTTTATATTTTGTTCCATCTTCAGGTTCTCAATCTCTGATCCCGCATTAACGCCACTTCAGGCGTTCCTCAAAGTAGTCACTTGTGGCCTCTTATCTTTGTCCTAACAATAAACGATGTTGAAATTATAATTAGTGACTCATATTTGTCTATTTACGCAGATGAAATGACAATCATTAAGGTCATTTCTACCCTCGCTGACATTCGCTTACTCCAAAACGACCTGAACTTATTCCAAACTTGGTGCGTTAAAAATTTCTTAGAACTCAACGTTGCTAAATGTCAATATATAACCTTTTCCCGAAAACGGTTACCCTCACCCCCCCAAAACTTATGACTTTCGTAATGAAGCCATTCCTATTGTGTGCTCCATTCCAGATATTGGGATTATCTGTGACAGTGAGCTTAACTTCCGCTGTCATTTCGATCAAATAATTAACAAGGCCAATTCCTCTCTTGGCTTCATAAAACATTGGTTGAAAGAATTCTCGAACCCTTACGTCACTAAGTCCCTTTACATTACTTTCGTTAGGCCCCTCCTCTCAATCCCGAAGAATTGATTTGAAAACGTAGATTTCTTCTGTTCGCCCTCCGCCCTCCGCGGCCTTCCGTGGTTTGATAATATCAAACTTGTAAGCTCTTAAAAAACGTCGACAAGTCGCTGATACAATCTTCGTGCACCAACTCTTAACGGGGACAGTCAATTCACCTATTTTCTTGGAAATGAACCCGATCTATACTAACCCACGTAACCTCAGATCTACTCCACTTTTTCGCCCAACTCACCACCGTACAAACAACGGCTTCTTTGAACCGTTGTCAAGAATGTTGCGTTTGGAAAATACCTCACTGTACATCCTTGACTTTCACATGTTTTCTTCAGGAACTTTAACTGGTCACTATGCTTCTTCGATAGTGACGTAGATTCAAGCGCTGATATGGTTGCAAACTTAATTCTTTGTGGAATGAGAAATTTTATCCCGAACAGGGTAAAATCTATCAAACCCAAAGAAAACTCATGGTTTGATTCGAGCTGCAAAGAGGTTATTAGGGTCAGAGGAGTAAGCTTCCGTTGTTATAAAGCCAACCCTACTGAGGAAAACCGGAAAAAGTTTCAACCAGCTAGAAAGACCTGCAACGTTCACAATCGACGAACCAAATTTCTACATGATCAAAAATTACGGCAAAAAATACTACAATGTCCCAGAGGTAGTAAAAATTTTTGGTCATTTGTAAAAAACATACGAAATACCACCTCGTCCTCGGTTCCAACGCTCGTCTCCAACGATACTCCTTTTGTCAGCTCACTCGATAAAGCCAATTTGCTTGCAGCACAGTTTGCTGTTAATTCGACGCTGCCAGAAGAAGATATGACTCCTCCTGTACTTGAGAGCGTAAACGATTTTATGGGGCAAATCTTCTTTCGCACTCGTGCAGTTGCTAGAGTTCTGAAAGATCTCGACATTCACAAATCCGCTGGCCCGGATAGTATCCCTCCCATTGTTCTGAAGAGGTGTTCTTCAACGCTGACAAAACCACTGCGTAAGCTTTTCCATCTGTCCTATTCTACTGGTCTCTTTCCGAGTGGATAGAAAACAGCATTTGTCCAGCCTGTCTCTAAAAAAGGCGTGTCTTCTTCCCCCTTCAACGATCGACCGATTGCACTTACGTCCCTTCTTTCCAAGGTCATGGAAACGCTTATTAATCATCAGCTTAAGAAATATCTCGAAGAACGAAAGCTTCTTAATGACCGTCAGTATGGCTTTCTTAGCAATAGGTCCACCGGTGATCTGATGGTATATCTCACCGAACAGTGGAACAAATCTTTACATCGTTTTGGCGAAAGTAAGATTATTGCACTTGATATTTCAAAAGCATTTGATAGAGTTTGTTACCAAGCTCTCTTATCGAAAGTGCGTGCATTTGGTATCGATGAATCTCTTCTTCGTTGGATTAGAAATTACCTTTCGGACCAATCAATACAAGTTGTATTGGACGGTTTCAAGTCTGATATCTACAAAATAAATGCTGGTGTGCCCCAGGGCTCCGTTTTGTCTCCGACCCTCTTCCTAATATTCATAAATGATCTGTTATCTGAAACTTCTAATCCATTAAACTGTTTTGCTGACGACAGTACCCTCAGCTTTTCATATTCGTTTCAAGATTCACATCCATGTTCTTCAGATGTGGAACTTCAACGGTAGCGTATGATAAGCTCATTAAATTCTGATCTCGACAGCATTGTCCAATGGGGAATCAAAAACCGTGTAGAATTTAATGCTTCCAAAACTCAATGCTGTCTCCTGTCGTTAAAGCGGAACCCGCCCCCCATGCCGCTATCCATGAGCGGTACTTGCATAGAGGAAACTGAACAGCTTTCAGTACTCGGTATGTGTGTCACAGACCACCTTTTGTGGAACGACCACATATTTGACATAGCCAAAAACGCTGCTAAGTGTTTAGGTTTCCTCCGTCGATGCAAGAAATTTTTCTCCCCTTCTGATCTGGCTGTGATCTACAAAGCCTTTATTCGTCCAAAACTTGAGTACAACTCCCATATTTGGGCAGGTGCACCAAAAACCCACTTGAGCCTATTGGATAGAATACAAAAGAGAGCTCTGAAAATGATAGGTGAAAGAACTATAACGGAAACATTTACATCTCTTGAGCACCGTCGCAATGTTTCCTGTCTATCATTATTCTACCGCTATTTCTATAAACAGTGTTCTAGTGAAATAGCCAGTTGCATTCCTCCCCTTAAACAATTCAACCGTAATACGGATAAACATCAGTGTATCCTCCCTCAGAAACTCTTTACAACTCCTAACAAGATCGCCTCTCCACTCAACACACTCCACAAAAATTATTTTTAAGTTTTTTCTTTAAAAAACTGTGTGGGCATTCGGGCCCAAACCAATAATTAAAAATTAAAAAAAAAAAAAAACAAAAGAAAAAAACATACAATAAGTTTAGTTTTAAGAATAGTACCTAAGTTTCGCTTGTATTAAGTTAAATAAATAAATAAATACTTAACGATGAAGAATTTCATTTTTGTCTACACCATTGCTTTTATTGACGACTTGATGAGAGATGCGTGTAGAAAAGATAAAACTAGATGACAGATCGACCTTTCACAATATGTATATGGGCCATGGGGTGTGTTGACTGATGTGTGATGTTATAGTGCGATTTGTCACCAAAACCCATCTGGGAATGTCTTAGTAAAATTTGCGACTGGGTCGTACATTCTTGATGAAGGTACTTGCCGTTTAAAAATATAAAATTACTTCTGGCATATCATTTAATAATTTCATATCCAACTGTCACCTTCAGGGATGTGTTCGCATCGAATGCTTAAAAGTTACAACCTTTTTGGTTGTTTATCTCATTTGTGTTCTCCATTTATAGCTTTACAAACTGTAGAATCATACATCACAAGTTGGTGTATGAAATGTCAACGTAGTTAAAAAAAAAAAAAAATTGTGTGAGTGCCGGGACTCACGGTTAATATGTGTAAACATCAACGTGCGCGGATCCAAAACGGACTTGTATTTGCTTGAAGGGGATCTTAAGATTTTTTTCACTGAACGCACCCATCCTAGTATGCAGATCGTAACGTTGCACACCGTAACGTTGCACGACGTAACGTTGCACACGAACGTTCACGTTTTTCTTTCACTCTACCGCCAGCATAGATGTTTACACATCAAAAACTCCTGATTTACATTTCATTACTTGTGCTTCATTAGCAAACGCATTCGTTAGGTAGGTAGGTACTGATGGGAGTTTGGAAAATCGTATTTTGAAAACCCTTAACAAAAGCCTCTTATATAGACTCTTTCCCCCCGGTTGCCGCACACTGTACCTGTTTGTTTCTTTTTTAAAACGAGATCATTTAATACCACAGAGAGAATGTTTCCATTTCAATTCACTGAAAAGGGAATGAAAACCCAAAAGAAAAAAAAAAAAAAAAAAAAAAAAATCAAACAGAAAATAAAGAATACGTAAATAAATACTAAAGGTATATGGGTATGTACAGATAAGTTGGTATATTTGATGAAATGAATAGGAAATGGAAAAGTTAAAACAGCGTCAAATAGGTTGGTGCAACACATCCACATGCAACCATCATCATCATCGTCAGATGAGAGGGCGCTGCATGTGCAATACATGCATCCTGCCATCCTGTGAATGCGCGCCATCTCAAAAGCACTCATTTATATCCGTTTTAATATTCGTAATCTCGTGAACTCAATTCAGTGACTTTTTTCATTATTTGCTCCTGTGTGTTGGAATTGAAGATAGAACGGGTGGATGGTGCTCTGGTGGTAAGAGGTCGCAATGCAAATAGGAACTAGATTTGCAGAAGGGATACGAGATATAATATGGGATTTTCTGATGTTGTAGGCCTCTCACAATTCGAGAGCATCTCCTCTGTACCTACCTACTCAAATGACATATAACGCCCATTGAAATGGAGAATAGAAAAAATGTATTTACACGTTTCGAGGCTAATATACCGAAACCACTCTTTTGATGCATTCCACCATCATCATCAGAATCCAACCCCAACCCCAAACCAACTCCGCCACAGGTTTTGCATCTGGCATTGGTGTCGTTTTATAATTCATTGGACCGTCTACCAGTGAGTATGGTGTTGTTTGACTTGCCTCAACCATGAGGGATGGGGGTGTCTTCTTCTATAGAAATTCCCTCAGAAGTTTGAAAAGAGTGGTGGAATAAGTAAACGAATGAAAGCTATCTTGATACTGTAAACATTTTATTTGCATAGAAAAGTCGTATTTTTTTGTTAGGTATACCTATATGACTTCGTATTCCTATACTCTATCTTGTGTTGCTACTGCTAGTGCATCTGCTGGTGCTATTCAGGTTTTGAACTCTCAAAAGTATTTTCTGCAAAATGATCATTTAAGGGCATGACATCATTTCAAATGGAAATTCTTCCTCAGGAAAGAGAGATGACTTACTGCCGCCGACGACTTTCAGAGTCTTTATTTTTAAAGTGGGTCTCTCTATGCATGATTTTGTGTTCATAATTTTCAACAATAACTTGGAACTTGGAACGGAATAATAAAAGAGCTGCTGCTATTGGTATAATGCAGTTCAGTTAGTAGGTATCTATATACAACTATTACAGCTGTACCTACTTTATGGTATAGGTACTTATTCCGGAGGCAGTGAGCGATAAAAGTTTAAAGTTAGATTTCTGCAGTTGAAGTGGTGAAATGGAATGTAAGTAGGTATGTATTGTATACTATATGTTGGTGCTCAAGGCGATTCATGGAAATGTTGAACTTAATATTAATAAGCTTTGGTTTTTTTTCCGCGACTTTGGAATTTTTAATCAGAATGTTCTCAATCCAGAAGTTTTTGGTTTAATTAAGGTAAATAGATCAAGTTTTTATAATAGTTTTAAGTTGTATGTGATTGACTTATTGGGCCAAAGGACGAAATAAAAAAAAAATGTTAACAACTGGAGTGTACAAACTTGCTATTGTGGTTAAGAAATGTAGTGCAGTCACACATTTAAATGCACATCAATGGTTCAATAGTGTAATTTTATTTTTAACGAGAAAATGTGCCGGGACTTACGGTAATGATATGTAAATATCAATCCAAATTATTGTGACATGAACGTGTGACATGTAATGTGTAACACGAAACATATCACACGTAAAGCCTACGGCATAAATGTTTTCACACCAAAAAAACAAATTGTCATATGGCAGTTAACCTTTGATGACCCAAAACAGACCTTTTTGATGTGTAAACATCTATGCTGGCGGTAGAGTTAAAAAAAACGTGAACTTTCGTGTGCAACGTTACGTCGTGCAACGTTACGGTGTGCAACGTTACGATCTGTATGCTAGGATGGGTGCGTTCAGCAAAAAAAATCTTAAGATCCCTTCAAACAAAAACAAGTCCGTTTTGGATTCGCGTACATTGATGTTTACACATATTAACCGTGAGTCCCGGCACTCGCACAATTTTTTTTTGTTTATGACCTGACACTCACAGACCAAAGAAAAATTATGGACAATATATCAAAAAAAAATGTATGTGTGTGTGAAACTTATACAAGGTTTTTCATTAAGCGCTTCCTATCTTTAAATTTAAATTGAACAAAGTGTGGGTGAGATATCATTGATATTTTTTTATTAATAAGGAAGGACTCTCGATGCCATTATGAATGGAATATATCATTGTTCAAATTTCCGCCACCATTATTAAGATTTCCTCGGATACTCTTGCAAGCTCTTACGGACAATGGCAATGTCTTCGGAAGATCTTGCGTTTCGTCGAATTTTGAATCAACGCATCTTTGCATTCCCATACGCGCGTGTTTTTCTATAAGTTTTAAAAAAAGCACCATCTGTTGGGTGTAAAAGCAAGGCACGCTGTACTGAGATCTCAGAAATCTCATAAAAAGTGGAACAAAATACTGAAGAAAAAAAATGTATTTACTTAAACTCTTTCTGACAGAGCAAAATATCTGAAATCTAATTTTTGAATTTTGATTAAGATATTTCGTGACATTCGTGAGCGGAAGCATATTGCTCTGAAATTTAATGTAGACAAAAAAGGTTTGTGTAGTGCTACCGGAAAAATTAATCTGCCTCAACTTGGAGTTTCCAAAATGTCAATTATTTATTTGCATGTCAGTTTATTGTTTAAATTGTTTTCTTTGAACAGATTAAGTTCAAAAAATATTAAGGATAGATTCTTATGAAGTTTTCCATTGGTAAGATAAATCAATTATTTTGATTTGGATATGTCACAGTGCCGATTTAGGGCATTTTTACCTTTCCATATACTAATAACAACATAATTTTACAGCAGTCAGTTTCCAAAGGGTTTTTTGATTTGGTTAATTTATTTGGGGTGTGAAAATTGTGTCCAAAGTATGTGAGAAATAATCGAAATAATGGTTTATAATTAAAGGAAGCGGTTTCAAATGCATCGATAACTTCATCTAGCTCATTTTTCTCTTCTAAAATGCATGAAGGGATGAAGATTTTTTGATATAAAGGGTTTTCCAATAAGAGGTGTTATTTTGATATTCAAAGAAAAATGGCATTTTTTGAGATAAATGATCGGATGTTTATTTCATTATAAAGAGGAAGGTATGCCGTTAATAATGGAACACAAAATCAGCCGCCACGACCACGCTTACAGGACCATATCCTTTTCATGACATTTTCCATAACCAAATCGCAAAGTGGCTGCCCTATGTCCTCGATAGCCTCACGAATTCCATCTTTGAGGTCTTGAATCGACGCTGGGCTGTTGGCGTAGACCTTATCTTTCACGTGGCCCCAACGGAAGAAGTCGCAAGGTGTTAAGTCACAAGATCTCGGTGGCCAATTGTGATCACCTCTTCGAGAGATAAAACGGTCCGGAAACTTTTCCCGTAAAAGATCGATGGTTTCATTGCTTGTGTGGCACGTAGCGCCGTCTTGTTGAAAGTAAACGTTGTCCAGATCAATACCATCCAATTCCGGCCATAAAAAATTATTAATCATCTCTCGATAGCGCAATCCATTGACCGTAACTGTTGCTCCAGCCTCGTTTTCGAAAAAGTAAGGTCCAATGACCCCGCCGGACCATAAACCGCACCAAACAGTCACGCGTTGAGGATGGAGAGGCTTTTCAACAATAACGCTTGGGTTTTCCGAGCCTCAGATGCGACAGTTTTGCTTGTTGACGTAGCCTCCGAGGTGGAAATGGGCCTCATCAGTCAAGATGATTTTTCGATGAAATTCCGGATCATTTTCATGCATTTCAAGGACCCAATCAGCAAAGACACGACGTTGTTGATGATCAGCCGGCTTAAGTTCTTGTGTTAACTGAACTTTATAAGCCTTAAGACCCAAGTCTTTATGCAAAATACGGTGTAATGACGTTTGTGGAATGCCTAATTCCAAAGAACGACGAGGAATGGACAAACCTGGGTTTTCTTCAACACTTTGGGCTACAACAGCAATATTCTCAGTTGTTCTTGAGCGACGTGCACTTGTCCCAACAGCTCGAATTTGTCCACCAATTTCTGTATTGCGGTCCGACAAGGTGCTTCACGACGACCCAAAAATGTTATAGTTTTACGAACCGTCTCTGCCAAATTTTCACCATTTTTCTAGTGAATTTTAATAATTTCAATGCGTTGTTGAAGCGTGTATCGTTCCATTTTTATTAATGGCGTAGTTTCTACTTGTCAAATGTTAAAAAATGACAGCTTCAAAAGTGACAGCCACCGAAATAGCGGGCTATTCAAAATAACACCTCTTATTGGAAAACCCTTTATTAACACGTCATCCATTCGCCACGAAAAAAAAATCAATTTTTAAATTGTAATCTGAATTTACAAATGCAAAACTCCATTACACAACTACTTTTGCGTCCCGGCTTTTCTTCGAATTCTTCCTTAAAATTTCAGCCTGTGAGTTGTGCATAGGTCCGATCATTTACTTTTTACTTCGAAACTCACAGACAGAAGAGCAACGATTAAATTCACATTATTCCGTAATATCTAATCTGAATTAAAAGCTCGACACAATATTTGGCTTCTTATTTTAATCTCAGAATGAAATTTTGCTGAACTGTGAATTTCTCTCCTCAGAAATTGCTTGAACAGAAAATGACAGATAGGGGAAATTTTTAAGTCTCTCGAGAGGACCCTTTTCTGTAAAATAATGAATTTTTTGAGTACGGCTAATCAAAATTGTAAGGCAGGTATTGTTATAATTTCTCCTACAAAAAACGTGCCTTGTGAATGCACAAAGCTAGAACCAACTAAAAAATCAACCCATGCGTTCAAGCTGAAATGAATTGGATGGAAATAGAATTATAAAAAATCGAAATTAATTGTTGACTGCAAAATTGTAAAACAACATTTTTAAATCATACAAAACAAAGTATTGCTAAAGTTAAATTTACGCCCAGTAAAGCGGATGGGTAACAGTTATAATTGATGAAACAACTTTATTTAAAAAGAAAATTTATTAATGGATTTTTGGGTTTAAACAAAAAATATTCTATTTAAAGTATTTTTTTTTTAATAAATTGTCCTTTTCAGTCTTTCATTTCAACGGAGGAAATGACATCCTCTACAATTTGACTATCTTCTTATTTTGGCACAATTTATAGGTCCCAATAAGGTTTTTATTACACTACCCTAAACCAAACTTCTAAACTATACTTCCTTACTAGGTCAGATTAAGCCAAGTAGAGGTTAGATTTTAAATCACCTCTAGGCCTAAACGTGGAAAAGATACCCCCTTAATATTTGTTGTGTATACGCTTCGCTAAGTGGGCCTGCGATCGACTCAGAGAAGATGACGATTTTGCCAAAAAAATCATCTTTTCAGATGAAGCTCATTTTGATCTTGGCTGTAGTAAACAAGCAAAATTGTCACATTTGGGGCACAGAAAACCCGCACGCATACATTAAAAAGCCGATACACCCAAAACGAGTCACTGTTTGGTGCGGATTTTGGTCCAGAGGCATAATTGGGCCATTTTTTCGAAAATGAGCAAGGAGTGGCCGTTACAGTCAATGGCGATCGTTATCGGGCCATGTTGAACGAATTTTTGTTCACAAAAATTGAAGAGTAGGATATTGGCACCATATGGTTTCAACAGAACGGCGCTACGTGCCACACAGCCGAAGCTACACTCGATTTTTTCCGCCATTTTCAAAAAAAAAAAAAAGTTATTTGGCGGACCCTATGTAGGGGAGACCGGGGACAAAAGTAACACGTCATGGAAGTAACCAGCTCAATTACCACCTCGGAATGTGTGAGAGCGTTTCCTTGTGTGCAGTTTTGTAAACAACTTAGCTATTCTCGTTAATATCCAGTTATTTTTGATCGGTTTTTAGATGCTCACGTGCCAGAGTGAAGAAAAAGAAAAAGTTCGGCATTTGAAATTTTTTTGGCTGGTGGTTTTGTAAATATATAAAAAAAAAAGATTAAACCTCAATATTTTAAAGTAAGGATTTACTCAAGCATTCTTAAATTTATTGTTTTCATATTTAAACTTATTATTTAAAAGAATCTAAGAGTCTGAGTGAATTATTTAGTTTTTTTTAGAAAAAATAAGGGACGTGGACAAAAGTAACATTGGAAGGGTTGGGCCCATGAAGCTTGCACAAAAGGAGATTCATATATTATATCGGGTTTTTCAATAAGAGCCCTACAAAAGTTTTTTTTAAATAAAACAAAAACGGTTTTGAATATCAATGAAATTTTGTATTCCTGTGAAAGTACGTTGGATGCCATTATGTATGGAACTCGCTTGCAGAAGTCCAGACGCTAAACCCAATTTTTGATGGTTTTCAAGCATTAATCGGCCGATACTGCAGGAATTTCACGTTCGATATTCGTACGAAGTTCATCAATCGTTGCTGGCTTGTTGGCATAGATCACAGACTTGACGTAGCCCCACAGGAAATAGTCTAACGGCGTCAAATAGTACGACCGAGGCGGCCAAGTGACTGGACCCTTTCGTGAGATAACACGTTATCCAAACTTGGTTTCCAATAAATTGATTGTGGCATTCGCTGTGAACCGTATTTTTTTCGGGATGCAATGATGACTCATGGAGCACGTGTGGATTGCTGCCTGACCAATACCGCATATTTTGTTTATTGACGAAGCCATTCAGCCGGAAATGAGCCTCATCGCTGAAGATGATTTTTCGATGAAAATCCGAATCATTTTCAAGTTGTTGCTCAGCGGAATTCACGAACATACGACACTTCTGGTGGTCAAGCGGCTTCAGTTCTTGTGCCAATTTAATCTTGTCAATGTAGGCCAAGATCTTTTCGCGAAATTCGCCACAACGACGTCACAGAGATGCCCAACGCTTGAGAACGACGCGTGAGAGACACATTTGGGCTTTCTGCAACTGAAGCCTCAGCGGCAGCAATATTCTCGACACTACGGGCACTTCTTTGTCTCACTGGCACGGGAACATTTTGTACTGTGACTGTGAATTCAAATTTTTCCACTTGACGCTCAATTGTTGATCTGCTAGGACGATTATAACGACCATAAATTGGACGTAGGGCTTTTAACGTTGAGGCCACTGACTCCAAATTTTGGTAGTAAATTTTAATAAATTCGACTCGTTGTTGGCTCGTATATATTTCCATTATGAAAAAAAAACCTTATTGAAGAGAAATGTCAAAAGAGCGGCAAGAAATATGGTGTCGTTTGCTGTCCCTGTTGCTATACTTTTGTAGCGTCCCTGTTGAAAAACCCTTTATATGTCACAACTGTCTTTCGGAATGAAAGAAAGAATTTTTCAAAGATTTTTTTTTTTTATTAACCTTTTTACTAAATTTGAAGTTCACTTATTTTATTACTTATGTCGAATTCAAAAAGATCTCATGTACGTATTATCGATACAAAAAAATGAAAATAATTTATGTTTCTTATTTTCTAATAATATATCTAATAAAATAAATAATTTCATTATATACAAAACTCTTTCAATACTTATTTATGTTACTTTTGTTCCCAAGGCGTGTTACTTTTGTCCTGGGCGTAACAAGGGAAGAGGTTTGCAAAAGTAATTACAGCTATCCGTAAATTCGTCGGTTTGTTGAAACTTAACTTCATCAGTTTTTTAGATAAAAAACCATCTTAAAGATTACATATTTTATTTTCTTTTGTTGCAAAAAACCAAAAATCAGAAACCGCAAAAGTAAAAAATGTTACTTTTGTCCTCGGTCTCCCCTACATTTGTATATGTAACAAGAAATTTAAATTTTTACGATAGAATAAAATTGTTTGCTTAAATCATTAATTTATTTAATCAATTTGTATATTATATGAACCCAGAGATGAAGACGTAAGTGGACAGACCTACACTTCGGAGAGGCAAAGAACTATAACGGAAACATTTACATCTCTTGAACACCGTCGCAATGTTTCATGTCTATCATTATTTTACCGCTATTTCTATAAACAGTGTTCTAGTGAAATAGCCAGTTGCATTCCTCCCCTTAAACAATTCAACCGTAATACTCGCGCTTGTATAAATGCTCATCAGTTTACCCTTGGGCCCAACTTCGGACGTACTGTTAAGTACAGGGATTCTTTCCTTAGTCGCACTACACGAATGTGGAATGCTCTACCCAGCTCAATTTTCCCCTCCCATTGCGATCTTCAGACACTCAAAACCAATGTGCATCGGTATCTCCTTTTAAATCCCCTCCAATCTACCTAATCACTCGTGCTGTATATATCATTTTAAGGGTAGTTAAAACCCCTTTAGTGCGCGCCAAATATAAAAAAAAAATGATTGATTTGCAATTTCTAGCCAAGGCAAACCACTGCGTAGACCAAGAAGTATGAGTACCTGACGTAAAACTAGAATAGAACAGTGGAAGAGGAAAACAGTTTGAGTGGGCTGGAAATATGTAAAAAGCTATACATAGCGTAAGAGATGGTTCTTGCAGGACCAGTGGAGGCCCTACAACCCTAAAGTCGAACCTGAGCCCGAGGATCTAAATAATAAGTTCTTAATTTTACTTATACCTACTATGTTTAAGCTCTAACTGCCTATATTTGTACACCTATACACTTAAATAAAGTCAAGTAAATAATAAAATCATAGCTCTCAATACGAAAAACAATTTTTCAATCGAAATTTCTGAAGAATCTTTTCATATGTAAATTATTATCAAAAAAAAAATGAAACAAAAAAAACTTCTTACTCACCCTGCTGTGCTTGCAACAGAGAGCTATTCGGTTGCCTTTGGCAACGAGAATCTATCAATTGTTGTTGTTGTCGACTCTTAAGTAATACCTCCAACTCTTCAATATCAAGAGCCTCATTTCCATTTGAGTGCTTTGCAATGTTTTCATCTATCGAGCTGGAGTTGTCAGCATCAGCAGCGTTATTGTCATCAGTACCAGTAGCCCCAACAGTATCGACAATACGGATACCTCTTCCATCAACGACAGCAGCTATAACAAAAAATGCAAAAATATGAAAACATAAATAATGATGAATAATTTCTCTTTGGCACTTCGATTTCATTGATGACTTGTAACTTGTAATGAATACGGAGCTGATGACGATTTAAAAATAAAATTTAAAAGCGAAAATAATTTAAGTAAAATTTTAAAAGTATAACAGAATTAATACATATATATTTTCGGATTATTCCGCGTTATAAAATTATTACAGAGTGCGATTTTGTACTCACCCCGAACGTTTCGCAACAAATTGCATTGTGCGTGGTCACCGGGAAACTGATGTAAGAATGTTGTTGAAGAGCTTTGGACAAGCTACGCAGGTTGTAGCGGTGCGTAGGCAGCTCCATCTCTTGATGTTCTTGTTGTTGTTGAAGCGGAAGCTATTGGGAACAAACCGTAGTCACTACATCACAGGGAGTTCCAAGTTTAAGCTTGGAAGGTCCAAGGTTGTTTAAAACTGGATCCCAAGATCACGCTAGTTTAAAGCTGTCATCCCGATTTTAATTTTTGTGACGTTTTATTTCGATCGCCTCACGTACCAGTCTAGGAATGTAGTGAGTTTCCTGCGACAGCAACTTTGCTTGTTCAAAATGGATAAAATGATGTCAATTTGGATTGTCCACGATGTGTTCGCAAATTGCGAATTTTTCCCGCTGTTTTTTTGGTCACCGCACTTATGTGTTCCTTGAGCCTTATGGCAATACTTCTCCTGGTTTGTCCAAAGTAAGCCGACCCACAGCTGCAAGGTACCGCATAGATGCCTGGGGTTTGGAGAGTAAAGTGGTCTTTAGGTGATTGTAGGAAACTTTTCACCTTTTTTGGAGGCAGGAAAATGGATTTAACTCCATAGTGTTTGAGAACTTTCTCCACCCTGTCCGTTACGCCTTTGACGTAAGGCAAGAAAGCTTTTTTGTCTAGGTTGCTTTCGTCCCTTTCTTGCGGTTTTGTTGGCTTCCATGTTCCACGCACAATGCAATTTGTTGCGAAACGTTCGGGGTGAGTACAAAATCGCACTCTGTAATAATTTTATAACGTGGAATAATCCGAAAATATATATTTTTACTACGTCAATCAACCGCGAAAGCCTAAAAAGTTATAAAACAGAATTTTTTGTTAGAATGGTGTGCGAAAAGCATTCGAAAAGCAAGAGCGAAGATGAAGAAAGGGGTGAATTGAGATAGTGAAAAACAAGAATAGCTTTTAAACTGGCAGTGCTTCCTCTTCGTACTCTTTTGTTCAAGAACACGAAAGGAAGGTTATAGATGATATATGTAGAGATCTAAAGTTGTGTATCAAATAAACTGCCTAGGAGGAAATGGGATAACTTGACATGATGTACTTCTGCTTATATCCAAGCAGAAATTTAAAAAAAACATCCCTAGCAACAAATCAGACATCAACAGTGGTATAGTACGAAAAACAACGGTAACGGTAGCATTGTATTATACACAAAAGAACCACAAACCGGATTTAGACACAGTAAGTAGAACCGATGATCAAACATCGGACTGTGAGAATCTCAGCAACGTTTACAAAGCCAGTTAAAGAGACCAAACAACTTTGGCGTTTCGTTGATTAAAGTGCATCTGATTGTATGCGAGTGATGAAGGTACTCAAACATTTTTCCTAATGTTCAGTTTACGCTCACCTAAAATGAAGAATAATATTCGTGAAACCTTCAGTTATGTGAATGAATGAACAAATTCTTACGGGGGAGATGCAAAGAGATTTGTCTTATATGTGTCAAAAAAATATAAACCTGCGTGGAGCCTTTTTATATATTCATTTTAATGAAGAATTTTCGGTTTTACCCAAGCAACACAATTGTCTATCTTCAAGATATCTCGAAAAGTTATTTTTCAAAAGATTTCAACTCTTCAAACAATCTTGTAGAGGTTATTAAGACCCAAAGAGGCCTAAAGAGTAGGAGCCTATTGCATGGAAATAAGAGTTCTAAGTAAAGTCTTTGTAAGAGCTTACAAAGATCATAATTTTTTGATTGATTTTTGGAGATGATCTCAAGTAGTTTTGAAGATGTTTTTTTTTTTTGAGTGGAAAATGCGAAAAATAAAAATAATTTAATACAATTCAAATGAAATAGAATGAACTTTAAATAAAAAATGAAAACTTTATGAATTCTTTATTTCCATTTACGGGTAGATTCACAATTAATTTTATGAGAGAAAAGATAAACACATTTTATTAGATTTATGTAATTAAAAATCGCATATTCTACTATACCCCAAGTAGAATTAACGTGCCTTGAAGCAGAAAAGCATTAACATACACAAATTAAGAAAATTAAAAAAATAACTGACGATAAAAAATAAAAGACGTATTTATTAATTGTCGCCCAAAGTGTTACTGTACAGATATAAAAGTATCGGCTCAATTGTGTATCATGTATAACTACATTATGTTAAATTAGTTTTTTGTATTAAGAAAAATTGTATTTCTACAATTAAAAACAATAAATATGGTGAGTGAATTATTTTGTGCATGCATCGCAAATATTACTTCTTACAGGGTGCCTCATTTTGTGAGGTGTAAGTACCAATTTTTTTATTGGTTCTGAAAAATTCTATTATGAAAAAGAAAATCAGCAGGTAAATAAACCGAGTGCCTGATTAACATTTACGCCATAATATATTTTTGGCGTTCTACGTACAAATGAAAATTGAGCAAAAAGTTATTTAATGGTAAAAAATCGTCTTTTATTTTTACTTTGCCATATACATATTTTTCTGTCAGTTTCATCAAAGAAATATTCGTTCAGTTTCCTGTTGCGGATGTTTGGAAAAACAGACATATTTATACAAAAAATTGATTTTTAGTGCAGAACTGTCAAAAACACCGATTTTAACAATTTTGGCCTCCGAATGGTCAAACAAACATTATTTCGTTGAAAATTTAATCAAATGAAATCAAATCAATTTGCAGATCGAATCTGAATTTTCCAAGGAAATAATAAAAACTACTTAAAGATACAATTTTAAGCCACCATAAAGACATTTTAATAAAAACTATCGAAAAATGTCCTCAAGATCTACATATTTGAATGTGTAAAACGAAATATACTCTTGGGCATTTGCAACATACTCCTTACAAAGAGCTTTTAAAGGTCTGCAGAAAGTCAATATATAAACACTTATCATGAAGGTCTGGATGATGACTAAAAGACGTTTTTTTAATGTACGAGACTAGAGACATGCCAATTTAAAACAGTTATAATAGTTTTTCGCTATTTAAAGTGGGCGTGAGTTAACGAGCTTCGCGGGACTTGAAAAAAAAAACTCTGGGAGCCTGAAATATGACCCACCGGCGGAGAGCCCTGGCTCTGCGGGGCAGCACAAAAAAAAAAGTTTTATAAACCAAAACTGTTATAATTGGCATGTCTGGAGTCACTTAAAAAAGTATTCAAATTGAATCAGAAGTTAATTCTTTTGTCTGCCAATTTCTTCATTTTTGTGATGTATTTTATGATTCATTTTTGAATGAAAGTGTTTGTTGGGTATTGTCTCATATAGTTTTTCTTCTCAGTTAGCTTCTCTTTGAAATTATATCGGGTTTTTCAATAAGAGCGCTACAAAAGTTTTTTTTTAATAAAACAAAAACAGTTTTGGATATCAATAAAATTCTTTATTCCTGTGAAAGTACGTTTGATGCCATTATGTATGGAACTCGACTCCTTTTGCATGGCCACCACGGGCACGCTTGCAGAAGTCCAGACGCTGAACCCAATTTTCGACGGTTTTCAAACATAAATCGGCCGATATTCGTACGAAGTTCATCAATCGTCGCTGGCTTGTTGGCATAGACCATAGACTTGACGTAGCCCAACAGGAAATAGTCTAACGGCGTCAAATCGCACTACCGAGGCGACCAAGCGACTGGACCTTTTCGTGAGATAACACGTTCTCCAAACTTGGTTTCCAATAAATTGATTGTGACATTCGCTGTGAGGCTTGTGGCGCCGTCCTGTTGGAACCAAATGTCCTCCAAGTCCATATCATCCAATTGGGGCCAAAAATATTCGGTTTTCATTGAACGGTAGCGATCCCCATTCACAGTAACGTACCGGTCTTGATCATCACGGAGGAAGTACGGCCCAACGACGCCGCCGGCCCATAAACTACACCAAACCGTAATTTTTTCGGGATGCAATGATGACTCATAGAGTACGTGTGGATTGCGGCCTGACCAATACCGCATATTTTGTTTATTGACGAAGCCATTCACCCAGAAATGAGCCTCATCGCTGAAGAAGATTTTTCGATGAAAATCCGAATCATTTTCAAGTTGTTGCTCAGCCCAATTCACGAACATACGACGCTTCTGGTGGTCAAGCGGCTTCAGTTCTTGCGTCAATTTAATCTTGTAAGGATATAGGCCAAAATCTTTTAGCAAAATTCGCCACAACGACGTCACAGACATGCCCAACGCTTGAGAACGACGTGTGAGAGACACATTTGGGCTTTCTGCAACTGAAGCCTGAGCGGCAGCAATATTCTCAGCACTACAGGCACTTCTTTGTCTCACTGGCACGGGAACATTTTGTACTGTGACTGTGAATTCAAATTTTTCCACTAACACGCTCAATTGTTGATCTGCTAGGACGATTATGACGACCATAAATTGGACGTGGGGCTCTTGACGTTTAGGCCACTGACTCCGAATTTCGGTAGTAATTTTTAATAATTTCGACTCGTTGTTGGCTCGTATATCTTTCCATCATGAAAAAAACCTTATTGAAGAGAAATGTCAAAAGAGCGCAAGAAATATTGCGTCGTTTGCTGTCCTAGTTGCTCTACTTTTGTAGCGTCCCTGTTGAAAAACCCTTTATAACCTTAAAATATATTTACTTGTTTATTTTACTTAACTTGATTAAAGATAAATTAGTTTTCACTTCTGTTAATTTTAAGTTCTAATGTAAGTTTACTTGTTTCTTTTTTTTATATAATTTGCTGAACTAATAAACATTTTTTTTTATATTTTTTATAAACTTAAAGCCCGCTTAAGCCACTTTCAATAGAAAATGTAAACATAATAATTGCTGTACAGTTTACATAAGAAAAATTAATTATTATATAAATATGGGGGTAGTAAAAATTATATAAAATGTCTTAAATTGTTTTTTTTTTTTTAATTTCCGTCTCTTAATATAAGGTTGCTTGCGCAAAATGTTAAGTTTTTTTTTAACATGATACAACTAAGCAATTTTAAAATTTTAAATCTCTCGACTAAAATATTCTTAGTTTTAAACAAATTTTTAGCTAGAACCATGCTGAACATACCTTAAACAGTGACAGTTCGCTCAATAAAGTAAGCAAACTTACCCTTTTCACATTTGTAATTGTCAAAGTGACATATGGAATTAGTATTATACCTACTTAAAAAATAAAATAGGCATTTTGTGATCTTAACTTTAATAAAATGTTAATAACATAGTACGATAATAACTCATTTAAATTTTGGTAAAACGTCATTTTATCCTATCATCATATTAAAAATATAATTATTTGTTACTTTTATTGATAGCTTAGACTGGCCTCTTTAATGCATCTTGTCAGCAGGTAGCTTATAAGTTTCTCATACATAAAATATTCATGATCGAAAAGAAACAGAAGAAATTATGCGTTTAAATGAAAGTTTAAACTTTGTGTTGGTGTCTTGCTGCCACCAACTCCCTAACACCAAAGTAATATAGGTACTACCGATCCCTAAAAATATAAATACAAAACAAAAAATAACTCAAATGCCAAACACAAAAGCCCCCACTTCTCCAAAGTGCCATTTACCTGTTCGATTGGAATTCGGGTTGTTCTTGTTCATTGTAATTTTTGTTCGTATTTTCCTTTGATGAATGAAGTGTAAAATTGGACTGCTCTCCTTGAATTAAGTACTCAGTTGCATAAGATTTAAGTGGGAATAACACTCAATCGTCTTCGGTAGGTGGTACACTCTTGTAGTTTTGATACAAAGCACAACTCGAAACAGTTGATGTGTTATTATTGGTTTGACGCTTGTTAATCACAGATAGATAGGCACTCAATATACATAGATAACGAATTTTAATTATAATTTTATTGTTTCGCGAGTACGTTGCTTCCACACCGTATACTGTGCAACAGGCACTGAAACTTAAAGGAATTTGTGTGTAAATGAATATTTACTGGGAGTCTATTTAATAGGCATAGAGGCAACACAAAACACGTGGTTTGAACTTGAACTTTAAATTCAAATATTGTTTTTGTCTAAATAGCTTTACGTTCATTCTTGAAAGCTTTTTGTGTTGTTGTTCCTGCTTTCATGCAATGTTTCGTTATCAGTAATTTCGGGTAGGTTAGTTTTCTATTAATTGTTTTAACTGGCTTGACTTAACTACTACTATAGTAATTGTGTACCTATTCATACTTGAAGTCGACTCATATAGTCGAATTATTTTATGTTATCTATAGATACGGTGACCATCCGTTCATTATTATAATGAAGTGTTCATTATTTGAAGTAGATGTTCATTATGAATTATTTTGTATTCAAGAACATAAAAAAATGTTCATTATTTTAAAAGCTGTTCATTTTTGTTCAGTATTTTATTTAATTTTGTTGAAACAAACACGAATGTGCAATAATTTACTGAATATAAAGTCGAAACTATGAAAACTATTTTAGTTACCTATACTAAATTTATCTTTAAAATAACCTGTTTAGTTTAAGAATATTTAAAACAAAACCAGAATTAATTAGAAAAGTCTATACCTACTTCAGGAAAGTATTCAAATACATTTATACAACATTAATTTATCTTTTCAAAAGCGACGCATTTCGGTTTTTATAAAACCATATTCGGGCGTTTTGCCAAAAATGCACTCGTCGCTTTTGAAAAAGATAAATTAATGTTGTGAAAAAAGTTTAAATAATTAATTAAAATAAAATTACATTCTTCAAAATTAGTTTTTTTTAAGAAATTTTATTTCTCTTTTCTTACATATAAAGGGTCCGCCAAATAACTTTCTTTTTTTTTTGAAAATGGCGCAAAACATCGAGTGTAGTTTCGGCTGTGTGGCACGTAGCGCCGTCCTGTTGAAACCAAATGTTGCCAATATCCTCCTATTCAATTTTTGTGAACAAAAATTCATTCAACATGGCCCGATAACGATCGCCATTGACTGTAACGGCCACTCTTTGCTCATTTTCGAAAAATGACCCAATTATGCCTCTGGACCAAAATCCACACCAAACAGTGACTCGTTTTTTGGGTATCGGCTTTTGAATGTATGCGTGCGGGTTTTCTGTGCCCTAAATGCGACAATTTTGCTTGTTTACTACCCGCCAAGATCAAAATGAGCTTCATCTGAAAAGATGATTTTTTTGGCAAATTCGGCATCTTCTCTAAGTCGATCGCAGGCCCACTTAGCGAAGAGTATACACAATCATATTCGTTCAGCGGAAGGATAAAACTAATTATCTGTCAAATCAGACATGAGCTAAGTGTTACCATTCACGAAATAAGCACTAGTTGAAAAAAAAACGTTAGATGGCGGACCCTTTAGTTATTTAGTTTTTAAGCGGTTATTTTACTCTAACTTAGGTTAAAGTGAAGACTGAATTTATTTATTTATTTATTTTGCCTAACATACATATTTAGAGTTCTTTCTGTAATATTAATTTTAATTAACTAAGGACTGAATCCCTGTGTTGTATTTTTTCTGTTGAGTTATTTTTTAAAATAAAAAAATAATAATTAAAAACTGGGTTATTTTTTTTTTTTGTTTTTTGCGACTTTTAGTCCAAATGCATTTCGCCCACCAGGCACGACAGTTGGGCTCAACAGTTAGATGTTGTCGTACACATCCAAGATGAATGATTTTAATCAACGAAGGCACAATAACGATAACTACGGTGGTAGGCAAGAGGGACAATTTTCTAAATAAATAATTTAAACGGCAAAATAATATTTAAAAACAACAACGGCAGCAAATAAAATACATTTATTTGTATGTGTTTTGAAGGCCAAAAGTCCATTTTTATTTAATTTTTATATAAGTATATATTTTATTGTAGCCAAAGTATTACATTTCTTAAACTAAAACCTACATTATATTATACAATTTACAGAGATTGGTATGTACGCTACCTTACTAATGCCAAGTAAAGACATTTTTTTTTTTTAATGAATAATATATAGAAAGCTTTAATTACCTACACTATTTGATGGAAAAGCTACTTTTAAAAAATATGCCCGACTTGATAGCACGAACTTGCTTTTTTGGCTTACAACTGTGTGTAACTGCAAATGTAAGATGCATGGTGTATATATTTAACGAGAAAATATTAAAAGAGTCGAAAGTACCCACTAAAAAATTAATTTTTTTTTTGATTTTTTTTTTGTTTATAAAAAAATGTTTTCAAAATTTTTTAAATGTAATATTTTTTAAACTATTGAGGAGTACCAGATTAAAACGATAACAAAATTGGTTGAACCATCAAACATATGTATATACTTGAATAACTCAAAAATAAGACCGTTTAAAAAAAAAAAACGTGTAAGACCTAATTCCTTTATGTGAATTCTTTGAGGAAAACCTGAAACGCAGTTTTCTTAAAATTCACTCGGTTATTACAATAACGAAGTTTAATCAAAATCGTTGGAGCCGTTTTCGAAAAAAATTGATAAAACCAAAATGTTTGTATGGCAGCTACCCGTTCTATACAGCGATGCCAGATCGTGGGATTTATCCCTTTTTGTGGGAATTTCACGTCTATAATTAGCTAAAAGGGATAAAGGGATTTTTTGAACCTCGTAGTACAAAAAAAAGGGATTTTGCGTTAAGCTCAATTCATTTCTTATATTTCTTTCTTTAAAAAAAAATGTTTTCAATTATGATCAAATAACACATTTTCAAGCACAGGAATAACTCATTCTAAATGTCTGAATGCGTTCATTTTCATTTTTACAATTGCCTACTTACACTGATTCATAATTAGCGAATGTCATCAAAACGGCATACACAAAAAACTGTGATGGAAATAAAATGAAACGTCAAATGAAAACAAGAATTCAACACTTGCTGTCGTGATTTTATGTGTGAAGTTTGTTTTGATATCAGGGTAAATTATTTTGCTTTATTTGAAAAATTAGTATTTACTTTTTAAACTATTTGTTCCAGAATAATGTCAGAAAAAGGGAATACTAAAAAATTCCAGACAAGATGGCTGGATGAACCAAAGTTTGCTGCTTGGTTGAGGCCAATTACTACCGACGACCACAAAGCCTTCTGCAAAGCTTGTGGGACAACAATCAAATGTGGAAAAACCGAAATCCTGCGACATAGTTCCAGCTCCAAACATTTGATCAACTTAAAAAGTGTACGCCAAACAGCTTCTGTGAGTGGAATATTTTTAAAACAAAATCAAGCTAAAGATAAAATAAAAACGGCCGAAATAAAATTAAGTGCTTTTTTCGCTGAGCACAATGTTGCTTATGAGGTTGTTGAACACCTCCTTCCATTGCTGAAAGACATCTTCCCTGACTCAGAGGTATTATTAGGAGTCACTCTTGGAAGAACAAAGTGCTCCCAAATAATAAAAAACGTACTTGCTGCAGTGGAGGAAAAAGAAGTAGTGAGCTTTCTCCAAAACAATAAATTTTCCATACTAGTGGATGAAAGCACGGACATTAGTAACACAAAACATATGTGCTGCTTGGCTAGATTTGTACATCCAGAAGATGGAAAAGTAACGACACAACTTTTGGAGATGATTATTATTAACGCAGTAGACTCAGTCGCAGATGCATTATATGATAAATTTTCCAAGATGATGGCTGAAAAAAAGATTCCATTAGATAACATCGTAGGTATGGCTTCAGATAACGCATCAGTTATGATAGGTAAGCACTCTTCTTTCTATACTAGATTGAAGCAAGCAAGTCCGAATACATTCCTAATGAAGTGTTTGTGTCATTCTTCAGCATTAGTTGCTTCATATGCTTGTAGGCAACTACCTAAAGTTTTGGAAGATCTCATGAGAGACATTTCCACTTACATTTCTGAGAGTGCAAAAAGTTCAGCGGAATTTGTTGAGTTCCAGGAATACTTTGGTTGTGAAGTACGCAAAATTTTAAAACCAGCCAAAACTCGTTGGTTGTCTATGCATCCGTGTGTGGTGAGGCTTATCGAAAATTGGGATGCTTTAAAATCTTTTTTTCGACTGGCTTCGTTTGAAGACAAACGAAAAAAAGCAAGAAAAATTTACGAAGATATGCAAGAAAACAAAAATAAAACTTATTTTTATTTTTTAAAACATGTACTTGCTTTATTTAATCAGTTCAACGCACTCTTTCAAAACAGAAAAGTTTTAGTTCACTGCATTGTGCAGGAGAGCAGGATTTTAGTTTTGAAAATGTGTCGGTTTTTTTTAAAAGCTGATTTCTTCATGCTTCAATGGGATGCCCAACTTAAAATTTTGAGAGACCCCAACACACATTTTATGGATGATTTAGACAGTTTGTTTTTGGGTCAAGAATGTCAAGACTCCTTGGCAGAATTAGATGCTGATGTTAAATCGGAGGTAAAAAATAACTGTCTCAGTTTTTATAAAACTGCAATCGTTGAAATGGTTAATCGCTTACCTTTCGATGATGATGCTGTTGCACAACTCGAATTTCTTGACCCAAAAGTAGCATTTGATGTAGCAAGAAGTAGAAGTTTTTCGATTTCCGAAATTTTAAAGAAAGTTGATGCCAAAACGTCAAACGAAGCAACCGAAGAATTTATGAATCAGCAACGACCAAAAGAGCTCACTCCAAAAACTGCCCATTGATGAAATGTGGTTCGAGATTTGTCAGATGAAAAATTTTGATGATGTACTATTGTTTCCTAATTTAGGAAAATTAGTAAAAATAGCATTGACTCTTCCCCACTCGAATGCGGAGGCGGAAAGATTATTTTCTATTGTAACCGATGTTAAATCGAAAAAAAGAAACAGGTTGGGAAAGGATATGATAAATTCAATTTGTTTGTTGAGGTCCTCCTTTCAATCAAAAGGTATTACTTGCTTCAATTTAGTTGTGAAACAAGAGCACTTATGCCTCCATAATTCCAAAAATGTATATAATTAATTAGAATTAAATGACAGATATTTATTTAAATTATAAAGCAATGTGTGGAATATATATTTTTTTTAACAATGAAGTATGTATGAATTTATTTGTTTACGTTATAAAAATATATAGGATGTACATATATGTACATTATATCTATATTATTACATAGGTATGCAATATATGTATAAATATTTATTTTTGTTTACTATTATCAATGTATAATTACTTAATAAAATGAAAAGACTGGATTACAATGAAATATATAATGATATTTTGATTTATTATTTCGTGGGATAATCGTGGGATTTTCATAACAAGAGCGTGGGATAAAAGGGATTTTTTAGGTTCTACTGTGGGAAAATGGGCTACCAAAGTCTGGCATCACTGGTTCTATATGAGCTTTGTTTATAGAAACTATAGTACTATCTTTGCTATCATGTTTATAGCAAACACCACAGATATTGAAGTTAACTTTGGTATGCAGAGTTCATTAGAGTCGAAAACAAATGGTTCAGTTAATGTTAAAAAACCAAAATCGTTTTTTCCAAGTAGGTACCTAAAATATAAATCGACCGAGTTGTTTTTAAAATATTTAGTTTTCAAGAAAATTACACGCTTGAACAAAATCTCGATATCGATTTTTTTACGAATACATGGCTTGCCATATATGTATGAATGTATGTAGTACCAAAAATAAAAAAAAAAAAACAATTTTAATAAAAATAATTGTTTAGAGACTAGAAATTTCGACTTGTTTTACTTTTGAAAATTAAAAATTTTGGTGAAAATAAGTTTCACATAGCCCAAAAAGTCAAAAATGAACCCTACAAAAACTATTTTTGCTTAAAATCTGTTAGATTATTTCATTCGGTTTCAAAAATCCAAAACATGTTTTAAAAAAATTCGAAACACAATAGGTATTATTTTTTTATTAATCTGTGGGCCAATTTTCCTTTTTGGCCCAAAAATTTTCTTTTATAGTCCTTTTAAAAAAATTATATCGAACCTTTCGTTTAGGCTGTAGCCGATCAAACGGGCAGACGGAAGTTTTGCGAGACCCATTTTTTTGGTCTTCCCTATATCATCGCTATGTCATGTTTGATCAAAATCTCAAGTTCGATTTCTTTGTACGAATCCAAAACTTGCTTGAGGAGATAGGTAGGTGGATAGGTACATACCTACATATGTACCTAGGTATATCTCAAATAAAACCTGCTGAGAAAAAAGAAGATTTTCCAGCCACAAAATGCAATTTATTGTGGTTACGAGAACCATTTTTAAGCTGCGGTTAAATCTTTCATTGAAATCAAAAATGTTTCTTATTTTGCAGCAAAAATAAAGCTGATGACTTGAATTATTATTTTTTTGAAAAAAAATGCATTCCAATAATCTGTTAATAAGATAACAGATATAGGTACCCACCTAGGTTATAACGTAAGACGTGACATAAAAACTAATATAGGTCAGAGAACACAAATATATTTATAACTAATATATCGTTGAAACTTGGAATTCGTAAAGACCAAAAAATTAAAACAAACAATTTACCTAGGTATAACAATACACCAAATCCAACCAACATACAACAGCAACATCCAAAGAAGAGGTAACGATCTGAAAATCAAAAATACCTACAAAAATAAAAAAATAACTACACATATACCTAACTATACCTGTGCGCTATTCCTTCTCACAATTCCTTTTTAAAGAAAATCAAATTGGCGACAAAAAATACAATTTCTTTTCACTAACCATGACAGAATGACAAAAATTGAAATATATTTACAAAACATACAAAATTGTTTCTCTTCTTCATCCCTTATCATAATTCTTCATTATCTTTATTTCATTTTGAAATATCCGTGACTATATCTATTTCTATATACCTATTCTGCAAAACCAAAGTATTGCGTAAGTGCTGCAGATGTCGCCACTGTCGCTCCACGCCATGATAGTAGTATAGTTTCTATATACAAAGCTCCAGCCTAAAATGACTTGATTATGTAATTATGACGTAATAACTTTGATGGTTTCAAAGATTAAAAAAAAAAAAGAATCATAAAAAAATCGTTGACATGGATGAGTCTATATTTGTATTCGCCTGCTACTTCATAATACCTATAGATATTTAAAAAAAATTATGTTTTGGTAAACAAAAGATTTAAACAAAATTTTCCAATCAACTTTTATTTTTATTGTTTTTAATTAGTAGACAATGTTAAATGATTTTTATCAAAATCAAATTTTTGTTTTATTTTTTTTTTTCTGCATATAATAATACTAAAATTTAAATTCGTTTTTATTAGCAAATTAACTGACCGCAAAACCTATTGATTACTTGTTCACCGCACAATTGATTCATGAGCGATGCCTTCCTAATTAGTTTTATCTGCTTATTGAATTTATAACAATGGAGATATAAATAATAGGTTTGAATTCACAATGTGTTTTTATTTATAGATAAAACAATGCCAGTGTATATTTCTATGACTTATATACAGTATATATGTAACTAATAAGCACATATACATAAAATCCATATTCAAATGTTAAATAAGACCTACAAACTATAATGAAATAAAATACAATTTATTAATTTAATTGATGAGGGATAGAAAGGAGTCAATTTTAATATTTCGTTATTTTGTAAAACCGTAATTACCTGTACTTAAATTTATCGAAAATATGTTAATTTGAATACAATAATTGAAAAAATCTATTATGTTCGGATTATAATATAGGGTCATTCATTTTGTGGTTTCAAGTTGGTAGCACTGGCATTTGACACCTGTCAAACTCCGCTGTCATTTGAAGTGTCATAATATTAGTTGAATGTTTGTCATTTACGATAATGGGTCGCTTAACAATCGAACAACGCGTTAAAATTATTAAAACTTACTATACAAAAGTGGTAATTGAAACTAAGCCACTTTTCGAGCATTGATTATTGTCGTCATAATCGACCGACTAGGCAAGCTATCGTTGAAATTGTGAAGAAATTTGAAGAGAGTGGAAGCGTTACTGATGTCGTAAGGCCTGTGCATCATCGTAATGCACGCTGAGTCGAAAATATTTCTGCTGCAAGTGCAAGTGTTGCTGATGATCCGAATTTATCGATTTCCCGGCGTTCGCAGTCGGCGATAGAGGATCATGCCTCAGACGGTTCCAAAAAGACGCAGGGACAAGCCACCTAACACGACCAATTATGGCTTTATTGCGTGAGAAGTTGCTTGGTCGGGTATTTTCACGTTTTGGCGACGTCAATTGGCCACCAAGATCATGCGATTTTAAACCGTTAGATTTTTTTCTGTAGGACTACGGAAAAGACAGTGTTTACACAAATAATTTGCGAACTCTAGACGCATTATAAATCAAGATTATGTGGCCCATACACACACAGGGCCGGCCCCAGCCAAACTTGCGCCCTGTGCAAAATTTGTAGAAAGCTCCTCTTTTTTATATTTGTATACATACACTGATACACATGCATGAGACTTTTTCACATTACCCAGGAGGTATACTTTCAGTGCGAAAGTCTAGTGGGATCTTTAATTTTAATATATTTTGAGTGCAGTAATGAAAGTGATGTTAGTAAGTGTACAAGAAATAACTTAGCATAGTTGTGATGAATGGTATTTTGAGATTATTTGAAGAAGTTTTGTGGTTGAATTGCAAATGGCAGTACATATTTGTTTGTACAGGATCAGATTACATTTTCTTGCTCCTGTTAATGCGCCCGCAGAATTTTGCGCCCTGTGCACTTGCACATCTTGCACATATGGTTGGTCCGGCCCTGTACACATAACACTTGTGTGCACACGAATCGAGACACCGACACCAAAAATCAAACATTTTTCATTTTTTTTGTGTCGGTACATATATGGGGATGTGTCATATGACACCGGTGTGCACACAATTGTTGTGTTTATGGGCCACTTTACTCAAATTATGGCCGAGATATATATCAAAATGTGCGAAAAAGTGCAAAATTTGGAAAATTTAAAACGGAAGTTACAAATTATTATGATTTCTACCACAAAACTGAAAAACTTCAACAACAATGTGCCAGTGAAAAATTTTGTCGGATATCTTGATATTTTCGGATTTTATGTTTGACAGTGTGACACTATCGGGTATACCGATTATAGTACAAACGTTGGTTTGCATGCGAAGTTTATACGATGCATGTTAACGAAAGTATCCGCTGGCGCTCGCTGTACCGAAAACGCATGGTCGAATGCTATCGAGCGAAAACGAGAGGTAGCCGTAGTATTCGAGATGCTACTGCTTCGATGGGCATTGAACGGTTTGTATCCTTTTACACGAAGAAATAAGTTGCTGGAGATTTCTTGAAGTTCATTTGTATCATCATCATTTCATCATTTTGTTCGACTTTTCACACGAAGAAACAAAATCGTAAGAGATTTTCTGTTGCTTCAATATAAAGTCACTTGGTTGAACATGAACACACGCTACGTTAAGTGTAAAAAGAAATGTCAAAAAACCTACCTTCGTGCCTTTCTTCCCTGCAAATGGAAATTATCTGGAAACTCAGTTATCACTTGTGAAAGGGGACTTTGTTTACGTTTGTGACTTCCGTCGTACCGATCGATGCTTCTGTTTTGTCTGGTAGTCTAGTAGAGACACATCGCTAATAGAATAAACAGAAAATAAATCAACTAACAAAGTATGGAAAATGAAAATGAGGAACTTTTTCGACAGTTATTGAAATAGTGAGTGAGCACTAAAGATCAACAATGTATAACTACGTATAACATACCTCGTATACTTGAGGTGTTGAAGCCACCTTGAAGCTCTAATCCAACTCGAGCTCTCGATCCTTCATATAAACGTGTTAACAGTTTAGTAGTGGAACAGAGTTGCAATATGTATAACTTTTAGGGTTTCGCGGTTGTTTTTCGACATTGCAAAAATATTTTCAGATTATTCCGCGTTATAAAATTATTTCAGAGTGCAATTTTGTAATGATAATGTATGGGTAACGAAGTGTTGCAGTGTTTTAATATAAACGTTCTTAATTGAAGTGTGTCAGGATGAAAGTGTGCCACAGTGTAAAATTGAATAATTTTGAATTTTAACCAAAATCGTAGGAGTCGTTTTCGAGGAAAATAAAATTTTCTCTGTTTTTAAAAATTTCTTTTTTGTTAAAAATTTTCTAGATTGCCAAATTTAGTAAAAATCCATTGATTCGTTTTTGAAATACCCATTGAGTTTTCAAAAAAAAATCTAAGCAAAATATTTTTTTTTTTACATTTTCGGTAGGTAAGTACACAATATTATTTGAACTGCACCAATAGTTTTTTTTTTTTTGTAAAAATTGATCAAAATCAATTGAACCGCCCAAGCAACACATAAACTCTTGAAGTGTTCTCCAAACAAATTGATCAGCTCTTAACAAACTGTTAGTTCAATCTTCTTAATACCACTACACTTTATGATCTGTTACTTTGCTCTAGAAAAGTGTTGTTTGTTTTAACTATTACAAAAACGTTTTTTAAACATTTTGAATATCTTCATGGCAAATGTGTTTATATTGACTCTCTGTAGATCCTCTTTACAACCTTTTTAAAGGGAGTTTGTTTAAATAGCGCAAGAGTATATTTCTTATTACTCTTTCAAATACATTTCGAAGATATTTTGCGGATGTTATTCCTAAAATGTCTTTATGAAGGCTTAAAATTGTGTCTTTAAGTAGAATTAATAATCTCTTTCGTTTGAAAAAAAAAAGTTTTTGTGTCATCTGACATTTGTGAATTGCGCTTTTCTTATTTTCTTATTTACTGTACATATGTATGCTATTAATTTGAAAATTTAAAAAGAGTTTAGGGAGCTGCAAGAGACTTAAGACCAAAAATTGCTCATCACTTATTTTAGTACGCGAATGAAAATAGTAATAGATAATTGCTTATAGTTTTTTTTTCTATAACTCTTTGTTGACACTCAGTTGACACTTTCATTGTCTCTCTCTTCTTTCAATTTGATTCGTTTGATATCTTATCATGAAGTCGTTAAGAGGTTTCTGACTCTAGAGAAATGTGATTATAACACAGATGTTTTGACGACATCTTAAGAAACTCTTTAAACGGTACTTAGTTTATACAAAGTTACACATATTTTTTGTAAAGGGTGACATAGTTAAACGTATATTTTTAATACAGTTTTTGTATGTTTTATTATTTTAATCAAATTTATTATTTATTTCAATAAAAATTTCCAATGTGCAATTTTACATAGGTAGATATATTATGTAGGTAGTGAAATTTTCTTAAAAACTGCGGTTTTTGGACAGATTTGGATCGAAAAAATATTGTTTATAAATACCATTGAATAAACCCCGTCTGTCTGTCCAAACCAGGATAATAGGGAACTAAGCTAATTTTTCAACCATCTGTTACTGTCATAAAACTGACGATGAAAATATGGCAAAGCGAAAATATAAGGCAATATTTTTAAAAAAAAAAATAACTGCTACATTTTCATTTTTAATGTGAAATTTTAATCATGCAACTTTTTAAGGCTTCAATGTTAACCAAACGCTCATTTTATTAATATGAGAATAATTTATCCAAAACCCATTAAAAGAAAAATAAGACATTTAGTGCCTACATTTCATGAGGCACCCTGTAGGAATGAATATTTTGATACATGCCCAACAAAATACGTTCGCCATATTTATTTCGTTCAATTGCGAAAAAAATATTTATTAAATACCTAATATTCAATAATGTACAATTACATGTATTATGCCCACACTTTTATTTGTTTAGTAACACTGTGGGAGATAATAATTCATAAAAATATGTTTTTTCTTTTGTTGTCAGTGAATTTTGTATCATTTTCTTGATTTTAACTTGTAAATACTTTTTTATTTCAAGGCGCGTTTATTCTATGTGGGGTAGAGTATGCGATTTTTAAGTAAATCTTTTCTTGCAATACAAAATACATATCGTTAAGGACTTTATAAAATTAATTGTAAATCTAACCCTACATGAACATATAGAATTTGTCATGGCTTTACTTTTTAGTTTAAAATCATTCTATTTCATTTAAATTGTTATAAAATTGTATTTGTGTAAAAGAGAAAGAAATTATTCGTTATATTATTTTCTCCCTCCAAGTTTACACTTTTGACTACAAAAAAATCTTCAAAACCTCTTGAGAGCATCTTTAAAGATGCGTCAAAAAAATGATCTCTATAAACTCTTACAAATACTTTATTTAGAACTCTTCGCTCCATACAATAGGCTCCTCCCCTTTAGGCCTTTTTGGGTCTTAACGACCTCTTCAAGATTGTGTAAAGAGTTGAAAGATCTTCGAAAATAGCTTTTAGAGATATCTTGAAGACTCAATTGTGTCGCTTGGGCGATATCAAAAGAAACGAAAATAAAAAAAATAGGTCCATGGTCCATTTTTAAAAATATTCAGCTCTTTAGATGATACTCGAAGTCCATCTTCTAAATATTAGATACTTTTCAAAAACAATGGGGCATATTCATAGTCACTTTTAAACTCCAGTTTATATTAGACTGAGGTTTATTCAATGTTATTTAGATAGGATAAACCCAGGTCTAAGATAGACTAGAGTTTAAAAGTGACTATGAATATGCCCCAATGAGTTTTTAAAATAGGATATCATTAATATCAATGTTAACTTATCAATAGCTTAATTTTAAGTCCAAAATGTATTCCACGGGAATCTGCTCCACATAGGAATTTATTCAATTTTTCGTGAGAATCGATTCCATTTTTTAAAGTGGAGTTCATTCCCAATCAGAGAGAAAATTTACTAATTTTTTGAATGATAAATAGCTTGACTTTAAAAAGTTAAATTGGTTCCCACTTAGTGTGAGAATTAACTTAACTTCTTTTTTGCGTGTTTTTAATGGTGCAGGGAAATAACTTCATATGGGAAGAAAATTCACACCAAGTGGGAAATAATTTCACTTTTTTGAAGTGAAGTTATTTCCCACTTTGAGTGAGAAATAACTTAATTTTTTTGTGGGAAATAAATTCACCCTCGCACGTACTCCAAAGTCTATAGTGTTGGCAAGAAGGGGGGTTGCAGGGTACCTCACTGTTTTTCATAAATGCGGTCTTATTTCCATGCTTACATTTGACCTTGTTTCCAATTATCAATTAATTAATTTGCTATTTCATCAATTAATATTTAGAAAATAGGTGAGAAATAACCTTACTATATTCTTTACCACTCAAAGTGGGAAATAACTTCACTCCAAAAAAGTGAATTTATTTACCACTAGGTGCGAAGTTTTTTCGAAGTGAAGTTATTTCCTGCACCGTTTTTGATTATATGTTCTTAAATTATGCTTAAAGAAAAGTTTTCTTGGACAAAAGTACATTTTTTGGACCGCTGCGCGGGTTCTAAGGATTTTAACTCCCTTTTCGGGTGCTCATCCCGCTCACGCAAATCAGTTGCTCCACAGGCAGGTGCCTATGTAAAACAGGTTTATTGAATAACAGCGCCTTGAGTTGCCATATTTTCTATTTCAAGGAATCGATAATCGCTAGAATTTCTGGTGGTAAGACTTTTCCGCTGTTTTTAATGATGAAAATATATTATAAACTGCGTATTTTTTATACTCTAATACCTACTGGTTTTATATTTAATTCAGAAAATTTATTTTCTTCAAAAGGTTATCTTATTTTCGTACACAGTTTCGAGGTAAAGTAAGGGCCAGATAAAGGGTCCGCCAAACAACTTTCTTTTTTTTTAAAAATGGCGCAAAACATCGAGTGTAGCTTCGGCTGTGTGGTACTACGTAGCGCCGTCCTGTTGAAACCAAATGTTGCCAACATCCTCTTCTTCAATTTTTGTGAACAAAAATTCGTTCAACATGGCCCGATAACGATCGCCATTGACTGTAACGGCCACTCCTTGCTCATTTTCGATCGAAAAATGGCCCAATTATGCCTCTGGACCAAAATCCGCACCAAACAGTGACTCGTTTTGGGTGTATCGGCTTTTCAATGTATGCGTGCGGGTTTTCTGTGCCCCAAATGCGACAATTTTGCTTGTTTACTACCCGCCAAGATCAAAATGAGCTTCATCTGAAAAGATGATTTTTTTGGCAAAATCGGCATCTTCTCTAAATCGATCGCAGGCCCACTTAGCGAAACGTATACACAACCATATTCGTTCAGCGGAAGGATAAAACTAATTATATGTCAAATCTGACATGAGCTAAGTGTTACCATTCACGAAATAAGCACTAGTTGAAAAAAACGTTAGATGGCGGACCCTTTATAAGAACAGACTATTAGATGTTTTTTTTGCCGTTAAAGCGCAGAAACAACATTTTTTTCTTAAAAGTTTCAAAATTCTATTGAACTGAGTTTATTTTCTGCTTATGAATTAAGGGTTATTCACAAACCTAACTTACTTGCCAATAGTACATACTTAATCTTCTCCACTACTACAAGTCAGTCTTCAATTCTGCTCTGGATATTCAATTTCAGCTCTTTTGCTTAAACACAACTTAATAAGTAATAATTTAGTGTTTCCTTTCTTTGGATCTAATTGTATATAACTGTCACACATTTTTCCACAGAGGAATTCAGATACAATGTGTCAAAAGTTTCGGTTTTTATTTAATTATTAATGCGGATATTATACATAAACATATTTTTATTTTTAGTTAAAATATATTTATCGTTAGAAAACTTTAAAATTTGACATTAAAATCCCGTTATGTAGTCATTATAATACAAATGGAGTAATTGGAAAATACCACAATCTACCAATAGTGGTGGTAGAGATAGAATAATAGATACATGAACAACATTATTATCTTTATATACTATTCAAACTTTTCAATTGTGTCCTGGGTCAATGTACAACAAAAACTTTTATTTATTTCCTTTTTAAAACTATTCCAAATATATCACCCATCTCCTCAGAGACAATATAAGATCCATTTCAAATTCACAAAAATAAACTTTTCAAAAACATTTTTGAAAGAGAAGAAGGTAAAGGATTCCAAAGAAAAATAATAAAAATAATACGATTATTTAGAAGGTCCTTTCAAATTCGTCCTTCATATAATACACTTAATATTTTCCTGTGTGATATCGAATTTGAAGCAAATATTCTTCTTGGACTCTCCCACACACACAACTCAATCGGACTTCCATTAAACTATTTAATATTCATCCCAAACAGTCAAACGAAGTCCATTAAAATACCTCTTGCCTCCTCCATTCCTGAAGTGCTCAAAATATATAGGATGGGAGGACCAAATTAATGCAAAATAAAATGAAAAAAAAAAACATAGTAAGAGAAAGCAAAAAAAAAATAACATAAAAAAATAACATCCGGTCACTCTGCTCGTTTGTCGGAATAAATTTTATCCTCACAAACATTTGAAACGTAAATAATGAAATTACTAAGGAAGAAATTAAGAACTCCAGAAACTATCAATGTCCAGCAATCTACATTTATATGCATACATATATATGAATATATAGAATGCGGAACAGGGTAAGAGTTCTGGTCTATACTATTCAGCTTCTGTGGCACCGCAGAGACCAAAATTAGACCGATAGATAGACAAACTTTTCCAATGAAATAAACCCAAAGTGTTCTCCTCTCCTGTGCTGGCTGCAACTTAAGTAATTCATTTGAATCCATTAGAATATAATCCTTTTGCCATAAGCAGCCGGCCAATCTGGGATCGATTTCAGGACACGTTTACATACTGCATGGGATTATCATTATTGCTTGCTCGAACTTCTCACCCCTCTGTCTTCATCTTGCTGCCTCACAATATTTTCGAGAATTCAGATTGCATAAGAAATTATAGGACATTCTGTCTTTTTGACGTCACACCCGTGTCGCAAGTGATGGTCCTTGGGACTACTCTCTGGAGTACCTACTTTTTTCTCTGACGGCGAGGCGAGGCCAGGCCATTCTCTACTGAACCATTACGTGTCAAATTAAAAATTCGTCTCTTTTTCACCGACGGACGAAAATTAGAAGAGTATTTTGAGGAAACTTAGAGAAAAGATAAGAAAACTAAATCGTTTTGACTGGCTTCTGAGTGGATTGAAAATGCTGAATGGGGAGTTGCGATTTTATACTCGAATGGTTCCTAAAAAAACTAAGTTTTATATGAAAAGAAAATTATTATAATTTTCTTTGCAGGTGCTATACATGGCTGAAAAACATCGTCCTTGAGATTTTGATTTAATAAAATACAAATTACTTCCCCACTTCACGTCGGCGTCGCGTCGGTTGGACGGGTAGAAAACCGCATAACAGTTCAGATTTAAAAAAAAAAACAATTTTGTACAGAACAAAACATATTCCACTAGAAAAGTACAAAGCTCTTGTTCAAAATTTGTAGCTTAAAAGCTCTTATGTTGTTTTGATGTTATTTACAAGCAGATACAGTCTAGCGCTATTATCGAATATTTCAAGCATTGGACCCAGCGTTTTTCAAACATTTAAAAAAATGATTTTTAAACTTGCTGTTGTGGTTCACAGTTAATATGCAGCCACACATTAGGTTAGGTTAGGTAGAAGGGCTGACAGTTGATCTTGTTACCGTCACACTTAGATCTATGCAGATCCGTTGTGATACCCTAGGAAATTGTATCCCATTAAATGTAAAAACCTATGTGTTCTGTTAGCAGTCAAGCCATTTAGAGGCGTTGACGAAGTTCAGAAGGCTATTCGCCGAAGTTCTAGAAAGATCCTCTAAGTCATCAAAGAAATGATCCTAGGTGTTTCTTTCTTAAGTGACAGTGCTGGGCAGTGACAAAGGAAGTGTAAGGTATCCTCATGTGCTTCTTCATCGCTGCACCCTCTGCAAAGGTCGTGAGTACTGAGCCCCATTTCCTTTTTGTGGTATCCCAGTAGATTGTGTCCGGTGATTATGCTGAGAAGGGAACAAAGATGTTTTTTGTTCATTAGCTTAATTTTGTCCGTCTTCTGCTTATTGAAATTTTGCCATAATTTTCTGGTTGTGGCGCATGTTTCAAGCAGGTTAAATTTTTCATTGTTTTTTTTTCAGAAATTTTGTTACCAATATCTTGTTTGATGTTACAGTTTGGTACTTTAATATGTCGTTCTGCTTGACTTGAATCAAGCGACGATCCCGATCTAGCCAGCTCATCAGCAGAGTCTAATGTTATGCTGCATACCAAGAACCCTAAGTTCTTCGCGACAACAAGTTACAAGCTTCGAATGCATTTCGGTGGCAGAAATTGCTTTGATTGCTGCTTGGCTTGTTAGCCACATATTAGAGATGCATGTTATTGGTTCAATAATGACAATGACGAGTAAATATTTAATAAGTCAAAATTACAAATAAAATTGATTTTTTGTTCCATTTTTCTATTAACTTAAAAAAAAATCTCAAAAAGTTTAAATGCAATATTGTTTGAATTATTAAGAAGCACGCTATTGTAAAAATAATAACAAAGTCAGCTCAGCCATTGAAAAGATTTTTTAGAAAAAGCCAAAAATGTGACTATTTCTTCAAAAAAACGAGGAATATGCCTATATCCGTTTTGTGATTTTTTTTTGCGGAAAACCTGAAACGCAGTTTTTTACAATTAATGTCGGCATTAAAAGTAAACAAATTTATTAAAATCGTTAAAGCTGTTTCCCAGAAAATTAAAAAAATAAAATCATAATTGGTGTGTGGAGGCTCCCAATCCTGGATGACCCTAGAAAAATTTGAACCAAACTGGCCAAGCCGTTAAGGCTTAAGCTGAAATTACAGTCCACGCACGGACGAACAGTATGAATGAATGAATACAAATATTGGGGTTTTTTGCACTGCTACCTAAAGATGCAAAGCGTTCTTGGTTATAGTTCCCAAAGAAGAAGTTTGGCCTACCTCAGCTTAGGGAGTTGTTTCCAATTTTTTGATCTGCCTCTTCATTACCCTGGACACGAATGTGACCTGGACCCAATGAAGTTCGATATTGTTATTTTTGCTAAGTTCATTTAGCCTGCCCATACAATCCCACACTATTTTAGAATTGATGGCGTAGGAGCTTAGTGATTTTAGTGCGGCTTGGATATCCGACATAATATCATTGTTTTGGTTTTGATTCTTCCTTTCGGGGATATACCATCTGCGCATCTTCCTATAGCGTTTACTTTGGGGACGGACATTATGAAGAAACCCGCTTTTTTGGACTTAACGATCATTGTATTGATAGTTTTGATGACTACCTCGAAATTTTTGTTACTCGAAACAAGCAAGTAAAATATCATAACTTAAATGAATTTTTATATAAGACAGGCTTACACATCAGTTGTTTCCGAATGTAAATAAAACTATTCCATTCCTTCTTGACGTTTCGTTGGTTTTTTTCCAACTTTTTCAAGAGATGTTTTTTTTTGATTAACTGTAAAAAAATTTCATTACACGATTATTTTTCTATTTGAACAATTTGGCTTACTTTTACATTGATGGCAACATTTTATATTTAACCATTATTTTGCGTTGGACATTAATAAATCACAACGAAAAAATAAATAAATAAATAATTTACGTTAAACACTAAACAATAAAACAGACAAGAACTTAAATGCTAATATCACAGATTTTTCTTTATTGCCACAATGTAATTTGACTTTATGTTGTCTTTGTCTTCTTTCGTGTTCATTGCTTTCGTCTGTTTTTCTTGTATCCTCAAGCTTTCTACAGTGTACCTCGTGTTTTTCCTTTTTTCCTTGTCTAATATTTTGACATTATAAAAATCAGCTGTGTGGTGTGTTTTACAGTTTAATAAAAAAACATCTGTTGAAAAAGTTGGAAGAAAAACATTTGGAAACTACTGATCTGTAAGCCTGTCTTAAATAAAAATCAATTTATTTAATCAAAACACCATATCACCAATTTGCAAGAAATTATCATAACTTACTTTTGACAGCGGATGTCAACGTATCTGTCGGAGAGACACTTTAAAATTTCAGCTACTTTTTACGTTACATTACGTTTCAAAAGTATTAATTAAAATTTTCACTGATGTGTTTCATTTATATCATTAACAAGCACTTTAGTACGTGTGACGCAGTCGTGCATTTTTTGTCCCCATGACATTATTAAAAATTATACCTTTTCCATAAACGAGCAATATATACAATGGCATTTTGTCTCTGGTACCTATACTGGGTAATAAAAACTTTTAATTGAATTTCATTTAAAAGCGTATTAAGGAAGATAAACACAGACAATACTTTCAATAGTACAGGTATACCTTTACCAACCTAGATGTTTTTATTGATGTGTAAACATCTATGCTGGCGGTATACTGAAAAAAAACGTGAACGTTCGTGTGCAACGTTACGTCGTGCACTTTACGTTGTAGCACGTTACGTTACGAAATCTGATTTGCCCCGACCAAAACAAATTGATTTTAACGCGACCGACGATTTTATCATTTTAACACTTATATTTTTATATTTTTTTCTTTAATTTTTAATTATTCCCCAACAAAATGGACGCGACACTAGTAATTAAAAAGAAAACAAAATCAAAACAAAAATAATAATAGTCAGCTGTAGGGATTGACATGACTGTAGGTATGGTAGATCAATGGCTGTAGGTATGGTAGGATATCGGGTGCGTTCAGTGATATAAATCTGAACTTAAATTCTACGTTTACATTATACTGCTTTTAAACGATGCAATTTCTTCTTGCACTTTGTGACACGTAGGCGAGGGACGTAGGTGGCTTGGATATACAAAATAACTGAGCTTCAACAAATTGCAGAGTTATCGGCTACCTTTGTACTTGCACAAAGTTAACATTCATTAAAAATCACAGCGTCCAATTCCATAAGCGATTGATGGTGTCAATCGATTGAAACTGCGATTTTAGTGATTTCCACTGACAACAACTGCAACTAAATATTCTAAAAACTCAAGATATATAATTCGCCGGCTATCTCATAGTGACATTCATTTGAGGTTCGTTCAGTATAAAATTAAGATTGAACTTTTTGTAAGTTTTACTCGATGGAAAGATGGAGTTTCATAAGGGTTGCAGATTCGTTGACAGTTCTAACTGAATATTTTAATAAGGCCCCTGTCAGTCAAACCATTAAGTTCCTTTGGAATTTGGGTGCGGTGTCATCTAATTGAAACCACGATTTTAGTGCTCTCCGCTGACAGTTGTTGTTTGTCGATGCTCAGAGAGTGATTACCATAAACAATAACAATGTGTAATGTGAAGTCATCTTAAAGTTGAGAGTGAAGTACGAAGCAGGACCTTTCAGTACCGAACCTTCACCACCTTTCGTTGGACACTTCACCACCAGCCTTTTAGTGCTTGGAAATTTCGTTACAGCGGTTCCCCCAATGGGTATTTCGCTACCGTTCTTTCAACACTAAGCTTTTTAAGCACTCCCTACAGATAGGTAATGTTTCTTTTGATGACGTCCAGTAACAAAAATTAGGCACTTGGACAAACGTTGATTGAAGCACTCACATATTTTTTTTTTAATTCGTCTTCAGGAAATATACTTTTATAACGACATCCTGGAACAAAAGTTACAGATTTTATGCTTAATGACGCTACATGCAAAGGTTTTACTAATACAGAACCGTATAATGGCTTAGTGTAATGGCACCTTCTGGCCAGAATCACAGGACCAATTTAACAACTAGAACTTAAACTTTCGTCAGTAATATAAGTCAATATCACCTCGCCAGCACAATGCTCATCCGGTTTTCAACTGAAATGAACTTAATCATCTTCAAAGCAACCAAAACCTTTTCGGTCTAAATTCTTAACCTTTTCAAAGCGGTAAGAAATTAGAAAAACAAACATTTCTCAGGATCTTACCTAACCCATCAGTAATTTCCGTTCGATATACCTATATACGCAATCATATATACCTAACATCATACTACGACATTTTCTATAGAACAGTAAAGAGCTTAAATTTCAACAAGGTAAAGAGATACAAAATACTAGTCAACCGCATCCTTATAGCTTCAGATGTGTACATGAACATAGTATGTACTACATATATATATATGCGTACATCTATTCTTCGTTTATAAATCTGGATACTCGTATTTCTTGTACAATCTGTGGTTCTTTGTATATAACCAACAGCATAAGGTACGATTAAAAGGAGGGATTCCCTTGCATGATGACCTTTTACTCTACAAATTCGACACCATAAAATTTTCGAATATTAATGGCTAAAGTAGAGAAATAGAAGGATCCACGTATAAATCATATATAATGATGTGAAAAAAATTTTGTCATATATCAAAATATTAATATCAAGAATCAATTATGATCAAAATATCATCCTACCGATGTATTATGAGCTAGTGTTTCCGATTTAAATAAATTTTCGACACAATTATTAAAAGTTCCTTACTTCATCAGCTCTTTACAATTATTGGTTAATTGACCAAATTTATGAGTCTATGAAAAAAATACTTGAAAACAAGACCGCATCTGTTAAGAACGGTACCAAAAAAACAAGGAACAGGTTCTCTCAGGGATGTGTTCTAGATCTAAACCTTTCGTATTTTCACATCAACGTTTAAGCTCAAAAAAATACCGTTACCTGCCATACAACCGTAGTGAAAAAATAATTAATCTCGGAACCGGCTCTAAGGATTTTAATAATAATACAAATTGTATGCTTTTTGAAAAAATATCTCTAAGCTCTAAGGATTTTAATAATAATACAAATTGTATGCTTTTTGAAAAAACAAATATCAAAAACTGTTATAAACGACATACATACCTACCTGTCATAGAATGTTTTTTTTTTACGACTTTCTCGTTCATTTTTTATTGAAAATTGAAACAATATTGCTTAAAATGTTCAAAAATAACTTGAATTATAGAATAAAATCTTTGAAGTGGTTTAAACATTAATTAAGTTTTTATGGATACATTTTGTAAACATTTTTAAGAAAACAAATTGGTTAGCCAATTTTAAGCATTTATTATTGTGGAGTTTAATTTCACAAACAAATTTTCTAACCGTCTTCGAAATTTCGATATTTCAAAAAATAATTTAATAAAATTACCAAACCAATGTACACCATCTTTTTTTGAATTAAACTACCATGTACTAAAAATACTTAAAACTTTTCTGTACTTAATTTCGATTTGCTTGAAAACTAAAGAAACAAAAAATCACTCTTGGGAATAAGCTTCGAGTGGGTAAAATTTCTTTAATTCTGGCTGTGTTTGTTTGCTTCGTTGGTTATAAAGAAATTAGTCGAAGCTAACTCTTCTTATCGAGATTTAAAATTATTGATTCGAACTTTTGCTGGATAAAATCCAAATCAAATCCGAGTGAATTTTCCTACCACTAACGTAAATTTTCACAAGAAACGGTCGAACAAATCTTCGTCCGTACATTAAAAGCTTTTGTAAAAAAAATTTAGGTTATCGGTTTATCAGATAATGAAATAGTCGAGAATTAAAAAACCGTTTAATGAGAGGGTAGGTACTGTTAATAATAGTAAAATGTAAAATTTATTTAATTTTAAATAGAAGATCGTTCTAATCTCTATACATTCAAATGTATAGAATTAGAATTGTGTAGATTAGATTAGCGACTTGTTAACAGGTGCTTTAATTGCAACGAGCCTGGACATATAGCCAATAATCGTCCAAGGCCACGCAGAGAAAGAGGAAGCTGTTTCAAGTGTGGGAAGCAAGGGCATCTAGCAGCCACGTGTAAGAACGTCAAATTAACCGTAAGCCCACCAGCAAATCCAGCAGCGGTACTCTTGGTACAGAAACCACAAAATGAACCAGAACCTGAAGAAGACGAAGTAATAAATACAGTTTTTAATGACGACTATACTCTTTATGTAAATTTTTGAGTAGTTTTACTAATGATATTTTTGAATTTCAAGCAAATACTATGGTAGACACAGGAAGCCCTATAAGCTTCATTCAGGAACAATTTATACCACTTTTTGTAATCCTGCCAGTAGGAGATGATGGCGTTGAGTATTTTGGAATCAATGAAGCAAAATTAACAATACTTGGAAGAGTTAAATGTATTATTTATGTGAGTGATAGTTCTTTAAGTTGCATGTTGCATGTAGTTAAAAAGAAAACAATGACTAACTCTGTTGTTCTTGGCAGAGACTTTTTACAAGCAAGTAAAATTAAATTGAGTTATGACAATTGTAATGCTAAAATTAATTTGATAAATCATAAAAAAATCTGCAGTTCTTATTCTAATAATAATGATAAAATTTTTGCTACAGATAATTTAGAAAACTTTAACGAAAAACATTCAAATATTATAAAGACAAATTGTGATGGTAATTTCAGCAGCAAATATGACAAAATCGAAACAAATGACGACAATTTCGCGAAAGATATTTTCAATATAGATACTTGTTATGATAAAAATGATTTTAATTTAACCATAAATAGTAACTTAACTTATGCAGAAACCCAAAGAGTTAATGATATTATGAAGCAAACCAATTCAGATAAAAATATTTCTAATTCGAATGTCTCTTATGAAATGAAAATTAACCTTTCTGACACAAATGTAAATTTTAATTGCGCACCACGGCGGTTAACTTACATGCATACAATTGAATTAAGGCAAATTTTGAATGATCTCTTGAAAAGAAACCTATCGTTTTAACTAAAAAAAATGGAACATTTAGGCTCTGCATTGATTACAGGCAGTTAAACCGGGTGGCGCAAAAGGATAATTACCCTCTACCATTAATCGAGGATTATCTAGACAGGTTAAGAAATAAAAAATATTTTTCATTGTTAGACTTAAAAAATGGGTTTCACCACGTCAAAATGACAGATGAATCAGTAAAGTTTACGTCATTTGTTACGCCTTTTGGGCAGTTCGAGTACCTTTATATGCTGTTTGGCCTTAAAAACGCCCCGGCCACATTTCAGCGTTTCATTAATCTTCAATAGTTTAATAGCTGACGGTAAAGTACTTGTTTATATTGAAACAAAAGAGGATCATCTTGCTATCCTAGAAAAAGTTGCTAAAATAATTTTGGAATTTAACTTAGAACTTAAATATGACAAATGTCTTTTTATGGCTGAAAAAATCACCTATCTTGGTTATGAAGTGAGTGCAAATGGCATAAAACCTAATTCAGGTGGTTTAGCCGCCGCACAGTGGCCCGTTTAGGCAAAAGTGCATGTGAAATTAATTTTTCGGGTGGTTTTATAACGCAAAACTTTTACATTTTTTGAATTAACAAATGTTTGAAGCTCTAGTAATCGAAAAAATTATTTCATTTGTATGAACGGTTTGGCTTGTAGAGCGAGTCAAAGTTGACAAATTTTTATGGTGAGGAAAAAAACAATTATTTTAAATTTTTTTTTAATTTTGAGTGTAAAAACTAGGAAAAAGGTGTAAATAAAACTTTTTTTTGTTATTTTTGCTTGATAGTTGTGTTAATTTCTATAATCAGAAATGAAAAAAAAAAATTATAAATTTTTTTAAAACACCCATTTTTGCACGCTTTTTCGACTTAACATTGAGAAGAAAAAAAAAAGGTTCAAACATAATCAAGCCAAGCTCGACGGATAGTAAATCCTGATTTGGTGATTTTTTAAGAGGTTTAGAACTTTAAAAAAAAAAAAACACAAAAAATTCCAAAAAATGAATGAAATATTTATTTGAATCGATAGTTTGAACCTTGCAATTTAATGTTTAAAGATAATTTCATGCAAATGTTGACCGCGGCTGCGTCTCAGGTAGCCCATCCGCTGAGTCCAATTTTGGCATACTCTTTCACACATATCGGCCGGTATCTCACGAATGAATGCATGGATGTTGGCTTCCAGTGCGTCAATCGAAGCGGGCTTGTCCCTATAGACATTAGCCTTGACATACCCCCACAAAAAATAATCTAATGGTGTCAAATCGCACGATCTAGGCGGCCAATTGACCGGCCCGAAACGTGAAATTAACTGTTCACCAAACTCGCCTCGCAATTGCGCCATTGTTTCGCGTGCTGTGTGGCATGTGGCACCGTCTTGTTGAAACCACATATCATGCAAGTCAAGAACTTCCATTTCGGGCAAAAAAAAGTTTGTTATCATCGCTCGGTAGCGTTCACCATTGACAGTAACGCTGCGATTCGAATCATCTTTGAAGAAATAGGCCCAATAATGCCGCCGGCCCATAAACCGCACCAAACAGTGGCTTTTTCGGGATGCATTGGTAGCTGTTGCAATGCTTCTGGCTGATATTCACTCCAAATGCGGCAATTTTGCTTATTTACGTACCCATTCAACTAAAAATGAGCCTCATCGCTGAACACAAGCAGCGCGCGATGAACATTTCGAACCGAGCACGAATTTTGATAGTAAAATTCAATAATTTGCAAGCGTTGTTCATTATTAAGACGATCCATGGTTAAATTGCAAACCAAACTGAAGCTGTTTGACAGTGACACAAGGTACTAAACACACGTCAGCTGTCAAAACCAGTGTTGCCAAAACCAAACCAGCTTAAAAATCACCCGTTATATCTCTTTATATAAAACCAAAAACTCAGCTGCATAAAGTTGCATAGAGCTGAGCTAGAGCGATTTGATTTGATGAAGTCAGTAATTTTTTCTGAGTTTTTTTTTGTCAGGTGCAGAAAAAAATCATGAAAAATATTTTTTCTTTGTTTTGCAGGTATGAATGTTGTTTTGAAATAAAATTGTTTTGTAATTAAGCTATAAACGGTTTTATAGCTTATTTCTTGTGACCCCCCCTGATAAAACTTTTAAGTATGAATGTTTTTGATTTCGGGTATGATTAATTATATTGTCAGGTAGTTTGGTGGATAAGAGTTTTTAACTGGATTAGAATTTCTTTTAATATTTAAATCTTATAGGAAACAGATTACCTTATTAGGATGTCATAAAATTGAATATTTTAAGTGCAGGTATTTAGTTTTATGGTATAAAAAGATGAAACATTGCGATGAAATTATCATTGAAAACTTGAAAGAGCGATCGAGCAGTTGTATAAGGAAAAATTATTTAAAATGGATATACCATACAATATTTTCTCAAAGTTGAGAGTGTTGAAGAGTTCTTTTTTGCCGTAATAAGTGAATACCAACTATCCGGTGAAAATTTACCTTAAAATGAAACAAAATTAAAAAGTTTTTATTACAACATTAATCAAAAATGGGTCGCATCCCATAGATCGAGATTAAATTTCATAAACAAAAATGAGGAATGGCTTTCTTCATCTCTCTATATCAAAACCGGACAAACAGAAGTAATGTGTGATCCAACTACATCAAGCCCATCAAGAGGAAGGCCAAGGAAGTCACTCAATGAGTGCGCAACATTCACCAGAGGAGATAAGTACTGAAAATCTCTCTGATGTATTAGTGATAAGATATCATAAAGATCAAGAAAAGTCGAAGAGTGATGTGATCAAGGCAATTGCTACTGCAAGTCCACTTCGAGTCAAAAGAGTCAAGGAAAGCATTCCTACTCCACAAAAGGATCCCATAAAATATACTAATGAGAATGCATTAGCTTTGTTTATGGATTTGGGTCTATCAAAAGAAAAGTATAAAATCCTGAGAACTTCGTTGAGGAAACAAAATAAAGATGTTCTGCCATCCTACAACACAATTACGGTTAAGAAAAAAGAAGCAGTTCCAGAAAACAGCGAAATCACGGAAATATCAGCTAAAGTCAAACTTCAAGACATGATGGACCATACTGCAAGGCGGCTTTTAGAAAGCAAAACGGAGGAACAAATAAATGCACTCCCAAGAAGTCTGACCTTACAGAGTAAATGGGTCTGCGATGGATCATCTGGCCAAGGTGCATACAAGCCGTTCAAAACTTCCCCACTCCAAAAAAACATCAAGAAGCTGCACTCATTTCTGGGTTTATGTTCCTATTTTAGGAAATTCATTCAAAACTTCTCAGTTCTATCAAAACCACTTAATGATTTACTATAACAAAATGTTCAATTCAAGTTTCATGAAAAAGAGATAACCACTTTTGAAATTTTAAAACAGAAACTACTTTTAGCGCCAGTGTTGAGCATTTACTCCCCACATGCTGAGACTGAACTTCACTGCGATGCCAGTTCACAGGGATTTGGTGCAGTTTTACTACAGAGGCAGCAAGATAAAAAGTTTCATCCCATTTTCGTTTTTTCTAAAAGGTCGACACCACCATCAGAGTCTAGGTATCATTCTTTTGAACTTGAAACTCTTGCGATTACATATATCAACATCGTAAGAGTCATTTTTGAGCAAAAAAGATTTTCCTTAAATGTTTTTATACATTTGTATGAGAGGTCTTCTAGATAAAAACCTCATTTGTGCCATGTTTAATAAAATCGACAGAGTCGTTTTTAACATATTGAGTTTAAAAAATAAAATGACAACCTTTTTGACCTACCTATCTATTATTACGAATGAATCAATCGTAGGTACTTCATTAAAAAATTGATCAAAAAAAATTGAAACATTTTCGAGGAAAGCACAAAAAAAAATAAAGTTAAAGTTCGAATTCGCCATTACAGTGAAACTTCCATAAGTCGAACGCTCAAAATGAAAGAAAAGAAATTCGAGGTATAGAAACTTCGATTTAAAGAAACGAGACAAAATTTTTTGTTTAACTGTTTTATTGAAGTAATTGGAATATTAAAAAGAAAAAAATGATTTTTAATTATAAAATCTTTAAAAAAAAATCAGTAATCATTAGTTGACGTTTTTTTTCATTGTATGATTTATAAAAAATTTCACTCTCGTGAATTACATTGAAAAAAACGGCATTTGAGCAGTGCTTTTTCTAATTGAAAAATAATATCGTACATAAAAATTAGTTTTGCGTTATAATTTGTCCCTGAAATTGAGAGGTTTTCAATCCGACCTTCCGTAAACCATTTGGAGACTGCCTTACCAACACTTAAATTTAGGAGGTTTTTTGCCTCATTGAGGTTTTTTGGTTTCTTTAAGTGTCAGCATTTTTTTTTTAATACTTACTCTGTTGTTCAGTAGAATGGAAAGTGTACTTTGAGGTAAAATATATTTTAAGGCCTTCAGTTTTTGTTCAAAAGGAAGATCCTTTAATTTTCGTCCTGAAATTAAAATTGTTGACTTCATCATTTTCTCACAAAAAAAATTGAAACATAACTATTAACGTCTGCGCATGAAAAGTGTTTAACCCGCCCAAAACTGAAGTTCAAATAAAAAAGATACAAAATTTTGAACACATCCATCTCTCATCCTTTTAAAAAAAATTTAAACAATTAGAGAAATTGTTCGAGTTAAAGAGACTTTTTGGCATCAAACGCAATCTAAAAAATTCGAAAAATAGAGAAATTCGGGTTACAGAAGTTCGAGTTATGCAGGTCAAAATTCATGAAAATAAAGTTGAAAATGCAAAGTTCTCAATAAAACTTTGAGTAATAGAGAAATTCGACTTAGGAAGTTCGAGTTATGGAAGTTCGACTGATAACAATTTTTTAGAATCATATTTTTACTATACAGCAGTTATAAACCACATATATTAAAATTTATATAATGTGCTTGAAATTACCACCGCCATTTAGGATTTTCACTGCCTTGTGATTTACGGATGATTTTTGTTTGAAAAATTAAGATTTTTTAAAATTTAAAGTTTTCCTGTTTTGTGCACAATTTTTCGTTCTTAAGCCTATAGTACGCAGATCGCGCTAAATTTTCGTTTTCATACTAAATTCTCTCCAAAGTTTAGCCAAGTTAAAATTAAGCCAAGCATACTAAATTCTCTCCAAAGTTTAGCCAAGTTAAAATTAAGCCAAGCATTTTAGCCGAGTGGTACGCAGCTCCAGCTAAAAAAATCACATTTATGTTTCATACTGTAGGTACATAACTATCTGTCAAAATTAAGCGCACAAAATAATTGTTCGGCGCATTTCTTTAACTCTTGAATTTTTTGTGAATTTTGCTTTGTGAAAATAGAAAGCGACGTGGTTAATATTTGGAAACAAACTATTTATCTCAAGCAAAGAAAAGAATCCATTTTATTTGGTTGAAATTACTTGGAATAATGAAAAAAAAAATTCTTTGAAATTGTTAAATATAAATTTTTTCAGATAACAGCCGTTCTCTTTGACATATTCTCCACAACTCTCTCATGTCAAAATTTAACTAGGGGCTTAGCTGATGTTTGGAGTGAAACGTGGAAGTAGCGCGATCTGCGTACTAGGCTTAACAAAAAATCAAAAAAATCACATATTTCCTAATTTTATGGTCGAAACTTAATCTTTCGAAGCGTCATAGCGTGAAGTTTGCACAGCCATTTTGGATTTTCAAAAAAAAAAAAAACAGTTGTGCTGCAATGTGCTACACTTCTGTTGTTATGTGCCGTAAATATTCGTCGAAAATTCGCAACTCTGGAAATTTTACGGTTGAAATTTTTTGCAAAATTACGATTTTCTTAAAAATCTAAGTCGTGACGAAGAGATAAAAAAAATTCGCATATTTGCAACTTTTGCGGTAAAAATTAATTTTGCGAAGCGTGAAATCAAAACCGCCATTTTCAAAAAAATAAAAAAAAAACTGCTGTAATGTGCTCAACTTGTGCTGCCATGTGATCTTAAATTTTGCCAAATTTGCAAATTTTACGGATACATTTTTTGCAATATTATAATTAGTCCTTAGTTTGTGCTAAAAATCAATTATTTTTCAAAAACTGTTCGCTTAAGCAATTTGAATTGAAAACAGAATCAAAATTTGGATATGATATCGGATTTTGGTATAATTTGACATTGTAAATTTTGCCGTTGTTTTCTAAAGATATTTTTATTTTAAGTCGATATTTAAAAAAATTTCCCCTCTCATTTTAACAGGGGGAAATAGACCCCTTCCTCTTATACGGTGCACACACTGGGTACGATTTTCATTTTTGGTTGCAAAAATCATAACTTTTAAAAGAGTTGACATATGTAAAGGGTTTTCCAATAAGAGGTGTTATTTTGAATAGCCCGCTATTTCGGTAGCTGTCACTTTTGAAGCTGTCATTTTTTAACATTTGACAAGTTGAAACTACGCCATTAATAAAAATGGAACGATACACGCTTCAACAACGCATTGAAATTATTAAAATTCACTATAAAAATGGTGAAAATTTGACAGAGACCGTTCGTAAAACTAAAACATTTTTGGCTCGTCGTGAAGCACCTTGTCGGACCGCAATACAGAAATTGGTGGACAAATTCGAGCTGTTGGGACAAGTTAGTGATATGAAGAATAAAACCCGTGCACGTCGCTCAAGAACAACTTCCCAAAGTGTTGAAGAAAACCCAGGTTTGTCCATTCCTCGTCGTTCTTTGGAATTAGGCATTCCACAAACGTCATTAAACCGTATTTTGCATAAAGACTTGGGTCTTAAGGCTTATAAATTTCAGTTAACACAAGAACTCAAGCCGGCTGATCATCAACAACGTCGTGTCTTTGCTGATTGGGTCCTTGAAATGCATGAAAATGATCCGGAATTTCATCGAAAAATCATCTTGACTGATGACGCCCATTTCCACCTCTGAGGCTACGTCAACAAGCAAAACTATCGCATCTGGGGCTCGGAAAACCCAAGAGTTATTGTTGAAAAGCCTCTCCATCCTCAACGCGTGACTGTTTGGTGCGGTTTATGGTCCGGCGGGGTCATTGGACCTTACTTTTTCGAAAATGAGGCTGGAGCAACAGTTACGGTCAATGGATTGCGCTATCGAGAGATGATTAATGATTTTTTATGGCCGGAATTGGATGGTATTGATCTGGACAACGTTTACTTTCAACAAGACGGCGCTACGTGCCACACACAGGGAAAAGTTTCCGGACCGTGTTATCTCTCGAAGAGGTGATCACAATTGGCCACCGAGATCTTGTGATTTAACAAGACTTGCGACTTCTTCCTTTGGGGCCACGTAAAAGATAAGGTCTACGCCAACAGCCCAGCTTCGATTCAAGACCTCAAAGATGGAATTCGTGAGGCTATCGAGGACATAGGGCAGCCACTTTGCGATTTGGTTATGGAAAATTTCATGAAAAGGATATGGTCCTGTAAGCGTGGTCGTGGCGGCTGATTTTGTGTTCCATTATTAACGGCATACCTTCCTCTTTATAATGAAATAAACATCCGATCATTTATCTCAAAAATGCCATTTTCCTTTGAATATCAAAATAACACCTCTTATTGGAAAACCCTTTATTTTGATTTTTTTTTTTTTTTTTCAAATGAAGAGGGAACCCATAGGTACAAACTTGGTGGGTATTCAAAAAATTGGTACATAGGGTGCTTCAGAATCTTGTGTTGAAGTTCGACTTTCTTATCAATTGCTTTTTTTTTGTTTATTATTCCAATGAAAACAGTCGTGGTGTGCTTTAAAAACGAGACAGAAGTAGTGATTTAAAAGGAATCAAGAATAAAACTAAAAATATGATACAAAATGTGAAAATCCAAATTTTTGTATTTTTATATAATTGAAAGTATACAACACTTTTTTTAGTTGCTTTACCTTCAAAAAAGCTAATTTCGACACAGATTTTGATTTTGAACAGTGTCAAAAAAAAGTTAAAGAACCAAAATATACGAAGTTCTTCATTTTGAGATTAAAATATTTTAAGGAGTTCTTTTAGAAATTTGAAGAACGAGTTTCACAGATTCTGAGTACAAAGGTAACTATTGTGTAAGAGGAACATGAGTTGATTATTCTTGCCCCCCCCCCCCCCCGAAGTTCAATACTATTCATTAAAAGAAATTTGTCATTACGAATTTACCTTTGGGCAAAATATTTTACACTGCACTGTAAGTTTAGCATGTCAAATTTATTTGGAATCCTTTTTTGGAATGACGGGTCTGGTTATTGCCATTAACGAGCATTCTTCGAAGGATATCTAAAATATGGAAGTATCCTCTATCGGATTGTAAATATATATTTATGAATGAAGATTGATAAAAACAAGTACCTATAGTTTGGTATACCTATGTATGTGCCTTGAATGTTAAGTATCTTATCTACAGTTATATATAGGTAAAATCGTGTCAGGTATAGGTATTCAAATTGCTGCAATTGTGCGTTTGCGAAGATAGATACGTTAGCCTAGGCTCTAGGCGAACAAGTAGTAGGTAGACTATGCTGATGCATCTCCAGTTCAGTAAAATGTAACAGATTATTTTGTTAGAAAATACACATCTGTGTCGATAAATAAGGATGTTATTTATGAAAAACGATAAGCGTTTCTTTTGGAATTCTTGAATTCTATATCCAAGGAGGCAAGGACTATATTTTATGAAAGTACCTACATTTTGGAGTAGAAATGAAATGTACGACTGGGTCGCACGAACTTGTTTAATTTAGTTAAACTTAAATTTTAAGGCGAATTCGTCTATCCATTAAATCTCTTATTCAATATGTACAGATGCCCGAACAGCTGAAAATTAGCACAAACCAAAGGAATATATGATAAACACTATATATTTTTTTACTAAGTTAAATAAAAAAAAATCTAGAAACATTTCATATACACGAAACCAATACTTGCTTCTTTAGAGTAAGTAAAGATAAAAGAACTGTATGGCTTAAAGGTTCCTATTTTAGATGAATTAGAGCATGAATTTTTATCACAACTTAATTTTGTAGTTTCAGAAAATATTCAAAACATGAGACTTGAGGAAATGGCATGTTGACAATTTGCTCCATTTTATTACTAAAATCTATTTAATTTGTATCTGCTTTAGATTCTTGAAATTATATTCATTGGATATAGAAAATAGATTGTTAGAAATAATTATGAACACAGTTATATTAAGTTCATGCTAAAAGCAGTAAAAATAATTTACATAAAAGCAAATATTTACCAAATTTAAAAATAGTAATATGTGTGTATTGTAGAGATTAACCTGCCTATAGTGTTCAAAAATCCCACACCCTGCTACTCAATAGCTAAGATGTATGTAGGTTATTATTCGTTTTATTCAATTTTTTTTTTTAAATTTCCTTTTTTAATGCTCTTTAGGGCAAGAATTGGTTTCGTGTAAAACAAAAATTTTCAAAACTAACTTACGATGATGGAGAAATACGAAAATTCCTAAACTAAGTTTTTACCATTAGTACGGTTATTACTAGAGCAATAGGTTGAAATGGGTTAGGGTACACTAGACTAAGGACCAGTTTCACAGTCAGATAAGTGACACTTAAGTGGGCAATCTGAACGATTAATGCGCAATATCACAGTGACTACTTACCTGAATAAGTGGCACTTAAGTCTCCGATGTTGGTGACTTAAGTTCCACTTACACTGGCTATGAAACTTAGCCTCAAGTCCTAATATGGGAAACTTAAGTGCCACTTATTCCGGTAAGTGTCGACTGTGAAAATGGCCCTAAGTTTTTTTCTAAAATCCTCGATGAATGATGCCAACATTTGACCTTAACTGTAGAACAGGTTTTTTGCTTAGAATTATTTCTCAAATTATCATTAATGAATTAGGGGACACCCTGTATAACTATTGTAAAACCTCACGAATAATTTATAGTTAATTCCGCTTATTTAACGCGCTTACTCGGTGAGCGCCCATTGATGGTCAGATATGGAATGCGATCTTAACTCAATCCATCTGCCACACTCACCGAGCTGCACAAGCAGGACCTACCCTAACACTAACACTACCATGAACAGAAGGGATTTTGCCTGCTCATATTCCTAATTTTATCGATGCACCGTTTGACTGTTAACATTCGGCCATCCGACAAATATCACTGTCCTCAGTGAGAATAAAAACTAATGTCGTCTTCGAGTGGACGTTCGGAATTTCTCCTTTTTCACTTCTTTTAATCCAAATTTCCAATTTTTGATAGGAATGGAACAGTTCCGAAATCCAAACGAAAACGATATAAATAACCACTCAATAATTATTTCACGAGACCACACAGGTCTCAGAAGCACACAGCTTCACCGAAGCACACAGCTTCACCGAAGCACACAGCTTCACCGAAGCACACAGCTTCACCGAAGCACACAGCTTCACCGAAGCACACAGCTTCACCGAAGCACACAGCTTCAACGAAGCACACAGCTTCACCGAAGCACACAGCTTCCCCGAAGCACACAGCTTCCCCAAAGCACACAGCTACCTCGAAGCACACAGCTTCACTGAAGCACACAGCTTCCCCGAAGCACACAGCTTCCCCAAAGCACACAGCTACCTCGAAGCGCACAGCTTCACTGAAGCACACAGCTTCCCCGAAGCACACAGCTTCCCCAAAGCACACAGCTACCTCGAAGCACACAGTTTCACCGAAGCACACAGCTTCTCAAGCACACAGCTTGAAATATTTTAATGACACGATCATTTCTTTTTGTAGATCAATCATTTTATTTATTCTTAATAAATTTTATTGAACTATTTCCATGAAAAAAGCTTCCATCTTCGTTTCATACGGTCATTGTTCTGGGTTGGAGTTCATCGACACGTTTTTTTTGTAATCCTATCGCGAAAATCAGCTTATGGAACATTTTGTTTTCCTCATCTGAGTTATTGTCTTCACCTGAGGAATATATTGAAAAAGTTTAATAAGTATTTTTTGTTTTATTTTTTGTTAACGCAAACCAATAACTAATTAATTAAAATGAAGTCTTTTTTTTTGTTTTTTTTTTTTTTTTGGTTTGATGATAAGAAGACCCGAATAGCACAGAATTCGATTTATAACTAGAATTTGGTTGTATTTGTGTTTTGTTGAAGTAATCTGCAACATTATTTATTGCAACTCAGTTTCTCAATTGTTCATCGAAAAACAGTGGTAACTTTGTGAATTAAAATGCTACAAATCGGTTTCGTAAAAGTTTGAACTTGTTCCCGAAAAACTGAAGTTGTTCTTAAAGGGTTATAAGCAAGTCCAACATTTGAAAGTTGATAAAAAGTTTTTATTACATCTATTGAATTTCTGTTTCGTTATCTTCTAAATTAAATGTTAAAATAACTTTCTTGTGACAATCTGTAAAATCATTTGGGTAACTTTAATATAATTTATAATTAAGAAGGGGGAAACAACTAACGAAAACATTTTTGTAACGTTTTTCCTCTCAAAATGTTTATTTTAACAGAATTTCAATGAACAAGTTTACAATTATATATAAATAACAATAAGTCAATCGGTGTTGCCTATTCTCAATACGAAAAAATGTATATATTATAATGAAATAAATACATCATTCCTTTAATAGCGAATGGTTATTTTTTTTAAAGAAGTAAGCATAAATCTCCACCATTGTTTTTTTTTTAATTACATTTCAATTTTCTTGTTACTATTAACAACGTCAAAACAAAGATGAAGCTCTAAATGTGTTTTGTTGTGTTGTCGTTTCGTTAAATTTTGAATAACACGAATGCAACAAACAAAATGTTTGAATACACATCGTTCCTTAGTTGAAACTGAGTTGAAACATAACTACCATAACTGCTTATGCTTTTTATTGGTGGAGACTTTGTGTTATTTTGGTTTCTTATTCGTAAACATGAAACAAGGATTGAAACGACAATAAAACAAATAGGTAACCAAAGTACTAGAATTGAAAAAAAAAACATTTTGTTTGTATTTGAAACAAAACTTCAACATTTCTTAAGATTCAAGTGATGTTTTTTGTTGAGTAGAGATGTTTTATAAATGTTAATCGTATATTTTTATATACTTTATTCAAATCAACAATGAACAGTAAACAAACAAAAATTATTGCTTAGACATGAAAAGAGTTACTATACATGGCAGAGTTGCTGCTAGATTGAAAAATTGTCACAATTCAGATTAAACAATTTGTAGATTTTAAGATGACCAAAACACACATAAATAAAAATAGAAAAATTATATCGCATGTCTTGTCATATGAACACATTTTTACGTTTCATAAATATTTCGTTCCAAATGTCAACAGGCTGCCTAGAAATCGAGATTTTATGAAGCATTAAAAAAAGAGCACAGAAATTGATGTTTTTGGGTTTCTTTTTAATCTATCGTTACATTATAGATAAATTTGATTTCTTTAATTTGACATTCCATGGGGTTTCGAAAAAAGAGAAAATTGATATTTTGACATTTAACGTTTTATCTGATATAAAATTTATGTTTTAAAAATATAAACAAAAAGTGAAGTGCGGCAACTCTGGTGGACATAGACCAAAGTAAAATGCAAGTTGTTGCTTCATTTTTTTTCCGCCTAAAAAAAAGTATGGTTTTTTTAACATTAGAATACTAGTTTCAGTAACGGGGATTTGAAAATATGATTAAGAAGAATATTTCTCTGTTTTACAAACAGTTGGTTAAAATGAGAATTTAATTGCCTTAAGTTTCTACTTTATTGTATCCTTGGTTTAATAACATGTAAGTTTTAGTTTTAAGAGACAATGTTTTATTGATATTTCCTGCAACAAGCGCCATATTGTTCACAATCTAATGACTTTTTATTAGAATTTGATCTTAAATGCGAAATTTTTAAACTAATTTTTCCAGTTAGTATCACGTTTTCCATAGTAAATTTCAATGGAAACGGCTGAAAGTTTCGTTTAAAAATGTAAATTATAAATACTTTTGCAACTTGAATGCCTAAATACAAACATGATTATTTTTGTATTTTTCAAATTTCCGGCCAATTTTAATTTTGTAGGTGGCCCGAGAATTTTCTGAAAGTAAAAGTTCAATCTTAATGATAAAAATGGGGTTTGTATTAGATTTTCCGTTCATAAATAACTGAAAATCGCATTTTTAATCACAATATTAGACGTTTTGACTTTATTCAATACTTTGAAGTTTATCTTTTTTATAACATCTCAAAGGTATTATACATTTAAAAAGAATTTGAGCAATAACTTTACAGAGACTTTTATAATGTTTTCGGAAACATTATTTCTCATTATATTATAACAAAATAGAACAGAAAAAGTTAAAGTAATAGTAATAGCAACTTCGATGAAACTTTATTCAAGTTATTGTGATTTGTTTTAAACACAAAGTATCCTTGCATAAACATTTTTGCAATATTAGTAAACTCATCGTCGAGTTCAATCAAAGTTGCACAATTGTAAGATTAAGTTACATTTAACATTTCTTAGTTCAAATAACACTTATAAAACTAAGAAACGACAAAATTTATCTTCTATAGAACCCAATTACCATAAGTTCGTTGCAAATAAGAGGAGAAATGCGGCTATTTGGGTTACACAACTGTACCAGAATATGTTTCTGAAATAAATGGACAACAACTTGATTGTTTTACTGGAGTTATATCTACCAAATGAAAACCCGTCTGTGCTATTCGGGGAAGTTCTTGAATAGTCTGATTTGTAATGCGATGTTTCAACAATTTAAGCCCCATAAAATTCCAGGTAGATGTTCTTCCAAATCTCTTCCATCCTGTCGTTTGTCTTGAATATAAAGATATAGCCACTATTCGGAAATATCTTTCAGTTTAAACTTTTACGCGAGTTGTGTGATCTGATCAGCATTTGGAATATGTAATAATTCAAATTTTTTTTTTTTTTTTTTAAACAATATTCCTGAAAAGTTTTAGAAATGGTAGCTCTATCACATTTTATTTGTACCGGTGTCCGACAAATTAAGTTAGCTCAGCAAACTATGAACGAATAACACCATTTACTATTTGAATTTGTTGATTCGCAGAGCGAAGCCTTAAAATAAAGACTTCCGTTGGTCCTTTTTTGTAAAAAAAAAACTCGAAGTTGTCGATATATACGGTGTGTAAAGATGTTTTAATGATTTATGAACCTGAAATCTTGTCTCTACTTTTCCACGCTTGTTAAAAGGACATTGAATACAATTATATTAAGGGAATTACTTACTATACATTTCATCTTCTGAAACCAGAAGTTTTTCTTCACATGTTCCATGGTTCGATCCAAACTATGACCTATATATGTTATTACCGTGTGATGTTGAATAACATACTATTTTCAATTATTATTATTATTTAACCTCGTGGAACAACCCAACTAAAACCTTCTCCCGTTTTTTTGAACAATCTTCCCGCACAGCATATTCCTTTTAGAGGCCGCGCAGTTGCGGTTACTTATATCTGATTTTTTTCTTCTAATTTTGAAAAACTTTGCAGAGTTCTTCGTCCTCCTTTTGAACTGCAGCAATCAAATAATCAATTTTCAGCTGACCAAACGAATATGTAAGCGACATCCTCCTTTCCATTAGAATTTTCAACTGAGTGATGACTTAAGGCGTCAGCATGTTGCATTTGTGTGGCCGGCTGGAAATCAAATACTTTTCTTTTCAATCACCACCTGGCAATTCACGGTAGTAAATGTATGTTAATATCTTGAATGATTTACCAGAAGGCAATGTCTAAATCTTTTAAGATTTTCCACTAACTGTGGAATTTGCTTTCCTGCTCCTAAAAACCAATATTTGATAATAACTGCTTAACAAGTCAACAACAACAAAAAAAATGACCATTAGTCACTGCGTTAATTCGTTCTTGAATATTAGCGAATATTAGTTTAACTTTCGGTAGTCCATATCGCACATTCTATACAATCCATCTTTTTTTGACTAACAATTCTGGACTTGCAAACTCAGAATTTTCCATTTCGTTATATACCACACTACTATACTACGCCTCACAATTTATTATCTTTTAAACGAATATTCAATTTGATCATATCTGTCGCTCACAATTCACTCAAATTTAAGACAATGCATTCGCGGTATTTGTTAGTATTTTTAAGAGTTTATTTTTATGAATATCGTCACAGAGAAAATTATTAATCGAAAATATCTTTATATTGAATAATTGGTTTCACTTTACCATTATGTTTAGCCATTTCCAATGTGACTTCTTGATGTCAATTACTTGAGTATTTTCCCTCTAAGCACTTAACTTCCAAGTTCCCATATTTTTTTTTTTAATTAAAACATCAGAAGTCTAAAAGTACAACCCAAAATCACTGGAAATTCCTGTAAACATTCATTCGGAATTCTCCAACGCACACGTTTTTATTAATTTTTCCAATTGCATTTGAAGATCCTGTTCCGAAGCCTTGAAAATTGTGTTGAATGCAGTAATTCTCCAGTCCCATTTTTCGAGTTCTACTCGTTGTAGAGTGGAACAGTCACAGCCTAGGTCTTAAAATGCTTTGATTATGGCATCACCTACTTTTATGATTTTTATTAACCTACTATCATCGTCGTCTGGATTCATCAACCGTATTATATGGTGGTTGTCCAATTGTTCCTCTGACCCTGACTGATCGTTCACGGACTTGCAACCACGAGCAAAATATCCGGGAGTTCTGCTGTTAAAGCATGTTATTTTCCCTAAATCTTTTTATGGTGGCTTCATAAGCATACGATGTACTTGATTGGGTACGTAATATTGTAATTTGTGCGTGTATCGAATATCATATTTATGTTTAGACTCATTTAAACTAGAGTTTCTATTTGTATATTTATTATTTTTAGTGCTTTGACAAGAATCGTTAATACCTAATTGAGCTCGACTTGTCGCCGTAGTTAAATTATTTTCAGATTCAATATTTTAAACCAAATAGTATTATTATTATTATGTATGTAATTACTGTCTTAGTTTAAAACTTACCACATCTTCCTTATAATATTAGGTACATACAAAAAGTTTTGTATCTTTTATCCTCTTTCTTCTGACTTGACATGACTAATATGTGCACATCGGCTTCATATAAAAACGAAAGCAAGTCCTCCAAGAGCCTTGTTTTTAACTCGTTCCAACTAGTTACAAGTCCTTTTTGAACAGCAAAACAATGAGAAGCAGCTTCATCGAATCGAAAAGAGGCCAAAAACACTACGCACCAATCATCACACTCGTAAATATTGCACACATTCTCAATGGTTTCTAGCAATTGCGCTTCATTTAGAGAACAATTATTATTATCGGAATTGAACGCGGTATAATTCTTTTTGTTTTCACTTGTTGCGACACTTTATTCACATTTGGGGTAACCAATCACTTCAACTATTGTAAATAAGTATCTTACTGATCCCGCAAATACCTTATTCGTGACTCATGTTTATGTAGACGAATTTTATTAGATATGTATTTTCATACTTCCACCTTAACTCCGCCTTCGATTCTTATATAACACACACCAGGAAAGAGAATAAACTATTTCCAACACTCCTCTCGTTTAAATAATAAAAATACATAAATCTTTCCATTTGGTATGTATTTTCACAGATACAAAATAAGGCGATCCACACAGGAAAAACAACAACGATCAACAACTGCCCTTTTCTTAGAGCAAATTATTCCTCAACAAAAAAAATATCTTTCTGAGGCAAATATGTATATATTTATAAATACAAAAGCAAAACCAAAATTCTGAAAACAAACGACCGACCGAAAACCCAACATCTGTGGTTTTTTCTCATGTCACATAACTGCATTTTTTTCAACGTAGATAGGACAATAACAGCAATTTTTGAGACAAAAAACTGTACCTGAACATCTGCGCGATAGGTAGCAGAACAACAACAAGTGACCCATGAAACGATCAAAATAAAAAAAAAGATACTTAGCTGTAACAAAAAAGATTTTTTTCTACGCAGGTAGAATAAAAACACCATTTATAGAAGAGGATCGACCCAAACATCTGTTGCGCGACCCACGAAAAGATCAATATATGCCAAACAAAAAAAAACGAAGTTAGAAAAACAAAAAACCGTTACATATTTGAGGGGAAAAAAAAGGACCCAAACATCAGCGCGTTAGTCAGTAACACAAACCGAACCACGACAAGATCAAAATACAAAAAGTAGATCTGTGTTTTGGCAAAAACAACGAAAGCAACACCTCCATAAAACCCAATAGTTGTTTTTTTTATGTTAAATACACACAATATCCGAAATGACAGAATTAAAAACAGCAAATTATACTTAGCTACTTTTCTTGGATGTAAACTATAACCACACGACAACTCCTTCTCGTAGGTATACATCCGATATTATGTAGGTATTTACCATTCACATTAGAAAACATATTTTTCTAATATGAATTTCATTGCACACACATAACTCATAAGTAAATGTAAAACACTATATTCGTAATTCAACCAATTTAAAATAAACTTTCGCGTACCACAAAATTTATTTTCAAATAATATTATCTAATTTTCAAAGGCTTCCGATACCCACTTCTGATTGTAAAACCTCACGAATAATTTATAGTTAATTCCGCTTATTTAACGCGCTAACTCGGTGAGCGCCCATTGATGGTCAGATATGGAATGCGATCTTAACTCAATCCATCTGCCACACTCACCGAGCTGCACAAGCAGGACCTACCCTGACACTAACACTACCATGAACAGAAGGAATTTTGCCTGCTCATATTCCTAATTTTTTCGATGCACCGTTTGACTGTTAACACTATTAACATTATTTGTGTCGTCTTTCGTACCAAATAGATTCATGATTATGTCTAGTAGGTACTCAAAAACTCTGCACTATTCAATTTTTCTCCGCTCAACGGGGCTAACATCTTAAAATTATAAAATCATCAAAACCAACAACACTCCATATAAGGATAAAAATCGTTGCAAAAATCAGCTGATGAGAAGATTGCATAGTTACTTGAGAGTCGAACTTGTCGAGTTGTAGAAGCTGAGTAAGGTCCAAGATTCTTGAGAAAACCTCTCCAGATGAGTGCGAAACCAAAAAGAAATTCACAACCCCCATTCTGTCTGACACAGTCTGACGTTCCTTATCCCCTCCGACACCACTGTCCGTCGTCACCCCTCCCCCATCGCACCGCCCACAGCAGTGGGTACGGTGATGATGCGGTCCGACCGCCCCTTCCTCGTCGGTACGGCAATGTAGCTGTCCGACATTCCTTAACCCTCGTCAATATGGCGATGACGCTGTCTGAAGTTACCCCTTTCTTGTTGGTATGGCGATGAAGCTTTCCGACATTCCTTACGTACAAAGGATTGGCATCTATATATGGAGTGTTTTTGATCATAACTAAGAGTTGTTGGTGCCATGAATAAAATGGAGCACTTGCTCAAAACTTCAGGTTTTTGACCGTTTTCTGCATTTGGTATGAATATAAGTCTTGAATACGTGCATTTTATAAGCACTAGTTCAGTTTTATACGAGTAGGTATATTGAGCATCTATACTCTGAGCACGTATACTCCGTTTTATTCATCCCAGAGTTAGTCAGATTTTTGTCACTGAACGTTCCTACCCAATATCCTTCTATGCAGATTTTCGCCACGTAACGTGCTACATCGTAAAGTGTGACCTAGTATAACTTCGCACAGAGGAAAGTCCACGATTTTTTTCACTCTACCCCCTGCATAGATGTTTATACATCAAAAAGTGGTTTTTACATATTTTCACGGCCAGCCCTCTAGTTCCAGTGGAAACCCGAAAATTAGCAATGTCCAGAATTTAAGTGCAGCAGATCGAGGAACGGAGTATGCTAATCGATTAAGGAGGTGGATATTACTTAATGTCACGCCGGACGTTCTAGGTCCATTAGAACACTTTTAGTTTGACAGGTGTCAGAATATCAATTCACAATTCCGAGAATACGCGCTTTCACTTTGACAGTTTGAAGTAGGTGGCAAAATGACAAAAGTCACACTTTTGAATTTGACAGTTGACAGATGGAGGCGCGATGTAAAAAAAAATATTCAGATTTTGTTAACGTAACGTGCCACCTCGTGACGAGACACAGAGGAAAGTCAACATTTTTATTTCACTCTACCACCGGCATAGATGTTTACACATCAAAAAGCGACTGACAACTTGTCTTACGTTCTTAAGATCCAATTTTTGTCATAAAAACACTATATAATGACAGTAAATGAAAAAAAAAATTGGTATGAATGATGGCATTTTGCCAATTGTATAAAAACAACTTTAGTGAATTTTTCATAAAAAAAAAATATTGTTGTTGGTTACCCTTTTCTTGATAATAATTTAAAACGAAATAATTTAAGTATGCATAATTTTGGAAGCGTGTTTTTAATTTCGAAACAAAATGTGGAAATTAGTATTGAAAGATGCAATTTTAATTGGAACAAGAATTAAGCCTACATATGCCACGATTTTCACAAATATTATGTGTCAATTAACTTGTGAGATAAATATTCGCACCAAAATAAACATTATTTTTTTTGACATGAGAGTATGACGCACACACATTAAAACTATTCGCCTACGTTCTTCTAAAAGAAATATAAAATGCGAAAGATACATATTTTTTCAGTTTACACATACACGATATCTTTCAAACAACTTCTATAGGAGGAAACGCACTCTGTTAGCAAGAATTAAGAAAGCTTTATTAGATTTACAAAGTTGGGTCTATTCTCATTAAAAGCGTAAATGTCCAGCTATAGGTAGAAAGAGGCTCTCATAAGTAAGTAGTCCATTTAAGGCTGAAAAAAAACTTTTAACAATCTAGAAAAACTCGTCAAGAGCTCCCTTAAATAATTCTAATGAAGCTTTCAGAGCATCTTATGAGAGGAAAAATGTTACTTGGGATATCACTGTATGACTATCCGTCACGCATTTAACCTTAATTGCCAAAATCCAAACAAATTTTGTATTTACTTAAAATATTATAGTACATACAAAATTTTATTTGGGATTTAATTATTATTTGCTACTTCTTTTTTATCAAAGCCAAGAACTTTAAAATTCAACAGACTTGTGGAAACTACATACATATTTCAATTTATTTTTAACTTTAATCCAAAAAAAAAAAAGAAGAAAGCCTGCAATATATTTAATGGTCATATCATTTACTAAATGTACTTTGCCCACCTATAGGTATATAAAAGACAAAAAGATGGTTTTTTAGTCGGGTAGAGGTGTTTGTTTTAAAAAAGATTTAAATGTACAAAAACATATATCCTGGCATTATAGCAAACCATGTCGATCATTTTTTATCATTCAGCAGAAAAACAATTTAACAAACGATAACGGTAAAGTGTTTATTAAAATATTGCATTTTTTTGCTGAAAGTGCACATTTATCATCACAGACAGAATGATAGCTATGAGTTTAAGTATTTTTATATTTTTTGTTTGTCGTATGTATGTTTGTGTGTATATTTTTATGTTTGAAATCATTTTAACGCCTACCTTGTGTTTCCATATCGATTTCTGCTGATGAAAGCATTTCAGTATCGAAATAAAATTACGCTGAAGAGTTTAATTAAAAACCAGAGGAAACGAAACATGGCAGACAAAAGAACTTAATTGGAGAGTGCCAAGCTAAAGGCTATTTGTATTAGTAGTGGTATTATGGAAAACAATCGGAATTTCGTTCCCATTATACTTTAAAGTTAAGCCAAACAAACGGACATTAAAAACAAAATCCAAATATTTTTAAAAATATTTATTTGTTTTTTAATTTAATTGAAAAAGTGAAATTACCGAGAAGTAATGAGTTATTTTAATCTTAATTGGGTCAAATGAGCACACAAAAGTATCACTTATTGAAACTTTATTTCCATGCAAAGCTAATTACTCGTTCAGTAGGGCTATTTCGGTTCTGTAAAAAAAACGATAAAAAGCTTTTCATCGATAAACTCGATTTTGCGATTCTTGTTTCGTGTGAACATGGAAAATTCTGTCAAAAAATTTTCATTTGAAAACTTTTTTATCATCGAATAACTAAGCGGGAAAAGTGCTTGTGCCAGTCAAAAAGAACAGAAAACAATATGAATATGCTGTCAAGATTAACCGTGGAAAAAGAGCCAGTGAAGAAATGACTACTGAACACATGAAATTTTACAGGATATCGTTTTTTTTGGAGCAGGATCCACCGATTAATCCTATTCAAATAGATTTTGAAGAAACGTTGGATCCTTCTCATTTCACTGAAGAAACACCTGCAACTTTACCTCCTGTTCAAATTCCCCCAGTACAAGCTCCCATGACCAACACAAGAAACAAGAAGCGGCAAAGGAACAATTTTAAGGATATTACGAAATAGAAAATACTAAAATTGATTTAAAACGACAAAAAATCCAGATCGAACAAGAATAATTATAACTTAAAAAAAAACATTAATTCTTGAAAGAGAAAATGTTAAAACCCTAAAATTTATATCTTAAAGCTTAGTTAAAATAAACAAAAGATATGAATTTTGAAACTATGGAAAAAATTTTGATATTTGTTTAAACAAAATGGCGCAAAATAAAGACAGTTTAGTAAAGTGTTAAATCATTTTTAATATGATACTAGGTTAAAAAGATAATTTTGCTAGTTTTAAACGAGTTAAACATGATACTGTCGCACTTTTTCTTCACCTTGGGAATCAACCCTTCTTTTTATTTTTATAATTATTATTATTTCTTTTAAAAGAAATATTAATAATTATTATCAAATAAACGACGCGTACAAATAACCACAAAATCAATTCGACCGATTAAAACCACGACACGACTGGAATGATTGTAGACGAACGAAAAGACAAAAGAGAAATTGAAAAAGTGCAAGCATTTGTATTTGTATTTATTGATTTCAAAACATAAGTATATTAAAACATAGTTTCTTTTTTGTTATACTTTGTACAATTTTGGTTAATAATTATAATTAAAAAGAAAAGGATTTCATTAGAAAAAAGAGTGAAAAACAAAAATTAAAAGGTATTTAAATTTTAATTGTTAAATTTACTATAAATGAATGATTTTAGCTTCTTAAGTAGATCTTTAAGGATTTTTCAAAGGACTCGCTGTTATTTAGTAAGAAAGAAGAAGAACGAAAACAATAGAAAAAAAAAAAAAAATTATATTGTTTTTGTTTTTGTTTTAGTGGACTGTGATGAATTAAATTCAATTGGAAGTTTTTTTGCGACCTTTAGTCCAAAATGCGTTTCGCCCAGGTACGACAATTGGGCTCATCAGTTAGATGTTGTCGTACCCTTCTAAGACGCAAGATTTTAGTCGATGAATACCGACACAAATATATTTTGCAACACGGACATGATGCAAATTATATTTTTCTAGGGGAACTTGGTTAAGCTCTGACACCTATGTAGAAATGATTGTTTGCCCGTGGTCTGGCATGTTTTAAGAAAGAAGAAGAACGAAAACAATAGAAAAAAAAAAATTATATTGTTTTTGTTTTTGTTTTAGTAGACTGTGATGAATTAAATATAATTTGCATCATGTCCGTGTTGCAAAATATATTTGTGTCGGTATTCATCGACTAAAATCTTGCGTCTTAGAAGGGTACGACAACATCTAACTGATGAGCCCAATTGTCGTACCTGGGCGAAACGCATTTTGGACTAAAGGTCGCAAAAAAACTTCCAATTGAATTTAATTCATCACAGTCCACTAAAACGAAAACAAAAACAATATAATTTTTTTTTTTTCTATTGTTTTCGTTCTTCTTCTTTCTTAAAACATGCCAGACCACGGGCAAACAATCATTTCTACATAGGTGTCAGAGCTGTTATTTAGTCTTCGCAGGTTGGCAGGCAGAGAATTCCAGAGACCCACCGTGTGCAAAAAGAACTGCCGTTTAGAGTTAGAGTATTTAAAGCTAGGTGTAATGAATATTTTGCTTCTTTGTGATGTCGGAAAAATAAGTGTCGGAAAATAAGAAAAAAGATACTCAGGATTTTTATTCTGATTCAGCTTAAATAGGAAACCTAGAGCTTGGAAATCACGATATTTACTCAAGGGCATATTAAAGATACTATTTGCATACCTAGATATATGATCAACACGATTTAAGCCATAAACAAAGCGGGCAATATTGTTAAAGGCCACATTTAGTTTCCTGTTACTACTGCTGTCTAAACAGCAGAAAATCAAGCTACGATACAGCAAAATGGGAAGAACAAGTGTTTTGGCGATTATCAGTTTTGTGTTCGTAGGCAGACAGCTACCAGTAGTATGAAGAACCCGCAATGCAGCATATGTTTTACCCAGTGCACAAGAAATGTGATTTTCCCATGACAACGTTTGATTAAAAACAACACCTAAATTTTTTGCTGTTTGAACGTAATTTAAGGTAGAGCCATCTAGTACAATATTTGGAAAATATGATGTTTCGAGCACATTGTTACTCACAACAATAGCCTGACATTTATTTGAGTTCAGTTTCAAGAGGTTGTTATGAGACCATTCTACAACGCGCATCAGATCTTCATTAATTCTTGCGGTTGCATCTTCAACCATGCCAATGCTATAGCTCAGGTAAATTTGAACATCATCAGCATACATATGAATTTTACAGTAATTGAGGATCGCAGGTAAATCGTTATTAAAAATCGTAAAAAGGAGTGGACCTAAGATAGATCCTTGTGGTACACCTGCATGCGTGGGAAGGAAATCAGAAAGTTCATCATTTACTAGAACAGCCTGAGTTCTTCCGGTTAAGTATTCTTGAATGAGCAAAACAGCTGAGCTTTCAAAGAAGAAATTATATCTTAATTTATTTAGGAGCAGTATGTGCGGAACCGAATCAAACGCTTTAGAGAAATCAAGGAGAACCATCGTCGTTACAAGATTTTTGTCTATTTCTTGCCGTATATCTTCGACTATTATAAGAAGTGCTGTGGTGCAGCTGTGTTTTGGTCTGAAACCAGATTGGTTAGGGGAAAGCAGTCGATGAGTATTTAAGAAAAATGTAATTTGCTGGCTCATTATCTTCTCAAACGCTTTAGAAATGAAAGGCAAAATGGATATTGGGCGGTATTCTTTCTGTTTTGAGTTGGACTTCTTGGGGACTGGGATAACTTTGGAAGCTTTCCATAGTTTAGGGTAACAGGAGGTGGTTAAGATGGTATTGAAGATGTGGGATATATAAGGTGAAAGAAACGGAAGAGTCATTTTGATGAACTTAGGATGCATTTTGTCAAGACCGATTGCATTTTATTTTATCTCATTTAAAGCTTTATACACCTGCATTTCATTTACTCTATAGAAACTAAACCTTGGTAGGGAGTCAGTCTCATTGCTAATGTTGAAAATTCCATCATCTAAAGTCACATTTCTGGTCGAGGAGGAGCCAACGAATAATTTATTCAGTGCGTTTCCATCGCAAGCTTCATCTGCACATTCTGAGTGTTTAGAAACACCAAGAGACTTGATATTTCGCCACAATTTTTCCGAAGTCAAATTATCGAACTTTGAGGCATAAAATCTTTGCTTTGATGATTTGATCTCGATGTTTACAGCATTTCGTAGCCTTTTATAATCAATAAAAAATGATGGAACACGGAATCTTTTCCAACGCTTGTATGCAGTATTTCTCTTGCTAATTAAATGCTCGATTTTTCTATTAAACCATCCTAGATCAGTATTTTGTATTTGTATGGTTTTGATGGGAATAAAGGTCTCAAACATGTTGTTAATTGCTGAAGTGAAAAATTGTACCTGCTCATCTGCCGTAGTGAGTTGGAAAAGATTTTCCAGGTTGGAGTTAAATATATGGCATACTAGGGCTTGCATATTGACAGATTTGAAGTCTCTGAATGATATTGTTTTCCTAGTTTGAGTAAAAATCACATTTAGGTCATAAAAGGCAATAATGAGATCATGTTTTGAGAAACCTGGGACATCGAGTTGTTCATAATGATTCACTAAATTAGGCTGACTGACAAGAAAAACATCTAGTAAAGTAGACCCTGTGAGAGTAGGGTGTTTTTTTAAGAGGTATAGAACTTTGAAATGGAATAAAACAAAGATCGTTTTTTTAAATTGACATGAAATTTACTTTATTCGAAAGATAATCTGCTGGCTTTTTAATTTAAATATGATTTCTGGCATATGACCACCACAGCTGGCTCGGCCTCGGACGTAGTCTTACAAGAGGTACAATTTTCGATGACTTTTTCCAACATTTGTAGCCGTATATCGGCAATAACGCGGAGAATTTTATCCTATAAGTGGTCAATCGTTTCGGGTTTATAGATGTAGACTAGCGACTTCACATATCCCCACAGAAAATAGTCAAGCGGCGTTAAATCGAACGATCTTGGAGGCCAATTCACGGGTCCGTAACGTGAAACTATTCGGTTACCCAAACGTTTCCTTCAATAAATCAATTGTGGCACGAGCTGTGTGACATGTTGCCCCATTTTGTTCAGTCTATTCATGTTTAAATGCCAAACCAAACTTAAAACAATCACTTGACAGCTCACAAAATGGCCGCCAGTTAAAATAGTGTTGCCAACTTAAAGTTATATATCTCTAAAAGAAACACCCTTTAGATGTAAAATGTGTCGGGTATTTTTGGTTTATAGAAAAGAGGTTAAGAGAAGCTAAATTGTCATTAAAGATTTTGACTTCGGTATTACGAACATCTAAAAGATCGACATTTAAATCACCCGCAATTATTATGTGACTGTACTTCGGAGTTACTTCTTCTAAAATATCCGTAATAGATCTAGTCTCAGTAACATTTGGTGGCTTGTAGATCACTCCTACTAAACATTTACTTGCGGCACACAACACCTCCAAAAACAAGTAATCCATTGTGTTGCTCCCATCAGATGAGGCCACAACTTTGCAGGTAAGACCCTTTCTTATAAATATAGCTACCCCTCCTCCCCTAGAGCCTACACGGTCTGAACGAAACACCTTGTATTCACCGGTATGTAAGACACTATTGTCAATTTTTTCGGTCAGCCAGGTCTCGGAGATACAAACAATATCGATAGTCATGTCCTTAAACGTGCCCTTGAACTCATCTAAATGTTTCCGCAAACTTTGTGCATTAATATGACAGATCGACAATCCATTGTATCTTTTACGAAATACATTTAACATTGTTCTAGTTCTATTAAAATAAAACACACCGTAGGCCTGTGGATCTCCACTATTATCTGCTAATAATTGGTTCACCATCATATGCTTTTAGTGAAGTGAGAAGCAGCAACCCAAGCGAGACCAAACAACTGCTATAAGGTAACGAAAAAATAATAATCCCAACAAAGAAAGCTAAAATCATTTTACATTTTTTAAAAATTCTGAAAAAGAATTGAATTAATATAAAATAATATTTTAAAAATAAAAAAGAAAAATAATTTAAAATCAGAGAAAATAAGAAATAAAGGAAAATTGTATAAAAAAATATAAGTTTCATATGTTTTTAACATGCGCTGATGGCAACTCTGCTTGAGTTTCATAATTTGGTGTATTATCATCACTGCTTTCAATATGCTGTTCATCGTGGTTGTCGGTAGTTTGATGCATTCTGTTGTTTACAATTGAATTTAGTTTTTCGAGGGAGTTAACAGTTATAGGCCTATCTCTAATTGCTAACTTTACGCACACAAGACCATTAGCGGAGAAGGCGGAAAAGAGCAGGTGTTTACGTTTGAGGTTAATCGCGTGGCGGAGAATGGTTCGCTTATTCTTAGTAAGACTCTCGTGGAGATATATCGGGCGTCGGAGTTTTGTCCAATATCAGCCAAAGAAAATTGTCGTGAGTTATTCTTCCGGAAATTCGCAAACGCTTTAAGTGTGTAATTTTTATCCTGCGCTGATATAAATTTAATAATAATAACAGAGTCCTGCCTCGGGTGTGCGCGAAAAATTTTACTTAATTTCGGTGGTTGAAATTAAAATATATTGCAGATATTATTAAAAATATTTTTTAAGATTTCATTAGGCATGGACGGTATTCCAATCAAAATTGCATCAGTGGGTAATGCATTTATATTGAGCCTTTCGATTTCAATTTTTAGGCTTTCAAATTCAGTGTTAATCATGTTATTGTTTTGATTAGTGCTTTGGGCTGTACTTGATGTTATGGCTTTAATTTCCCCAATCTCCTCCTCCATGGAGCCAACTCTTGCAAAAAGCTCTTCCAGCACAGTGACACGGTTATTGATGTGCTTGATTTCGCGGTCCATATCATCCAGCTTTTTAATATCATTTTCGATGGAGATGATTCTTTTTGTTAAATTGTCTTCCATGCATATAAGTTGTTTCGATATAGATTCACCCTGGGCTTTTATTTGTACAAGATCTTGGGTTATGGAAGCTTTTGTTTTAGTTGTTTTTCCCGTCAGTGAGATGGGTGATGAAAAGGACGGCGAAGGTGATGGTGTGTGGAGTGGAGAGTTTTTTTATGTAAGTCGAGTGTTTCGTTGATGTGACATGGTGATGTGGGTGAGTGTAAATAATTGATGGATCTGTTATAATTGATTATGAAGTTTTTATGTATTGTGAAGATAACCTGGATGTATGTAGGTATATGTATCTGTTATACGTGATATGTACTACTTTTGTATAATTCAGAAACAAAATTTTAATTTATTTAAACTCTGAAGGATAGTTTTAATTTGCTCACACTTTAAAAATCAATTTGAAAGAGAAAGTTAAACTCAACAGTGTATAATGTTTTTGGTTTTTGTTATTTTGGTTAAAGCGTTTAAAAAAGGTTTAAAATAAACAGCACTTCAAAAGACGTCTAGTCACTTGCAAGCGAGTAGCACGATAAAAAAAAAAGCTACTAACCACGACTGCTCAGCTGGGGTGGGTTCTGTCTGTGGAAGAATATGCCAACGAGATTATATTTGATAATCGTTTTAATCAATTGATCAAAACGAACGAAATGGTTTATTACAAGTACAGTGGGGTATACTTGTAATAAAAGGTGAGCGCCAGGAATTTTAATTAGGCTAAATTAGTAAAACTCCAAATCTAATTATAAGTGAAGTAACAAACCAATGATAGAGTGAACAACAACAATTTGAATTTTACGAAATAAAACACGGAGTTTGTAGGCCCAGATAGGGATTTTAGAATTATTTTATTTGGGAAACCTTTGGGTCGAAACCCAGGATTAAAACCCAAAATTTTTTAAAACAAAAGGATACAAAAAGATGAATATTCAAAGACTAACGGAGAACCGTTTAGCCGATAAAAAAAGAAAATGGGCCATTAACTCGCACAAGAAAATTATACCGTATATCCAACCTCTAATTGGAATTTTGAAAACGCAATAAAAGAATAAATTAAATGGAACGATTAGCACATTAAAAACCTATCGGAATTTGACACTCACTAACGAGAATATTTATTTATTTACAATATAATAACCACTCTACTTATCCTTTTTTTTCTCGCCTCCTCTATCTCCTCGAACTTAATTCTTTCTCCTAGATTTCCTCGCTCTTCGAAACACCTTGTCTTTCAGATTTTCCTCGATTTTTCTTTCCCAAAATTTTTATCGAGATGAGAGAGAGGAAGGCACATTTTATAATCGTGAACCCTACTTTTCTAGGTAAAAATTCCGATAGACTTTTGTGTTTAAAATTAATAAAGATACAAAATTTTACAAACTCAAAAACGTTAACTACCCATTTCAATACAATAATAAAGTTACGTTAATTTTAGGATGTTGTGTTAAATCGATGATCTTAGAGTAGATAAGAGTCCGCCTGACTCGTTACCTCTTCAGCTTATCCGCTGGCATTATTTTCATAACATGAGACCGTCCGTCTACATGGTTGGTAAACTTATGAATTTTGGAACCACCTGTTCCTCTCGATTTTTAGAGTCGCTCGAAGACCTGTTTTTGTCGCTTTTGCAAAATGCTGGCTAAGTACACCAATTGATGTTGATGGTACCACGGTTGCCCTCAACTTCACCAGTATTTTGCAGCCGCAACGAAAATAAAAAGGGAAATGAAGGATTCGAAGGCTGGTCATTATTGCGGTAAATTTTACCGTAACAATACTATCTCTCAAAATTTTACTAAAGTAAAAATCGCCAGATTGATGTTTCATCTTTTTAACATATCACTTAATCCATATCCATATGTCACTTTGACATGGAAACACTTTAAAAAGGTATGCTTGCTTACTTCTTTGCACGAAATGTCACTGTTTTAGACGCGTTTAGCTTGAGTTTCGTAAGAAAATAGGTTGAGTATGATACTAGCTAAAAAGTGTTTAAAACTAAGAACATTTTAGTATAGAGCTTTAAAGTTAGTAAAGTTTTAACTAGTATCATGCTAAAACTTTAACATGAGGCTGTTTAAAATTTTTCGTCAATACCTTTAAATAATAGTGAGAAGCAATTTTTAATCAAGCAAGCTTTTTGAAAATATAAAAGAAGGATTCATTTAGAATCTGGGGATATCGAAACCATTTTTTTAGGTCCTCTAATTTCCAAGAAATCGTATGGTTTGTGATCACACTTACGAAAACTCCAGTAAACATGACCTACCTAATTATCATGGTTGTGTTTTCACTTTGCTGAATGAATTTCGCGAAAAATCATTTAAAATCCTAAAGTAAGGACCACAAATCTTCCGATTCTTTAGAAACTAGAGGACCAACACAAATATTTTATCTGCCCCGAAATTATAAATAACCCTTCCTTTAAGTGCATTCGCAGTTGTTATAAGTATTTTTAATAATTTAAAAATAAAAAGAAGTTTTATTAAATATTTTTTTTTTTTTTTACTTAATTTTAATAATACAATTCGAATGAAAATATTGATTCACTATTATTGTTGAGTTTGAGTTCGATGCACTTTCATCTATCTCTTCAACATATTCAGGCAGAGAAACTCTAGCCATCATTAAAATATTGTGAAGCACTGCACAAGAATTTATTATTTTTCCAGCTTTTTCAGGACTATAATGCAGTACTCTATCTTTCAATAGGCAACGGAATCTGCCTTTTAAAATGCCAATATCATGTTATGTAAATAAGAAAAAGTTGGTATCAGAGGTTTTATTTTGAAAGTGTTTCATTCTTTTCTTAAAGGAAGAAAACAGAGAGTGAAAATTGCTTGAAAGTTAAGTGAAAGCGTTTATATTAATATTGGACTCCCTCAAGGCTCTGTTCTGGGTACAATTTTATTCCTTATTTAAATCAACTCTATATTTAGTTTGAATCTGAAAGGCAAAGTTACTGGTTTTGATGATGATATTGCTTGTGCATATTCCAGCTCATCAGTTTAAGACTTGGTTGCTGATATTAATCATGACTTAGATTCTATAAGACATTGGCTTGGTATTCATAAGCTTGTCAGTCCCGCTTATTTATTGTCTCCCGAAAATTCATAAATCCGGTGATAGACCAATTGTTAGCAGCATCTCGTCTCCTTCTTATTTATTGGCAAAATGGCTGGTTAGTGAAATGAAACTTTTGCCCCCAATTAACAGCCTCTCAATTAAAAATTCTTTTGATTTTGTCGAAAAAGTAATAAGTGAAACAATAAAAGAAGATGAAATGATGGTGTCGTTTGACGTTGTGTCTCTTTTTCCAAGTATTCCGGTAGATGTTGCATTATGTGAATTTGAAAGTTATTTGAATACCGTTGATTTAAGTAACGAGAAAAAAGTGTGTTTTTTGAGTGTGGCTAAACTTTGCATGCAACAAAACTTTTTCCAATTTAGGAATAAGTTCTATAAAGTGGAAAAGGGAACAAATATGGGAAACCCACTGAGCCCTCTAGTGTCGGAATTGTTTATGTCGGCATTTGAAATTCGGTTAAGAAATGCAAATTTGCTACCGCGGTTCTTGTGTCAATATGTGGATGTGTTTTCAACTGTGAAAAAAGACAACATAGATTTTACGTTGAATGTATTAAACAGTCAATTTGAAACCATAAAATTTACAATTAAAACCGACATAAACGGAAAAATCTGTTTTCTAGATCTTGAAGTTAGAAAAACGTTACAGAATAAAATAGATGTTTCGGTTTACCATAAACCAACAAGTACACTTCTGTTCATTACAAGTGATTCACATTGTCCAAATCAACATAAACACGCCGCGTTTCATTCAATGGTACAAAAATGTGTAAGCTCCCTTTATCAGCTTCAAATTACAAAGCTGAGTATGAATACATCAAAAAAGCTGCAGATGTAAACGGATACAGCGCAAATTTAGTGGACAAACTCATCAAAAAACATTCAAACCTCAGCCTCAGTGTGTTATGTGCCTGAAATTACCAACAAAATATCGAAAAATTTCCGAGAACATAACATTCAATTAGTTTTTTTCAAGTAAAACAAAACTAAAAAACTTACTCGGGTCAACAAAAGACAAAATAGAAGATATGAAAAATTCAGGAATATATGCAATCAAGTGTGGTGACTGTGATGGTGTTTACTATGGTCAAACCAAAAGAACCATAGGAAAAAGATTCAAAGAACACAGTGCATACATCAAACAAAATAAAAGCCAGAGTTCTGCTATCGCAGACCACGTCTTAAAGCTAAACCACTTTAATATAAGTGCAAGCTGTGTAAGTTTGAAGAAACAAGTAACAGATGAGAGAAAATTAGATGCGTATGAAAGCTATTTCATACAAAGAGATAGCAATGCAATCAATGCTGATAACGGCAATACATCATCGAACCTTTTTTCTCTCATCTGATTACAAACGACCCAAGAAGATGACACCGATTGGACCAGTCGTGATGCTGATGATGGACTGCATGCAGTCCGAAATGCATACAGGTACGTGTTTTTGATCGTTCGTTCGTTTTGTTTTTGTTGTCATTCGTGTAATAATAGTGAATAAATTAAAAATATATACGAAAGTGCGACAAAGGCTAATTGTGTAAAAACATTAAGGTGTTAAAATATTTGTTTATTGTAAAAATCTATTTTTTTTTAGATGTGGCTATCTTTTAAATCGCAGATCATCTGCTTACTCTTTACGCAGTAGTGAGAGAGGTCTTGCATTCATTCCAGGTCATAAAACTCAGCACTTTTTAAAATTTTACACATTTGTAGCACCCAGACTGTATAATGCGCTTCCTTTTGCAATTCGTTCCATTCGCTCAAAATTCTCTTTCAACGGCAAAATTAAGAAATGGTTTTTTAACATCGATTAAGATGAAATCAACAATATAATAGCTTACACGTTGTATGTTTAAGATTCTTTCTCATATTATTTTTTATTTTCTTATTTCTAGACACCATATTTTGAATTTTATTATTTCTTATTTATAGGATATATATTTTTTTTATTTTATGATGCATTCGCCACTACTTGTCATAAGACAACAGAGTGTATCTTTTCTTCTTCAATGTTAAATATTGGAAAAACACTAAGTTAGCAATACATTATGTAATATTATATGTTATACTTATGAAATTCCTGTTTTCAACTTCAGTAATTTATTGTTAATTTTTAAGATTATTTTTAAGCATTAACTTATGAATTTTATACATGAGTGAGAAGAAGATGAAATAAAAAATAATAATAAAAAAAATATCACCCCTACAATATAGCGACTACCCTTATGATTGTATTTTTGTTCAGCCTCACTTGTGGATGTTAAAAAAGCTGTCATCAGCCATGGTTGCAAAGGATATCCGCTGTCTCCAAACAACCAATAATTTCATTCTCCTGCCTAATATTTTTCCACCGAGAATCGTTTTAAAACTGAGCGTTGCCAAATATATGTATGCATCGTGGGAAGATCCACCAAATAGTGAATTAACGATTTAATTCTAACAACATGCCAAAGAATCATTTCCCAAGTATCGTTTATAAATTAGGAAATCCCTTCTATAGGTACTCTTAACTAAACTACATTTTTGTAGGTGGCATACAATACTAGCAGTCAAAAATTATATCCAAATATTAAAATATAAATTAGTTGCATAGTTTTTGTCCTCAAACTTTTAAACCACATTGTGGTTGTAAAGGGTTTTAAAATAAGAGGTGTTATTTTGATATTCAAAGAAAAATGGCATTTTTTGAGATAAATGATCGGATGTTTATTTCATTATAAAGAGGAAGGTATGCCGTTAATAATGGAACACAAAGTCAGCCGCCACGACCACGCTTACAGGACCATATCCTTTTCATGAAATTTTCCATAACCAAATCGCAAAGTGGCTGCCCTATGTCCTCGATAGCCTCACGAATTCCATCTTTGAGGTCTTGAATCGACGCTGGGCTGTTGGCGTAGACCTTATCTTTCACGTGGCCCCAAAGGAAGAAGTCGCAAGGTGTTAAATCACAAGATCTCGGTGGCCAATTGTGATCACCTCTTCGAGAGATAACACGGTCCGGAAACTTTTCCCGTAAAAGATCGATGGTTTCATTGCTTGTGTGGCACGTAGCGCCGTCTTGTTGAAAGTAAACGTTGTCCAGATCAATACCATCCAATTCCGGCCATAAAAAATCATTAATCATCTCTCGATAGCGCAATCCATTGACCGTAACTGTTGCTCCAGCCTCATTTTCGAAAAAGTAAGGTCCAATGACCCCGCCGGACCATAAACCGCACCAAACAGTCACGCGTTGAGGATGGAGAGGCTTTTCAACAATAACTCTTGGGTTTTCCCAGCCCCAGATTGCTTGTTGACGTAGCCTCCGAGGTGGAAATGGGCCTCATCAGTCAAGATGATTTTTCGATGAAATTCCGGATCATTTTCATGCATTTCAAGGACCCAATCAGCAAAGACACGACGTTGTTGATGATCAGCCGGCTTGAGCTCTTGTGTTAACTGAACTTTATAAGCCTTAAGACCCAAGTCTTTATGCAAAATACGGTGTAATGACGTTTGTGGAATGCCTAATTCCAAAGAACGACGAGGAATGGACAAACCTGGGTTTTCTTCAACACTTTGGGCTACAACAGAAATATTCTCAGTTGTTCTTGAGCAACGTGCACGGGTTTTATTCTTCACACCACTAACTTGTCCCAACAGCTCGAATTTGTCCACCAATTTCTGTATTGCGGTCCGACAAGGTGCTTCACGACGACCCAAAAAATGTTTTAGTTTTACGAACCGTCTCTGCCAAATTTTCACCATTTTTATAGTGAATTTTAATAATTTCAATGCGTTGTTGAAGCGTGTATCGTTCCATTTTTATTAATGGCGTAGTTTCTACTTGTCAAATGTCAAAAAATGACAGCTTCAAAAGTGACAACTACCGAAATAGCGGGCTATTCAAAATAACACCTCTTATTGGAAAACCCTTTATGTAAGTAAATAAGAACAAGTATCTATACGTTCGACCCAGTCATGCATTTTATTTGGTTATATTATGTATCACAGATACTTTCCGTTGCAAATAATGATCACATCCGTGTTTTATTCATTGTCAAAAAGGTCTTTAAGTTTTTTCTCAAATTCTAATAACAAAAAAAAACTTTCTTTAATTTATAATTCACAAGAATCTCTGTCATTTCATTTATTAAACTTTTCCAATAAAATGAAAAAAAGAAAAACATAAACGTAAGTTCAGCTCATTTGAAGTAACGTATTCAAAAGAATTGAAATTAGTAAGTACGCAGATGGAGACCATGAACTAATCCTTAACTTTTACTCCAAACGGAATTGTTTAAAAAAAAGAAACTCGAAATTAATTTCTTTTAGTCTTTAGAAACTAAAGTTATTCAAAGCAAAGAATTCCCTTCATCCTGTTTTGACCCACCGCCAACAAGCACCATCGACGAAATAAATATCCAATATAGTTTTCATTTTGGTTTTTATATTCACTCACTGAATGATTCCTAAAATTGTAAAAACAAAAATAGTAAAGAGGATGCCATCACTTAGCATCATGTATACAACTTGCTGTTTTCATCCTTGAAAGAGTGAAAAAAAGACGAGGTTTTAAAGTATCTTTTTAAATGTGACAGAAAAGTCAGAAAATAAAGAAAATAAAGAAAGCCAAAAGAAGAAAAATCGGAAATGAAATGCAATTTTTCAATTTGAGAAAACCGCTGGATTTTCACATTTTTCACGAAAAGCAAAACTCGAGCCAGAAACTATATACTGATAGTATTCTATTGACATGCCATTAAATATCCCCCGACCGATGGTGGCTGCATGCAAGTTGCAAGTGCGCGGAATTAATTTCGAAAAGAAGTTTCCGTCAGTATATATGTATATATACCACTAGATACAAAGTGAAAAGTAGGAGGGGAAAAAAAAATAAATCACAGATGGAAAACAAAATATCTCTCATCCTTACGCGAGACTGTGGGGATTCATTCAAAGGACACCGCACCAAGACCGATTCCCCCACTGTGCGTCGTCGCCCGCCTTGTTGCGGCTTCGATTTCCTGTTAAGAGAACGAGGTTTCACTGGGGAGAAATCAGAATTGTTCGACTTAATCATTTCACTTTGCAAAAGTAGAAAGCAATTTCCATCAGATGACATTTGCCGGAGACATTTCAATATTCCATGTTAAAGTGCAACGATAGGACTTCTCTGTTCTCTTGTGTAAAAACTCACCGGGTAAAATTTAATGTTCGAAAGGAATGTACCTGTCATTGTGTATAAGTATTATTCGTTGTGATGATTTCCTTTATCTGACAGCCATAATAGAAATTACAGTAATTTTTCTTACTGCATAAATAAATTTTATATGCATTTATAAATTTTTTAGAACTTACTTGAGATAATATTTATAACCATGGGTCAACACAACTTTGGTGTCTAAACCAGATTATATTTTTCCTTCGGTAAATAAAAAGATGTGTGTGCATTATATATTCTTATATTTAACACAAAATATTACACCTATACGTGCACACTTTATAATAAATATTCCTACCTGTAGAATGGTTTCAATACAAAATGTGAAGAAGTTAATAAATCTTACTTCAATCAATCGAACAAAAAACTTTTCTATTCCTTTGACAACTTAACACCCGCTTCACCCACATGCGATACTTTTATATTAAAAAGAAATATACAGCTCAGAAATTGTAATTCTCTCTGGACAAAATCCAATATGACCCACAAAATTAGTCCTTCAAAGTTAAATAAATACAAATCGATCTCACTTCGGTGTCTTATGGCTGGACGAAGGGCTAAAGTATATCTACTTCAATTAACCTGAAAACATCCCAATAATCCCATCATCAAAACAACTTGTCACCCCTCCCTACCTACCTACCTCCCTCCCTCCCTTCATTCTTTCTTTCTTTCTTTCTTTTTTGTCCACTCCACAAAAGCAAAACAAACCAAAGTCCTTCGGGAAATTCTTCACTCTATTTGTACTTTACTTATTTCGTTCTGTCTCAGTGCCAGTTACCAATTCTCGATAGCACAGCTCTCGACTTCTACTCATCCGTTGCTTTTCAAAATAAAAAAAAAAAAAAACATTACAAAAAAAAAGAAACATTAAACACCAATCCTAATTTTGAATTCAATCCAAATCGTTGATAGAAGTTGAGCGAGAGAGAGGAGGCTCTGCAAAAAAATCGCTTCACGTGAGAAGATAAACCTTGAAGAATACAAGAAAAAAGGATGTATGTTGTTCAATGTCCTTTTTTGTACCTGTGTTGATTGAAAGTGGGCTAAAGCAGGTGGGCGGGATCAATCCACAAGGACTTTATTTTAGGAAAATACAACTAGAACCCTTGTTCTCGTTCTCTTCCGTTTTTATTATTTCGAAGGACTGCCGGTGTTATTTTTTTTGTGTGTGTCTGTTAGATTTTTTCTGGCACATAAATCAAGGTGAATTTCATAAAATTCATATATTAAGAGGTTCGTCCTTTTTCAGCCTACAACAAGCTTAATTTAGCTATCTCTATATAGTAACGAATTAAATTAAGTTGCCAACTTAGTCAAGTTTAATGCACGGCAAGCCGTACACTTCACAAATGTAAAGACATTTAAATGCAAGTGCTTCCTATAGAAATATTAGACATTTGTCTTTCTAAGCTCTTAGGAGAGCACTGAACAGAGCCTGGGCGATTCGATTAAGCTATAAACTCTGAGTAAAATATGCTCAGAGCTCTTCCAATCAATAAGGGAACACGTTTGAGGGCCCTGCGAACGAACTCCCAAAAGAGCTAACACCCACTAGCCGGAATCATCTAACTCAAACCAAATTTGTTAGTGGGATTCAGCTGATACATATTAGAGTAAGTTCAGTTATGACTTAGTTCATTATAAGAATGAAGTGAGTTTGTTTCTTGAAAATATAAATTTAACGTCGTTAAATATGAACCAGAGATAAGGAAACCGTTGGCAGATGTTTTAAGTAGATTTTGTCTGTGTATCAATTGAGTTCTAACTGGCGGGCTTTCGGAATTCTATATCGAGCTTTTCACAGTGAACTTAGTCTCACCATATTGGGACTTAGTACATTTCATTGTGGGACTTAGTTCATATAACTTGGGCTTTAGTTTCTCAAAAAAATGGGAATTAGTTCATATGAACCAAATACCAATTTTTCTAAGGAGTTAGTACTCTGTATACTCTTTTGGCATTAAGTTCGTAGAGCCCACTTGAGCACTTAATTGTCATTATGATATATAGTAATCTGTATAATGGCATACAAAATAGTTTGAAATTGCCCAACTTCATCTGCTGCTAGATCATTTAATTCCGAGCCCATGTAGCTAGCTCCGGGCAATCTCTGATTGAAAAAAGGAACCCAATTAGACTGCTTTGATCTGTCTAAGCTTAAAAAGGATGACCGATTTTGTTTGTGGTCTTCAAGAACTACAATAATCATATTTCAGTCAGATCAACGAAAGACGAAATAAAGGGTAAAACCCGTTTTCAAGTACAAAAATTTGACAGTTTTTTGACAATATTAACAAGAGATTTAGGAATACTTTTTCCTACAAATCAATATAAAACAATCCGTTATACTCTTAATAGAAGCCGAGAAAATCGTATAAACGCCTTTTTCCACACGGTATTCGGTTTCGCAAATTGAGATTTAGGTTAGTCTCGATATACCCCATTATATTTAATTTGAATTACAAATCATTTCAAAAAATTTAAAGATGGGTCATTTTCAACTCCCTATTGCCTTTACTCTGTATACATCTACATATATGTATATTGTATACATAAAAATGGATCGTGGTCTAAAAGTGTAAAACTTGAAAATGACTGGAAAAAATTGGATACTTCCCTATGCGGGTTTGTTCGTAATTGCTACGCGAAGGTTTAAGAAAAAAGGAAAGTTGGAAAATTTTGAACAGGTGGTGCTGTAGGCGCACATTTCGTTTTTCAGTTCAATTCAATTACCGTTCAAGTATTGGCGCTGAAGGCGGTTAGGAAATGACTTTTTTGATATTCTTTTTAAATGTTTTGTTCTTTCGTAGGGTGAAGTGGGGTCTAAATTAAATAAATAATTGTCCGATATAAGAAATTATTTTTTGTTTGAAAGGTTTTTCTTAGGAACTAGCTCTTAGAATATTCTTTTTCAAATTTTGTTATTTTTAGGGTAAAATGGTTTAAAAATAAAAAATTCCCGATTTAAGAAATTGTTTGGAATATTTTTTTTTTTTCAAAAATTTGGTGTTTATAGGGTGAAAGGTGGTAAGAACCAAATGTGGTATTCGATTTTAAAAATTCTGTTTGTGTTTGAAAGGTTATTTAAAAAAAATAATATTAATAAAGTGAAATGGGATACAAATATAACAGTGATTTATGAATACAAAAATTCTTTCTGTTTTAAGAAAGTAATAGTGGTTGAACTTAGAGAACCATGTTTTTACATATGTAGCCATTCATAATGTGAAGTTGGTTATGACCCATAAAGTAGTATTCGATTAAAAAAATTAGCTTAAATAAACATTTATATTTTCTTTTGTAATTTTTATGCGAAGCTTAGGTTTGTCTACCCGTGTGAAGACGGGCGGGCCAGCTAGTATTTAATAATTTAATTTAACTGCTCCAAGAATTGTGAAATTTTTTTTCTGATAAACTTATTTTTGTTAAAGAAATCACATAGAGTAAGCCGGTTTGATGTCAAAACATTTCAGCAGTTGTTTCATAATTTCTTGAACTCTTCTCCTCTCATGCAAAAAAGCCATTTTAAACAAATGGGGTCTTAAACCCAGCATTACTCATTGGCTATATACCTCGGTTATGAGACCCATTCTTACATACCTTGTGTCAGTATGGTGAACCGCTTTAGATAAAACGACAAACTGCGAAAAACTCCCGTTGTAAAGGCAGAGTACTTCGCACAACCCCTTCTGCTGCATTAGATATTATGTTCTATTTAGCACTTCTTGATATATATGCTTAACAAACAGCTGCAAGGACAGCAATTCGTCTTAAAGTTTCCTCACAGTGGACTTATAATGACATTGGTCACTCCATCATTCTGAACTCATTCGGAACAATTCCAAGTAACATTGACTACACTATCCGGCAGTTACAGTTCGATACAAAATTTCAGGTCACTATATCCTCTATAGATCTATCTGGAAGGATCTGACATTCCTGGAAGATGAATCAATCCACTTCTACATGGACGGATCAAAAACTGATGATGGGGTTGGTGGGGGTGTGTACTCAGACAGGATGAATTTAAATCTCTCCTTTCACCTTCCCAATGTAGTATGTTAAAGTCGGAACTTCTGGCGATAAATAAATACTGTCATGGCTTAATCTAACACTATATAACTCTATAACAGCCCTTAACTTAACTTCCGATCATCTCTCATTGAGATGGCACAGCAGTTTAATATTCACCTCTGCTGGGTGCCGGGCCAAAAGGAACATTCCAGAAGTGACACAACACTACCTTTTTTGCCAAAGAGGGCAAATATAGGTATACCCATCGCTACTAACAAACTTATTATGCAAGATGCAATAGAGAAAACAAACCTAAAGTGGAACAACATCACCACCTGCGTGACGACAAAACAGATATGACCAAAGCTGGATTTTAGAGCACACCAAGAGCTTAATATCTCTAAGCAGACTGCACATCGGCTCCGTAACATAATACTGCTTGATAGGCAAGCACTTATCGAGGCTCGAAGTGTTTTCAAATGATTTCTGTAGGAACTGTATGGATGAAGAAGAGGAGGAATCGATTCCTCCCTACTCGAACCCAAAGACGTAAACTCTATTTCGGAGATTACAACTATAACGATTCTAGTGATCTGGCAAATATTGACATAAGTAATATCGCAAGCTAGGTAAGGAGCTCCAAGTGGTTCAACGAATAGGGAGGAAAGTCCAACTATGGTCTGAGTGTGTCAAGCTTTTGTCCAGTTTATCTTGAGTTAACTCACCAAATGTGATGAGTTAATTCGGGAATAACTTTAATCTACCACTGAAAAACTGGACCTTACAATGTTACTGCATTAAATGTCCACCGCTTCTTTCCTTAGTACCAATTTATTCTCCCGCTAGGACAATGGATTGAAATAAATTTCTTTCAAAGAAAGATTCGTATTAGTGACACATTACTGTAACAAATTTGTCTTAAATACAGTAGACGCTCGATATAGTGAAGTAATAAAAATCAGGAGTCTTCACTTTAGCAAGATCATTCACTATTTCGGGAGTGAAGAATGGTCTTCCAAAGCTGAAAGCGTGTTCAATAAATCGTTAGTTTTTTGTTCACTATTTAGTAGTGATGTATCAACTCGTTTTAGTAAACCGAGTCAAACCGAGTTGAATTTTTTCCAAACCGAGTTAGCTTTTACCTGAACCGAATCACAATTTATTAAATTCTTTCACCTGAGTTAGCTTCTTTTACCTCAACCGAATGATAATTCGGTTCGGTTTTTAGTTTTTTACTGGAACATAGCGAGAAAAAAGAAAATTGCCTTGTATGGCTTCTGTATACCTACCAAGTTACCAACTTAGTTTTTGGGATGGCATCGACTCGGGCTGAACCAGAATGTACTGTAAATACTGTTTGTGTTGGTTCTTCATATTGTAACAGTCGAACCGAAAACGAAGACCGAACGAAAAACCGATGAAAAATCTGAAATTTTCAGTTTTTTTTTTACTGCTCCGATTTTCAATTTGCAAATCGCTTTGCTTGAATGAAAAGTATTTACCTATTTTGCCTCGAACTGAGTTGGCCAACTCAGTTTGCTTAAATTTCAACTCGGTTCAACTCGGTTTGAAAAATTTGCAGTTTGATACATCACTACTATTTAGAGTATCCTGTATAAAATGTTGTGTATTCACCATACTGGATAGTTACTCTACCGAGATTCACTGCATCGATCGTCTACTGTAGTAATTTTGTTTGAATAAAATATATTTTTTTTTGTCAATCTTTGGGAGTTTCAGTTTTCATGGACTCAATAGACCAATGCCTCAGATTTTCCATGCTATTCCGGCTTATAGTCTTGAACAATAAGAATAAGTAAGTACAGTTGCGCATACTTTATTTAGTTGCTATTAAAACATAATATATATTTGACATAATATTACACATTTTTATAAATATTACTTTAAGATCACAATCTTTTGTAAGTCATGCTTAATTAATACTTCATTTTAAATAATAATAAAACTTGAAAAATACTAAAACATTATTGCATTTAACGTACATACATACATTTGTTTTGTTAAATTAAAGCTCTTTAACCTTATGCGTTTTTTTTTTTTTTTAAATAGTATCAATATTTATCTAATAATAACTGTTGAACTTCCCCTCACATTTCTCTTAACAAACTGGTACCAAAGGTGCAATCCAAATATAGTGAGAGAGAGAGAGATAGAGATAGCGAATGCTGCTATTTAGTTTCGATGAGAATATCGAAAAAATTGTCACCGCCATCTGGCATCGAATTCAGTACAAGGAATTGCTGTTCCAAGTGCCGTTGCTGTTGCTGTTGTCGCTGCAAGGACGACCAACTTTTCGTCAGTGGGTGGACACAACCTGTCCATTTGAGTCCTGTACGTTTGCATTCGATCACAGTTTGGAAGTTTTTCACGTCGCAATCGCCGCCGAAATACCAAATGAAAATTGCATGCTGTCGTTTCACTAGAGTGTCGGAAGGAGACGAACAACAACAATGGGAGCTCGTCGAACTGGACATCGAATAGGATGCCAAGGACGATGATGATGACGATGATGATAATGAAGATGACGGAGAAGAGGAAAAGGACGAAGATTGAAAGGAACACCAAGTACATGTATCGACCCCTAGGCCACTGTTCCTGTAACCGGTGTGAGCATGGGAATTGGTTGGGCAGTGCTTGACATATCGTGATTGCAAGGAGGTTGTGGACTCCTCCGGCTCGGCATCCAGAATCAAATAGCCGTTGGTTTGACTATGGGTGCCTTTCCAGGTTGATTTTGATTTCGTTTCTGTTTTAATGATCCCGGCGGTATATGCTCCCTGGGGTTGGGGTTGGGTCTGGGTTGGAGCAACAACAACTGGCGGAGTTCCTGCGGTATTACCAACAACATCGTAGCTTGGTGGTATATCATTTCTGGGATCTGCATGCACGGCGTCATTCATGGAATTTCGATGGAATCCTTCCTCCTTTTTCAAGTTGCCGTCAGCCATCGTTGATTCAACGTCATCCCCATCTTCAAGAGGTATACAAGCGACGAAGAACAGTTCCGTACTCTCCGTTTGGTTGCTGATGAGATTCTTGGGATGAATTGTCGTTTTATATTCATGTCCTTGGACTTTTTCTCTACACATCCCCGATGACATGAAAGCTTGCATTAAATTCTCCTTATTCCGAGTCCAGTTGCGTTCTGATTGAATTGTAATGCATGGAATGGACTTAAAATTCTGCAACAACTGCACCCGGACCGCTTGACCAAAGTCCGTATAGTGCTGTGCAACAGAAATTTGATGGACCTGAGTCAAATGGGAGAGGATGTCCCATTTTGTGATAAATTTGCCAGAAGTCTCAAACTTCGCCTCCTCACCTTTTAGTTTTCTTTGACGAAGACGAGGGCGAGGATGGCTGATATCGTGTGTCCAGATGCAATCTAACGTCTTGACTTTCGAATCGAGGTCAAATTCGGGGTCGGGTCGATCGGAGGGGCACAATGATTTCCCAGTTGGACAATGAAAAGTTAACTCCTGTTGTCCGAGGAGTGCACAACAGCGTTGGGACTGAGGGAGGTTTTGATGATATTGTTGGTGTTGTTGATGGTGGTGGTGATACTGGCTGGGTTGCGGATGGTGGGGGGGCGCACTGCAAGAAGAATTATATTGCTTGTCGTCGACAAAATCGTTTTTCTTCTTTGACTTTTGATTAAGTTTAAGGACGACATTGTTGACGACTTCGTTCTCGTCCTCATCCTCGTCCTCGTCCTCGTCGACTTCTTGTTCTTCGTCGTCAGGATTTCTTGATTTACTACCAACAGAAAGTTTATTCTTGTCATGCTTGTTGTTGTTCTTTCTGCCATTCTTGTTGTTGTTATTATTTGGTTTTTTGAGATAATTTAAAATTGCGTTCTCCGTTAACTGCTTTCGTTGATAGACTTTTTCTAAAGTTAGTGATGATGATGAGGAAGATGAACAAGACGTTGACGATGGCGGTGAATTGTCAATTTCGGTTTTGATGAGTGGTGTCTCATGACAGTCGTTTGGGTAGTTTTTAGACAGTGAATTGTTGTTTTTAACTAAAATAAAAGAAAGAAAAAGAAGTTAGAAAAAACATTAATATGATTTAAATTAAAATGTTTTAAGTTTTGATTCGAATGGACAAGAAAACTTTTCAGTTCTTCAAAGGTCCATTTGCAGGAATCTCGCAATTTTGAATTAACTGACTTAACTTAATTTTATTTTCTTTTTGTTAAAATAATTTTGCTGTTTTGTACATCAGATATAAAAACATATTTGGAAAGTACCTACCTACTAATTTAACATTTTTTGAAAGTTGTGCGCTATGAAGAACCTTTCTTTTGAAATACCTATGTTTATTGTTTATATAAAAATAAAGGCCAAAATGAAACTTCTTAGTGCAAAGTTGTTAGAATGTAAAATATAAATATGGCAAGTTTGCATTATGGACGGCTTCATTTTTGAAGAAATATTGACCAATGATTCCTTCTGCCCATAGAGCACACCAAACAGTGACTTTTTGAGGATGTAACGACGTCTCAACAATGGCTTGTAACGGGTGATTTTTAAGCTGGTTTGGTTTTGGCAACACTGGTTTTGACAGCTGACGTGTGTTGTCACTGTCAAACAGCTTCAGTTTGGTTTGCAATTTAACCATGGATCGTCTTACAAATGAACAACGCTTGCAAATTATTGAATTTTACTATCAAAATTCGTGCTCGGTTCGAAATGTTCATCGCGCGCTGCTTCCATTTTATGATCGGCATTCTCGACCTTCTGAGCAGTCTATTCGGAAGATTGTGACCAAATTTCGCACCAAATTTACTTTGTTGGACATTAAACCACCAACACGTTTACGTACTGTGCGTAGTGAAGAAAATATTGCGGCCGTATCAGCTAGTGTGACAGAAGACCGCGAAATGTCGATTCGGCGCCGTTCCCAGCAGTTAGGCCTTTGTTACAGCACTACGTGGAAAATTTTGCGGAAGGATTTGGGCGTAAAGCCTTTTAAGATACAGCTGGTGCAAGAACTAAAGCCAGCCGACCTACCACAACGCCGAATTTTTGGTGAATGGGCTCTTGGAAAGCTGGCCGAGGATCCGCTTTTTTATCGAAAAATTGTGTTCAGCGATGAGGCTCATTTTTGGTTGAATGGGTACGTAAATAAGCAAAATTGCCGCATTTGGAGTGAAGATCAGCCAGAAGCATTGCAACAGCTACCAATGCATCCCGAAAAAGCCACTGTTTGGTGCGGTTTATGGGCCGGCGGCATTATTGGGCCATATTTCTTCAAAGATGATGCGAATCGCAGCGTTACTGTCAATGGTGAACGCTACCGAGCGATGATAACAAACTTTTTTTTGCCCGAAATGGAAGTTCTTGACTTGCATGATATGTGGTTTCAACAAGACGGTGCCACATGCCACACAGCACGCGAAACAATGGCGCAATTGCGAGGCGAGTTTGGTGAACAGTTAATTTCACGTTTCGGGCCGGTCAATTGGCCGCCTAGATCGTGCGATTTGACACCATTAGATTATTTTTTGTGGGGGTATGTCAAGGCTAATGTCTATAGGGACAAGCCCGCTTCGATTGACGCACTGGAAGCCAACATCCATGCATTCATTCGTGAGATACCGGCCGATATGTGTGAAAGAGTATGCCAAAATTGGACTCAGCGGATGGGCTACCTGAGACGCAGCCGCGGTCAACATTTGCATGAAATTATCTGTAAACATTAAATTGCAAGGTTCAAACTATCGATTCAAATAAATATTTCATTCATTTTTTTGATTTTTTTTGTGTTTTTTTTTAAAAAAAAGTTCTACACCTCTTAAAAAATCACACGTTAGATTATGATTACTTCAAATACAAACATTTTGCTTATTAACGTACACATTCAACCAAAAATGAGCTTCATCGGGATCGGTGGTCATCTCGTTTTGGACCCATTCACAGAACGTGCGACGCGCTTGATGGTTATGATGCTTATGGAGAATAAATCAAGTGACAACTGTCAAAAAGACCAGCTCCGAAATGTATTGCCAGATTGAAAACCACACGTCTAAAAAAAACACTCTGTATAAACATAGTGGCCAAAATGAAACATCTTAGTGCAAAGTTGTTAGAATAATACTACTTACTAAACAATTTTCTTATTTAAAAGCAGTTTTAAATTTAATGACATTTATTTTAATTTTTATAACTTCTCATCCAATATATAATTATGTCGAATAATTCAATAAAGTTCTATTTTGATTTATAATTACACAAAGGAATTTGGGTAGTGAACGAACTTACATTTAAGTGTTCATTGTTTCAATGAGTGTATGAAGTTAGCGACCCATTTTTTGAATTTGTTGTTCCAGGTTGTTCCCGATTTGTGCCACATTGCTCCAATTTAAAAAAAAAAATCAAAAATGGGGATTTTAAACCCAAAAAACCGGTTTTTGACCCCCTTGATTGTTCTAGATTGTTCTGAACATTGTTCCAAGTATTCGGACCTCTATGTCCAAAATTTCAAAATGTATAGCCAAAATTCGAAAAAAATTCTTTTTTAGGTTTCTAAAAGTTTTCTGAACATTGTTCCAAAAAATTAAAGCTGCCAGAGGCCATTTTAAAAAAAAAAAACGCGAAAATTGGCTCTCCAAAATTTTATATAAAAAAAACCATGCATTAAGAAAATATTGTCCGTAAATTTATAAAATCACCCTAAAATCGAATTTAAAAAAAAAAACAAAGACAACTCCTTCAGCCGCCTTTTTCAAAAATCGGAAATCCAAAAGTTGTTTCATGTTCAAAATCGCTCAAACCCATTTGTTCCAAGGATTCATCCAAAAATATTGAAAATTGAAGATTTTAAGCCGAAGAAACACTTAATCAAAATATCCGCCATCTATCGTTTTTTTTTCAACTAGGGCTTATTTCGTGAATGGTAACACTTAGCTCATGTCTGATTTGACAGATAATTAGTTTTATCCTTCCGCTGAACGAATATGGTTGTGTATACGCTTCGCTAAGTGGGCCTGCGATCGACTTAGAGAAGATGCCGATTTTGCCAAAAAAATCATCTTTTCAGATGAAGCTCATTTTGATCTTGGCGGGTAGTAAACAAGCAAAATTGTCACATTTGGGGCACAGAAAACCCGCAAGCATACATTAAAAAGCCGATACACCCAAAACGAGTCACTGTTTGGTGCGGATTTTGGTCCAGAGGCATAATTGGGCCATTTTTCTTCGAAAATGAGCAAGGAGTGGCCGTTACAGTCAATGGCGATCGTTATCGGGCCATGTTGAACGAATTTTCGTTCACACAAACTGAAGAGGAGGATATTGGCAACATTTTGTTTCAACAGGACGGCGCTACGCATGTCACACAGCCGAAGCTACACTCGATGTCTTGCGCCATTTAAAAAAAAAAGAAGTTATTTGGCGGACCCTTTATTATCCTTGCTCTGGCCTCCCTTTTCAGAAATAAAAATTCAAAAAATTCCTCCAGGTTATTCTAGTTTTGAAACGCGTTCTTCGTTGATTTAAGAGCAGCCTTCGATTCTGTTGATCGAAAATCTCTATTTTATAAGTTGATGAGCTGTATAGGACTTTAGACGAAAATAATAACACTGCTGATTGGAATACTGAAGCTTTTTCATATTGGTTTGAGACCCTAGAGGGATTATGACAAGGATGTACATTGAGTACCCTTTTTTTATTTTATATATTAATGATTTGGTATTTTAGGGAATGGTGGAATGGTATGCCGATGATGTAGTCTTGCTTGCGGATTCTCCAGTCCTTCTTCAAAAAATTTAACATTGATTTGAAGAATATTGTAAGGTTTGGAGATTGACTGTCAACCTTATAACAAATCAAAGGTCATGGTCTTTAGAAAAAGCTTTGGAAAATAAGTGCAGTCTGAAAAATGGACCTAAAGGGGAGGAGATTGAGATTATAAATAGACTTAAAGTTGCGAAATCCACACTGTATTCAAGATGTATGTTTAAGCAATGGAGTTCATTGGCAACAAAAACATAATCTACAATTAAATCTAAATCCTATAGTCGCCCAAATGATTGAAAGGAGATTTTGTACAGTTTTTTAAATGATCTTGGTTTCAAATCAAGAGAAACAAACGTTTATTGTGGAACCTGAATCATCACTTCACTGAAATTACTACAGACAACTTTATTTTAATTTAGAAGAACTCATCTACTTTAACTCGGAATTAAACGCACAATTTATTAAAACCGTATTTAGTACGAGAGGAGAACTTCTTACGTGCCACATCGTGATGATTTTGTAACCTGTACAACATGAACACCAGAGAGGATCCTTTCCACTTGGTTGCCATTTTGGGGGATTTTGGGAGAAGATGCCTTGGACAAAATGAGCTTAATTGGATAGAAACAAAGAATATTTTGAAAGGCAAAGCTAGATGGAGACCTCTCATTTCTTTTGTCAAAACTGCAGCAGCCTATAGACAGATGATAGTCGATTTATAATGTAATTCTTTCGTTTGGTTAAATTAAATTAAAAAAAAATCATTTCTAAAGTACCATCTGTCAATCTGTCATGGCTTCTTCAAGCCATGTTTTAATATGCATTTAAAAAAAAAAAACTATGTAAAAATTATAAAATTGAACTTAATAAATCAACATTAATAAAACTGCTGTTTAGTAAAACATGAGCTTAGCAAATGACTATCCGCCTTACCGATAACGAATTTATATAAAAGCCAAGTTAACCTTTAAAGACGAGTTAATTTATGTATTAAGCTGACTTTAAAATCAATTATGGATCATTTATTTTAATCCCACTTAAATATTTAAGTCATCTCTAAATATTGTTATTGGTAAGACCCTATGAGTACACGCCATTATCCTTGGTGTCCAATATACTATTCATGTTGTGCTTCAAAAAAGAAACTAAAAAAAAAAAAAAAAACAAATGAATATGCACTAAAGGTCAAAAATACTTGCAATTGAATTTATTCATTATTGTCCAAAAAATAAAAAAAAAATAAAAAGAAAAAGCAAAAAGCAAAAACAATGCATTTCTAATGTTTTTTTTTGCTTTTTCTTCTCCTTATTAAAAAACAAACAGAAACACAAAATTGGTTTGAGACGCCTCGATTTGCAAAGATCCAAAGAAAGACGTAAGGAGTTGAAAGTCAGTGAATTTGGGAAAAAAATAGATGACCAGTGAGTACAAAATTAATTAGATAGCTAGTTTGCCATCAATAGACTATTTAGTTCAAAATGTCACTGGAAAGGACTATTTCAGATTTGTATTTCGGTATGGGATATTCCGAGCTTTCTTATGGAATTAGTTAGTCTCGACCTCAATTTTTGGTCCATTTCCATTCGGCCCTTAGCCACTCTGACCTGGTTTTTGTTTTCCTCTGTTGAATGTTGATGCCTTCGGACTTAACTGTTTTCAGAGTAGACTCCTAAAATTCTCTGGGCCAAGTCTGTAGGCAATCAGTTGCTACATTTTTTATAATAAAGTGTCCTATTGCCTTCGGACTTTAACATTTTTAGATTTAAGAAAATTCTCAGGGCTAATGTTTAGATAAGATATAGATTTATTAATTCATAAAAGTTATGAATTAATAAATCTATCAGCCAGATGATAGCCTAAATTAATAAAATTTCGAATTTTTGTAGTTTAATGATGCTTTATATACAATTTCAACTTCAAAGTCTTCTCTTATTATCCGTCTTCTATAATTAAGTGCTATTTTTAAATACTGAGATAATTTTTGCCAATCTGTTCCATTTAAAATGTCAATGAGTTCCGCTTGTTCCAAATAACTTTTTCTGCCATATTTGTCGCCGAATTTCTGCTAGAATCGGACACCTTGTGATGAAATGCAGTACGTCTTCCCTATCATTGGAGTTGCATAAGGAGCAGTTTAGTGATAGGTCATTGCGATGTGGAATGAAATTTAGAGGTAATAGTTCAGCTCTTGCCGTGAAAATCAATGAAATTGTTTCACTGTTGTGGGTGACCTTGAAGTAGTTAGATTCTCTTAAATCGTGATGAAGTTGAGGGTAGAATTCCCTATATAGTGAACTAGTAGCTTGCTCTATACTTTTCTCTCTTGATTTGGAGTGAAGCTTTTCCAGTAGATTGTGTACATATGGCCTCAATTCTGCTAGATTATCTGAAGTTAGACTGAAAGAGAGTTCACAAGTGTCTGCTAGTTTTTTCCATTCCTGAAACCATAGAGTACCTATATTACCTAGAGAACCGACTTAGGCGGTCGTTCTCTTCCACCCTACAAGCTGTACTGAGAGGAAAATGCCCATTAAGTTTTGTATGGGGTTGTTGTCCAATGCATTTTAAATGGGACCGAACCAACATGGCTTCAATTGAAAGGACTTCGCTCAAATTGCTCAAAGTGCTCAATAAGGTGGATAAGACCGCCCAGGGATTCAAAAAAAAAAATCCGTTAAATTCAAAAATTGAGAAATTTATTAATTTCGTAGTCAAATTTCTTTTTTTAACCTTTTGTCAACCTAAACTATGAAGAATATCGGTCATTGTTGCTCCCGGGTAATAAATTAAATAATATTTTTGAATATTTATGTTTAAAAAAAAAACAAAAACACCTACCGAAAATTGGAAGCGCACTCTAGTTTCTTAGCCCAAAAAGGTACGTGTCTACGATTTAGGTGTGCAAATCGTAGACACGTACCTTTTTGAGCTAATGCCACCACTTTGTTCACAATTATACCGTAGACACGTACCTTTTTGAACTAATGCGCCAATTTGTTTTTATATCCACCATTCACACAGATTCACGGATAAGGAAAAAAGAGTAAACTAAGAGAGTTTTCACTTACTCACCTCAAATAAAATTTGCGGGTGTTTAAGGCAAGAGGGGTACCGGTCGGTTCTCTAGGTAATATAGGTACTCTATGCCTGAAACCATGAGCTTTGCGGTCTTATTATTGATACTGCAATCTTTCTTGCTACTTTGTCGACGTGGCTATACATTAGTTTGGTGATGATAGTTGAAGTGCAGTTTAAGAGATGAGAGATATAATGGTGATAGACCGGTTTTAATGAGAAGTATTTAGTTAGGTGTTGTTTCTGGTAGTCGAAATTGCCTCTTTATAAAGAACCTCAAGAGTTTTTCGGTGGCTAATGTAAAGGCCTTAGAAAATCAGTTTTTGTATTGAAATATTAAAATTATTTAGCACCAACTTTGTTTTATTCTTTTAATTCCCTTCGCCTTCGGACTTGACACCACTCCCTGGTTCAACTGGTTTTTTTTTAAATATTTTAGAATTTGAACACGAATTTTCACGGTGTAATGTCGGTACTGCATTCTATGACTAATTTTGTTTGAGGGTTTAGCTGTGTAGGAGGGGCTTTAGCCTTTATGGCTCCCCAACAAGATCCGCCATTGAATAGGAGCTCAGCATTATTTGCCCGATGTTCGAGAAAGGAGACCGTTTGAAATGCGCCAAATTCAGAGGCATCAGTCTCCTTAGCATAGCTTACAAGATATTTTATGCCGTAATATTAGAATGCCTTAAGCCGTTCATCAACAACGGGATAGAGCCATATCAGTGTTAAAGTTAACACCCAGATTAGACACAGCTGCTATTCATAGAGAATTTGGCAGCTCTGTTTAATTAGAAACAGGCCTAAGGTATATTCCATTACAATTCTACTACAATTTCCTTTGAATTGAAAACAAAAATGACTAAAAACAGCTGTTGCATTGTATTGTTTGTTCGACTCATGGTTATTGTCACGGGCAGACCTCTATAGCTCCAGTGAAACCTCGAAAATATGCACTGTGCAGAATATTATTACGGTGCCGGTGGATCGAAAAACAGAGTACACCAATCGATTAAGGAGCTGGATATTACCTAATGTCATGCCTGACGTTCTGGGTCTACTAGAACACTTTTAGTTTGACAGGTGTCAAAATGTGCCAACATTTTTGGTACGGCTGATCGAGAAACGGAGCACCCCAATCGATTTAGGAGGTGGAAATTACCTAATGTAACGCCCAGCTCTCTAGGTTCATTAGAACACCAATTAGAAATTGTGAATTTGACATTTGACAGAGTTAAAAACAACTTAAACAGACGTTCGGCCGAGTTTATTTTTAGACTCCAGTTTATCGTTTAAACATGGGTTTAAATTCATTATGAATAACATAAGCTCCAGTTTAGCTTGGCAGAGACAAAATAAGAACTTATCAGAGAACTATGAATACGGCCCAGTGTGTTAATACACTTGAAATATTTTAGCATTTATTAATTTTTCTGACTCAAATTCGGTTTCCGTACAGAATTTTCATCAGAAAAATTAATAAAAGCTTTCTAAGCTGTCCTAATTAACCAAAAATGTAAAAAAAACTCTACTATTAAATTTAAAAAAAAAGCTTTGAATTTTTTAGAGGAATTCCAATCTCCAGAACTGGCGGATTTTTTTTTATTTTGAAATTGAACGAAACTTAAACCTTCGTGATGCAGGGATCTCATATACCCTAATTATGTAGAGCTTAAATTAACTTTCTTTAATATTAAGACTTAAATCACCTCGAAGTCAGAAATAATATTAAAAAAAAAAAAATCCCTTTTGAAAAAAACTTGAAAAAAAACTAAAATATTTTATGGCAGCTGTTCGTTCTAAATGCACTAAGACAAAAAATCCAATTTCCCTCTATATTGAATTACGTAACAATGTTATGTACCAAATTTGAACCAAGTCACCCACGTGATTCAACTAAAATTACAGTGGACGCACAGACCGACACCGACGCCGACACCAACGCCCCGCTGACACCACACGAAACCCACTTCTTCGTAATTTCCTTCATTGTTAGTAACTTTCGATTATAACTTCAAAATTTTTGTTCACACGAAACCAATACCTACTTGCCCTATAGGGTGATATGAATAAAACGGAGCACGTATACTCAGAGTAGGTTCTTTATAAGAATCAGAGAATGTGCTCAAAAAAGAAGTACCTACTACCGTTTCGTATGAATAAATTTATACTCCAACTAGTGAGCACCTCCTCCTTCACACGGATTAGGCTCTCATACAACGAGTCAAATTCAATTGTTTTTTTTTTTGTATTTGCAACTTGCAACTCATTTATATGATTTATAAAAAAAAAGCCTACAAAACTTTTATTTCATTCGGTATTGTAATGGGTGATTTTTAATCTGGTTTGGTTTTGGCAACACTGGTTTTAACAGCTGACGTGTGTTTAGTACCTTGTGTCACTGTCAAACAGCTTCAGTTTGGTTTGCAATTTAACCATGGATCGTCTTACAAATGAACAACGCTTGCAAATTATTGAATTTTACTATCAAAATTCGTGCTCGGTTCGAAATGTTCATCGCGCGCTGCTTGTGTTCAGCGATGAGGCTCATTTTTGGTTGAATGGGTACGTAAATAAGCAAAATTGCCGCATTTGGAGTGAAGATCAGCCAGAAGCATTGCAACAGCTACCAATGCATCCCGAAAAAGCCACTGTTTGGTGCGGTTTATGGGCCGGCGGCATTATTGGGCCTATTTCTTCAAAGATGATGCGAATCGCAGCGTAACTGTCAATGGTGAACGCTACCGAGCGATGATAACAAACTTTTTTTTGCCCGAAATGGAAGTTCTTGACTTGCATGATATGTGGTTTCAACAAGACGGTGCCACATGCCACACAGCACGCGAAACAATGGCGCAATTGCGAGGCGAGTTTGGTGAACAGTTAATTTCACGTTTCGGGCTGGTCAATTGGCCGCCTAGATCGTGCGATTTGACACCATTAGATTATTTTTTGTGGGGGTATGTCAAGACTAATGTCTATAGGGACAAGCCCGCTTCGATTGACGCACTGGAAGCCAACATCCATGCATTCATTCGTGAGATACCGGCCGATATGTGTGAAAGAGTATGCCAAAATTGGACTCAGCGGATGGGCTACCTGAGACGCAGCCGCGGTCAACATTTGCATGAAATTATCTTTAAATATTAAATTGCAAGGTTCAAACTATCGATTCAAATAAATATTTCATTCATTTTTTCGAATATTTTGTGTTTTTTTTTTTTTAAAAGTTCTAAACCTCTTAAAAAATCACCCGTTATTTGATTGAAAAATAGTTTTTCTTTTAGAATTAGGAGTGTAAGAGATGGAATTTTTTCTGTTTTGACTCGTATTTTATTGTGAAGAATGGGAAAATGTTGCTTTACTCGTGCAAAACATCGTTCACTTATAACTTGTTCGCGAGTGAGGCACTCAGGAGTCCGTTCGTGAACCATGCACTGATTCTGGTCAATAGTCGTAAATTCATCTATGTAATTGCATGTTGCGGTTGCCTGATCATTAATGCTGTGGAACCCTTTTCTGTTAATTTTCTCGTCCCCATGGACAACTGGTTTGATGATAGGAACATGAGTTCAATCCAATTGCTGAAGGAAAGTTGTATTTTTCTTGCCATTCCCGTTTTGCATTCTGCAGTTCTTCAATAGTTGTTGGGAATTTGAACCAATGGTTTGACTTCTGGATTATTGCCGCACTTTACAAAGGTGTTTCCCTCGAGACCGTGGATTGGTCTATAATCCAATGTCTTCTCCAACTCCAGTTTGAAAACCTGGATCACCTATGTAACGAAGGAAAATTCGTATTTTTGCAATCTTTGTTATGGCACCACCGGCACCGCTTGTTTCTGAACTACTCCCAAGAAAATGATTTGTTGAATCTGTATAGAACGCAAAAATCATTTGAAAATCCTTCTCTTCTTGTTTTACAAAATTTGACCTTGCGGTTTAAAATTGGCATGAACTCCCCATTTATGAAGAAAAATATAAAGAGCTATTTTCTTCAACGTTGAGCAACCAAATGAGCTAACTCACAAATCGGAGCAGGTGCTCCTTTCGATGGAGTACGTGCTTGCTTTATTCATACCTTATATTGGAGCAGGTGCTTATTTTGAGGAGTTGCTCATCAAACACTTAGATGCTCAATCCTTGAGCACCTTCTCGAGTGTTTTATTCATACCACATGGAGCACCTGGTCTTAAAAGTTGAGTTTTGAGCAGGTGCTCCTTTTAATTCATACCGCACCCATAGGCTATAGAGCAAGTTAAAAATGTGTGACAATATTCCATTGCTTATTGTTACTGATGATGTCACAAAATCTGCTATAAGGGGGAGGGGTTTAAAAAAAATTCACACAGCTTTCGTCTTTATCTGTTTTTGATTATTATTCGTTTGCTTAAGTTTGAATCTAGAAACAAATTTATTACGAAATGATTTCCGTTAAGCAATTTTTCCAACCGATTGAAAGACATCATTCTGCATACGCATGAAAATTTTTATTTATCTTAGCCAGACGGATTCTATTACGGATTCTAGTCGTAGATTAGATAGGTACTTTGTTTGTTTTTTTTCTCTTCTTATCCGTCTGATTTATCAAAAAAAAAAAATATAAAGAACAAAAAAGGATTCCATTTGCCACACTCCATTAGGTGAAGTGCACAAGCCCATTTGGACAAGGATATTAGCGGAAATTTTTTCGTCGGTCCATCTACAAATATGATTCTTGATGCTGAAATTGAAGTCTCTCTAACAAGCAGAAGAGTTAGAGGCAAATCTGATTTGCCATGGGAAGCACACATTAACTAGAACTAGCGCCAAATCCTTTTTCTCTGTTTGCCGTCCATCCAACTCCCATATATCCTTTCTGAATGTGAATATCTTTTTGTTCTGCTTGGATTGAAGGATCCTAAAAGCTTTTTTCGTTCCTCCTTTGACTTGATATAAATTACTACCTATACATAGGTAAGGATACACAATCGCCATACATACATACCTATATATAGTTATACATAACAGAGCAAAGAGTTCTTCGTTTTTGTTATCTCCCAAATATAAATGTACGAAGGTATGTATATAGTCTAACAGGCACTTCGGTATGTATCTATGCCTAATGTTATTTTAGCAAAAGAGAGATAGATTAATGATTGAAATCCCACAGGACATTTTTATTGCCACTGGTTAAAGCTGGTGTGTTGTAACACACATCGAATAAACCAGAAGAATATATCCTGCAGAACTAGTGTCCGAACTACGTGTTTACTATCGGCGAACATGGCATATAGCTCATGCAATGCCATTGTGTTCGCACCCATAAAGAAGGACACTTAATGCTCCTGGACACTGGTATACAGTGGTTCCTACACAACATAGAGATAACATTTAAAGTCGTCCAAAGGGTCCTGACTGAGAAAAATTTGCTATAGTAATTCGTACGTAATGTATGTTGAATGTTTGTATGATGTGAATGTGAAAATATATGTATGATGATATTTGGTACATTGTGTGGTGCTTACCTCCATCGCAGGGAAAACTCTCTGCGAGCAGTGTGAACAATTTATCGGAGAGTAGGCATCTTCCTCGTGGTCCAAGTGTGACTCGACAAATGGGACATTTGACTGTACGACCTCGACAACTATTGCAGAGTACGTGTCCATTACAGCACTGCCATCCGGGCGGTTTAACGATCTATTTGAAAAAAAGAAAACTGTATTACTCCCAAGTTTACATTAAGTTACAAAAGAATTTTAAGCGGCAGGTACAGAGGAGGGTGGATAATTCCTATAAGCCTTACCTACTTGTAAGCACAACCAACCTGCGGCTTTAATGCTCAGAAGTCAGAAAGCAAAAAGGTTAAGAGAGGAAATTTCTTCAATTAGGTATCATGGTGAATGGATTCCTGCGGCATAATTCTTTTTGTTGTTCATTGTATTCCAAAATTAATATAAAGATTCCTGGGATGTTTTGAAACCTCATGAATTTTTGAAGGAGTATTTAAGGATTCGATGCAGATGGCAGTAAAGGTATTCTCAGATATTAGAAATGAGTTAAAGAGCAATTTGTATAATGGGTGCAATGAATGATGGGTATACCGTACGTTGCGGCGCCACTTGCTTCTCCCGTCTTGACATTTTTTCTTAATAAAATGAAACATTATTTTTATGAGTCTATTAGCTTCGAGTTAAAATTTAAATTTGATGCTCTAGCCTAGACGGCAGAGACCAAGTTGATTTTCCATGATGCAAAATTGTGCGCTGACATTTTATGAGTATAATAATTGGTAGTAAAAAAGATTGTTTTTTTTAGTAAATCGCAGACATTTACGCATAAATTATAGAAAATTATATGGACTTGAATTTTTTGTTCTCATTTTACTTCAATTACTTCTCGTTGAATGTTTTCTACGTTTTTCTTTTGCTTAAATTATGTTGATAACCAATTCTTCATTCATATGAATTAAGCAATAACAAACAAAAAAACAAAGACTATTTTTTTAAACATAGAAAACATCGCACTGTTAAATTGAATTTATCATACCTAACTAACGGCCAATTATTTCCAAGGATGCTTCGCTAACTAGATATATTAATTTAGCATATAAGCTGAAAAAAAAAACATAGAGTATCTACATGTGATGCTTTCTTCGAGGCTGAGGTAATCTCGGCGGTGTCCTGTCCAGGGTTCTGCCCAAAGAAGCAAACTTGGGCTTGGAGGGTCTAACTCCGAAATAACAAATTCTTTATTTATCTCTAAATTCGGTGATAATGCTTTACAATTTTCATTCACTTAAAATAACTAACATAGTATTTCATATATTTCTCAGTTTTTCACAATTCTTCAACTTACTACATATAAATAACAGGTTATTACGTATACTTTGTCCACAGTTCGCAATCTGAGGAAGGGTCAGGTCGGAACCCTCAAGGGGAACCTTGGCTAAAGGAACCTTGAAGATGTAGCCTGTGGAAAGTATACTATAAGCCTATCTAAGTAACCTAACAGCCCTACTAAAAATATTTACAGAAAAACGTAGAGTGGCTTCATATAGGTAGTGTATTAACACCACAATAGCGTTCCTCTCTTTCAGCAACCTGGTAGAGCCCTGTGTCAACTGGATCTTCTAGTCTCTCTACTCTAGATTGGTACCTACCACTTTGACGAGATTAAAAGACAAATTCGGTGATTTCTTTACTTCCTCAGGTTAACTGTAACGCTTCGTTACAAACATCGCACATACAAATTTAAATTATCACAACTAGTTTACACATATGTATATAGAAAATCAGCAGAAAAAAACATAGAAACAACACACGACAAAATTGAATTATCCCAACTTATTCACAACTAATGAAGGGCAAGTTATTAGGCAATAAACCATTTAAAGCAATAAGTTTTTACCCCTTTTCGAGAAGGTATTTCGCTTACTATTTAGCAAATCCACAAAAAAAAAAACACAGAAACATCGCACGACAAATTCGAAATTATCAGAACTAATTAACAACTAATAAATGACAAAACATCCATAAATCCACTTTTCGATCGGCGAATGTTGCTTTGATAACTTGACAATCATAATGACAGCTCTTAGTAAGCCGTATGATCCAAACGGCTAAGATGAGAGAACCTTTATGTTGACAAAAGATATATTGTTAAAAGGATTTTTCACTTCATCGGAAAATGCAGGAACCCTGAAAAACAATTCTTAGAGGTAATGTTCGCATATTTAAGTCATTCATTCCGTGGCATAGTGCTGAGTGTGTTGGTCTGTCATGCCAGAGGAATATTATTGGGATTGACTCCTAACCTATTTTACTTGGAAACAAAAGTATTTTTTTTTTTCCACGGATTCTGCGATTTGCGACAAATCCACCAGATACTCAATCTTATCAGATACTCAGTCTTAATAAGTCTGCCATACATCTTATAACGGGTGATTTTTAGACGTGTGGTTTTTAAGAAGAAATAAAACACATATAATGTAATGTTATGGCCAAGAATTTAGCTTTATTATACAGATGAGGGTTTCACATTATGTTTTAAAAATTATTTCGGGCAAGTGACCACCGCGGCGGCTTGAATAAATTCCAGCCGAGAGGCCCAATTTTCGACCATTTTTTGTAGCAATTGGGGCCGTATGTCAGCAATAACGCGCCGAATATTCTCTTGCAAGGCGTCAATCATCTCGGGCTTATCTGCGTAGACAAGCGACTTCACATAACCCTAAATTTAATAGTCCAGCGGTGTTAAATCGCCCGATCTTGGAGGCCACGCCACAGGCCCACGACGCGAGATAATGCGCTTACCAAAAGTTTCCCTCAATAAATTGATTGTTTCGTTGACTGTATGGCATGTAGCGCCGTCTTGTTGGAACCAAAGGTAGTCCACATCAACATCCTCCAATTCAGGCACGAAAAAGTCATTAATAATGGCTCTATAGCGTTCCCCATTGACTGTAACATTATGGCCGGCTTCAATTTCGAAGAAATATGGACCATTGATTCCCTCTGCCAATAGAGCACATCAAACAGTGACTTTTTGAGGATGTCACGGCGTCTTAACAATTGTTTGAGGTTTACCTACACTCCAAATGCGGTAGTTTAGCTTATTGACGTAGCCATTCAACCAAAAATGAGCTTCATCGCTGAACAAAATTTTCTTGTGAAAATCGGGATCGGTGGCCATCTCGTTTTGGGCCCATTCACCGAACGTACGACGCGGTTGATGGTCGTTCGGTTATTCAGTATGAAATGGCATATCAACCTGGGCATAAATCAAGTAACAGCTGTCAAAAAGACTAACTCCGAAAAAAGTATTGCCAGATTGTAAACCACACGTCTAAAAAAAAAACACTTTATGAAAGAGATGATGACATCAAATTGTTTTTAGAATGACATATTGACTATAGATTTTGCGTAGTGTGATCAGTGCAAACTGTTTATTAGCAGACTGATTCGTTCTTACACTCGGAAGATCGATGTCCTGTCCAGTTATTAACCTAATAATGATATTATTAGAGTGTGTCCCTAAGCGTCTTCTTCCTCCTGGTCGCCCCCATATGTATTCTTATAGACATTATAAGATTTTTACATATAAGTCATATTCTATGAAATGTTTAGTCAAGTTATGTGAGATGATTTTAGTTTTAAAGTTCAATTGAAAGGACAATGAGTCACTGTATTCCTTCAGGAATGATTTTCACTTCAAGCCGATAGTACTCAGTTCGAGTGGAAATGAAATTTTCATACAAAACTGACGGTTAGTTTGTAGAGATGAAATTGCCAACTAGAAATGAGTACCCAAATGTGAAAGCGGAATATAAACCGGTTCGTACTCAATTTTACACCATAACTTTCATTTCTTAACGTACAACCACTGTAAGAAAATTAAAAGAGATAGGAAAAGTGTGACATTTGTAAATGTATTTGAAAAAAAATCTAAAAATTAAAAAAATATACATACCTTAAAAATTATTTTATGAAAAAAAAAATAGAATTAAAATTTGACTTCACTGCCTTCTAGACCAGAGGCTCCTCAACAGGACAACAGCACCCATTGAACACCTACCATAAAATGCAATTAATTGTTCGCTATACCAGAATCCATTTAAATTGGAGTACCAATGAACTTCGAGGGAATTGGAGCCAATTAGCTATCTACAACAATAACTTTGGATTCAGCTCCACAAAGCATAATGCATTAGATATTCTGCTAGTGCGATGGCAAATATGGTCCATGTGTATATGGATGCAGTAAATCAGGCCTTAATTCTTTCTTTATATCCTATTCCCTCCTTCTACTACTACAGCCAAAGAATATGCTTAAATATTCCTCTTGGTAAATTTATGCGAAGGTACGAGGATGCGTATGCGTACTACTTCTGCATCTTGCCACATGTAAGCATGTATAGAGAAATCTGGTAACAGCGATCCCAATATGATTAGCCATTGTCAATATAGTAGAGGTTACTAGATTTTGGACGTGATGAGTTATATTTAGCATGAAAATTAGCCATTCATTTTGCAAAAATTCCGACAAAGTTGAATTTTGGTGTAGACTGTGGAGAGTTTTAATTTTGTATTTTAATTTTAAGCATTTCCCAAAGAGACAAAAAAATCTGTGAAGGCAAAAAAAATGTTAGACTTATAAAGAGAGAAAGATTTTGAGAAAAAAACGAGGGCAAACACGGCTTCTGATTTAATGTGGGAAAAAGTAAATTATACCAAAGAATTGGATATGATAAACTTTGCGCACTTTTTGCTCCTTCGAAAAAGTCTAAGCCTTTTTTGTGTAAAATCCTAAAAGCTACAGAAATTAGCTTTTTCCAAAAAAAATCATACAGGTCAAATAAGACCTACCAATGTTAAACACGAATAAGTTTTCTATTTTACAATGTAATTGTTTTTTTTTTTTTTTTTCTTTCTGCAGGTTATAATTATTGAATCCTTGGAAAAATGTATGATGGATACGAACAGTACACACAGAGTATACACAGTATACAGTAGGTAGGCATTAAAATTCTCAACGATAAATTTTTACGACGCAGTGAAAATTTCGCCAGTATTTTCTTATTCACGATCAGTTCCCACAGGTTTCATGATTAGAATTTTGATCAGCCGACTTGAGGAAAAGGGTTCAGTGGTGGACGATCCTGGAAGAGGTGCTTATTGAAATGTTCGCACTGAAGACAACGAGGAAGTTGTGCGGCATTGTTGCAAATGATCTATCTGTCGCAACTTGTCAAGGTTCCGGCCAATTGGGCATTTCCAACAACATCATTCCGGAGAATTTTATAATTGGATCTTTAATGTATGTACCTTCTCATAAAAAATGTAACCTCCCAACTAAATATTAGGCTTGTATAAGATTCAATTTTTTGAATTTGGCAAGAAATAACGTGTACCTATAGAGCTTCTATAACTCAAACTTTCGCAAGCCACGGATTTCAAAATTTTACATTAAAAAATAACTGCTATAAGGCCTTTGAAAGTGAGTTTGACAAGTTCTATACAAGGCTTGCAGATAAAGGTTCAAAACTGCCTGTATATTTGTATAAGGCCTTCCGAAGTTGTTTATTGAAAATTAAAGAAATTATAGCTTCTATAAGGCTCTCCACGACAATTCAATGCAATTAACTTGTGTAAAGTTTGCCTATATAAATGCCTTATACAAACCTTATATCACGCGTATTAAAGCCATCTGTCCGTTGTTAAGGTACAGACACCCGCTTTTATCATAAAAATATCAATTGTAAGAAAAATAACCAAATACGTGGGTTGTTAAGACTATCAAATATAATTCTCTCTCTCTCTCTCTCTCTCTCTTTCTCTCTCTCTCTCTCTTCAATTATCAACAACGAAGTGGTGTTGTGGTTAAGTACTGGAGTGGTACGAGGAAGGTGTAGAGTTGAAAACCCAGGTAAATAAAAACTTTTCATTTTTATCATTAAAATATAATTTCAATCATTACAGAATGCAGTAGAAAAGGTTTCGGGAACTTAAATGCGAGGAGGAATTTATATAAAAATACTACAACTTTGTTACTACAAAAAATGGTACTTGCTGCTATAACACCTGTCAACAAAAGTCTCATAGCAGTTAAATAGCTTGCGTAATGTGCGCCAAAATAACAGGCATAAGCCCTTTTACTGTTTCTATAGCAATCTCAAATAGCTTCTTTAGAACCTTATACAGGTTAAATTCTTAGTTTTAAATAATTTTATGATATAGGATGAAGGTGTATTTTTTTTGAGTGGTTATGGCAACAAGTAAAGTTCTCGATCTTGGGGATCCTAAAATCCAAGGGCAAAATATATATTATTATACCCTTCCAAATGCACTATTTGGTGAGGTTTAATGGCCGAAAAAGTTATCAGCTCATATTTCTTCAAGATTGAGGATGAAACCCCAGAAACGATTTCGACAACTTTTTGCGGCTAATAGTGGAGCAAAATCCTTATTTGTGGTTTCAACAAGATGGAGCGACTGTGCACACTGCGAGGCAAACTATGGACCTCTGTTATATTTAAAAGACGAAATGTATGTTTATAAACCAGAGACTCTGAAGCCGAATATTTGACACAAAATACGGAACCAGCAACCACAAACATTACGTAATGTAATGGAAAACGCGTTAAAAGGAGCCTCTGTCTGTATCGAGCAAAATGGTGGACATTTTTCTGATGTCCTGTTTCATACATATCTGGCCTTAATTTCCATAAAAAGTTTTTAATATGTAAGCTAAATTTATTAAAACCAATGATAATTACAAGAGTAATACGTGTTTTACATTGGTTTTACTCACCCTCTGCTAGTTCCCAAGATATTTAAAAAAAAAAAACTGAATTTGTTGGTTACACAACAGGTGTAAGAATCCTTATTTCATTATGAATCAAATTGAAGTATATCAGGTAACAACATAATTATTATAGCATAGATGCAACGGTTTATATTTTCATCATCAAATTATTTTGCAACATTAAGCAAACTTAACCGCAATATCACAAATCCCTTATGGCAACTCATGCTATTTTACACATTTTCCATAATATGGATGTTCACCAAAAACACCAACCTGCAACTTGCAACACATACTATAGGCTATAGGTAGTGTCTGTTACTTTAGTTTGGTCTCACAAATTCTTCCTTTCATGACCGACAATGCACTGCATTACTTTATGATGTTAGGCTTGTCCTAATGTGTGCGTAACTAGGTTAGTGTACCTTACCTACTCGTACTTTACTTCCTGCAGGCACTGCACTGTATGCTGGTCGTTTTAATGGAAGATACCTTTCAAAATGTTAATGTCGTCACTGGCCGTTGGTTGTTCAAATTTGCAGTATGGCTTTAGTGTACGAGAAATATCGTAACACATTTAGGCCGCAAGCAATATTATATTGGCCTAAGAGCGTTTTGGTCACTGCTGTAACATTTACCCCATACTCTATAGGTATTTTAGAACTTCAAAGTTCAATAATACGGGTAATGCACAGTCATGTGTGTAAAGATGACAACACTGTTTAAGGACGACGTAGAGAGAGAACTGTGTCAGAAGATTTTAATATCCTATACCGAAATTAAATAAAAACCAATTTATTATTCAATAAAAACAATAGTTTACCTCAAGACAGATGGGACATTCTAGGAGTTGAGCGACATTCTGGAGACATTTTGCAAATTTTTGTAATGAATCTTGGTTAACAACCTGAAAGTAAAAGAGAAGATCATTCAATTTTAAAGCAAAATTAATTAACAAATTTAAACTATAGTAATTTTGACAACATATTATGTACAATGCAAAGTACATACATAAATACTGCCGTGTTAACCTTAATTTTTTGAATTTTTGGGATGGTTTCATTGGGCCTAACTAATAATCAAGCCGTCATGTTGACTTTCAGCTAAAAGTAAGATTGAAAAAAATCCTATCAATTAACAATTTAACCTTTTCGCTATCAAAATCCCCACACTTTTCTTGAATCTTACTACAATTTCTGTCAAAGCTGTTTTACTGTTTTTTTACTTTCTCTAAATGGCAAGTATTGGTTTCGTGTTCAAAAAAAAAAATTGAGGTTGTAATCAAAACTAACACCACGATAATCGAGTAGTCTAAAGAAGTGGGTTTCGTTCAAAGTAATTCTTTTTTTTATTAAAAATAGAAGATATTATTATAGCATTAAAAAATGTCAAAACTAACGTTTTAGGTATATTATAAAATGTTTTTCAACAAGGACGCTACAAAAGTAGAGCAACAGGGACAGCAAACGACGCAATATTTCTTGCCGTTCTTTTGGCATTCCTCTTCAGTAAGGTTTGCCATTTTATGATGGAAAGATATACGAGCCAACAACGAGTCGAAATTATTAAAATTTACCACCGAAATTCGGAGTCAGTGACCTCAACGTTAAGAGCGCTACGTCCAATTTATGGTCGTCATAATCGTCCTAGCAGATCAACAATTGAGCGTCTAGTAGAAAAATTTGAATCCACAGGCACAGTACAAAATGTTCCCGTGCCAGTGAGACAAAGAAGTGCCCGTAGTGTCGAGAATATTGCTGCCGCTGAGGCTTCAGTTGCAGAAAGCCCAAATGTGTCTCTCACACGTCGTTCTCAAGCGTTGGGCATCTCTGTGACGTCGTTGTGGCGAATTTTGCGAAAAGATTTTGGCCTACATCTTAACAAGATTCAATTGACGCAAGAACTGAAGCCGCTTGACCACCAGAAGCGTCATATGTTCGTGAATTGGGCTGAGCAACAACTTGAAAATGATTCGGATTTTCATCGAAAAATCATCTTTAGCGATGAGGCTCATTTCTGGCTGAATGGCTTAGTCAATAAACAAAATATGCGGTATTGGTCAGGCAGCAATCCACACGTACTCCATGAGTCATCATTGCATCCCGAAAAAATTACGGTTTGGTGTAGTTTATGGGCCAGCGGCGTCATTGGGCCGTACTTCTTCCGTGATGATCAAGATCGGCACGTTAATGTGAATGGGGATCGCTACAGTTCAATGATAACCAAATATTTTTGGCCCCAATCGGATGATATGGACTTAGAGGACATGACGTGGTTCCAACAGGACGGCGCCACAAGCCACACAGCGAATGTCACAATCAATTTATTGGAAACCAAGTTTGGAGAACGTGTTATCTCACGAAATGGTCCAGTCGCTTGGCCGCCTCGATCGTGCTATTTGACGCCGTTATACTATTTCCTGTGGGGCTGGGTCAAGTATATGGTCTATGAAAACAAGCCAGCGGCGATTGATGAACTTCGTTCGAAACTTAACAAGTTGTTAGCTGCGCAAATTACTAAAAGTCTAATAGCCTAGTTGGTCTCCAAGCGCTTTGACCAGCAAAAAAGCCACTTTTTACTGCTATGCTATGCTATGCATCGTATATAAGCTATAAAAAGTGTATCGGAAAAACATTTAATTTCTAAATTAGAAAATTTAACCAGCAAATGTACTCTCTGTAGTTGAACAAATAAATACAGTTTCAAATGTCAAGCGCAATAGAGCCTCGGTGATGGTTTTGCATACAACAAATCATAGGAATAATGGATTGTTTCCAATACAGAGCCAAATTGGAATCGATAATACGCTATAAGTAGTTTGCACCAAAAAATATTCCAGTTTTAGAGTGGCCATCATCTCAATAACCCGATTTGAACCCGATGGAGAACTTGTTGTCGATTTAAAAACTGGTTTTGAGGAGAACGCAGACACTTCACTAAGTTCCCTTTTCAGAGCTTTGAGAAATGAGTACGACCATATTCCTACTCCTATTTTCGACAGTTTGATTAAATCTTCGATGCCATGAAGTAATTAAAAATAAGGGCTGGTTAGTTTTTCGCAGACAAAATTTTGAATTTACTTTTTGTCTTTTAATATTGTTTTTACTTGCTCTATATAGGAAAAGTTTTAGTTTAGTATAGAAAAAAATGTTGAGGTTCCAGCAAACATTTTTTCTGAAGGTTCAGATTTTCTTCAACAAAAATGATTCCAATTAAGTGAATGAATTGTAAATGTACTTCAAATTCCTGCCTAAAACTTAGTTTTCATTTATTTTTCTGAATAAATGTGAATGCTTGACTCTCTATAGATAGAGATTTTTTTTCGTCAATATTTCTTCTTTCATAAAAGGGTGATGATAACGGGACAGTGTCGAGGCAAAAGTTAGCTTTGGCTATAGTTAACTTCTCATTCATTTTTTTTTTTTTTTGAATAAAACTCAAAGTGCAAAATCAAAAGTAACGCTACAAAAGTTTCGTTTGGATCGTGAATTATCATTTCGAAAAAAAGTTTTTGATGAATGCGGACGATATTTATCTGATAGATACGGTTTCCAATTGTGAGTGCATTTTATAATTGATTAAAACGATTAATTGTTAAGAAAATTGAAATAAAAAATATGCACGACTGGGTCGCACGAACTTGCTCTTATGCGCGATCACATTGTGGTTCTATAGTCTGAAATAAATTAGCTATGGGAGTCTATATTTTATCCATTTGCCAAAACTTAGTTTAGTTTCAATTGGTATTATGTGAGAATACAAAAATTAACAATATAGCCTTGTGTTGCAAATATGCAATATGCATAAAAGGAAATTATATTATTTAAACTGGTAAATTGTTTTAAATCAACAAAATTAGGAAGAAATTGATTAAAATACTTTAAATCTGTTTTAACCCAACGCGATGTACACCATCTGATTGCTTATAAAAATCTTTATTTATCAGAAAAAAAATTTGAAAATCGTAGGAGCGGTTTTAAAAATAATTAATTTTTATAAATATATAAAATTTCGTTAACATTTTTGACAAAAAAAAATTGGTACGCCAATTTAAAGCATTTATTAATGTTGCGTTAAAAATTGAACTTCACAAAAAAATCTGCTACCAGTTTTCGAAATATCGAATTTTCAAAAAATAATTTTGATTTTTTTTTTAAATCCAAAAATCATTTCTTAGAAAATTTTGATACGCACTTTTATTTATATTTGTTACAAGCTTCTGTATAATGTTGAGATAGTCGAAAATCAAAGAAACCGTTCTATGCGAGGTACTGTTAATAAACGTAAAATATGAACTTTAAAATTTTTAAATGGTAGATCGTACTAATTTTAACACACAAAAAAACTTTTATGAAAATCGTAGGAGTCGTTTTTGAGAAACAAAATATTTTTCTTAACGGTTTTTTAACATTTGTATGGGAGGCACCGTTATTTTTGTTTATTAGAATAATTTTTGTCAAAAATCTTCTAGATAAAGTTAAAAAACTGCTATTTACCAAGTTTAATAAAAATCGACCAAGTCGTTTTTGAAATATTGAGTTTTCAAAAAAAAATATTAAAACTTTTTTTAAAAATCTAAAAAATAATTTTTTTGGAAATTTTGGTACACAATATTATTTAGAATGTATCAATACTTCTTCTTAAAGAAATTGATCAGAATCAGTTTAACCGTTTTCGAGAAAAGCGAAAATCAAAAAAATGGTTCTTTGGGAGGTACCATTAATAACCATTTTTCGGAACCATTTTTTTTATTAAACAGCAATTTATAACTATTTAAATTTATGGAGTTCTTAAAAACAAATTCGGTAGCGCTGGATTTGAGAAAAACAAGTTTTTCCTTTTTGGCCAAGAAATTTTGTATGACAGCTACTGTTAATTTTGGTCCTAAAAAAAAAGAGAAAAAAACTGGTGGGGGGAATGTCCAAATAACGCTAGGTACCAAGTTTAAAGAAAATCGAACCATCCGTTTAGGCTATAGTCGAACCGACAGACAGACAGACGGACGTTTTTGCGAGACCCACTTTTTTGACTTCTCTATCATCGTAATGTAAAGTTTGATCAAAATCTAGAGTTCGATGGTTTTGTACGAATCCATAACTTCCCATATAGTACCTATATCGCAAGTAAAAAGTGTAAAAATCTATTTCAAAACAAAATAATACAATCAAAAATTAAAAGTTACAAATTACAAATGACATTATAGAAATAAATTGCGCATACGCCCGGCCCCATACATAACGTACATTATATTTACTATGGAGTATGAGTAGTTTGAATGGTTTCTTTTTTAAAACTCAATAACTGCATCGAAGAAAATCTTATTACTTACAATTGATTGTTTCTAACAAACTTTCAACTTATTGAACAAAATTACCCCTTTACGTGATTTTTTCCGCTTGAGTAGTGTTAGCGCCAAATAAATAAACGTGGAATAGCTAAGGGTTAGGCCTTATTCCTTGGACTAAGTGCAAAGTGTTATTAATAATACAAAATTTCTATTAAGTGACGTTTACTAAGCTAAACCACCGAAATAGGTGGTTTAGCGAAGGAATAAGAACTAGATGTGTCAAATTTATTCTAAAATTAAAAAAAATATGAATGAAGATTGAAAATTAAGTTTTAAATAAAAGTAATGATTTCTACTAGATTTAAATAGTTCTTAAACTATTTGCAATATTTGGACAATCAGCCACCAACGACAAGAAAAAGAAAAATATACAAAACCAGATATGATCCAATGCAAGTGCTTAATGAGGAGGATTTCGGGAAGAAATATAGGTTTTTCCAAGAAAAATATGAGAAACTTCACAGCAATAAATTGATGAAGATAACCTTAATGGGGATACAAGAGGTGGTCATAACACACAACAGACCCAACACAAACAATAGAAAAATGATAATAATTTTGATAGAAATATGATATATTAATAAGAGAATTGTTATGTGTGTTTGGTATAACATGAGCCTTTTTTTACAAATTATCATAATTTGCTGTCAAAACTCATACAAACAAACAGGCATCTTACTTATTGTAGTAGATTTTCTTAGAGAATTTTTCGTAAACGTCACTTTACTATTCCACGAACATTTTGTTTTTATTAATGTAAAATTGTAACCCGTAGTTAAACGCTTATTCTATGGTTTAGTAAACTCGTGGAATAAAGGTGGAATAAGAGTTTTTTATTAATAGGGCTGTTAGAGTTTTAATTGCACATTATATTGTGTTATTATATGTATAGCTAAAATTTATATGAAGGTTTTTATAATACAAATTCTATATACTACTGAAATACATCAGCCAAGTAGAAGACTTAGCACTATTTAATTGGACTTGTTGAATTATTGCTTCAAAATAGCTTTTATCGGATTTTTGTCAAAAAGTTCATGTAAGTTGAACTGAACTTAATAAAAATTGCGTATTGACAAGGCACTCACTATAGTCAACTGATGAGTCCAAGTGAGATCGCCGGGACGAAACGCCAATTTTTATGGACTAAAGGCCGATAAAAGCTATTTTGAATAGCTAAAATTTATTTTTCTTAATTTTTGTCTTTAAAAATCATCTATTTCAACTAATTTTTTAATCATTTTAAGATAAAAGCCCTGTTGAAGAACCTTCAACACCCACACGCACTTAATTGCCCTTGGATAATCAACCCAAAACTCCTAAATGTAAGAGACACTAAAACGTTTTAAATTTTCTAAATTACAAGCAAATTACTTTTTTTTTTTTAATTAAAGTGTTGTGTAAGTGTAAGGTGCCAGTTATAGCTTTCATTGAAAACTATCATTGAAAACTTTAATGACTAATTTTGGTACCTTAAGAAAGTGAAATCAGTAATTATTTTGATGCAAAAATAAAGCTGACGGCTTAAATTATAATTTTTGTGAAAAAAAAAATTGAATGGGGTCCACACTTCGCCATAAAATAAGGTTTTATTTTTGCAATGATCATTGATAAGGTATAGTTAATTCATTGAAATAATAAAAGTCATTTTATATGTACGGTTGGCCCAAAATGAAAAATTTTGTCAGCACATATTAATAATTAAGTCACTACCTACATATTGGCATCAAAATAATTACTAATTTTTCCTTTTAAGTGCCTCAAAACCAATCATTAAAATTTTCAATGATGGTTTTCAATGATAGCTATAACTGGCGCCTAAGGAGTTACGGGGTACTATGATACCACTAACACAAAAACAAAAACAGTATAATTTGTTTCTATTGTTTTCGTTCTTCTTCTTTCTGGATACTATGATAGCTAACAAAGAGGCAAACCAAAAAATGTTCGAACGACTAACTCAAAAAATTTTTCATCTGAGAACAGGGCTTCACGAGATTTTAATACACACTCCATCGTTATTTCGCCAAAACCTTTCGAAGTATTACAAGAATTCGTTGAATTTGAGAACAACTACAACTTGGTAAATCTTTTTATTTTCTTAAAATTTTAGTTTTCTTATCCTATGTTACGTTTTCATCTTAGGAAAATTGATATATTTTTTTTAATTTTCAGAATTTATTATTTTAATTTATTATTTTTGTTTTTAACTTTTTTATTGTTTCTTACATATTAATGTTTTTAGAAAAATGCTTTCATTCAATTTGGGCGCAATGTAGACCCCAAACAATTTATAAAAACTAATTTAAGGAAAATCTTTGATGTCATGGTGGCCAAAGAATTTTCATGTCGAGGCACACAAGCCAAAAGATTTGCAAAGGCTTTGTCCAAACTATCTGCCCTGCGAAGCAAAAATTGGACAAAGTAATTAAAAAAAAAGCTTAATTGAATCGTTTCTTATAGATGCTTTTCATACCACCCATTATCTTACTGAAGAATATTTTTTTTTCCAAGTGGCAATGCGTTTCTTCCAATATGCCAACAAAAGAAGAAAAAACTATGTTTTTTAAAAAGTTTTTTTTTTTAACAATAAAAACAAATCAGTTCGACATAATATTTTTCATATGGCGCATTACATTTTGAGTTTTCATTGTAGAAGAATTCCTTTCAATATTAATTTTAAAGTTTGTAATAGCAAAATTACAAATATTTTACTTTTTGACTTAAAATTTCAGTTCTTGGATACCTTTTGCCTTAAAAATAGACAAAGAAGAATTTTTTAATCGTAAATTAATTCTTATTCTGTGATCCATTTATGATTGATTTCAGAATTAAAATGTTTTATAGAAAAATAGATTTTAAAATGGAAAAAGAAAAACAGATTGCATATTATCGTTCATATGTGCTTTGGTCGATTTTTATACCTATTCTTTTTCCATTTTAATATTAATTTTTTCTATCAAACATTTTGATTCTGAAATCAATCATAAATGGATCACAGAAAAAGAATTCACTTATGATGCAATTTGAATTCTTTTGACTGTGCATTTGGACACCGATATGAATCGCTTAAGTGAATGATGTATGATCCAAAAATTTTTCATTTAAACTTAATTTAAATGAATGTATATAAGGGTTTATTTATTCATTTAAATGATTATTTTGTTAATCTCTTCTGAATCATAAATATGATTGCATTATCAATCGCATTTAAGTGAACAAATTCTGAGTATATACTTTCATTTAAATGAATCATAATGCAATCATATTTATGATTCAGAAAAGATTAAAGAAATAATCATTTAAATTAATATATAGACCCTTATATACATTCATTTAAATGAAGTTTAAATGAAGAACTTTTGGATCATTCATCATTCACATGGCAAAGAAAATGAAATAGGCTTAGAAATTGGATATCTGAAGGCTCAAACAATGATATCAACTTTACCTAAACGCAGTTACAATAGCTAGTATTTCTTCCAAAAAATAAAGTCTATCTTAAATACCCGATAAATGATGTGAACATTGGAGATAGACCCCTTACCTATTAATAAATAATGCTATTTTGCCTTTATTCCGTGAGCTTACTTAACCATGGAATAAGAGTTAAGCTACGGGTAAAAATTTTCCATCAATAAAAACATAATGTTCGTGGAATAGTAAAGTGACGTTTACGAAAAATCTACTGCGCTAAGTAAGATTACCTTTTGGTAATGGTGGTTATTTTTAGAAAAAAAAAAAAAAAATAAGCTCACGTTACCAAACACTTCTAGCAATTATCTTATTAATATCACATTTCTGTTCAAATTATTTACATTTTTCAATTGTTTATGTTGTGTCTGTGGTGTGTTGTGTCCACCTCTTGTTTCCTCATATAGTTCATCTTTAACAATTGCTACGAGCTTCGTGTTTTTCTTGGAAACTATATTCCTTTCTGAAATCCTCCTCACCAAGCACTTGCATCAAGTTTTGTAAAGGGTCCGCCAAATAACTTACGAAATAAGCACTAGTTGAAAAAAAAAACGTTAGATGGCGGACCCTTTATATTTTTCTTTTTCTTGTTGTTTTTGGCTGATTGTCCAATAATTACAAAAAATGGTTTAAAAACTCGATAAATCTATAGTAGACATTATTATTTTTAATTAAAATTAATCTTCACTCATAATTTTTTTTAATTTCACCTTCTTCGGTGGTTAAGCTTAGTTAACGTCACTTAGTAGGAATTTTGTTTCATTAATAACATTTTGCACTAAGTCCTGTAGTCCATGGAATGAGGCCTAACCCTTCGCTATTCCACGTTTATTAATTTGACGCAGGGTTCAGAAAGGCATGCTCATGAGCGGCTCGCGAGCGTGGCTTTCCAAATGAGCGCTTACCAGATACGCCCGCCCATGAGCCATCAGGTGTGAGCACTTTAAGTTTGGATCGCGCACGCGAGCTTTCGATTTATAAACGCTCACGTCAAGAGCGCTCTCATTAAGAGCGATAGCAAACCCACACGCTCATGAGCGTGAGACGAGAGCGAACCAATTTAGCGCTCGCGAGCCTTTAAGCATTTAGAAAAAAAGAAAATAATTAAATGGTCTTTCGTAAGATATTTTAAATTTTTTTAAATTAATAGTAGTTGTAGGTATAACTTAATTAATTAATTTCATGAAAAATAGATGTTTCTATTAAATTGAAATTTAATTTATAGAGGAGAACATAAGCAAGTGTTTGTTTTTTTAAAAGTTTTGTCCTCAGTTTTGTTAATATTGTTGAAAGTGCGCTAAATGCGCGTTCGACAGATACTTGTGTGTCAGGAACGGCTAGAGCAACTTCGCAACTTCATCGAATGAGTTAATACGCTCATTAATTCATAAGTGCAAACTGTATTGTGTGTAACCCCACATTGAAGATGCATGATGTACCTATATATTTAACGAGAAAATATTAAAAGAGTCAAAAGCACTAAAAATTGATTTTTTGTTTGATTTTTTTTTTGTTTATAAAAAAATGTTTTTAAAAATTCTTAGCTGCATTATTGTTTGAACTATTGAGAAGCATCAGATTACAAAACTATAATAAAATCGGTCCAACCATGGCATAGACATACGCGAATAACCCAAAAATAAGACCATTTTCTGAAAAAAACTGGAATTCCTAATTCCGTAATGTGAATTTTTTGAGAAAAACCTGAAATGCAGTTTTCTTACAATTAACTTGGTTATTACAGGAACGAAGTTTAATCAAAATCGTTTTAGCTGATTTCGAGAAAATTTGAAGAATATTTGTATGGCAGCTACCCGTTCTAGATGAGCTAAAACAAAAATTCGAATTTATCCTCTAGGGAATCACATAAAAATGCTCTGTACCAAATTTCATGCAAATCAGTCCACCCGTTTAGGCTCTAGCTCAAATAACAGCGGACGCACCGACGCGACGCACAGACGTACAGACGCACAGACGTACAGACGCACAGACCGACGGACGGCATGACGAAACTAACTTTTCCGGACTTCTCGATTATAGTAGTGTTAGTTTTGATTATAACCTCGAAATTTTTTTTCACACGAAACCAATACTTGCCCTATTGAGCAAGTAAAAATAATTAAACAGAAGATCCTACTTATAAGAAACTTGGAAAAATCTGGTTTTTGAATGCTACAATTCGGGGTTTTCCTATGACCGTTCCTTATAAGCGTATTCTACTGTATGCACATTGCACATGTTCGCAAAAAAGGGTGCATATTCTAATTCCTTCCTGCTATATTAAAAAAAAAACATTACGAACAACCACGCGAATAAACTGGTTATTATTACCTAACTTTCAAAAAACTAGAACCTTTGTTTCTGAAACTGATTTTTTTATTATCGTATTTGTAAGAAGTGCGGTCTGCTGCAGGTAGGTTGCAAGGAACGCATCGGGGTGCATTTGCATATCGTCTGTCCGAAGGAAACTCTCACTAATTGTAGACAAAATATACGATTAATTTTAGTATTACAAGAAATTTTTGCATTTCGCGAAATATTGAAACACCTGGTGGAAGACTTGCTCTATGTCCACTATGTCGTGATATGGGTAAAACATACCTTTTGTTTTTAGTTTAACATAATAATAGTAAGTGAGTTTGATCTTTGACCGACGTTATTCTTCTTGCGTAAAAAAAAGAACAAAAAAAAAGCCAATTCACTAACGCATGTTGTATATTTTATTAGGAAAAGGAAAAGAAAATGCGCACCACTGCTCATAAGCGCTCACAATCACTCACGCTCGCCCGCGAGCCATGCGCCAAATGATGTTTTCGGATCTTACCCATGAGCGGGCGTTTCGATATTGAGTTTTTGTGCTCGCACTCGCAAGCCTTTGAACCCAGCGTACGCTCGTGGGCAAAATATGAGCTGAGAGCGTCTTATGAGCGCTCGTGTGCGAGCGTTGTCGTACCCTGAATTTGGGTATTAGAGTAGAACGATTTTTTTCTAAGATTATATGTAAATTTTGTCTAAAAAGATTTAGTTTTAAATTTTTTTTTTTTTCAAAAATTGTTTATTTAAACATTTGTATTAAAAAATTAAATAAAATAATGGATTTCTGGCTTTAAACAAAGCTATATCTCTACAACTAAAGCCTTCCACCAAAACTAACGAGACGTTTCTACGCGTTATTTAATAAATTTCTCATGGTCTTAATATTTATAATTTTGCATAGCTCTACATCTCCTAATCGATCAATATTTCTGAATGTTTGCATTTTAGGTTAAACAAACTCCTGATATAAATCTTCAAACTTATTTGGATTCAAAAAACTTTTAACGGCATTTTATCTATTGAAATTGGCATTGAGTCCCATCAATCTCTTATACACAATTTAAACTTAGTTTTTCCCTGCACTAAATTTAATTGTATCTTAATAAAAAAAGTTTCCATATACTTACACTATTTTCAGTCTTATTTCGCCATATCAGCATAGTAACATTCTTGCTGCCTTTTTCCCAATGAGTTTGTATTTTAGCTGCTAATTCAGAAATTTTCTGACCTAGCACATCACAGTCATTTAGCTCAAGTACCGTATCACCGGTACGCACTCCAGCCTGGTACGCATTCGAGCCATCTTGCACTCCACTTACCCAAGGGTATGGATCCCATGGAGCGCGACTTAAATGTAGACCAAGCGTTCCGTTCGGGTAAGTTGGTATCTTGCACAATTTAAGCATTACTTTTGCTATAACAACTGGCTCCTATACCAAATGATTAGTTATAGTGAGTGCGAGCATGTGGTGTTCCGCTTTGAAGGCACTTTCAGCAATTGTTAATCTGAAATTAAATTAAACAATAAGAAAAAGGAAAATTAAAAATGCAGTTATTGCATTGTTTAATGCTTTGGCTAAAATATAAGTTGAATTTGTTCATGATGGTTTTGCACTTACATTGAAAACATATTAAATTATAAACTTATATTTTCGATACGGGGGAGAATTTAAAACCTATCTAACTCATGAGCCCAACTCTCGTGAGTGATTCATTACAGTCCACTAAAACAAAAACAATGTATTTCTATTGTTTTCGTTTTACTCTTCCTCGTTAAAAATATTCTCTTAAGGGTTTTTCAATAAGGGTGGGTAGATGTTGAAATGGAATAAAACAAGCTGCTTGTGAGGTATTAACAATTTTTTTTATTTGAAAGGTCCATATATGCCATTATGTGTTAAATATTACATTTTCAAAATGCCCACCTCGGCTTCTTGCGGTGGCTCGGATCCCAGTGGTCCAATTTTCAATGACTTTTCCACATAGATCCGGCTGAATGTGAGCGTTGATGGCATATTGTATGTTCGCCTTAAGGGCATCGGTATAGATTGTGGTTTATTCGCATGGACCTGCACGTCACCTCTTGGAGGGATAACCTTACCCTCAAATCGTTCAGGCAGAATTTCCATCGTTCACATCCATATTAGTCAGCAAAAATTGTTTATCATCGATCGGTGGCGCTATCCGTTGATGCTGATGGCATTGACATGGTCGTTTTCGAAGAACTATGGACTCTCATCAGACAGCGACGATGTGTTCGGTTGATCTTGCGTTTCGTTGACGCAAGGTCGTTGGCTATTTTTTTCACTGAATCAGTCGACTCAAATTTGGCTACCAAACTTTGGATAATCGACTTGGAAAGACATCCATGTAAACCGTAAAATGGGCGCAAAGCACGTATCGTTGTGTAACGAGAGAAATGAAATTTGTTTTTTTTTTAAATTTAATTTTTAAAAATAATTTTTTATTCATTTAAAAACAAGTTGGCCCACCCGGCTTTGCACGGGTAGACAAATCTGAACTTCGTTAAAAATTACAAAAAAAACATTATAAAGGGTTTTCCAATAAGAGGTGTTATTTTGATATTCAAAGAAAAATAACATTTTTTGAGATAAATGATCGGATGTTTATTTCATTATAAAGAGGAAGGTATGCCGTTAATAATGTAACACAACATCAGCAAATGGCCGCCACGCCCACGCTTACAGGGCCATATCCTTTTCATGAAATTTTCCATAACCAAATCGCAAAGTGGCTGCCCTATGTCCTCGATAGCCTCACGAATTCCATCTTTGAGGTCTTGAATCGACGCTGGGCTGTTGGCGTAGACCTTATCTTTCACGTGGCCCCAAAGGAAGAAGTCGCAAGGTGTTAAATCCCAAGATCTCGGTGGCCAATTGTGATCACCTCTTCGAGAGATAACACGGTCCGGAAACTTTTCCCGTAAAAGATCGATGGTTTCATTGCTTGTGTGGCACGTAGCGCCGTCTTGTTGAAAGTAAACGTTTTTCAGATCAATACCATCCAATTCCGGCCATAAAAAATCATTAATCATCTCTCGATAGCGCAATCCATTGACCGTAACTGTTGCTCCAGCCTCATTTTCGAAAAAGTAAGGTCCAATGACCCCGCACCAAACAGTCACGCGTTGAGGATGGAGAGGCTTTTCAACAATAACTCTTGGCTTTCCGAGCCCCAGATGCGACAGTTTTGCTTGTTGACGTAGCCTCCGAGGTGGAAATGGGCCTCATCAGTCAAGATGATTTTTCGATGAAATTCCGGATCATTTTCATGCATTTCAAGGACCCAATCAGCAAAGACACGACGTTGTTGATGATCAGCCGGCTTGAGTTCTTGTGTTAACTGAACTTTATTAGCCTTAACACCCAAGTCTTTATGCAAAATACTTTGTAATGACGTTTGTGGAATGCCTAATTCCAAAGAACGACGAGGAATGGAAAAACCTGGGTTTCCTTAACACTTTGGGCTACAACAGCAATATTCTCAGTTGTTCTTGAGCGACGTGCACGGGTTTTATTCTTCACATCACTAACTTGTCCCAACAGCTCGAATTTGTCCACCAATTTCTGTATTGCGGTCCGACAAGGTGCTTCACGACGACCCAAAAATGTTTTAGTTTTACGAACCGTCTCTGCCAAATTTTCACCATTTTTATAGTGAATTTTAATAATTTCAATGAGTTGTTGAAGCGTGTATCGTTCCATTTTTATTAATGGCGTAGTTGCTACTTGCCAAATGTCAAAAAATGACAGCTTCAAAAGTGACAGCTACCGAAATAGCGGGCTATTCAAAATAACACCTGTTATTGGAAAACCCTTTATTTAATTTTTTCGAATCGAATAAGTAATACTTTCTGAGTTTTGACGCAATTCACGTTATGAAAGCCTAAATTTGTATAAAAATGATCCTCAAAGTCCCACCTTTATTGCTTTAATAATGAAGGCTAGAATAAAAGTCTTTACCAATTTCAGTTTAACATCACACGGAAGATATTTTCTTGTGGGACTGAGACACTGTAGGGCTCCATATATTTTACAGACTGTCTTGTTAATGTGAATGTCCCAACCAAAGCTACTATTCAAATATATTCCCAGATTCTTAATAAAAGTTAAGTATTCGATCGGAGATTGGCTTAAATTAATCTTAGGAAAATTAACAATATCAATATTTCTGCCTTTATCGATTAGCAAAGCTTTTGTTTTTGATAGGTTGAGATGAAGTTTACTTTGAATTGTCCAGTCATACAATTAAGTTAACTCTTTATTGATTTTATTTACAAAAATGTTTGCAAGTGGCTTTCGAAACGTTCTGTATATTTGAACATCGTCAGCATAGCTGTGATATTGGCAATCAGAAGAACATAAACATATATCACTTATAAAACATGTAAATAGCAATGGACCTAAAACAGAACCTTGCGGAACCCAGAGGAAACCGTTTTTTGTGATGAACTTTTGCCTTTAAAAAACTGAGTTCGAGAGTTCAGATATGACTATATTAAATTAGGTAGATAAAAAGTTGTCAAATAAGAATGTGTCCTTAAGTTTATTTATGAGAATCCAAAGCTTTGGAGAAATCCAAAAAGACAATTAACTCTAGCATTTGAGCATTATTTTCTGTATTTATATCTCATCCACCACGAATATCATCGCATACTTTTAATAAAACTGACGTGCAACTATGCTTTGAACGAAAGCCAGACTGTTAATTGTTAGTAGTTTATTAATTTCTAGATACGTTTTTATTTGCTTGCTAAAAATTGCTTCCAAGACTTTTCTGATGAAAGGAGGAGTTGCAATAGGTCTATACTCTTGTTCTCTAATAGAAGAAGCTTTTGGAAGAGGGATAATTTTTGCTTTTTTTCCAGCAATCCGGAAATACGGATGTAGTCTGAACAGTACTAAAAAAATGTGTTATATGTTGTAAAATAACAGAAAGAAGAATTTTAATAAAATCTGGGTGCAATTTATCTGAGCCTATTGCCTCAGAACTTATTTTTAAAATTTGTTGGCCAAAAGTGATTTGATCAACACAGAGCTAGTGGAAAATGTTTCAAGAGGGTTATTGAATTGGACTTGGAAACTAGGTGATGTATCAGTAGAAGGGGACTTTATAAATCATTCATTTAATTTTTCAATATCTAAGTCTTCAGGATGAAAATGATTTTGTGAATTCAGACCCCCTTGAGGTATTTTTTTTCCAAAAATCAGAACTAGATTCACAAAAAGAAAACTTCTGTTCATAAAAGATCTTTTTGTTTTTACGAATCAACGAAGTTTAAGCGTTACGTGCACGTTTAAATTGTGCCAAAATTAAAGAACACCTATACCTACACCACCTTGCATACAAAAGGTTACGAGATTTAATTAATTAGATATCTTACCTCTTCAGTGAACCAGGGATATCTATTCTTTTGTATCTTTCTACTTTTACCGGGAAACAAATTTGCTAAATGGTGGATGTTTTGGTTAAATGCATCGACTTGAACATTTGCATTGTTTTTGTTTAGTAAATTGGTGACCAGTCTAACTGTTGGGATTCAGTGAACATCAGCAGTTCTCTAATCATTTTTCAAGCACAAAAAACATTTTTGAGATCGAATATTTACCTACCACTTTTCGAACCATTTTTTTTTTCAATTTTTGCCCCATTTCACCCTAAAAAATTGCAATTTAAAAAAAATATATATCCTTTTGAAGCCATTTCCTAAGAATAACCTTTCAAACAAAGGTAGAGTTTTCTTAATCGGATACGTCTTTTTCATTTTACCCCATTTCACCCTACAAAGTTAATTTTTCCTATATTTTTAATAGTTATTCCAAATCAAAGATCATTAAAATCGGTCCAAATGTTCTTGAGTTATACGAGCTGTAAATAAATCGATATAATATATTAAGAGATGCACGTCTACAAGACATGAATCACTTCTCTACTCCTACTCCTAAAGTACGCAGAATAATTTTTTCGATTTCTTGGCGGAATAATTCTTGGATGGTGTTCAAATTTTGCGCCGAGTGACAACTTTAGCGCTTCATTGTATATTAACGTTTACCCGGCCTAAGAGTTCCATATCAAAATATAGGGTAATGGGTACGCATAGTGAGACGTTGGTGATATTGGATTCAGCATGCACGATATAACTACGCCCACGTATTGTGATAAAACGCTTTACAAATTTATGAATATTCAAATTTCTTTACTACAAAAAAATATTGATGTTCCACCATCTACAACTTTGGAGAGTCTAAAGATCTGAAACCCAACTCTCAAGACGAGTGTCTTTTCTATGTACCAGTCGTGCATATGAACAACTTTATACTATTTATAGAAATGTTAAAGAGATTCTGTAAAATGTTTAAGTCAAATAAAAATCGTTCCTGCAGCTAAAAGCTACCAAAAAATGACAAGAGTCTACCAAAAAAGTGTATTATTTTTATTACCAAAACACTATATAATGTTGCCAAACGCATTGGCATATATAACATTAAAGATAAAACGCGTGTGTCTCTTTTATGTGTTTCCAAGCTGATGGGGCTAAGGCCGGGGACGCAGTCGGAGTCGAGGCAAGCCGAACAGACGAAATAATTTTTATTGAAGCAGTGAATCGTGGGACGTGACTAAACCAAGCAATCACCACAAAACCATCCGCCATCAAAGTCACTCCAGATGGAACTTTTAAGATACTATTTTGAGGTTCTTGCGTTAATTTACGATCGAGTTAGCTGCAGACAGACAGCACTATATTCGGGAAGAGGGGGACTGAATCTAAAAGCCAAGCTATACTACCGCCACGGAATACTAATGGTTTTGTAATGTGAGCAATTTGGCAAGCGCACCGATTTAATGGCAAGCGCAGAGTGGTGATAACCTTGACGATAGGTGTATTTCAACAGTTAATTTAAAGGCACCTTATCACCTGTGCCTCGGTGCCTTATGGATATGGATGGATGCGGTTGGATAGATAGATGGATAAAGGTCGAACTCCTTTTATGTACACGATACGATATATTATAGTTTTCGGTGATGGATATGGTGTGATAATAAGAGCTAATCGGGGTTGTAATGTTTTGAAATGGATATTATACGGTACGGCTACAGGTTAAGGGGATGACGATGGCTTTTGATGACTGACAGTTAGTCCACGAGTATATTATAATTATGTATGTTGCCTTGGTGGCCTACATTAATGATGGGGTATGCGATGCACGTTTTGCTTGTCCCATTAGCTGAAAACTTTGTATGAAAATGAAAAATACATCAATTAGCTATACGTACATAAAGAGTACATATAGGTGGTATTCTGAATTATCATTATAGGACAAGGTTTTCAGTTTGTTTCTAAAGAACATCAAGATTACAGTTTCGAAATTCTTTTGTTTAGTTTATGGCTTTATTTAAATTGATCTTAATGAGTCCCCAAGTCATACAAAATCGATAAGCTACTTGACTTTTGATAGATCATTTTTGAATCTGAAACTGAATAATGAGTTCGTTTAAATATGTTTTTTTACTTGATGAGCTAAAAGATCAAAGAGACATGTTATTGGTTATGCATTTAAAAAAATCGATTTTGGAGAGCGTAATACAAGTGTTTTTTTTTCACATATCCATGGATGGACAGATTTGCTTGAAGTTTTTATAAAATATGAAGACATTATATGGTGTGCATGTAGAAAGTTTTTCATAATAAAATTGGATTTAAGCTCAGCACCTCTAATAAGAAGACTGATGATAGGCGGCTTGGCAACCCTTGAAATAGCTACATATATCTCCAGCGAAAAAAAAATAAAAACGAATTATAAATTAATTCGTAAGCAATTGGTGGAAGCACCTTTAAGTTGTTATTGTTGTTCAAAAATTCAATTATTTATTTTTGATGTCTTTTTTTTTTATTTTTTTTTATAATTGACGCGCACTCAAGGGGTTATGAATACCCTTAAAATGTTTTCACACAGTGCAAGCGTTTAGGAAATAGAGGGAGAATGGAGTAGGAGATAGCGATGTACATTTGCTTTAAATGTTTGGATATTGAAATGGGAAGGAAAAACAGAGTTTGGTAAGGAAGTCCACATTCGTGTGGTACGGCTAAAGAAAGAATCTCTATACTTGACGGTACGTCCGAAGTTAGGCTCAAGGGTATACTGGTGAGCATTCCCAGCAAACCGGGTATTACGCTGAAATTGTTTGAGAGGAGGAATGCAGCTAGCTATATCAACAGAGCAACGTTTAAAAAAGTAGCGATAAAACAAAGATAAGCAAGAAACATTTCGACGGTGTTCCAATGCAACAAATGTTTCCGAGATTAATCTGTCACCTATCAGTTTTAAAGCTCTATCTTGGATTCTTTCCAGTAGGTGCAGTGACGTTTTAGAGGCACCTGACCAGATATGAGAGTTATACTCTAGCTTTGGGCGTATGTATGCTTTATATATGGTAGCTAGATCAGAAGGGGAAAAAAAGTTCTTACATCGTCTAAGGAAACCTAGGCACTTCGCAGCATTTAATATATAGGGATGTAAAGTCTGGGATAGATATAGGAAAAAACAGTTGTTGATTTATTTGAAGTTATCGTTTTGTTGTTTTTTTAAGATTGTGGCTATGAATTGATCATAACACTATACAAATTTTGGCGGTTTTTGTTAAAATTTTTTTTTTTTTTTAATAAAAGTAGCTGAACCCTGCCGACAGATATTATAATTACAAAATTTTAACTTTCTATAGGGATGTAAAGTAAGAATGAATCTGCGAGCTATGAGAAAAGTGGATGTGGTAGTGGGTGGGACAATTAACACATGTTATAGTTTAGGATAAAGAGTGCTTGGTAACAACATGTTTACTTTTTAAAAACTGTCCATAAGAAGAAAACTAAACTATGATAAAAGTGGGCGTGGCAGTGATGGTTTATAAAGCTTCAATTGATGAAGTTATAATTACAAAACAATTTTCCAACAAATGTGTATGTACGTTGATTTAAAACTTGGGAGGTGAGGGTCAATCTCTTCCAATACATATTTAAATGCTTCCTTGTTAAGGCGAAAAAGTTGATTGAATCTTGAAAATAGTTTAAGAGTTTCTTAAATTTAATATTTGAAGGATTTAACTTTACTTACGTGGCATTTAGAAGGCTCATTGGGTTGGATGAATCTCTGACATTTCTTCTTGTAACACGCGTTTCCTCGTCAGATTGAGAATATTCTTCACTTTCAAAAAAGTAATCTGAATTTAAAAACATTTTCACGAAATAATGAAAATTTTATTATTTTAAATTTTTTTTCAACACTTGTATTTTGACATTTGTCAATAGATATGAAGTTTGTCGCTGTTTAAAAAAATCATTTTTCATTTTCGTTTGGCAACATTTTCTTGATTGCATTTTCGTTTTTCATAATCGCATTACGCCCTGACTTTCGTTTCTCTGGGCTTCGTTTTTTCTGCCGTGCGTTTCGTAATACATAATAAGCGACCATGTTCTGTTGCCTTAAATTTTTCATTATTTGTGTATTTTTTTGATTTCGAAGTAAATTTCGAATAAGTCCTTGATTATTAATGCCATAGGCCAAATTATAATTTAATTTTCTAAATACTTGAGACAGAAAATGTCTTAGTACGAAATTTCTTTTGTGTTTTTTTAGTTGCAATGTGCGTAATGTTTGTTCGTGTATTATATATGTAATCACTAACAACGAAATCAAAACATTTTGACTTAAGTGTCACAAACTCTGATTCTATCCCACATTTCCGACACGACCTTGACAATTACCATTATGCCAATAAGGGACACTAGAAATAGAAACTAATAATTAATTCGGTAAGCTCGTCCTCCCAAATTTTATGCATCTTTCTCCTGAACATAATTATACAAACTTCAATCTTCTTGTACTGTCCACAAAACTGGAGAGCTGTCAACAAGAATTAGCCCAATTATTATTCAAAACAAAAGCTTCAAAATTTCAAAATTATCAAACACAAATCTCGCATTAAAACTTTCTCTTTCCACAAAATGAGTTCAACGAAAAATTAACATTATGGGGATGATGTCTCGGTGCGGTGGCGGTGGTTGGAGCTCTTGGCTTTGGCCAGAAAACCAACAGAACGACAGAGGATTATGATAGATGTCGATGACAGAAATATTGACATGACACAAAGACATCTACAAACTATGATCACGATGTTTTGAGATGTTAATGATGTTGTTGTGTCATCATGCTAACAAAACTTATTAAATGTGAAACGTCATGTTTTTGGTGTTTCTACAAACGAGATACAATATAATTGCGGTGACCATCCGAGTTTGTGTGTTATTTGGAACAAATAAATAATTTGTTAGCAAGAAAATGTTCCCTTATTCAATTGCTTCCATAAATAATAATGTTGTGTAGTTCACAAAGTCAGCAGGAAAGTGTAACTAGCACTTTCAATGAGATTTTTTTTTCATATAACTGTACCTTCTGTTGGTGATAATATAATATGGCGGGTATTCATGAAACGTCGGAAAGATTTAAAATCGTGAAATTTCTGACACACGTTTCATGAATGACCCTTAAAACATCTTGAGCTTGAAAAATACTTCCCATACAAAAATTGACAACTTTTCGATGTATACGATGGTTTTCTGACGTTGCATTGATACAAACACAATTTAATAATTAAGACAAAATTTATATAAACAATTAGTTAAGTATTCTCAGTTTATAAATTATTTACAAAATAATAAAATATAAATACAATTCAAAACGGAGCAGCATGACTTCATAAGCGCCTGGAGGTAGGGGCAAGGGGGGACACTTCCCCCACCCTGGTTCTGGACAGCTAACAAATTTTTTATTTTTTACTATGAATTTTAACAAATACTTGTCTTCTCTCCATGATTTGCTCCCCCCTGGCTCTGGACCATGCCAAATGTATCTGAAAATGTCCATATTTTCGATATTGTTGGAAAATATGGATATATTTTCTTCACAGCTTCTTTATGGTGTTCATGGTTTTGTCAGAGTTTGAACTTTACATTTGGCATACAAGCTTCTACGTACCTTTACAGTCGAAGACTAGTAGTCTTGAACATGAACCGTTTGGAGATTTGGGTTTTCTAAGTGCATAATTTTATCATCGTTGCTTGAAAATCATAGTGACTTTCTTAATAGCTCTGGTAATTGCGCAAGAAAATAGTTTTGTAAAAAAAGTAAGAAATTTTGTTTTAGCTAAAAATTTTAATAAAATACAGAAATATCTATCATTGGCAAATAAGCCATAAATATTGAAAAATGTGCCAAAGAGACTTTGAACAAATGCCAAAAACTATGTTCAATGGAAATGTTTTTGTTTTCAAACAAGATAATTAACGCCTTTCGCCCACGCGAACATGGTAAAAAACTTTTTAAAATAATCCAAAAATTCTGAAAAGCAAAAGTGTTTAAAATTAAAAACAGGAAAAAAACTGTTAAATTCTACCATTCTTCCCCAATGCTACAAGAATTTTTAATATTGTTTTTAATTTTGCGGTGATAAATTCACATACCGATCAAAAAAAAAATATAAGAGCCTAATTATATATTGTAAATATTAAGAGCAAGAGCATCAGGCCAGTGTGGAGCCTTTAAGGTAATTTAATGCGTACAAACGATAAAAAAAAAAAACAAAAAAATAAAACCAGAGTGACGATAACATAACTCATTGTCATTACCAACGTGATTACCCTCATCATTCTGCAAATCTCGGTCCCATGGGAGCGGACCGAGATCTACCAAGTTCAAAACAACAACCACTGGCAGCTGCGATCGAGGTATCGTCACCACCAACGTGCTATACCTTGCACAAAATCGTAGTATTTTTCGGTCCTGAAAATCGGACCGAGAAGCAAGAAAAATCCTTCAACCACCGGCTACATGTCGGACCGGCCAGATCAACATGTTCATAGTTTCGGTCCGAAGAATACAATAACACATCCGGCTCGAAGGACCAAAATGTAAGAGAACACGTCATTGTATGTAGTTTTAATATAATTTGATTGATTAAAGCTACATGGTTAAAAAGTGGACTGTATCATCAACTGTGTGTGCAAGCAGTTGAATTTATTATTACAGTACACTTTTTAACCAAGTAGCTTTAATCAATAAAATTATATTATAACTACAATGCGTTCCTTTGCGCTGCCCCATTACTCTAAAAATATGCATATGTAAAGGTAAATTATATTAAAAATATTTTGAATGCAAATCTATTAGATCTAAAACTTATATAAATCATGTATTGAACTAAATTAAAAATTAAATATTTTTGTAACCTTAGAACATCAATTTGGTGGCTTGAAAGCTAGTGGAGAGCCAGAGCGTATGAATAAAAATTTCACTTCACGGTTTTGTTACTGGAAAATCTAGCAGAACAAATTTTATGATTCTGCAATAGTGTTGTTCATTTTCTTGAAAGTAGATAGATTGATAGATGTTTTTGTTAGTATCATATAATACTTTACGAAATATACAATGTATACAAATTGCACACATTCTTTTTTTTTTTTTAAATTGAATCTTTTTTCTCTTTTTGCATAAACTGGTAAGCTATTGAATAATTGACATTGTTTAAACAACAATGAATTTTGGGTTCCTGCTCTGTTGTATAGTGGTAAATGAAAATTAACATCAGCATTGCGAAGATTGAACGGTTGACTTTCTACTACGTTGTATAGTAATTCGCTTAAATATCCTGGAAAATTGCACTCCCTGATTTTGAAGATAAAAAGAAGAACGTTCAACTCTATCCTCTGTCTACAATTCATCCATAGAAGGGCATCGAGCATCATTTGTAGTGGTGTAAATCTGTTGCATATAAGTATTATCCTCATTGCCTTGTTTTGGAGTAATTGTAGCCTATTCAAGGAAACGTTAGTACACAAAAAAAGAAGGGTTGAGCAATATTCAAAGTGTGTTATTAAATAATGGTAATAAATATTTTAACGGCACACAACATTGAGAAATTTTTTCTTATGCGTCTAAAAATACCTACTTTCTTAGCAATTTTTTTTTGCAAATGTAATCTATATGTTTGTCCAATTTAAGTTTATCATCAATGACAAAACCAAGATACTTAATTTCGTTTACACGTTGTGTTACATTACCACTCATATTTAATGAGTCTCCACAGCTGCCATTTATAACCATAAACATAGTTTTTTGCACGTTTATCTTGTTTAAAACCATCCACTCATCTAATCGTTGCAAGTCTTCTTCCAAGAGCGTCTTGATTTCCTCTGCTTTGCCTGCTATGCTTATGACGGAATCATCCGCGAAGAGTTTCACTTTACAATGTTTCAGCACCCTCTTGATGTCATTTATGTAGATTGTGAATAGAAGTGTTCCTAGAACTGCTCGCTGTGGTACTCCCAAATCCACACTCAAATTTGTCGACACTGCTTTCCCGATCCCGATCCTCGTCCTTTGTGTTCTGCCTTCCAGGTAGCTTTTGAACCACTGAAATTCGACCCCGTCTATGTCTATGGATCTCAATGTGATGTCATTTCCACAGATTTTGCCAAAACTTTCGATAGATTTTCTAAATCTACTAAAATGGTTGCAGTCATACTTGTGTGATCATAATTAATTTTCAGTATATTATGTTAATGGTATAAGCTGAATGCTGTTAACAGTGATGACTTAAAAATCTACTGTCGAATAAATTCTATTTAGAATGTACTAGAATAACTGAATTGCGTCATATTTGATCAAAAATTGAGCTTTGAACTTCACATAGACTACGTTGTAGATTAAGCTAACTTCATGCTGGGTTTTATATCAACATCGAGGAGTAATGAAATAAAGTCAAACGAAACTTAATTAAAAACTCTCACAAGAGCGCAGTAAAACCGTTGGAATTTAAAACACACAAAAAGTCCAAAAACTTGGCTTTGGATTTAACGGCGATATGGAGTTTATTTCATGGAACCAGAATTATCGAATTTAACTGGGGTTTTAATTTATATTTAAGACCATAATGTGTTCTACATAATATATTTAATTTATTTATTGTATATATTTTAAACAACTTATAGGCCCAGTTTTTCAGTGCTAGATTAAAGTTAAGCCCGAGTTAATTTATCAAATTTGGTGAGTTTACTCAGGCTTAATTGAACAGATGCTTTTGATGTTGTACCTTCCTTGTTTGTTTAGCCGTTCCGAAAAACTGCTTCCTCACTTCACTGTTGGTTAATTTACTTCTAGAGTTAGCTTACTCTGGTTTAACTCACCACTGAAAAACTGGGCCTTAGAGATAGTACAAATCGCATAAGATATTCATTTCAGATTAATTTGTTTCTTTTTTACTTTGCCCTTAGAAATATGGTCACCACATTAAGGTCGGTGTTTTCTTTGCTTCGCATAGTTTAGGGGCCGATTACCTATGTATATTGTTGTTTGTCATCTGATTAAATTTTGGAGTCTTGTATATACCAGCATCTCTGCAGCATCAGTTAATTGAGTGAAATATTATTATACGTTTGTGTGTTTGAGGAACACGTATAGTACGTATAGTTGATCTGGTGTCATGGAAGCCAGCTATAGGCTCGTTTGAGTAATAACCGTGGTCGAAATGCGGGGGATTGTGGTAGCAATTTGTTATAAAGGTTCCATTTGTGCAAACTAAAACACACACCCTTACCCAAAATATGTAGTACACAGTTACCCACATGTATAGAGGTCTATCGCTTGACCTACAGATTTTGGGATTTTGACATTAAATTTGATTCATTTAGTTGTTGATGATAACAAATTTAGTTAGAATTTCCCGAAGGCATCATCAGTGACATGTAGGTATCTATGGCTATGCTGAGGTTGCCAAGGACACAAAATATCAAATGCATCAGATGATTGTATGTTGGTAATTGATTGTAAGTGATTTAATTAAGTGTGGAGATATTCCATATCAACAGAACTGCCTAAATGATCAATCGGTGATTGATTTGGAAGTATAGGAATTAGGAATTAAATTGGCTAAGATACCTAGACTTATATAATAATCATTGATTAAAATGAAAGAAGAGTTATTAAAAGAAGAACAGATTATTTTTTAAAGAAGACAATGATTAATGTTCTTTTAAACGGTATACAAGTACAAGGTGTATTCTTTAAATGGTAGGTACTGAGTTAATTATAGAAAGTGGGTGGTTTCAAGATAAAGATGTAAAGAAAAGAAAAAACAATGCAATTCAAAAATATGGAAATACTTTTTTTTTTGAAAATGGCGCAAAACATCGAGTGTAGCTTCGGCTGTGTGGCACGTAGCGCCGTCCTGTTGAAACCAAATGTTGCCAATATCCTCCTCTTCAATTTTTGTGAACAAAAATTCGTTCAACATGGCCCGATAACGATCGCCATTGACTGTAACGGCCACTCCTTGCTCATTTTCGAAGAATGGCCCAATTATTCCTCTGGACCAAAATCCGCACCAAACAGTGACTCGTTTTGTGGGTATCGGCTTTTCAATGTATGCGTGCGGGTTTTCTGTGCCCCAAATGCGACAAATTTGCTTGTTTACTACCCGCCAAGATCAAAATGAGCTTCATCTGAAAAGATGATTTTTTTTGGCAAAATCGGCATCTTCTCTAAGTCGATCGCAGGCCCACTTAGCGAAGCGTATACACAACCATATTCGTTCAGCGAAAGGATAAAACTAATTATCTGTCAAACAGACATGAGCCAAGTGTTATCATTCACGAAATAAGCACTAGTTGAAAAAAAAAAAAACGTTAGATGGCGGACAAATTAGTAAGCGATCTGGGTTTGAATCATTTTTAATTATTGTCTAACGTCTAAGAAAGCTCACACTAGTTTTTTTCTATACCTCGTTATTTTCTATTTAAAAGGTGTTTTTTTTAAACGTGTGGTTTTCCAGAAGGAATAAATCGCATATAATTTAATGTTGTGGCCAAAAATTTAGCTTTTATAAAAGATGTTTTCGTGCAAGTGGCCGCCGTTTCTGGCTCGAATAAATTCCAGCCGAGAGGCCCAACTTTCGAACACTTTTTGCAGCAATTTGCGCCGTATGTCAGCAATAACGCGCCGAATATTCTCTTCCAAGGCGTCAATCGTCTAGGGCTTATCTGCGTAGACAAGCGATTGCACATAACCCCACAAAAAATAGTCCAGCGGTGTTAAATCGCCCGATCTTGGAGGCCACTCTGCTGCACAGCAGCAATAGCGTCTTCGGGCGCACTGTACGGCATCTCTGAGGATTCGAATCATCATGCACTAGAGTAAACGTGGTGCGAAACCGATCCATGGTTGCTAGAATTTATGCGATTTTGCGATTATGTATGTCGACCGAATATTGAACGCAGCGAGCAATGCGTTGCGCGAACCGAACCATTATTCTGGAAATAAATTTGCACGATTTGCAAACGTTGTTCAGGAGTAAGTCTATTCTTTATGAAATAGCAGACCAAACAGAGCATAAATCAAGTGACAGCTGTCAAAAAGACCAACTCCGAAAAAAGTTTTGTCAGATTGAAAACCACACGTCTAAAACAAACACCCTTTATATATTATAGTGACTCAAAGTAGGTACATTGAAAAGGGATATTTTAAACCTATGGACAAAAGAAAGTTAACAAAGAGAACCTACATATCTACATTAACGGCCATATCATTCTCTCGATTCATACAGATTAAAAATTTAAATCCAGATGTAAAGCATACAAATTCAATGTAAATACATCTGGATTTAAGTTTTAATCTGGATGTATCTAGTGAATAATATGGCGGTAAGAGTTTGTGGTATTTATTTTGTATCTTTTTAGGAGGTGGATTTTGAAATCTCACATTGTAAGGGATGATGAATATAATCGACAAGAGGGTTTTTGGTCACTGTATGTTATGTAATTTATAACTAAAGACACGTAGTCTTCATTTTGTATGAGGTTATTTCTTGTGCTAACCACGAGTCATGGATTAAGTGCAAATCGCATGCCTGCTAACTGACGTTTACTAACTGCCAGCAAGCTTATTCACCGAAGAGGGTGGTGTATCGTAGGCAAATGTATCTAGTTTATTCTTTTTCTGATATTTTGTCGTAACTATTCCGTAGTTAAGTAAACTCACGAAATAGAGGTTATTTAAGGTTTTTTTTTATTAATAGAGCTAATAGTTTTCTTTAAAATTTTGGAGCTTGAAGAATGACGTTGTGAAGCGTGGTAGGGTTCAGCTAGTAGAAAATAAATTATAAAAAAAAATCAATTCAATGAGCTACGATTAGATGATCAACGCGGCGGAATGAAGTAAAATACACGCGACTTGGCAACTTTGGAACAGTATTTTACGTCATTTTGACGTCAGAGATTCAACGCGTTGACCCTTTGCGTTGACCGCCTATTTTATTTTATTTTATTTTTGTTCTTCTCTTTTTTCGAAATTTATAGGTAATAATAGTAAGAAGCTATACACATCTTAAAATAAAGTCCCCCTTTCTTTTTTGAACAGTGTATATTTTTATGTGATTACGTCAAAATTCCTAGTTCAAGACACGAGGCATTTCATCCGTTTCATCAAGAATTCAAATAAACTAAGAATCTTTTCCATCTTTAGTTGCGAACCGGATTGTTAAAGCTGATAATATGGTGCCGTGGCCTTGGCAACGAGACAAATATTCATTGTTGTTTGTTTTTTTTCTTTTGTTTTATATTGAACTTGGTCGAGCACCTCCGCTTCTAAATTGTATAGAAAATGAAGAGGAGGCAAGTTAGAAATCTATTATGCTTCTTTTTTTTTTGTATTCTTGATATTATTCTTGATATCATAAAACGTGACGATTCAATTGGAATTTTATTAGGTCCACTCTCCACATTGCTTCGGGGAAAAAAAAAAAAAAACTAAGAAAGTATCTGATGGATGAGTAGATAATATGAGATACTCAAGTGGATACTTGACTGTACAACGTTACTGATAGATTTATTAATGATTAGTTTTTTTTTTTTTTTTACTGTTTTTGTAATTAATTTTGGTTTAATATTTCCGTTTATTGGTTTCCATAAGCCTAAGGGCAATCAACTATGTTGTTGATTCATAAATAATAATGCAAATAAACTGACACATTGGGTGTGTCGTTTGTGACAACCCTGTGTCTGCTTACTTACTATTCTAAATTACTATCACGTGCAGTAAGTGATATCAAGATTTAATTGAAATACCTAAATGTAGATACATAATATATCTTAGTTCTGAGAGTCATGACTAAAATCGGGTTCGTATGTTGAAACTCGTTTGACTTGTAACTGAACTTTTGACCATATTAACTTAAACAGACATTACCGAATCGGAACCAGTTTCTTTGTTTTCCATTTCCGTCTCCCATCTGTAATAGTTGCGACTTAAAGTAGGTATCTTAGGTACATGTAAATGGTGAATAATGTTGCTTGCAGGTGTTTTGTTGCGGCTTTTGCATTTCCATGTAGATTTGCACGTTGATTATAACCTTGTTAAAGCAATTACTTAATGACGACACGAAGCGACAGCTGCGTGATAATGTGACAAGTAAAGTCAAAAATTAAATTAACTGAATCAGTTTCCTTTTGTAGGTACTTAACACTTATAAGTAAAGTAGGTCAAACTAAATTATTCGGTTGTTTTCTTTAAGGTTTTGAGGATATTTTTGGATAGTTATCAAAACAGCTTTTACAAATTAAAATATTTATATTTACGTCATTGCTCAGTGCTTTGTTCTTAAAATGTTATTTAATACAAAAATATTGCCTCCAACAAGTGCTTTTAAAAGAATTCAATCTTTTGTTAATTCTGATGGAATTTCAAAGAAAATCAAGGCAACCCGCATTTGTTTTCTTTTAAATTGTCTTTTTTAGCATTTATATTATTGATGGAATGCTGTGAAAGTAAAGAATGCAATTGAAAGAATGCATTCAATGGATTGCAATCCTTTTAATAAATGAACGAATCTTCAAGGAGCTGTCAAGAAAAGTACTAGATACCTATATAATTAAATTATAACACAACATAGGTATAATAATGGTTTGAAAGCAAGGAAAACAACGAACGAAATGCGCTTGCTTTTGATTACAGACAAAAGACAAGAGGCCCTGTACACCAGGCCCCTAATCCCTAATGCATCAACAACTTATCACTAAGCAACTTATCATATATCTTGATACGATTTTGTTGCGGTGGGATGACATACACCCCTATTGCGATTTGCGATTGTTGATTGATAGTTGAAATATTGATATTTTGGGTTTTCAAACTCAATTTACTGAAAATGTGATCAACTATTCATTGATATTTGTCAATTTCTTTTATAATTCACAACGGTCTGCATTATTTAAAATGACCAAACATTTTTTTCGGTTGTTTAGTTTAACATTGAATTTCAATATTTATCAACTATATCAATCAACAATAGCAAATGGCAATAGGGGTGATAATGTCCGCATTGTTCATGGATCTTATGTCCATAACATTGTTCATGGATCTTATGTCCATAAAATCGTGTCAAGATTCATGCTAAATTACTAAGGGCCTATTTTTGAGAGGTGAGTTAAGCTAGAGTTATCTACCTCAAGAAGTAAATTAACGCACACAGAACAGAGAACTGAGGAAGCAGTTTTTCGGTGAATAATGCATTTGGAACGACTAAACAAAGTTGGTGGATAAAACATCAAAAGCAGCACCTACTTTAGGTGGCGCTGTAGGCGCACATTTCGTTGGGGTAAAAATAAAAATTATCCGATTTAATAACTTCTTTTAGTGTTTGAAAGGTAATTTTATTTGATATTTATAGAGTGAAATGGAATAAAAACAAAAAAGTGGCTTTTGATTAAAAAAAATTCCTTCTGCAATGGGAAAGTAATACAGGTTTGACTTTGATAGCCATAAATAACGTGAAGTAGTAGGTACCTATTCGATTCCAAAAATTAACTAAAATATTTATTTATTCTTTTGTAATTTTTATGCGAAGCTTAGGTTTGTCTACCCGTGCGAAGCCAGCTAGTTTTGCATAAATTTGAAATCAATTAAAAATCTGGAAGCAACAAACAAAAAGTTATTTCAATTGAGAATTCACGAGCTACCATATGCCACCACCAATGTCCTATTATATGAAAAGAATGATTGGTTGAAATTTGTTTCATATAAAAACAAACAAAAGCAAAAAAAAAATTTTAATAACAAAATTAATGGTGAGTGAATTTATTTTTCAGTCGATACATTTTTGTTTTTCTATAATGTAAAATGACCAAATTGACAATTTATTACAATTTAAGTGGTAAAGTTAATATATAATGTCTATAGTGTTTCTACAGATACCTTTACAGACTGCTAAGTAGGTTTTTTTTTTAACATGAGGAACAACGTCTTTACTCCCCCGTTTGGACGAAAGGATACATTTTCTAAATAATTTTTGCATTCGTAAGGAATTTACAAGATAAAAACATACGACATACTCAGGTCAATTTGCCGATAAGAAACTTAAATATATAAATAAAAAAGTTCAACAAAAGCGCCTTTGTGAGATGTGGCAGTTAACGGAGAGTATAAAGTAACATATATGCGTTTAGGTAGAACATTTACGTTGCGTATCATTAAACAGAACTTGTTAATAAAATTCCAATAATTATGTATGTTAGAGGTACAAACCACTTTGTACTAAATAACTTGATATAATTGTTATAAATATGATCGAGGGTATCATTGAGTTATATTAATTTTATGAGAATCATCATCATCATCGTCAGCTCGACAACCGGGGTCCGGTGCTGGCCTCCTTCAACAAGTCTCTCCACCCATCCCGGTCTCGAGCCGCCGCCATCCAGTTGCGCACCCCAAGGCTCCGGGCGTCCTGGTCTACGCCATCTCTCCAGCGCAAGCATGGTCTACCACGCTGTCGTCTACCATAGAATGTACCACAAAGAACTTTCCGAGCAGGTTCCTCTTCGCTCATGCGAGCTAGGTGCCCTGCCCACCGGAGTCTACCGAGCTTAATTTTTGTCACGATATCTGCTTCAAGGTAGACTGCGTACAATTCATGATTTTACCGTCTCCGGAATCGTCCTTCCTCACATATGGGGCCAACAATTCTCCTTAAGACTTTTCTCTCGAACGCGGCTAAGAGGTCGGAGTGCCTTTTGCTAAGCACCCAAGTCTCGGATCCATATGTGAGTACTGGCAGGACCATGGTCCTGTACAGCAGCAGTTTTGAAGTTATGGTGAGATTTCTGGATTTGAAGAGCTTTGACAGACTATAGTAGGCTCTGTTGGATTTGAGAAGCCGCCCGCGTATTTCTTCTTCTATATTGTTATCGGCTGCTACTATTGACCCAGGGTATTTAAAGGATTGCTCCACTTCAAATTCGTGCTCCGCTACCTTGATTGTTTGACCAACTGTTCCTCTCGCATTCGACGCCACCATGTACTTTATTTTACCTTCACTAATGTGCAGCCCCAGATTTTGTGCCGCCTGCTCGATCTGGATGAAGGAATCATGTACAGCTTGCTCAGTTCTTCCGATGATGTCGATGTCGTCTGCGTAAGCCAGTATCTGGCTGGACCTGTTGACGATGGTCCCTCTTGTTGCCGTGCCAGAGTCACGGATTGCTTTCTCCAACGCCAGGTTGAAGAGGAGGCAGGCCAAACCATCCCCTTGTCGGAGTCCATTAAAGATGTTGATTGGCTTGGATAGCAATCCGGCTATTTTTACTTGGCTTGTTACGTTGGTCATGGTCAACCTACATAGTCGTGTCAATTTATTTGGGATGCCGAATTCTCTCATGGCTTTGTAAAGTTCTACCCTGGCTATGCTATCAGCTGTATCTCTAGCCAAAATAAACGAATTATAAATTTATTCGTAAACAATTGGTTTTAAGTTGTTTGTTCTTGTTCAAAAATTCAATGAAATTGACGGAATAAAGAATGGTCAAGTCTAATAAATTGAAATTCTAGTATGAATAGTACAATAAATAATAGTGAAAAAGTATCTATAAAATTATCGTTTATATACGCCGTGGTAAAAACATTCGAAACAGTTCTAAATTCTTTAATATAAAATGTCTGGAAATTAAATTTTCATCGATTCTTCTTGGTACACGGTGCGTTCTGTGATTTTTCAGAAACCCATTCTTGACTGAGCTTTGATTTCTCAGCGAATGGAGATGAAATTTTTATTAAGGCAATGATTTGGTCGTCATCATCATTCATTTGGAAAAATGATACTGACGTGCTTCGAATAAACAATAAAGCATCAATTACGTTGAACACTTGCACTTCTATCTGTCAATCTTTTGACTTTAAAAACGACATTTTACAAAAGTATACAGAACTGATGAAATCAAAATCCAAGATTTTTTTAGCAGACCCAGAAGCGAAAGTACGTGTATTATTATCAATAGGACTTGCATCGATTTTTATTTCATCCAAAACATGCACACTGCCTTTGAAAGAAATTCACACAGCCTTGACTGTTTCAGCTCTAGCTGCCCATCGAGTTTTTAAAAAAAATTAAGTTGCTATGAATTTTCAATGCTTTTGAATTCCTCACGCATACACAATGCTTCCAAAACATTGAAAAACTCTTTAGTCAACACACTCGCACTGCATGCTGTTTCATGGCATGGAATGTAAGGGATTTTCTTACCCCATTTTCCTTGTTTTAATACAAAAACAAGGTGGCGCAAAATTAATCACCCTATCGGAAGATGTTATAATTTTTGCAAATGACGTCGTACGTCAATCATATTTGACATTTGTGAACTGGAGAGCTGTAGTATACAAACAGATAAGCAATGGAGCGCTATACTCCTGTCAAGCCATCCTCAATCTCAACAATGAAGTTGACGATTTTGTGTCCAAAATCATCATGAGCGACCAGGCGCATTTCCACTTAAGCGGTTACGTCAATAAGCAAAATTTTCGTTTCTGGGGCACTGAAAATCGGCGTGTGATGCACAAAGAGCCATTATACATCGACTCAAAAGCACTGTGGGGTGCGGCGGTCACGCGGGAGGAGTTATTGGGCCGTATTTGCTTGTTGACGCCATCGGCAATACGGTCACTGCAACTCACGAACGCTACAGGGCCATGTTAAACGACTTCTTACTGTCGGAATTGGATGACCGGGGCTTGGTGAATATGTGGTTTCAAAAAGACGGTGCAACTGCACATACAGCTCGAGCCACAATGTATATTGTGAAGGAAGTGTTTCCTGGTCGCGTAATCTCCCGTTTTGGCGATTTGGCATGGCCAGCAAGATCGCCCGATTTAAACATCCCAGACTTCTTTTTTTGGGGCTACATGAAGTCGGGAGGTTACGCCAACAAGCGACAATGGCAGCCATTTAGGAGAATACTCGACAGGAATGCGAGAGAGATCTTGCGGAAAATCATGGAGAATGCGATAAAACGGGCACAAATGTGTATGAACACTGACTGACCCTTCACCTTCTTTCGATACACCGGGAAGGACGTAACATTTGACCCTGCCTTCTCTTTCTAGTCATACTTTTAGATCAATTACAAAGTTTATATCCGAACTAGTATTTTACGGTAGCTAAATGTTAATTCGTTAATATGCACTTTGTTTAATTTTGTTATGTTTATTGGTTATCAAGTTATGGCACAAAATATCCAAAATGTTACTTTCGTACCCACTCTCCCCTATCTAAATCTGCAAACAGCACGGTCTTTTTTTTCTTCTAACAAATTGAAATGACAAAAGGGCTGTATCTAATTGTAAGTGAAAAGTTGAAAAATTGACTCTTCCATCTCCGGCTGCAGCTCCTTGCAGCTCCCATTGAACCATTTTACACATACCTGGCAACCGGCTACCGGCATTTGGTATATTTAATCTTATGGGTGCCGTTGTGTTACCTCAATGGAAGCTGCAACTGTAATTGCAGCCGGAGATGGTAGAGTTCACCAATTTTTTAATAGTGTTCATGCAGTAAAGGATTAAATGATATTTAAGGAAAATGTATGTATGCAGTAGCAGTAGGTATATCTTAGCTAGCAGGATAACTTCAAATCAGTTTAACCAATAACAAGAAATACGAGATTAAAAAAGACATAAACATTTATTGAAAAAAACTTTAACATCATATTTTGGTTTTGCGAATAAAGTATTAAGCTAAAATAAACTGAAATCTTGTTTTATTACAATCACTTTGAACATAACAAGTACAAAAGTTGATCAATATTGTTAAAGTTGATTTGAACCGTTAGAACAAATACGTTGACAGATAATGTGTAAATAAGTATAAAAATATATCGACTATAATTTTTGAATGTGAATCGCAGTTGAAAAATACGATACAATTGTACTTTTTTCGATATATTACGAAAGTACTCAAATAATTACTCTTTTATATAATTCCATTGTTTAATTTGTCTTTACCTGTTTTTTTTCCAGAAAAAATTAATGATTATAATAATAAAATAAGTTCAGTTTTGTACTTTAAACAGAGTATTTATCGTTACTGTATCTAACGCTCTGTTTACACTGAAAATTAATCTCGTTTAGATTTAAAAATTCCATGCAATATTTCTATTGCATAAAAAGATTATAAAGTAGAATAACTTTGACAGCACAGTATTCATTTATTAAAGGTTATGTCATTAGCATTTTCATTTTTGTTTAGTCTTGTCAAGATATTAATATTTGTTGTTGTTTCTATTATAATGCGATTTACAGTTTTTAGGGGCACTCGAGCAGCCATTTTTAATTTCTGAGGCTTTCAATTTTGACAGCCTGCCCAATATATCACCCATGATTTGTGTACTGTGCCAAAAATGACAGTAGGTTCCTTTAAAAATTTAAATGGTGTTTGATTTTGTTCTTATGATATTGAAGGTACATATGTTTATGGTACAAAGAAGAAAAATAGATTGGATTTTTCAATGAATGCGTTCAGTGCGTCATAAATTGTAAAACTATTGGCAGCTACGTCGCGTTGTGTTCTCAACATTGAAATTATGTTTATTCAATATTTTGACGACAAGTCCGGCTGCAGCTCAGGTTGCAGCTCCGTCTCCATTGTGTTCAGGCAGTTAGTGGTACCGTAGTAAAAATAGAAAGGTAGGACCGCTCTCAACGCAACGAAACCGCACGCCAACGCTTCAAAATATTCTTTGAATATAATATCGTATGAGTTAAAACGCACTAATCGGCAACGGAACTGCACGTTACCCCTATTGTTTTGTTTGATTTGCTTCTTTCTTCTTCTTCTCGAAAAAACAACCAACGATGACCTTTGACCTAATTTAGGGATCAGAGCCAGGCGACCAAAAACTCGTTCAATTCAACAATTGCTCCAACTTTAAGTTGTTTACTAATCAGCTTTATTGAACAGACTACGACTTCTTGTGATTTGCTGCGGCCTTTTGTACTGTGAAAGGCGGATACACATTACAATTTGAAATTAACAAAATATGTGTTGTTATTTATATTGTATATACTTAATTAAAAAAAAGTTGCTTTCTTGTAAATGACTTTGTAAAGGGCCCGCCATCTAACGTTTTTTTCAACTAGTGCTTATTTCGTGAATGGTAACACTTAGTTCATGTCTGATTTGACAGATAATTAGTTTTATCCTTCCGCTGAACGAATATGGTTGTGTATACGCTTCGCTAAGTGGGCCTACGATCGACTTAGAGAAGATGCCGATTTTGCCAAAAAAATCATACTTTCAGATGAAGATCATTTTGATCTTGGCGGCTAGTAAACAAGCGACATTGTCGCATTTGGGGCACAGAAAACCCGCACGCATACCTTGAAAAGCCGATACACCCAAAACGAGTCACTCTTTGGTGCGGATTTTGGTCCAGAGGCATGATTGGGCCATTTTTCGAAAATGAACAAGGAGTGGCCGTTACACTTACAGTCAATGGCGATCGTTATCGGGCCATGTTGAACGAATTTTTGTTCACAAAAATTGAAGAGGAGCATATTGGCAACATTTGGTTTCAACAGGACGGCCGGCGGCGCTACGTGCCACCATTGTATATAAAACCTATAGTAATATCATCGAGTCGTTTTTTTGTACGTTCTTGGGAGCTACTATGTGGCGTTATAAACGCCTCAAATTTGACATTGGAGAGAATCAAAAAGGAATCGAGAACAGGTAGTAGGAGCGAGAGGAGTGTATTATATTGGTTCTGACAACAATAATGCGGGAAAGGGAGATATCCGAAATAGCCTTTTGCGTCATTGAACTTGGGCGAGAAAATAGAAAAAAATGTTTGTGTGTATATGTTCGCTTATGCAAAGGTTTGGTTTAATTTTTTTTCAATGAATTTAGGAAACGATTATCTCCTATAGTTTCATGCAAAACTTGGGAGGTTTTTATTTTTGATTTTGAATTCAAAGAAAGCAACGTTGCAGGTATTCTTTTTCTATTATATGCGGTAATAGTAATTCTATGGGACGGTTGCCATATTTCGGGTTAGGTACCTACATTATATATATGCATTTCCTAGATCACGAATATGCAATTTTTAATTCCCTAAGATGAATAGTTCAGTCAAAAATCACGTTTGAAGATGTCAACTTTGGGGGTTCTACGACGTTTAGTTTAGCCGCAAATCGCGTTTAAAAATAAACATTGGTTTTTCGTTTCATGCGATACGTTGATGCTTTCCATGCAAATTCTAAAGAATTTTGTGTCCAGCAAATGGTGTTTGGGAGAAATTTATCTACTATGATTACATTCGATACTCGATGAACTACTCTACAGACGGTAGCTTCGCACATAGATGCAACACCGTAATATTGGGTTCCATTCTCAGCCCAATGTAGTGTACTCAAAATTTGTTGCAAAGGACATTAACATACATATTCCTTTGACTATTGAATTGAAATGTATGTCCAATTTTAGACAAAATAAATTCGATGGAAAATTATTTTCACTACCCTTTGGTCACTTCTATTTACTTCTTCATTTTCCGAAAATTCTTCAAAACGGTTCATTTGTGTATTATTATTTCAACTTTTCAAAACAAACGCTTATTTGCAAATAAAAATTTCTCTTTGCATATTACTGAAAAGCTTTTTAAAAATTCTGAATCAAATTTGCAAAGTTTGTTTGTTTGGTGAAACGAAAAGAACATATACTTTGCAAATTAAGAAAAGTTTTCACTTTGCAAATTTGCGTTTGGTGAAACGAAATTTACAAAGTAAAAGTGAAAAGTTGCAAAGTGAAAAGTGTTTGGTGAAATAGGTCCCAGGTTTATTTTTTTTTCTGTTTGTCCATTATTTTGAATTTTAAAATATGGTCACCGTAGATATACATACATCTTGTACAAATTTATTATTTCGAAAAAAAACCTTAATTTTTTTAAATTTTTCTCAAATTTGTATTTATTAAAGAATTTATAGTTTAAAATACTTATAGATAAACAGCTCAATATCCATTTTTCTTTTTTTTTAATGCAGTTAAAATGAATAATGTCCTTTTTAAAAAAATAGTTTTCAAACAAAATGTACCGAATTTCTCTTTAACGGCTACACCGATTTCAATCAAAATTTTTTCCAAGGTCATTTTAAATACTTCAAATTTCAAATTTACAAAACTTATTCTTTTTATATGCAGGGTGATTCACATAAGGTGTGACAAAAAGCTAGTGTGTAGGTTGGGTCGAGGCAAGACAAAAATCGTATGGGAGGGGGTGTCTATTCCCCCCTTTAGCCAAGAGGGGCAATTTTCTGAAAAAAATGACTAAACAGGAAAAAAAATATTAAAAAAGTACGGTTTGTGAAGCCAGAAATCTCTTATTTTATTTCATTTTTAAGTAAAGCTATTTAAAGGAACAGTTTTCGAAAAATATTCACTTTAAACTAAGAATTTTGAAAAAATGCTACAAATTTTGTTCAAACTTTAAGACAGCAAATAACGGTACCTGTACGCCAAACAAAATTTTTGGGGTTAAAAGAAAAATCGTTCGATTTAAAATCGATTAAAAAAATGATTTAAATTGAATAAGTAGGATGCCTTTTAGTAAGAAATAAACCATTCCAAAAAATGATTATTAATGGTACCTGGCAAAGTATATTTTTTAGTTTCGCATTTCTCGAACCGATTCAACTGGTTTTAATCAATTTTTTATAAAGAACAATTACTACATTTTAAATAGTTTTCAAACGAAAATAAAAAAAAAAGTTTGAAATTCTTTTTTGAAAACCCAATAGGTATATATTTCAAAAAGGACTTAGTCGATATTTATTAAACTTGGCAAAAAGCGATTTTTTAATAAAATTTAAACGATTTTGAACAAAAAATATTCCTAAAACCGTTTTTCAAAACCAATATTCAATTTTTACCTCCAAATTTATAAATACCTAAAATTTACATACCAAATTATTTTCTTAAAAATGTTAAGGTAAGAAAATGTATACATACAAAATAAATTATTTTTAAAACCACTTCTATATTTTTAATATTTTTTCTTTCATTAATTACGATTAACTAAAGATATTAAATGGTATACATAGCCTTGGGTTCAAAAAAGGTTTCAGAAGTATATTTTAATCAATTTATTTCTAATTTTGTTAAAAAAAATAATATTATTTCCAACCAGTGTGATCGCCCATAAGAACAAGTTCGGGCGACCAAGTTATGTATTTTACTTTCTTAGAGTTGTTTGGGCAATTTAAAGAACGGTTTGTATGCTTTTTTAGAATTTACTCTAACTAAATACCTACAACAAGTTACATATATATAGGGTGTTCAGCGAGAATTTTTCAACTTTAAATTGCGATTATCGAAATACTAGCGGGTTGAGGTAAGCAGGAGTGGTATCATTCAAAGTGCAGGATTCGCGGAATTGTTAGTCGCAATTAGAAGTTGAAAAATTCCCGACACCCTATATATTCATATACCTTCCTATATTTTTATTTTCGCTATTTGTAAATCGTCAATTTCAACAAAAAAAATCAATTCATAACATAAAAAAGCTCGAAATTTTTAATTCCCTTTGAACTCTCAATAAATTCTTATACAATGTTCCCGTTCTTGTATCATCTTTATATTGTCATTTTATTATATTCTATACAAAATAGTTGTAATTTGCGTACCTACCTACCAAATTTGTTTTCCTAAAAAAATTATATAAAAATATTTTTTTTAAAATAAACCTCCAAAAAATACCACTTCCACGATTTTACCTTAACGAAAATACCTTAAAAACATTCCTCACTGTCACTGGTTAAAAACTTTATCAAGTAGTGGCAATAATAGTTACAGGAATATATTCATTCATGCCTTGCCTTCCCACAAATTTCAACGTAAACAAAAAAAAAAAAAACAAATCCACAGCTCTTATACATATCAAAGCACAAAATATCTTGTCCCCCTTGAAATCTCAATACATTCGTAGCAAAGTTCTCGTTCTTCTATTATCTTTGTGTTGTCATTGTCATTTTTTGTCTCTCCCTCGAACACTCATAAACTTAGTATACAGTATTCTAGTTTTACTATTATCGGTCAATCCTTCTCTATTAGCATATTCCTGAACCTAGAATGGCTCCAAAGAGAAATTGCACTTTGGGAAGTTGCGGTGGCGTCCTGGTAGTTCCTCATCATGATAGTACTATAGAAATATATATACAATGGTGCCACACAGCCGAAGCTACACTCGATGTTTTGCGCCATTTTCAAAAAAAAAAAAAAAGTTATTTGGCGGACCCTTTATAATATTAATTGAATGAAATTGAATTAAATGCAAATTGATGAATTTTAAATATATAATGTAGGATGACTGTTACAATACCTCTTGGGGATTCTAAAACCACAAAACTCGAACAAAAAAAACCTCCGCGTCTTCCACCATTTTGAAAATAAGGTTTAAAAAACGTTTACTCTATTTTCTCTGCCGTTATTAGTCGTAGAGTTGGTAGTTAATTTTGTTTACTTTTATAGGGAAAAATATTCTTTAAAATTTTTGACAGCTCCTTCCAATAAAAAGTTTTTGTCAAAAACTGTCGCATTTTCGAGGTAAAAAATGAATTTTAATGTTTATCTCATCTAAAATTTCCATCCGAACCAAAAAACACTCAAAATACTTTTAATGGAGCATTAAATTTCCTAAATTTGTGTATGTTTAGATTTCATGTACATACGTTAAAATTCTTCCAAAATAGATCACGAATTTTAGAATCCACAAGAGATACATTTTAAAATAAAACAATAAAATTCTGCTCCCCTATTTTTGTAGATATTTTCGATTTTTTATTTAATTTTATTGGACTATAATTTGTAATACAAAATTATGAAGTACAATTCGATACACTTTTTTTAAACAGTTCATAAATTTCTGAAAGACGATTTTTCATCGTTGATATGAATATAGGTATACTTTGTGCCTTATGCTGAATTGAATCGCCCATGCTGAATTGGGCAGCTGAATCATCACAATCTTCTCGAAAGTCGAAATATCTTAGACATCATTCAGCATGGTAACGAAACCTATAATAAGATGGTATGAATAAGCGCTGAATACATAATTAACCGAGGCGTACGAGTATAACCACACACATCACTATAATTTTCGAAGTTAATTGACCGACCTTGTCCTTTCGTCGGTTAATGATCTACCTATTTTGTTTATTTACCTTTCTCTTTTAAACAAAAAACACGTTCGTATTTTTGAAAATTGATCTTGTTATATTTTTTTAAGAGAGCGGCTAACTGATTTTTCTTGAATCCATAAAAAAAAACAAAGAATTCTTTTGTTTCATATCATACCTATACTTCCGGTTCAGTAAAATTCATAGAATACCTAGCAAGATAACAATAATAATTGCGTACGAGTATATTCAACCTGTTTGAAAATACCACTCACTGCCGGAAGTTAATGGGGGTTAAGTACTCCTCTCAAGGTAAAATCTCGCATAACGACTCATAGACAATCAAACTCTTTTCGAATAAATCAATGTTAAAGGCAGACAAAAGAATCACATTACATTATTTGACTTACCTCAGGGAATTTTGTCAGTTGACGGCTTAATGGTTTTTACACTTTTTTTTTAAGATCGACACTAAATTTGAATAACAACCGACAAAAAACAAAACACAGTATAAATCAGCTTCAAACCAATATAACAAGAGTCGCAACCACTCTACCGACCGATAACCGTTAAATAACCTTTATTACCAGCAAGCAAGACTTGTTTTCAACTAAAAGACAAACAACAACAACAAAATATGAAAAACAAACAGAAAGCAAAACAAACATCGATCGCCAACAACAACTCGCAAAGCATACGATTTCAGCAACAATTTTGTTTCGGTTGCATCATAAGCTCATAAAGACCAGCCAGACGAGAGAAGACAACAACAACAACAACTACACGTCCAGTCCGTGGACCGTGGCATGCGGACGCAAGCAAAGTGATAAATGAATGCTGTGGCGGTGGCAGCCTGAAGCTGAAGCCGGAGATTGTGTTGAAAAGTGTTTCTTTATTTCATAACTACCGCGCTAACTGTAACCTGGATCTGAATGACACACCCGCAACCACTCGTTCTAGCAGTTATATTGTATTTGCAACAACAACAATCATTCACTTCACTTCTTAACTTTTGATTTTCCCGCACTTCGCTTATAAGTATTTAATTCCGCTTAGAGGCCGGTCGGTCGTGGCGTGGCGTGGACTATGATATCCGACAATTCGAGCTTAGATTGCATTAGTAAAGCAAACACGCGTTGCAGAAAACCGATCGAGAGGCGCTGCGACTGTGCTTCAAAACGGTTGAATATCTTCTGAATGTTTAAGCCAAGTTCGATGGCAGCTGAACCTAAAAGACTTTGTCTGGGCAAACAAAATTGAGACTTACCGTTTTGACTAGGTGTGAAGTGTGATAATGATTATGTATGACGATTGGAACAAGTTCGAGTTGGGTTAGTGGGTTATAGACGAGCATTTCATGTTCCTTTTAGTTGAATTTAGATCGATCTAGTGAAATACGTTGCATACTTTTAATTGTTATATGAATACTGAAAATAGAAGTATAATTTTTGTTGTCGAAGACAAATACAAAAACTTTAGTACCCCACTGGATCGCACACTATTGCTCTCTCAAGTCTCAAGATTGCGTTGGATACCCACCTATAGTACTAAAAAAGTAAGATGCTGTGATAAGACTGAACCTCAATCGAACTGTGATATACCTTTCTTAAGACTGAATGAAAATGAAGATGAAATAGTGCAATACATTGACGATCTAAAAGATAATTATGTCACTCGCCCTGACAATATTCCGTCTATATTCGTAAAATCATGTAAGTCTCACATTTCGTCCGCTATGACATTTATATTTAATTGTTCTCTGTCAACTGGTGTTTTTCCTGAATTGTGGAAGTCTTCTTACTTAATACCTCTTCATAAAAGTGGCAGAAAAAATTTAGTTGAAAATTATCGTGGCATAGCAAAACTTTCATGCATTCCAAAATTATTTGAAAATGTTGTGTGTAAACACATTCAGTTTCACTCCACAGGATTAATTGCACATGAACAACATGGTTTTTGCAGTAACAGGTCAACTTCAATAAATCTTCTTGAATTCACCAATCAAGTAAATAAAAACTTGACCGAAGGCCTTCAAACTGATGTATTCTATGGTGACTTAAGTAAAGCATTTGATAGAGTTTGCCATAAAATACTTCTATTTAAATTAAACTGTTATGGATTTCCAAACTGGATGTTGACTTGGATAGCATCCTACTTGCAAAAACAGGACCCAATATGTCAAACTGAAAAATGTCATCTCTAAAACCATAAACGTCGTATCTGGAGTTCCCCAATGAAGTCATATTGGACCTATTCTTTTCTTACTTTTCTGCAATGACATACACACTGCTATCTTGTACAGTAAGATTTTGATGTTTGCTGATGATTTCAAACTAACATATGGTTTTAAAAGTAATAACGGTTATCTGTTTCTTCAACATGACATTTATAAGGTGTCTGAATGGTGCTCACAAAACGGAATGGATCTTAACACTAATAAGTGTAAGATAATGACCTACTCTCGGAAACGATATCTGGCTGACTCCTTCTACTTTGTTGACAATACTCTTGTTAGCCGAGTTGATATATTTAATGATCTGGGAGTACTATTTGACATTAAACTTTCCTTCAATCTTCATATCGATACAATAATTAGCAAAGCAAGGGGCCGTCTTGGGTTAATAATGAGGTTCTCAAAGGAGTTTAATGATCCTTACATCTTTAAAACACTTTACTGTGCACTTGTTCGCCCTGTGTTGGAATACTCTAGTTGTGTTTGGTGTCCTAGTTATGACAACGCTATTAATAAACTTGAGAGTGTTCAAAAAAGTTTCCTCCCATATACCCTTTGATATCTTCCATGGAAACCAACGCAACACTTATCGCCATACGAAAGTCGATTAAATCTTCTAAATATTTCGACACTGGAAAAAAGGAGAGAAGTTAATAATGTCATGTTCCTATTTCAACTTCTGTCGGGATCTATTGACTTATCTTATATTCTAAGTCAACTCAACATCAATACCCGTCCAAGATCTACTAGAAATCCAGCGTTCTTCTACATATCTAGCTCAAGGGTCAATTATGGTTTAAACGAACCTCTTAATGTTATGAGTCGAGACTTTAATAAATTTTATAGTTTAATTGATTTCAATAAATCTGCACCTTGTTTGAAACTTATTTTGTATTCTAGACAGTCAAATTAAATATGATTGTATCTTTGTTATGTTTATTATTTGAATTGTTATGTAAACAAATTGTTAAACTAAACTGTAAGACATTTTAAACAACTTTGAAGTGATTGTCTGTAGTTGAAATAAATAAATAAATAGATAGAGATTGCTTTAACTTTCATAGTTGTGAGAAATTATACCTTTTTAAAAGTAATTAATTTTTGACACATTTAAGTAATCTAGCAACACTTTGGACACTTTTTGAAATGAAAAAAAAAACAATTTGTTCAAAAAATTGTATGAATGGAACGGGTTGGAAACGAAATCCCGCATCAGAAAATCCCGTAGCACAAAATCGCGCAGGATCTACTACAATGCGACAGCCCATACAATTTTTCTTTACCATAGGAATTGGTACCTCAATTGTATGAGGATCACGAAGAACGAAGTTTCCTCCTATTTTTTTTAGTCGGTCGAAGGCAGTACATAGGTCTGACGGGGGAAGTTCTAGAGGTGGGTCTGGAACTGAGACAAATCTTCTGGCTTTAGATCTTGGAAAAAGGTTCTGGCCTTGGGTCTGGAACTGGGACGGAGGTTCTAGATCTGGGACAAAGCTTCTGAAGGTGGATCTGGAACCGGGACAAAAGTTTTGAAGGTGGCTCTGGAACTTGGAAACAACTTTTTTACAATTTTTTAAAAAAAAGTTTTGGAGGTAGGTCTGGAATTTGGACAAAGGACGATTTTTTTTTAACAAGGTTCTGTAGGTGGATCTGGAACCAGGTCAAAAGTTCTGGAGGCGGGTCTGGAACTTTGACAAAGAACAATTTTTTTTGTTTTTGGAAATAACTTTTTTACAAATTCAAAAAAAAGTTCGGGAAGTGGGTCTGGAATTTGAACAAATTATAATATTTTTTTTTGGAACGAAACATTTTTCAAAACTTTATTTTACAAATTAAAAAAAAAAAAATGCTTTTATAACTCCCTTTTTCGACTCTCTTAATTATTATTTTTTCGAGATCACCATCAAAATTCTTCCAATCCTTTTGGTTTTTAAAGTATTGAAAATCCCGCAGCGTACTTTCTTGCGGGATTTTAATTTTTTTTGTAATTTGCGGGGTTTCGTAACGATCCCGAATAGAACCCATTGTCTGTCCATCAATTCTATTAAGAAATAAGCTATCTTTCATACTTTTATGAAAATTTTTCTAAATCTATTCTCTAAAATAACTTTATTTAAAAACACAATAAAAGAAGAGATTTCTTGCAACATAAAAAGGTAAATCATGGCATTGTAGGTGTTACCCTTGTTTTAAATAATTTTTTTTCTGTTTTAAGTCAATTTTGTTAGAAAATTTCTCCTCTCAGTTAAACGGGGGGAATAGATTCCCCTGTACATTAATGCAGGAGTATTATTTTTGATAACGCAGTTTGCTAAAGTCATATGTTCAATAAAATCATTTGCGTTCCAACTCTGCAGTAAAACAATCGAGTTACAGTTAACGACAAATATATTGAAAAGCCAGAGATAAGAATTTAGACTGTCTTTTTTGTTTGGGTGTAAGTTGCACGTGCAACGTTTAACAACAGAGCGTCTTCGTGAACTTCAGGTGCTTTTGCAAGAAAATTGACTGGCGCTGATCATACAGACTTTTTGCGAGCAGGACGATAGTAGGTATATTTGACGATAGCAGTATTTACGTCAAAAAATGGAGATCACCTGACGATCAAATTGACGTTGATTTGACGTTTTCGAAAACGGCATACTACTAGGGTGACTCAATCTTTTTTGCTGGCTTCGTATGCAGTTCATCAATGGAGATACGGACCGGTCAAAAAATATTTAAAATGTTTGGTGGCTTTTTTGTGACACTGGACTTGACTTTAGCAGTATATGGATTCAACATTTGAGCGGAACACCTATAGCTTGGATTTTCAGCAATAGAGACGAATAGATTTTGACACTTCATGGCGGCCATGTTGTTTTATCTGTTTTTAATTTTCCTAATTTTTTTTTCAGACATTAAAGACAAATCACCATGCAAATTATAAAACTTGATTATCCAGAATGGATGTTCTCTTGAGTCAACGATTCAAGCGTTGCGCCTATTTGACGGCTTAAACGTCCTTGCCGTCTTCTCTAGTCCACTATTCAATGCCTGATACCCAAATTCAAGTTGATCGGTTCAGTGAACAATCCTTTTCTTTCACTCCTCGCCGGGTAAGTACTTGGAATCAGTGGCGTACGCGAGGAGATCTAAGGGGAATTGAGCCATTTTGACTATCACACGAATTTCTATGGTCGCTTCTGCACACAATATGGGTTTATTGAATTATACATCAAATGTTTTTTTACAATTCTTTGCTCTTGTGTTTGTTATACTTCATCAATTGGTGCTCCTGGTACATTTTTATATCAACTTCCCTTCTGTTACTGCATCATACGCTGATGTTTTGATGAATTTGGTTGAAGTTGGTTGCCTCTGTGTCGATACCCAACTGACTTTAAGGTACATATGCCTACTCAATTATAATCCCCTCTATTACAAATTGGTCACGCCAGAGGTCTGAGGATTGCAGTTTCTTCAAACTAAAAACAAAAGCGATTCTTTCACGATAAGTACCTCTTCCATAAGGAATAGACAAACTTTCCAAGATTATTTCTTGTCATAAGTGCTTCTCAACTTTGGCGTTTGGGGTGGCCAGAAAATTCTAGGTCCCATCCATTTTTGCTAAGCTATTTGGTTACCAAGAGCTATCATGCCACCAAAATTAATTTTTGTTACAAGTTCGTGAAGCCTTAAATTATTTCAGTTAGGAAATAGATTGAATTACAAAAATAAAACAGGCAAGATAATATGGCGAGTTACGGATAAATACATCAATAAAAAACAGAATAACAGAAAGCAAAATGTTTAAATGAATTATTTTTATGCATTTATAATAATTGAACTACCAAAGGGTTATCAGAAATTTCACAATTCATTAAGAAATTATCACTTAATTTTTGATTTCTTCTACAAATCATTTCAACACCTGTTTGAAACCTTCGGTACACGATGGGGTATGCGACCGCAAGTCAACCTGTCTATGTACGCGGCGATTGTTCGACCCATACTTACCTATGGTTCGATCGTGTGGTAGAAAGCTTTAGAAAAAGTTAGCTATCTCAAAAACCTGAACAAGGTACAGAGACTAGCCCGTATAGGAATAACGGGGGCACAAAGATCTACGCCACAAGCAGGGCTAGAAACTATTCTCAATCTTCCAGTAATGGACGAGTACATAAGATGCACAGCAGCCAAAAGTGCACTTCGACTTAAAGAAATGGGCTCTTACAAGCACAGCACCTATGGTCATGGGACTATCTTGCAAAATGCAAAGGTATGACACAGTGGATGTCCTTGATGTGACGACTGACTCTACGTACCACCCCTAATAGATTTTAACAAAAACTTCTCTTTTTCAATTACCCGAAAGGCATGGATGGGAACCCAACTTACTAATCAGTGAATAGGGTATCCCCTTCTACACTGATGGGTCAAAAATGGCAGAAGGAACAGGAGCTGGGGTGTTCTGTGAAGCTCTTAATATTAGAGCATCATACAAGCTCCCAGATGAATGTAGTGTCTTTCAAGCTGAGATTTACGCTATTGAAAAGGCGGCTGACATAATTCACAAGAAAAAACTGAACTCGTTGGAGATCACATTTTTGTGGACAGCCAAGCTGCCATCAAAGCATTATCCAGTGAGACTATTAGATCCAAGGTAGTAGCAAAATGCCAAGGCATACTGAACAATATTTGCAACACCAACCAGGTCAAACTCTGCTGGATTCCTGGACATAGCAATATAAAAGTTAATGACATAGCAGATGAACTGGCAAGGAAGGGTCCAGTATCAATATCAAATAGGGAAAATAGTAGCCAATTAGATACGGGACCAGACGTTCCAATTGGAGTGATTAAAAAGAAGATAGACATAATTATGGAAGAGCAAATCAATTACTCCTGGATGTCCAGGAACGATTGTGTTATCTCTAGAAGCTTATGGCCTAGAATTAATGAAAAAAAAAACTCAGTAAATATATTCTATTGCTGAATAAAAAGATTATTAGAATCTTGATAGGTGTACTAACGGTACACTGTGCCATATTAGCACCCGATTTCTGTAGGAGCTGTCAGGATGTCGAAGAAATTGAAACCATTAATCACCTCTAAACCTTCAAACAAATCGCCTCCGATATTTTGGAAACAGATTTGTTGCAGAACTAGGCGACCTAGCGCAGGTCTCAATGGCAAATATGCCAGAAAATATATAGAGAGCAAAGGCTTTTTTGAAAATGAACCAGTCTATGCAAGTCATTAGCTTAGGAGCATCTCTGCTTTTTATATTAAGGGGATCACAATGGACCAGTAGGCCCCCGTGGACGCAACAGCCTTCGGGATGTTCACGTCCCTCCTAACCTAACCTAACTTTCATTAGTTGACTGATGCCAAGGTAAATTAAGCATTGTTTTAAATATATATTGTTTTGGCTTACTTGGAGTTTTTTAATATGACAAGTTGCACAGTTCCCCATACCTGACATGCATATAAAAAAATTTATTGGAACACAACCTTGTGCATAATAATTTTGTTTTCAATACTCAAAAGAGATATTAATTAGCAGATAAAGCATTTTGATTGCGATTAATGTGTTCTTTAAAAATAAGCCGCTTGTCGAGGTTTATTCTCAAATATTGCACATTGCACTCCCATTTTATAAGAGTTCCATTGACTTCCAGCTCGTAACTGGGTAGAAATAATCGCTTTCTTTTTCTGGTGAAAAAGATTGTTATTATCTTCCCAGCATTTAGTTTTATTTTCCATCTGTGAAAATATCTCATTAATAGTTCAAGACCATTTTGAAGATTGATCTCAATGTTGAGACCAAACTCATGCGATGAAAGTATACAGGTGTCATCTGCATACAACATGGTAGCTGTGGAATATCAGACGTGTAGACATTGTATAAGAAAACAGGACCAAGGACTGATCCTTGTGGGTTACCGTATTGAAAGTTTACTAAAACGGATTTACATTTATTAACGTTCACTTGAAGACATTTTCCAGATAAAAAACTTTGAACTATTTTTATAAGAAAAATGGGAATCCCGAAATTTTCCATTTTATAAATGAGAGCATTATGCCAAACAGAGTGAAAAGCCTTTTCCATATCTAAAAAGACCATAACAGTACATCTACCTGCAGTACGATTAGTTCTGATTATATTAGATATCCTAAGAACTTGATGTGAAGTACTATGGTGACTTCTAAATCCAAACTGCTGGTAAGGAAAAATATGTTTTTCCTCAATTAAATAGTTAAGTTTTTTCTTTAGTACTTTTTCGTATACCTTAATAAAACTATACTTAGAAGACTTATCGGGCTATAGCTACCAGGATTTTCCCTATCTTTGCCAGCATTTAATATTTGTATACGACTTTTGCCATTTTCCAGATATTTGGAAAGTATTGGTTCTTCAAACAGGCGTTTATAAGAAATGTCAGATACTCTTTTCCTGATTTGGGTAAATGTTTGAGATAAACATATGTAGATTCTTTATTTTATCAAGCCCATCGGTTTTCCTCAATCGCAATTCCTTAATTATAGCGGTAATATCATCAACAGAAATGTGTTCACTTTGGGATGTTTCAGTTAAAGAAAATAAAATTCTATGAGAGTCAGCATCTTCCAAATTTATTGTGTCAGAATCACTTAGCTGTTGGGATACTACATGCCTCTTCCTAAACTATGTAGTAAAAGCATTAACTTTTTCACTATCAGTGTAAGGCACATCTTTAGAACTTTTTAGTGTAGGCATCGAACTAGTTTTATTTTTTATAATTTTAGCAATATTCCAAAAAGGTTTATCATTTTTTCCTAGCTGGCTTAGTGGTTTTTTTCATAGAGTATTTCGGAATTTCCCAATTTCAATGGTTAAAAGTATATTGAAATATTTGAACTGGTGGCTATGTGCTGGTAAGTGATAACGTTGCCATTGCCTTTTAATACTATTTCTTACACGAATATCAGCAATAATATAATCTGGAATTTCGTTAATGTGATATTTCTTATAGGCAGCAGAATCTACCGAGATTAGGACTTTATCAGAATAACTTGAAACAAGTAAATTTTTTTTTGATTAATTGCACTTGAAATGATGAAAACAAAATTCATTGAAATGGTTGAATATAATTTTTTCTGAGAGAAGAGCTGTTTTCTGTGACATATTTTCCACAAACCTCTCATGAAAAAAATTAGCAAGTGTTTTAGCTGATGTTTGGTATGAAGGGGGGGGGGGGGCATAAATGAACTGCGATCTGCAAACTAGGCTTAACAGTTGAAAAAGCTGCAGAACGCTCCTATTGCAGTTGCCTAAGCCTTGTTTTCCAATAACACGCCTTGACCATCGTTGGCACTGCTTATATTGATCATTAAGTCTTCCATTAGCATTTGAATGTCTCCGCGTACTGTGCTGTCATCTCTCAATCCTTCTTTCCATTAGAAAATATAGCTTAGTTTTAAGCGTAACAGTGTAAATATCACGGTGACGTGAGGTGCTGTAGTCCAAAACCTGAGTTTCAGTTTCAGGATCCTATTACCTATAAGTTATGAACTTCTCCTAAGTGGGCTTTAGGTCTTGTTTATATTAATATTTTCTTTGAATAGACGACGTTTCTTATAGAAATCACTATATGCATCAAATTAAAAGTCTTTAAATATCTACTCTACATCAATTTGGAAGTCATGCCCCTGTTAAATTTATAAAATGTATGGAAATGGCATGATAACCCCCTGAGCGTGATGTTTACAGCTTTTGTTAATCCGTCTTCTCTATTATAATGTAATATCGGGTGATTTTTTAAGAGGTTTAGAAATTTTTTAAAAAAAAAAACACAAAAAATTCGAAAAAATGAATGAAATATTTATTTGAATCGATAGTTTGAACCTTGCAATTTAATGTTTAAAGATAATTTCATGCAAATGTTGACCGCGGCTGCGTCTCAAGTAGCCCATCCGCTGAGTCCAATTTTGGCATACTCTTTCACACATATCGGCCGGTATCTCACGAATGAATGCATGGATGTTGGCTTCCAGTGCGTCAATCGAAGCGGGCTTGTCCCTATAGACATTAGCCTTGACATACCCCCACAAAAAATAATCTAATGGTGTCAAATCGCACGATCTAGGCGCCCAATTGACCGGCCCGAAACGTGAAATTAACTGTTCACCAAACTCGCCTCGCAATTGCGCCATTGTTTCGCGTGCTGTGTGGCATGTGGCACCGTCTTGTTGAAACCACATATCATGCAAGTCAAGAACTTCCATTTCGGGCAAAAAAAAGTTTGTTATCATCGCTCGGTAGCGTTCACCATTGACAGTAACGCTGCGATTCGCATCATCTTTGAAGAAATAGGCCCAATAATGACGCCGGCCCATAAACCGCACCAAACAGTGGCTTTTTCGGGATGCATTGGTAGCTGTTGCAATGCTTCTGGCTGATCTTCACTCCAAATGCGGCAATTTTGCTTATTTACGTACCCATTCAACCAAAAATGAGCCTCATCGCTGAACACAAGCAGCGCGCGATGAACATTTCGAACCGAGCACGAATTTTGATAGTAAAATTCAATAATTTGCAAGCGATGTTCATTTGTAAGACGATCCATGGTTAAATTGCAAACCAAACTGAAGCTGTTTGACAGTGACACAAGGTACTAAACACACGTCAGCTGTCAAAACCAGTGTTGCCAAAACCAAACCAGCTTAAAAATCACCCGTTACATTGTCAAGATCTGGTGCTGGTCGTCGGAAGTCCTTAATCTCCTTTTCAATATATTGATTGCAGATACAGTAGCTATATGTCCGGTCAGCATGTAAAGTGCGTTAATTATTCCACATATCCAATATTGGTTATCCTTTTAAATTCAATTAAATTCATAATTGTTCTGATATGATATCGAATTTCATGCCATTAAAAGAAAGCAACAACAACAACAACAAATAAAAAAACAAACAAATCATTTCAACCCAACCACAACACACATATACCTACAATCTACATATATGCAAACATCGAGCATATTAAATGAACTATATGCATTAAGCCATAATAAAAGCTGTTACTATACAAATTACAGACCATTGGTTGTGCATTTAGTTTACACACCTTCCCGATAGCAAGGTAAACAAAACGTAAGCTCAATGGATATTTGCTTTGAAGCCTCAGCACTTATTCGACCACAAAAGCTCTACCTTTCCATTCCCCATATACCTACATTTATGTATAATGATAGCGTAAAGGTATGGGGATATCCAATCCATCCTATTTGAATGAATAACTGACCCAATAAAAGGAATGAACTGGATGGATGGATGTCCAGCCCAGTTCAGTACAGTTCAGGCCATCCATCAATGGAAGAGAAACACAATCCAGAACCCAGTTATTTTCAAATGAATGACACTTTGTGGTAGAGTTTCGCAAAGGTATATATACTCTCGTAGATGAAATGTAAATGCCACGTTTCGAACTTTATTTATGCCAGCAGCTTAATTTTAAAATATTTACCTTCCACTTGGGACGTTGATGACAACGGCGACCGACCAAACCACCTTCCCAACCCATTTACAGACGGAGGGGGCTTTAAATGTGTGTCTTGTCGACATGATGATGGAATCCTTCATTGTGGCTTTGAAAGTTAATTAATTAAATACATTCTATTTTTCTTGTTTATTCTGTCCCATTTACCGATGTCATCGTGGAAACCAGAAGTCCTGTCAATCCGAGCTTTATAGGACTGATTTTTGGAACTTTGGTGGGCCAAGCCTCTACCGTCATTCCATTAGGCTAACATAACGGTTCAAGGGATCTAAATTTACATTCTGCTTTCCCACGTTCACATACGACGTGCTATACGTGCCATGTGTTTATAGTCGAAAAGCTTTTATCAATCTTTTAAGCTAGAGCAATACTTCAATCCTGATTCCTGAATGCACAGTTCAGTATGCGAACAAAGAACGGCTGAATGAGCAGAGTATCTCGAGTTCCCCACTCGATATCTCATTATCGTATGCATATCCCCCATCGTGTCGTGTCACTATTTTAGGAGGTTGGTCGGTCCGGTCGGGTCGGGTCTTTTATATAGGTATGGAAGGAGATTCAGTAGACCGGATACCGTATTTGATATTTGCATATTTCAAGCCACATGGCATCGGTATGGCCGGATACGAATGGTGAAAGCATCAGCACGGAGTGGTTTATCTTGCACGTTTTAATCGTATTCTCACCTTTGTGTAAACAAAACACTCAGCCAGCCACACTTTCAGGAACAATTATCTGATGGTGCGAATGTTATTAGAGTGGGTTCTGAACTGAACTGAATCCATTCACCAGTCGTTATAGGATAGATAGGGTACTCGAATGTTGGCGCTTGCCATTTCGACGCAGAATATTGCATACATCAGAGAATACAGAGAGACACGTCGGTCGTGTGTGGCAGAATATTGTGAAATAAACTCAGTTTGAAAAGTCAACTCGATACTGTTTGAAGGAAAAAGACCAATGTCTTCTGGGACGGGAGATTATCGTGTTATTTTCAAGATGAATAATTTTCATTGAGGCGCCATCCTCGCACACGTGAGTATATCGCACATATTCGATATTTGACACCAATGATGGTATTTATATAGGGTCCGCCAAATAAGTTTCTTTTTTTTTTGAAAATGGCGCAAAACATCGAGTGTAGCTTCGGCTGTGTGGCACGTAGCGCCGTCCTGTTGAAACCAAATGTTGCCAATATCCTCCTCTTCAATTTTTGTAAACAAAATTTCGTTCAACATGGCCCGATAACGATCGCCATTGAGTGTAACGGCCACTCCTTCCTCATTTTCGAAAAATGGAACAATTATGTCTCTGAACCAAAATCCGCACCAAACAGTGACTCGTTTTGTGTGTATCGGCTTTTCAATGTATGCGTGCGGGTTTTCTGTGCCCAAAATGCGACAATTTTGCTTGTTTACTACCCGCCAAGATTAAAATGAGCTTCATCTGAAAAGATGATTTTTTTTGACAAAATCGACATCTTCTCTAAGTCGATCGCAGGCCCACTTAGCGAAGCGTACACAACCATATTCGTTCAGCGGAAGGATAAAACTAATTATCTGTCAAATCAGACATGAGCTAAGTGTTACCATTCATGAAATAAGCACTTGTTGAACAAAAAAGGTTAGATGGCGGACCCTTGATGATTCTCCCATAGCTTCCCAGAACACCCTAGCTCCTGTTTCTTCTACCATTTTTGACCCATCAGTGTAAAAGCGGATACCCTGTTCACTAATTAGTGAGTTGGGTTCCCATTCATATGCCTTTCGGGTATTAGAATAGAGAAGTTTTTGTTAAAATCTATTACATGTGGTACGTAGTCAGTCGTCACATCAAGTACATCCACTGTGTCATACCTTTGCAAGATAGTCCCATGACCATAGGTGCTGGGCTTCCAAGAGCCCAATTCTTTAAGTCGAAGTGCACTTTTTGCTGCTGTGCATCTTATGTACTCGTCCAGGACTGGAAGTTTGAGAATAATTTCCAGCCCTATACTTGTGGCGTAGACCTCCGTGCCCCCGTTATTCCTATGCAGGCTAGTCTCTGTACCTTGTTCAGGTTTTTGATATAGCTATCCCTTTCTTCAGCTTTCCACCACACAATCCAACCTTAGGCAAGTATGGGACGAACAATCGAACTGGATGACTTGCGGTCGCATGCTCAAAAGTGCTCTTCTAATTCTTTCTTCTGTGTTCCGTTTTCAGGTTTGCTTGAAATCTTGTGTTACGCCAAGATATTAAGCTTCCTTGGAAAGTTTCAGAGAAATTTCGTTTAGCTTGGGAGGAGTAAAGTCCTCTAGTTTCCTCTTCTTCGTAAACAGAACTAATTCAGTTTATGTAGGGTTGACCCCGAGACCGTTTAGTGCTGCCCGAGAAGATCGATCTTTAAGTGCAGAATGCAGATTCAATAATATCTTTCACTGTTTTCTCGGGATCTTAAAAAAATATATTTCTATTTTCTTCCCTGCTTTCAACTCAGGAGAAACAAACTAAGTTGGTTTTTAAATTTATATTTGGATCTTGAGAGATCCTCTTTATTTGAAATGCGAATAGCGAATATGAACTGAGCTTAAAGCTAAGATACAGTTAATAAAAATAACTTAACCTACGGTGCCGAATATAGATATACAGGGTGATTCGCATAAGATGTGACAAAAAGCTAAAGGGTGTAGGTTGGGTTGATACAAGAAAAAAATCGTACAGGAGAGAGGGGTCTATTCCAACACCCCCCCCCCCCCGGTTAAGCCAGGAGCGGAAATTTTCTAAAAAAATTATTTAAAACAGAAAACAAATTATTAAAAAACAACGGTTTTTACTTACAATTCCACGATATACCTTTTTGTAAAACCAGAGAGGTCTCCTCTTTTAATGTGTTGATAAATAGAATTGTTTTAGAGTATTTTTGTTCAAAAAAAATAATTTTCAAACTCAATATTGAAAAAATTTTGTTCAAACTAATCTTTTTTCAAAATTTTTCGTTATTAATAAGCACTTTTGATTTTAATATCCAATTTTCTTATTAGTTTTTAGTTTAACACCAAAAACCGAATGATAAAATCCCTTCTAGTTCTTTAGAAAATTGAAGATAACAGACATAAATTTGACTCCAATCTGTTGCTTTAGTTGCTCTAAGGGTCCATGCATTTGTGTTCTGATTAAATATATGTGAGAATTTGATATATTTGTAAATATCCTTTTTTTTAAGTTGTGTTTTTTATCTCAAATTTTATGGTGGAGTTAGTTATAACATTTTTTGTGGTAAATTGTAACATGCTTAATCTAACTCTGTTGATTTTTTTTTTTTCAAAATATTCGTTGCAACTTGCGAATATCGAACAGAATCTGACCATTCACTTCTTGCAGTAGAACAACCTGTAGCAGCTGAAATAGGAACGGAAATGCACGAGGAACCATTTATTCTGCTAGCTAAGCCCGAAGCTAAGGAACAGCCCTTAGCCCTTAGATGAACTAGGTTCATCTGTAGGTCTTCAGTTTTCTACTCCTTCGACACCATACACTGCTCACCTTGGGCAGCAGGACTCCAGAAGGTTTTTTTACGCCAGAGCCAAAAAATAAATCAAAAAAGCAGGTTAAGAAAAAAGTTTTAGCCTCTTGACCTGAGAACGAAATCAAGAATCTTTGTGGCTCATATGCTGTGAACCATTTTTTCCAGGGTTTGCCTGGTGAAAAATGAGTTCAGTGTATATTGTAAGAAGTGGTCCCACGTCAAATGCAAAAAGGGGTTTATTCGCATATACATCTGTTTAAACTGCAACACAGATGAAGATTCATTAGCTTGATTGTTTATTTGTCTTATTATAAATGAAATGAGGTTTTTTGTTTTCGTTTTCTTAAGAAATTTTTTTTTTTGTAATGGCTGTGTTTTTGTATAATTATAATAAATTAATAAAGGGTGGTCCAACCATAATGCACGATGTTAATTGTGAGGCACACCTTAACGTCAAGTTTTATGCCCAACTTAATTCGACATTTCTTTGTTTCAGTATTTGACAAATTCATCCATGGAAAGGTACACAATTGAGCAGCACGTTAAGATTGTTGCCTTTTACGAAAATGGGCGTTCAAATCAAAATTCAATTCCTGCACTTCGTTATTTTTTATTTTTTTATAATCGACCAAATGTGTCCACAATCAGTAGAATTGTGGCATTTGGGCAAATGAGAATCCACGAGTGATTGTTGAAAAGCCGATGCATCCACAAAGAGTGACTGTTTGGTGCGGTTTATGGACTGGCAGCATCATCGGGCCGTACTTCTTCGAAAATGAGGTCCGCCAAGTAGTTACCGTGAATGCTGTTTGCTATCACGAGTTGATAACGCTCTTCTTGTGGCCAGAAATTGAGCATATGGACCTGGACGATATGTGCTTCCAACAGGATGGTGCCACTTGCCACACAGCCAACGAAACAATGGCTCTTTTGCGCGAGAAATTCAATGGCCGTGTTATCCTGTGGACTTCTTTCTTTAGGAATATTTAAAAGAAAAAGTGCACGTGAATAAGCCAAGAACAATTCAAGAGCTAAAGGATGAGATAATTTGGCACATTAACGACATTGAACTTCAATTATGTTTCAGAGTCATTGAAAATATGGACCATCGGATATAGAGGTATACCACCGAAGCCGTTGCGAGCGGCTGGGTGATATTTTGTTTCACACATAATTATCATAGATCCATCTATCATAATTAAAAATATTAAGAAAATTCTCTGAAAACTTTTTACAATTACAATTACAATTAACAAAGCAAATTTTGTTGGTATAGCGAGTTATATGGATGAATTAATATTGCCCACTGATTTTAATTATGGTTACGATTAATCCTACTTTTACAACGTTTTTCTAAGCACTTTAAAGGAAGCAATTGACATTTATGTTCCTAAAACTCAAGTAAAAAATAATTCGAAGCCACCTTGGTATAACAAAAGACTAACTAATTTGAAAAACAAAAAGAACAAAGTTTACAAATTGTTGCGGGTTTCTTCATCTGATGCCAATTTGCGAGAAAAATATATCGCCCTTGAAAAAAAATTCAATGTCTTAAGCAAATTTCTTTACAAAAATTTTCTTTTTTCAATGGAATATAAACTGAAAACAAACAGTAAATTCTTTTGGACGTTTATCAAGAGCAAGAAAAATAATAATGGGATTCCAAAGTGTATGGATTATTTAGGATCCACCTACACAAACCTACCTAATATTTGCAATGGTTTTGCTAATTTTTTCAAGTCAAACTACCTGGTTTCACCAAACAGCAATGACTTCTCCTCTAATCCATCTGATAATATAATTAACATTGGTCAATTAAGTGTTTGCTTAACTGAAGTTGAGAAAGCTTTATCGGGCCTCAGTGACGATAAGAAGGCTGGTCCAGATGAAATTCCTCCTCTTGTTTTAAGAAAGTGTGCACAATCTCTATCCAGAATATTATGTTTTATTCTTAACAAATCACTCGGTAAAGGCGAATTTCTTTCGCAATGGAAAACATCTTTTATCACACCAATTCATAAATGCGGTCCAAAACAAGACATAACGAACTATCGTCCAATTTGCAAGTTATCTGTGATACCCAAACTCTTTGAAAAAATTATTTGTGATAAGCTTTCGTTTTTATTAAAAGAAACAATATCCCCATTTCAACATGGCTTTGTCTCTGGAAAATCGACTACTACAAACCTAACTATCTTCTCGAACTTTGTTCTTAACAAACTTGAAAAGGAATATCAAGTGGATGTTATATATACAGACTTTGCCAAGGCATTTGACAGAGTTCACCACAATATACTAATTCAAAAACTTGAAAAACTAGGAATACATTCAAATATGCTGAATTGGTTCCGTTCTTATCTGTCAGATCGTATCCAATATGTTTGTATTGGTTTGGCTATTTCAAATCCGATTGTGGTTATATCTGGTGTTCCCCAAGGTAGCCACCTTGGACCACTTTTGTTTCTTATTTTTATCAATGACTTACCTGATGTCCTTTTGAACTCCATCAAACTGATGTTTGCCGACGATCTCAAATTATTCAGATGCATTAAAGATTCGATGGACTGTGGGCTTCTGCAAGAAGACCTACAAAGGCTGTCTGTTTGGTGTAAAAATAACCAATTACAACTTAATATTTCTAAATGTCAGTGTTTTTCCTTTTCCCGTCGTTCGTGTCTCATCTTTTATGATTATCATATTGAAAACAAAGTTCTTGAAAGAGTATCAAGTAAAAAGGATCTTGGAGTAATTTTTGACTGTAAACTCAACTTTGTTAAACACATAGAATTTATAGTCAATAAAGCTAACTCCATGCTTGGATTTATTACCCGCAACTCCAAAGGTTTAAATGATCCGTATACTTTGAAGTCTCTATACATAGCTTATGTTAGATCAGTTCTTGAATACTGCTGCGTAGTATGGAATCCATTCTATAAAACCCATTCAGTTCGAATTGAAAAAATTCAAAAATAATTTACGAGAATAGTCACATATTAACTGAGATGGAACACCGTAGTAATGCCTCCATATAATACGCGGCGACTGCTCATTGGCATTCAGGCACTAGAAAACCGCCGCAAGATGTTATCTATAATGTTCATAAAAGATATTTTATCATATCATATACATTGTCCGTTTTTATTGTCTTTAATCGACATATATGCGCCAACTCGAGTGCTTAGAAATCGAAACTTATTCAATGAGGTAAATCATAGAGTAAATTATGCGTTTAATGAAACCATTACTCGCTGTGTCAGAGAAATTAATTCCATATCACATTCTATTGATTTAGATTTTCATTTAAGTAGAGATACGTTCAAAAACATGTTAAACTTATACTTTTTAGTAAATTAACTAGTAAAAATATGTTCTTTCTTATGTAAATATGTATATTTCGCTAGTCTATAAGAGTTATGTTGTAAACTCGAATTGATGTTAAATAAATAAATAAATAAACATCGTGCGTTTTCGTTGGACCACCCTTTATATATTTTTCACCATAAGTATTTATTTTTTTTAAGCTAAGAGTTATGCTTTTTTCTTTATTTGTTAACAAAATGATGGTTAAATTCTTAAAAAATTATTTTTTTTACTTTCGTAATACTCTTTACAACTAGCCCCACATACGGGTAGATTGAAACAGCACGGTTTTTTTAATGCTATATATTGACATTTTGTAAGTAGACTTTGCTAAGCTTTAGTGTTGGATTACTTAGCTAAAACATGAATTTACAATTAAAAAAAGGTTTGACAGAGTTAACTTAAACAAAGGGTGGTCCAACCATAAGAAGCAGCATCGGTATTAGCAAAAAGTGTTTTTTTTTTAGCCCCACTCTCCCCTACTCAAGTACCAATTTTCAATAATTCAGAAAGCCTCAGCATTTAAAGGTTCGGACTTTATAACTTATTTCTGCCGAAACCAAATTTGTTCCCCAAAATAAAAATCACAGCCGGCTTCCCAGTAAGAAATACATTTAAAAAAGAATATCACAACACCAAAGTAAGGTTGTTTCATCTGGGCTTCACTGTGCGGCACCCATTTATTAAATCTACCTAAAATCCAACCAAAAAGAAAAATCATTTTCTATTTATATACAAAATGCATTTCGGTGCACTTATTGCACTCGTCCATCGGCCAACTAAGTACGTGCTTCATAAAGAAAACTAGAAAAGTCACAACTATTACAAACTCAACCTGTTTACAAATTAAGTTTAGATTATCCAAAACAACAATTTGAATCTATGTAGGTAAGGTATAGCAACTGGTTGATGTCATGCCAGTGCCAAACGACCGCGACTCTGGCGTCAATTCCACTCACTTTCCATGATTTCTGCTATGTGTTGCCATTGTCATCTATACTAGTACCCAGTTCAGCATATGGACTTATGGAAAATTCATCAGTCTAGTTGTTTTGCTTAGAGCTTCAGAACGTTATTTTTGTATCTACGAAGACGTAATGGTAAACTAGGTGAAGGTCAATCGTGAAGTAAGCCCAACTTCAGAGCTTTTTAGCTTGAGAATTCAGACCTAAAGCAGGTATCTCACAGACAGAGACAGTGGATGTGGCATTATATCGTTTGTAATATACATTTGCTCAAAAAAGCATCAAAGAACAAAGTTTGCATTCATTCAGACTCCACTCAGTTGAAATATAGTGCTCGCGATGTATAGTCGGAAAGTTGATTGTGAAATATTTTACGATCGGCGTGAATCGATCGGAAGTTCAAAGTCTTCTTTTGAAAGTGATTATAGTAGTTCAAGGGATGACTCATCATCATCATCAGATCACTACAATCCTACGTTGCGTTTGCTGCAAATACCAAGATCATCAAACGGATCTATGGGCTTTCATTTGACTCGTAGCAAATGGGATCCGTATCCGTGGGTGCATACTCTGATTTTAGTGAATTCAAAAATTTAAAAGAATTATTTTCAACGCCAACTATTTACAGATAAGTGCCGTTGATAGAAACACACCAGCCAAGTTTCATGGCTTGAAGGCCGGTGATTGTGTCTTAGAGGTCAGTGCCCAGATAATTTATATATCCAAAACTATCTTTGCATCTTTTATCCATTCTAAATGTTTCAGTTCAGTTGAAAAATATACAAATATGTAAGCTAATTAAAAAAAAAAATCTAAGAGCAAGGGATAAATGTGAGAATTCCTTTAAGATTATATCATATGTGCATCGATATAGTGTTGTTGTTGTGGGTTATAGAGCATACGACTTATCATCAGTGATTTTGATCAATATTTGTAATGGGCGAAGCCTTTTTCGCTAATTGCCTGAAGTTCATCAGAAAAATGGTTTTAATTTTGTATATATTTACAATTTGATACGCAGATAAACGTGTTTTTTTTTAGATTTTTATAAAAATAAGCCCATTATTGGTCGTGATAAAAAGAGTATCTGTATATGAACACATTTTAGCTATCAATTGAACAAATAAAATTAATTATCACAATTGTCCGATTTAGGTGATAATTTCCACGAAACGGAAACTTTACGTATATAGTTTGAAGTTAATTTGTTCTATGTATAGACAAGTATCTTGTTTATTTTAAATCTGTCACAAATAATCTGTAATTTTAAGATGTTGAGATGAGTAATATCTCATCAAAACATGGGCGATGCAATGTAAATAAATAAATTTACACCTATCTGATAATTATAAATTAATTTTTGTTTACGCTATTTTTTTTTTTTTAATTTTTGGTCGATTAAAACAAATACCTTTACGTATACAAAAGATATTGAACATTCTGAGATAAACAGAAGCTTTTTTTTTCAACACGAATTTTTAAGCCTCAAAATTCAACATTTGTTTGGTGAGCCTTCTTGAGTAAATAAAAAATTGAAAAAAAATAAATAACAAATGCACATTATATTCCTCGTTCCTGGAGGACCTCAGGTCTTGTAAATCCAACGTACATGATTGTTTAGCACAAGCTAGTTAGAAAGACATAGAGTGAAAGGAACGTATTTTTGTAAGCATGATGGATTGAGAATAAATACATACCTATGTAGGTTAGTATTTCATCATATCATGAAAACCTTCTTATTTAAGAATCTTAATGCGCTAAATGAAAAGGAATTATTTTTATTTCGGAATAAAGTAGGCTAAGGAATAAAAAAAAGAATTTCTCGAAGAAGAAAATGAGATGAGTGTCAACTTAGAGAAACAACATTGATTGATCAAAAAGTGGTTACGTGGATAATTTGCCGTTAATTAGTCGTTAATTAATTGTGATGATTTCAAATTTTTCGTTCCATGTTTTGAAGTTACTCTCTCAAAAATGGGTAAAAGCTTCTTTTGTTGAATGGTTTGCCTACTGCTCAATAATTTTCCGTTAATTAGTTGCAAATTAGTTGTGACAGTTTCAATTTTCTCGTGCTTTGTTTTCTATGTTTTGTCTGCTAATTTTCCAAGTTCGTATGAAGTTAACGAAATACGGTTTAAAACCGGATTAAAAACTTCTTATATTGAACTTTGTATTGCTTTATAATTTGTCGTTCATTAGTCGTGAATTAGTTGCGACAATTTCAATTTGTGCCTACTACGTTTTCGATGTTTTTAATGCTAATTTGTCAAATTCATACAAAGTTAGCGAAACACCCCTCAAAAAGGGTAAACAATTTCTTATATTGAATGGTTTATTTACTAATAATTTGCCGTTCATCAGTATAGTGAATTAGTTGTGAAAATTTAAATTTTTACGTGCTATGTTGTCTATGTTTTTTTGTTTTTTTTTTGTTCATATAAAATTCTTATGAAGTTAGTTATAAGCAGCCAAAATAGTGTTTAAAACTTGTCATTTTGAATTTTGTATTGCTCCATAAATTTAAGGTCATGTTATCAACTTTTTAGTTATGAAAATTTTAATTTGTTCGTGCTATGTTTTTTTATGTTTTTCTGATAATTTGCAATATTCATATAAAAGCCCACATAAGTGTTAAAAACTAATTGTTGTGAAATAGTTGTGACGATTTTAATTTTGTCTTGCGTAGCACCCCCTAAATAAGTGGTAAAAACTTGTTTTCTGTAGTTAATGTTTTATTGCTCAAAAAGTTAAAGGTCACAAGTCTTCAATTAGTTATGACAATTTTATTAAGTGCCGTGCGATGTTTTCGATTTTTTTTAATTGATATAAAGTAGGCGAAGTTACTCCTCAAAAAAACGTCTTATATTGAACGTTTTGTTGCTTTATAATTTGTGGTTTAATAATCGTCTGTTAGTTGTGACCATTTTAATTTTGTCGTTCGATGTTTTTCGGTTTATTTGTATTATCATTATTATTACTATTCTAATATTATTGGCTTCTACTATAGATACAACTAATTCGGTAAATGATTAAGTAGAAAACCTTTCAAATTAACTCCCATTGTAAAGAGGGTGTTTCGCTAAGTTGATATCAACTTAGCGATGTAGCAAAAAAAACACACACACACACACACAAAAAATCACAACTATTTTACGGCAAGTTTCGCTAAGTTGACACTCATGAAAAATGAGGATTGAATGGACGCAGTGATTTTTAAGAGCCAACAAATAGTTTTTAAAAAAAAATCCGCTACGAGCTCTGTGTAGAAAAAATATTAGCGATTGATTGTATTTAATTTTTTATCGGAATCTGACGATGAAATTTTTACGTCAGGATTTTCCTTTCTACTATAGAAATAAAAGAAAATAACTGAGTTAGATCATGGGATGGTAGAGCTTTTCTTGTACAGCTTTTCAGGTCTGAAAAGCAAAAGAAGTTCAAATTTTGGCTTTTGGCATTTTCCACCGGCTCTAAAAAGTTTTTCAAAAGACGTTTAACTTGGGATAAAAGAACGATCATATTGGTTGAATAAGTTTTGAGGCTTAAAAGTGTCAAAGTCGCGAAGCTGAATCACGTAGAAAATTTTATAATAAAAAAATGTATATGCGATTTCGTTTGTCCTTAGTTGCCCGATTCTAATGTTATAGAGCCATATAGGAATATAAGCCTTGTAAATATGACAAAATATCATGTATTTGAAACTAGCTATCCCATCCGGCTTTGCACGGTCACACAAACCTAAGCTTCGCATACAATTTTATTAAGAAAATATAGATAAATATTTAAACTACTTTTTGTAATTGAATACTGCTATCTGAGTTTTAACCCACTTCACGATATGAATACCAAAATTCATTTAAATATGATCATCAAAGTCAAACCTTTTATTACTTTCTCAACACAGAAAGAATTTGTATAATCAAAAACGATTTTTTTGTGGTTACCCCATTTCACTCGTCATATAAATATCAAAATTTCAAAAACAACCTTTCCAACACAAACAGAATTTTCAAAATCGGATATCCTTTTTTTTTTGTTTTTATACCCCACTTCACCCTGAAATATCAATTTTCTAAAAAAAAACCCTTAAGCCATTGTCTAAAAAAAGCATTTGATATGCAAAAAGAATTTTTTTAAATCAAATACAACTTCTCATTTTTACCCAATTTTACCCTATAAGTATCAAATTTTTGAAAAAAGCCATCCACTAAAATGGCCTTTCCAACATAAAAATAATTTCTTAAATCAGACAATTTTTCCCATTTCAACCTACAAATAACATAACTTAAAAACTAACCCTAAAGCCATTTCCTGTGAAAAACTTCTTTAAAAAAAAGGATTTCTTAAATCGGACAATTTTTTTCTGAAAAACGAAGTGGGCGCCTGCAGCGCCATCTGTTTCGAATTTTCTGATTCTTCTTCTTTCCTAAACCTTCACGTAGCAATTACGAACAAACTAGCGAAATGAAGCATCCAATCTGGTCAATCGGTTTTCAAGTTTTAAGCATCCCAACAAACCACCATCCCTTTTTATATACATATACAGATACAGATTTCAATATTTTTGTAGATAATTCTCTGTATATCTTTTTTTCGTGAGCTTTTCCGATATTTTAATATCGAACAAATCAGAGATCATTGAAATTTTTCCAGCCGAACTTGAGTTATTGAGTGACAAACTCGACTTTTTTATATTTGGATTGAAAAGCTCTGTTTTCTTGTTAAAAATCAAATCAAATCAAATGCAGTTGTTATTCAAACAAAAGAGTTAAATTTTTATTTAAATACAGCGGCAATCCTACGTACCCAAATCAATTGAACTGATAACTTTAAGTAATAACTTTATTGAATATATGTAATTTGAAATTAAATTCGTGAAACTCGTATATTTTTTTTTTTTGGAAAAATGTGCAAATAATAACAACTTAAAGTTGATTATAAAATACTTTGTTATTGTTTATTTACAAAGCAAAAATTAATTTTGTATTGTTTCTGTGAGGCGGAATGTCCCCAAAGTTGGTATAAATTCAGCCTGTAAGGTTAGGAACCTAACTTTTGCTGCTTAGACCGATATTTAGACATTTCCAAACCCACCACTCCACGCGCCCACTCTAAAGCCCATTTTTTTAATTGTCTATTTTTCTTTTTTTACATGGTGTTTCAGGCTTTTTAATACCTTAGACAATGACTTTTGCACATATTTTTTTAGAAAAAAAAATCTTATAAGAGAGGGGTATACCTAATTCCTCCCATTTGAGCAGAAACAGCAATTTTCTAAAACATTGATCCAAAATGGATACATACCTAATTTTTCAAAAAAAAAACACCGGCAGCACTTTCTTCATTAGGGTTTATACTCTGTCCAACAAAAATAGGCAGTACACGTCTTATGGGAAAGCTTTTTAAAAATCAGTAGCGTGCCATATTTATATTAAATTGAAATAACTCCTAGACAAAATGTGTTGGCCCGCCCGTGAATTTCCAATAGCATCGGACACAGACCCAACGTCCTATTCAAGGCACATCTGAATGTGCACTAGACATGTGTAACGCAGCGCTGAGTTGGCGCAGTGAGTTGAAGCAGCAGCTGAGTTATCTGCGCTGATACAGCAATGTGTAACTCGGCAACTCAGTAACTCGATTACTCAATAAATCAAAAAATCAAACGCGCAACATGTCAACTCTCCAACTCAATAGTTGAGTAGCGCCTTTTGTCTGTAGAAGCGCAGCGCTAGCCGCTCCACACAAACAGATGAAGCAAATGAAAAAAGCGCTGTGCGTAGATCATTTTAAATATGAGTTGGTATGGTTCTCCAGTTCGCTGTGCTTTGTGTGCTTTTGATGCAAGTTGCAAGGAATGAGGAAACCAGTTTGAATGTGTTATACGTGTTCATTATTATGTATATATTAGAATGGTTTGTTTTTTGATTAATATTATGGAAACAGTTTTTCACTAGGGTGCTCCAGAAAATGTTTTTAAATATTTTTGTGTTCTAAAGTAGGGACTTTGTATTTAGGTGTCTTGACAGTCTGATTGACAGGACACCCTAATGTTTGCATTCAATTCTCATTTATTTTTTCTTCGATGACACATTAACACAATAAATTGTGTTCAAAACCGCAATACATATTATAAGTAAGTACAGTTTCTGTTCATCAGTATTCAAATGATACATAAGGATAACATACATAATATAACCCTTTCTAAAACTTCTCAAACCGGAATTATTCTCGCTTGCAATGCCAAAACTAAAACACTACGTGTCACTTGTTTGCAGTCACTCATTTCATAACTGCTTTTCATAAAGAAAATCTTTCTTACATTACGGTTGCAAGAAGATTGACCTTAAACAAGTGATTCGCACTGTGCATACAAACATTAGGTAGGAACACACCATATATTTTCAGACACCATTCCATACAAGAATTCATGTCTAATTGTTGGAACACACTAACATACTAACGCACATTTATCTATGTGTAACTCAATTTTTCCTCTTTTTCCCAAATGTCTCAATTCTCAAACCAAAATTCTTGTTTACGATCCGACGACAAATACACTATGCGTATCATTTGTACATAGCCACTCTTTTCACAAGCGTTTTTCAGAAACAACATCTTTCCACTATTCAGTTGCAAAGAGAGTGACTTTAGTCAAGCGACTCGCACTGTGCAATGTGCACAAAAACGGTTCTTCAATCGGTCAAACACTCAAACCTTAACAGTAGGTAGATTATATATATCTGAGATCTGACGCAACACAAAACTCTATCTGTAACTCACAAAAAATGAACAGACCACCTGCGCACTGCGCAATTGAGTTAGTAGGTTATTGTGTATCAAACGAAGCAATACAAAAAATTGCGCTAGTGAGTTACGCTGATACAGTAAAGTGCGCTAGAGTTAGTGAATCAACGCAGCAAATTTTGCTAAGTTACCCATGTCTAATGTTCACTAAATTGCTGTGGCCAATCGCAATTGGCTGCTGTTTGATGTACATTCAGAGTTACGCTTGTCCATTTGGTAATTCGTTTAGCTTTTTTTCGTTGAGTTTCTGTTAAGTTGCTTTTGAGTTTCGAGCTTTAAGAAAAAGCTTTTAATGCTGAGTGTTATCGTGAACACTACGACAACCCTGTGAAAGCTTTAATGAAGGACAGAATTTATGCAATCCACTGAAGCCAGAATGAGAGGAAAACGTCCTATCTTGCCTACACTGGCAATTTTTGTTGGACAGAGTGTAGCTTTAAAGGCCACATCTAGTCTTTCATTTTATTACAAAAGAAATTATTTTTAAATAAAAGTTTTGATTTGTTTTCAAAATTGTTCGTAATTAAGTACCCATTTGGCTATTTATATTCATTGCTTTTATCAATTTTAAGCTGAACACACAAAATCATATGGTTTCAGGTCCTTCGAGCCCAGTTTTTCAGTGGTGATTTAAGCCAGAGAAAGCTAACATCTCTTGAAGTAAATTATCCCACACTCAACTGAAAAAGTAGTTTTTCGGTAGAGAATTTATGCAGAACGACTGAACAAAATCGATTGAAAAAATATCAAAAGTTCAGTTCAGTTAATCCTGAGCTAACTCACCAAATTTGTTGAGTTAACTCGGGTTTTCAGTACCAATTTAGTGTACCAAAGGAGAAAACCTTTACGAATTAAATTATTCTGGAACGGAATATTTTAATAAGTGAACTGAGGCACGCTGTTGGGTACGGAGTATACTATCAGAAGTTTCACCTTTTGGGTTTTTAACCCCTACTTTGTTGTAGGCTTCTCCTCCGTTTATTGTCATTATTGTTTTGGGTGAATCCCACCTGTTTATTCCACTTTATACTCTCTTTATGTATTCAGTGAACGTATAGTCTGCCATGCGGGGACAGTACACCAATTATCCTCTAGTCTTTTGCTATAGGAGCGGGGAACAATTCCAAAAGATTATTTCGTGGCGTTCATTTTCTAGGGATACCACGGACGGAGCTCATATGGTAAGCTCACACCGATAATCTTCTAGTTTGCTGCTAGGAGCGAGAAGGTAGACAACTTGGAATCTACTTGTTTCTTCCTCGGTCCACTTCTATTGAGTGAATCTTGGACCGAAATCCTCTGAGACCTCTCACACCACTTATTTCTTAGTCTTTTGCTAGAAGCGGGGAACGAGACGCAACAATTATTCCGTATCTTCCTTCCCTCTAGAAGTACGACGGACGAAGCTAGTACGGACTGCTCACTGATTATCTTCTAGCCTACTGCTGGAAGCGAGAAGGTGGATCCACTTCTTCTGAGTGTTTCTTGGACCGAGACGGTACTCTTCAGAGACCCCTCACTTATTATCCCTTGGTCTTTCGCTAAGGGCGGGGATCGAATCCCAACTTATTTTTGTGCGAGTATTTTTGTCTGAACAAAATCCTGAAACCCATTATACCGCCGCCGAACCTAACGCAGCCGCCAATGGTTGTTGTATTTTCCATTATTTTGTAAGTGGGTATATACATGCACTAAAAATTACACCTATTACTGAAACAATAACATCTATCTTCAGAATGTGTCTGCATAACTGTTGTAACACACAAGAGCAAGTTCATGCGATCCAATCATGTTTATTTTTTTATTTTATCTTATGATATTTTATTATTTTTTACAAAATTTTCATGAATACCTAGTTGTATTGAATAATTTTTGAAAAATGAATTTTCGAACTCAAAATTTTGAAAAAAAAAAATTGCTCAAAATTCTACGTTATTAAGTAGTAGTTTTAAATATTCAATGCTCCTATCAATTTTATTCAAACCTTAAATTTTTTTTGGAATGGTATTTCTTTTTTTAATTCAATTGTCAGGATATAGCGTCCGTTATTTCCTATGAAATGTATTTTTATCTAAATTATTCTATGAATTTTCTGTTCGTTTCAATAGGTCAATGGTGAAGACGTCCTGGGAATGCGTGTATTGGAAATAGCTGATTTGGTCAACTGTGAAACTAAGTCCATAGACAATGTTTCCCTTCTTCTGTGGAGTCCTGGAAGTGATATTAATTGTAATCCAAGGGTACGAACACCATATGCGTTCTCATAAAATTTTCTGTCATTTCTACTTGACTTACCCTTTGAATTATCCATCACCATGTAGATACACCCTCAGTGTAATACTGCAAAAGCTAATTCCCAAAGCCCATCTGCATACAGTATATCGAATACCTATCGGTATCATGCAATCTACAATCTCATTCTTTACATCCACAGAATCTATGTTGCGGACCGATGCCGTTGAATTTAGAACGCCTCACGGCGTTTACACAAACAATCCTGGCAATAATCGAATGTCCCGTCTGCTTGGAAACAATAGTCCCACCAATTCTGCAGTGCCAAAATGGCCATATCCTCTGCGTAAAATGTCGCATCCTTTCGCATACTTGCCCTGTGTGCCGGCAACATTTCTACCCTGGTCGATGCTTAGTAGCCGAACAGATTTACAATTCCATCACGGGGACATTTAATTTACGCAGCCAGAGTCAGGACAAATCGCAAGGCCGCGATGGCCAGCAACTCTTCGGAACCAAATACAAAAGGTCCTCATCCATATCGATGCCGACTTCGTCATCGCTATTGACAAAGAACGAAAGACAACGACAACAACGACTACGCGAAAAGCAACAGCACAATGGCATTGGCATCTGTCTAAAACCTCCTCCGCATGAAGTCAATAAATTCGAATCACAGCAACCCTCGACGAATAAATTTCTGGCCAAGTTACTGGGTAAAGCTTACTCGATGGATAACCTAAGCTCACCCTACCATCAACAATCAGCGCCCCTATTGTCTCTGACAAGGATAACTGTCCGAAGAGTTGCAGATGACAAAGTTGGTGGCGAGAAAAGTGGCGACGACTACTACTACGACGGCAAAGCCAATTTCAATAGCAACGCCACCGATTCCGATAAGCAATTAGAGTTTGAATTTATATGCAAGGCAGCCGCCTTCGAGCCGCATCGCCTTTCCATTTCAAAACAGTTCTCCTTATCGGCACAAGATTTATCAAAAAAGGATAACGACGGATTAATACCCAACCAACACGAGTGCGAGTGTGTTTCGAAAAATCGCCTGCAGTACCTTTTGCTACAACGTAATTCAGTCCAAATGGCTCTGCTGCCAGTTTCCCCATTGCTGCCAGCACTAGCGCCACCACCACCACCACCACCACCAACCTCGCTCACACCAGGCCGACGAAAATTGTCTGTTGGTAGTGCGAAACATTTGAAGGATGGCCATCCTCTAGAGTCAACAATACAAATATCCTGTTGCACAGAGCAACCTGCCGTCTTCTTCTGCCCACTCAGTTGTGGTAAACTATTTAGTGGTATGTATAGGTGTAGATAGATATGGAATTCGAATTCTCCGTCTCATTCTCATAAGGATTATATCGATTTAATACCCCTTTCGCTTTCCCTCTCATTGAACAGGACCAAGCTTACAGCAACATATCAAAGTGGATCATTCTGCACCAATTTTATGCTATAACAGTTCAAGTGCCGAACTCGCTTTGCCTTTGAGAGCTCCACTCGATAAAGCTGCAGTACTTCTGATGTGCGATGGCAAGGATTTCTGGATAAAATTAAGGACACATGGGTAATGACTTTTGCTTTTTCATTCAATTATATCACTATTCCTTCCCTTTGATGGTTGTTTGCATTAAATAAAACAGGAATTTCACCAGCAGCCCTTTAAATTTTTTATTTATTTTCCCTTTGACTATTTTATTCTTATCAAATAAGGAAAAAGGTGCGATGACTATAAACAGTGAACACTACACATGCATGATTATCTATGAAAGAAATAATATTTTTGAAGCATCGCTGTTGGAAAGCTGAAGCCAATTTCTTTATTTTTAATGGAATAATCTAACTTAAACTCTCAAAAGATTATAGTGCACGTGTGGGAGGATGAAGAAATTCCAGAAGACTGACGAAGAGGTATAATTTGCCCCATACATAAGAAGGGAGATGTCACAACGTGCCGCAATTATAGAGGTATCACGTTGTTGAGTACCGCCTATAAGATACTCTCCTCTATCCTACAAGACCGGATAACCCCATACGCTAAAACTATCATCGGACAATATCCGTGTGGTTTCATTCCAGGCAAATCAACAACTGATCAGATCTTTACCCTTAGGCAGGCGATGGAAAAATGTCCCAACATACCACCTGTTTATAGACTTTAAGGCCGCCTACGATAGCATAGCCAGGGTAGAACTTTACAAAGCCATGAGAGAATTCGGCATCCCAAATAAATTGACAAGACTATGTAGGTTGACCATGACCAACGTAACAAGCCAAGTAAAAATAGCCGGATTGCTATCCAAACCAATCAACATCTTTAAAGGACTCCGACAAGGGGATGGTTTGGCCTGCCTCCTCTTCAACCTGGCGTTGGAGAAAGCAATCCGTGACTCTGGCACGGCAACAAGAGGGACCATCGTCAACAGGTCCAGCCAGATACTGGCTTACGCAGACGACATCGACATCATCGGAAGAACCGAGCAAGCTGTGCATGATTCCTTCATCCAGATCGAGCAGGCTGCACAAAATCTGGGGCTGCACATTAGTGAAGGTAAAATAAAGTACATGGTGGCGTCGAATGCAAGAGGAACAGTTGGTCAAACAATCAAGGTAGCGGAGCACGAATTTGAAGTGGAGCAATCCTTTAAATACCCTGGGTCAATAGTAGCAGCCGATAACAATGTAGAACAACAGAGCTTACTGTAGTCTGTCAAAGCTCTTCAAATCCAGAAATCTCACCATAACTTCAAAACTGCTGCTGTACAGGACCATGGTCCAGTACTCACATATGGATCCGAGACTTGGGTGCTTAGCAAAAGGCACTCCGACCTCTTAGCCGCGTTCGAGAGAAAAGTCTTAAGGAGAATTGTTGGCCCCATATGTGAGGAAGGACGATTCCGGAGACGGTACAATCATGAATTGTACGCAATCTACCTTCAAGCAGATATCGTGACAAAAATTAAGCTCGGTAGACTCCGGTGGGCAGGTCACCTAGCTCGCATGAGCGAAGAGGAACCTGCTCGGAAAGTTCTTTGTGGTACATTCTATGGTAGACGACAGCGTGGTAGACCATGCTTGCGCTGGAGAGATGGCGTAGACCAGGACGCCCGGAGCCTTGGGTGCGCAACTGGATGGCGGCGGCTCGAGACCGGGATGGGTGGAGAGACTTGTTGAAGGAGGCCAGAACCGGACCCCGGTTGTCGAGCCGACGATGATGATGAAACTCACAAAATTGATCGGAACGAATAAGAATGACAAATAATTTGAAAAGTCCCAAAGTCTGGAAGATATGTTCTTGTATTTCTTCCATATTTCGTAATACCCCAACTTGAATTTAACCACAATGTCTTCTTTAAAGGAGCTTGCATCAGACATCGATGTCTTGAAAATCCAATGGAGGTGAAATTCTCCAATTAATATTTCAATTTCTTATGGTGTTGGCTTGTCTTTGTGTTAATGGGCCCAAAAGAGTATATAGATGTTGGTATAGCTTCGATTGATCCTTCTTTATTTCTGGATCTAGGGATCCTGTGAAATGCATATAAATTTTTTTTTTTTAGATTTTTTTTTTTTTCTTTTTGTCATGAAAACTTATTCACATTTTAAATTTTTCTTCTTTTCCTTTTCATGTGATGATGCGTCTGCTGTATAAAGAGAGGAAAACATTACCGCGTTAGCACTTTTTCAAGGACCAGAAGATGAGAGTTCAGATTTTATGATGGAAACACGATTAAGGATTCGAACCGGCAAAGACCAAGAAGACGACAACTACGAGGACCACAACGACGACGACGGCTATGTCAAAATTGTCGTCAACAATGATAATAGGATACTCGAACGGGAACTGATAACGAGGTCAATTGTTCGTTCAATGAATGTTACAACGTGGGAGGATACTTATGTTGATGCTAGTAGTAGTAGTAGTAGTCGTAATAGTAGTGGTGACGAGAAATGTAAAGAATTTTTGTATAATCAAGAAGATATTCGAATGACTTTTGGCGAAGCCATTGACTATCGGAATCTTTTTCTACAAATTATCATTAAGAGAAGATAAAGAGGAATAATAAGGCAAAGTCTGGTGGAAGTGAAGAAATAATTTGTGTTATAAAATTTTCGACTTTGTGAAAATGTAGAGGGTTACAAAAGTCGAATCTATGCGACTGATAAAATGCCATAAAAAAAATTAAATAAATGAAATATGGTCACAACACTTAAGAAAACAGTCGATTCGGCAATGGTGATGATGCCTATATACTTAGGAACTAGAAGAAGACATATTTGACTGTTAACAGTCGAATTGTTTTTTCCTGAACACCGTTTATTTTAATAAATATGATTTAAAATCACGAAAACAAATATAAACCAGCATAAAAGTGTTCATATATGCGTTTCGCCCCGATGTAATGGCTGGGCTCATCAGAAGATGACCATTACACCTTGTCTTGACGCATATTTTCCCGAATATAATCCGAGCTACAAAGAGCAACTATATAATTCGCAGTTGCTCCTTGTAGCTCGGATTATATGGAATCTCGATTTATTCGGGAAAATATGCGTCAAGACAAGGTGTAATGGTCATCTTCTGATGAGCCCAGCCATTACATCGGGGCGAAACGCATATATGAACACTTTTATGCTGGTTTATATTTGTTTTCGTGATTTTAAATCATATTTATTAATATAACTAGAATAAGCCAGGAAAACTGTATGAAAATGACTAATAAATTTCTATAATTAACATAAAGTCAAAAAATTAATCATCAATTTGTCATTATGATTGTTGTAATGTTGGCAATCTGCGAACAAAAAATAAAATTAAAATAAAAGATAATAGAATAAAACGGAAAAAATCACATCGCAATCAATATAAAAAGACTTTAGCTTGTCTATGGATCAAAGCACTGCTAACCAAATTGATATATGTTTACCCAAGTTTGTGTATCAAAACGTTATGTTACGGAAAAAAATATTGATGCATACATCCGCTACACGCCACAACACCAAATGGATTCTGAAAGAAGTTTTGACGGTGGCCATGGAGCTAATATCGCAAGAGGCCATCAAAAAGCAAATTTAAGTGTCCTTTTTTTTCATCTCTCTAAACCTTTCTACCAACCAGGCACCAGGAGTGCCTACACTTTTTTTATTGGTTTCAATAGAAGACAAAAAACAAAATGAAATCTTTGATTCAATTAATAGACCCAGTTGAAACATAAAACCAGTGCAAAGCTGCTATCTATAGATCAAAAGCTTTTGTCAGAGCCAATAGGGAGCTTTACGAGCATTAATTAATTCTTTGAAGAGTCCTCCCGCCCACCAAGCTACCGTAAAAATAGTATACCTGTTTTAGAATTATGCCTTGTTCCAGCATCGGGTTCGGGACAGAATCCTGAAAACCCAAAATCAGGAAAAAGGTTTCGGGAGTTTGGGTTTATTGGATTTTTGTGTCTTCACGGCTTTCGATATTCTGGATATATTATAGGTTATATAAAGGGTGTTTTTTTTAGACGTATAGAACTTTGAAATTGAATAAAACAAAGATGGTTTTTTAAATTGACATGAAATTCACTTTGCTCTAAACATAATCTTCTGGCATTATAATTTAAATATGATTTCTGGCATATGACCACCACGGCTGGCTTGGACGTAGTCTAATCTGGAGGTCCAATTTTCGATGACTTTTTCCAACATTTGTGGCCGTATATCGGCAATAACGCAACGAATGTTGTCCTCCAAGTGGTCAATCGTTTTGGGCTTATCAGCGTAGACTAGCGACTTCATATATCCGCACAGAAAATGGTCAAGCGGCATTAAATCGCACGATCTTGGAGGCAAATTGACGGGTCCGTATAACATGAAACTATGCAGTTACCAAACGTTTCCTTCAATAAATCAATTGTGGCACGAGCTGTGTGACATGTTGGGCCGTCTTGTTGAAACCACAGCTCCTGCACATCATGGTTGTTCAATTGATGAAAGAAAAAGTCAGTAATCATGGCTCTATAGCGGTCGCACCATTGACTGTAACGTTCTGGCCAATATCGTTTTTAAAGAAGTACGGACCCATTATTCCACCAAACCATAAAGCACACCAAACAGTCATTTTTTGTGGATGTAACGGTGTCTCAACATAGACTTGAGGATTATTATCACTCCAAATACAGCAGTTTTGTTTATTGACGTATCCATTCAACCAAAAGTGAGCTTCATCGCTAAACAAAATTCGTTTATGAAAATTGGGATCAGCGGCAATCTTATTTTGAGCCCATTTGGGCATTATTTGGAAGTGTTGTTCGGGCGTCAGTCTCTTCATGTTGAAATGGCAAACCAAACTGAGAATAAAGCATTTGACAACTGACAAAATGGCCGCCAGTTAAAATAGTGTTGCCAACTTAAAGTTCTATACTTCTAAAAAAAACACCCGTTATATAGGAATTAAGGGTTATATAGATTAAAGGTTGTCTGGATTTTGGATTTCAAGATTATGTCCGACTTCCCTCGGCATTCCCTCAACATAATATCTTCTATAACATCGTTCTTGAAACAATTGCATGTAATTTCCAAACATTAACATATGTAGGTACTTGTTGATTTTGGTATTGGAGAAAGCACCAACCGAGTTGCCAACGGTAAATTTGCAAATATTCATTTAAATTAATTAATTTATATTACTTAATCCTATGTTGTGTAAAATATACGAAAATCAAGCACAAAACCTTAAATATATATTTAGTGTTACGAGTCAAAATATTGGTGAATTGAAATCGAATAAAATTTTTTCCGAGCGTTTAAAATGCTTCGATCCTAAACGAAAATTATAACTCAACGAATAATAAATAAAATCTTATTCCAGTGCGTTAATCAATCAGCTATTTTAACATGCGATATATTTATAGGTATCTACTGTGAGGTAACTTACGAATTCGTTAAAAAAAATCGAACTCGAGATTTTGATCAAACTTGACATAACGATATTAGGGAAGACGAAAAAAGTGGGTCTCGCTAAAACCTCCGTCTGCCTGTCTGTTTGACTTCAGCCTAAGCTTGATACCTAGGTAGGCTTTCTTGGAGATTCTAGCGACACATGTTTTAATTATTTTGTAGGACTAAAAATAACGGTACCTGTCGGTCAAAAAGGAAAATCAGATTTTTTTTAATTCAATGAATTTCAAAAGTTAAGCTGTCGTTTAGTAAGAAAATAGTTCCGAAAAATCGTTATTAAATGCACCTCCCAAACAACTTTCTTTTTTATTTTCGCTTTTCTCGAAAACTGTTCAACAGATTTTGATCAATTTTTTTATGAAAAATGTTTGGTGTATTCTAAATAATAATTTGTTACAAAATTTAAATAAAAGCATTTTTTGCACATTAAAAAACAAAAACTGAAAACCAACTTCTACGATTTTGATAACATATTTTTTTGCAAATTGAAATTAGTACGCTCTATTATTTAAAATTATTAAATTTTCTATTTCATTAATGACTAAACCAAAAAAGTTTGTTACAAGTTTAAATAATATTGCATTTCAAAATTTTCTAAAAAATTAAAATTTTCCAGGTTAGATAATTTGAATATATAATTCCAACGCATGCATAACACCATTAATTGTGCGTGGACAAGTAATATTTGAGTATTTTTCGCGTTTATATTTTTCAAAATTAAAAAAAAATCTGAACATGGTAAAAATGAACATAGTCAAATAGTTTCGAATAGCAGAATCAAAAATCCGAAACCCAGGTGAACCTAGCCACAAGGATGTTTTTTCCATTTGTTAGACATTGGCACATTGGTCAAAATAGTATTAAAAAAGATATTATTGGTGATCACGAAGTTGAATCGGATTCAATGTTGATGACACACAGTGCGTAAAAATTCACTCTAATATGTATTTTTAAGAGATCAAGACGATTTAAGGATTACCTTAAGATGGATGTGAATGATGCAATGTATTGTTTACAAGCAATAGATTTTGTTTTGATAAAAAGTGGTCTTGTTTTTATATACCCATATGTATTTTATACTAGAAAAGCAAACCGAGTCACTGTGGCGTATACGTACCTTTTCTTAGAAAAAACCTAATGTTTTCAAGCTTCTATAGTTTAGGAGGGATCGATCATTTAATGACCACTCGATTCGTAAAGAGGGCAGCAATAGCTTTCACTTGATACCCCATTCATAGAAATTCCTCATGGAATAGGCATACTTAGCCCAAAATACAACCGCAAAAATACGCTTATGGAAAAGTTACAAGTTTAAAGCTCAAATGAAACTTATATAATTATGTTCAACTTAAAAAAGTATGTTCTCCTTTTTCTTCAGCGTAAACTGATGTCACATTAGCTCTTATGTTGGACTTAAGTTCCAGGAAATGACTAAAACGTGTACGGGATCACAAAAACATAGCAGGATATTACTATTTATAATGATAAAAATTCATGATAAAGTATGACCACACCACTATATTATTAGATAAGCTTAGATTTAAAAAAACAGACTCAGAAGTACCACCAAAAAATGTTCGTATTTAAGCTCTAGATTTATGTAAAAAAACCCTAAAGACACACAGACCAACTTACAATGTAATGAAAACTCCTTCTTAGACTGTTATTTCGGCTCTTATTAATTACTACGGAAGAAATATCTCAAGTTTTCTTTTAAAATAAAGGTCTGAAAAACCTTTCTGGAGCTTTTTATATTTTATTTTAGAATTTAGGAAGTAATCCCAGAAAGAAAAAAACCATACAAATTTTGTGTATTTTTCAAAAAAAAATTACTCAAACAATATGGTTGATTTGACAGGTTATTTCTGAATATTTTGGGCTATATGCACCAAATATAAAATAGGACTTTTGTCAGGTGATGTGAGCAAGGGGAAAATAATATTTCTTTGGACTATATATTTTCCGTCAGATAATTGACGAGATAAACTTTTAAAATAATTTCTTAACTTAAAATTCGACAGTTGAATCTTAAGTGGAAAGAGTTGTCCAAAATGTTCAAAAATTCTTCTCACAAATTTCCTAATAGGTACATGTATCGCAATTTGCCAACCAAAAAATCGTGAAATATCTGGGTATCAACTTCGAGGAGTGATTACGTTTCATCCACCCCATAATGCAGAAAAGAAATGGACTCAACATCTCAGACCCATCATCACGTACTGTTTTCCTGCCTGGTTTACTATATCCAAAACCAGCATGAAGAAGCTTGGTGTATTCGAGAAAAAAATCCTGCTGATTTGCACCTGACTTCGTTTTGGCCGCCAACGACGTACATAAGTACGTTAGCAACCATAGACTCTACGAAGCATCAGGAATCATACCACTGGACAAATTCATGGTCAATGCGGAAAAAAAAAACGACTAGCAACCTTTATCAACCATCCGAACCCACTGGTATGAACTATCATCAGCGGAAAGAGACATAGCTGGAGCCACGTTACCTAGATGTAACGGGAATGCTGAACGAAGGAATTATTCTGCTCAACGACGACGATGCAATCCATTTCTACGAGAACGCAGCATCAAGTAAATATCGTGGATAGAATCTTCCCCCTCCCCAATATTGCACCACAATGACAACCAGATTTGAATGACCCGAGAGAACTCATCTTATGTAAATAGAAGGTATAAACCAAATAAAGACAATTTAAAAAAAAAATGTTATAAAAAAATAAACTATGTATAAAATTATTAAATTAGCAAAAACTCTGATATAAAACAAATTTCTTGCATTTTCAGAGTTTCTTATATCCTGTCTGTCTGTCTTTAAATTTACCTATGGCATCTTAGAATATTTTTTATTTTTATTTTGATAGTGTTTTTTTTTTAACTCCCGAAATCAATCCCTTCCTCGATAAAGGATCAACATTTCACATTATTGGACATTCTCAAAACTCTTGCACACTTCTTTTACCTTTATCCACCGGAAATACCATATAACCCAGTAGATTAGAAGTGTCAATGGAAAAACAGTATTTTACAATGACGACAAGGACGCGATGGCGAAGACCTGACTGCTCAACATGCACTCAACATTTTTTTTTTTTTTGAAATAAAGTAAGATGATAGGAATGAATGAATGGATAAAAAGCCATCCACGTGACTCAATCATTTGTCACCCATTCAAGATAAGGAATCAGTCACTCAGTTCTTTGTCCAATTTTTGCGAAGCCTTTCACTGGTATTACCTTTTTTTTTTTTTTGCTAGGAGTTCCTTTAGAATTTCCCGTGCATCACATTTCTACATATAGACATGGTGTAACTAAGCTGAGTTCCGGAAACTTAAAGAGCACATTATCGTCCATCATCTATGACACTGCAGTGCAAGTCCTTTTTTCCGCCTCTTCCGCTTTATCGTTTTAGATATACCTATAAGTATATGTACGTTCAATTCATATACTACACACATTCAGCTAACACCGCGCGTGCACATTGCACAGAGACACATAGTGAACACACATTTTACTGTTCTAAGGCGGAAGAGTGAAAAAGTGGCTAAAGCTCAACGTGATAGCTGCAAGAAGTTCATCGTCTTGATTTATCACAATTGTCGGAAATTTATGGGCGGTTGGGAGCAATTTGTTCGTTGAATGCCTAGCATAGAAAAACAGCCCGGTGTCAAGGGAAGACAAATCCAGGTATGTTAAAAACAAAATGTTTGAGTGCCGGGAGTCACGGTTAAAATGTATAAACATCAATATTCTTCCGAGTGCCGGAGTTTTGTTATTGAACGATTTACACGTAACATACTACACGGAACGTATAACACGTAGTTTACCCAAATGAAGGCATAAATATGTAAGCAGGATAAGTATTGGTTTCTGGATCGAAATTGGCCCAAGCAAAGTTAATTGATAATTTGCCTGAATCACACTATCGGAATATATAATAATTTTTGCAAATGACATCGTACGTTAATCATATTTGAAATTTGTGAACTAGACAGCTGCAGTACACAAACAGACAATCAATGAAGTACGATTTTGTGCGAAAATCATGATGAGCGACTAGGCGCATTTCCACTTAAGCGGTTACGTCAATAAGCAAAATCTTCGTTTCTGGGGCACTGATAATCTGCGCGTGATCCACGAATAGCCATTAGTTTTGGTTTATTTTTTGCTAAATTCCTATGATATTACCAAAACTCAAAAAGAATATGGACAACTATGCACGACAAAATTGAAATTGTCACAGCTAATTCATAAATTGGTGGACAACAAATAATTAGGCAGTAAATCATTCTATATGACGTTTTTGGCCCTTTTTTAAGGGAGGTGCTTCGCCATCTTCATATGAATTTAGCAAATTAGAAAAAAACATAGAAAACATCGCACGATAAAATTAAAACTTCCACAACTAATATTCATGATGAAAAGGCAAATTATTGAGCAATAAGCTTTTCAATATATCAAGTTTTAACCCTAACTTACTTCCCATGAATTGACCAATTTAGCAGAAAAAAACATCGCATGACAAAATTAAAACTGTAAAAACTAATTAAAAACTACCCAATGGAAAAATAGCAGTATTCAATTTAAGAAGGGCTTACTGCTTACTCCTTTTTGAGACGGTGCTTCGCTTTGTTAATTAACAACTTAGCAAAGCAGGAAAAAAAACATAGAACGGTTTCGAAACCATCACAACTAATTAACGCCAAATTAAACACTTTTCTATCATTGAATGTTGCTTCTCTAACGGCTATTTTCTTCACCGAGTTCTAATGCTAGTACCAGTACTAGTCCTAAAATTAGTACTCAAATCGGTATCAACTCATTTCTTCACACAAGTTCTAACCCCTGGTCCTGGAAAATTGATGTCGAGTATCAGTTAGGACTCGGTACTAGGTGGCTCCAGGTAGTACTTGGTTATTATACCAGTTTTTAGTACTCAAATCGGTACCAAATGATTTCTTCACATAAGTACTAAGCCCTAGTTCTGTCAAGTTGGTACCGAGTACTATTTAGAACTCAGTATTAGCTAAGACTTTCAAATCGGCAGTCTAGTGGCGCTAATACCTGAATCAGAGAAATTTCATTCATTCTTCAATGAATTCGTTGCTGAATTTTGATAGTTTTTTGGTTGTTGTTTCCTAAATATGTAATAAATTCGGCTTTTATTGATATACTGACTTTTCATTTTATTTTCTTATGTTGGGTACATAATGAATTTAATTTTTGGTGGTCGCAATTTAAAAATGCACTGCATGCACCGAACATAAAATGCACATAATAAAGGTAATTTCTCCAAGCCAGTCACACACATACCTACACAGAAAAATGTCCAAAACTCCACTAATAAAATAACAGACAATGTTCTACTTAAATCAAACGCTTCATCTGGAAACTGATTCAGGATAGAGCACCACGGAACCTGTAAATAGCGATAGGACTTCATTTTCATTCCTCATCTGCCCACTCGCTGTCTAGCAACGACGACCGTTTTGCTATTAACTGCGTAAATCAAAGACTGGAAAATTGTTGAAGTCACTTCCGAGTGTCAAATTTCATAGTTGATGCTGCTAGCAGGAGAGACAGTCATCGTAGAGTGGATATTATATCCTCTTTTTGTAAATATACACATATTCCATTCGAAATTAAAATTAAATAAAAATCGCTATCAAATAAATATCAAATGCCAAAATATTGTAAAAATCAGAATTAGACCAGTTTTAGACGTATTAGGTCCTAGTACCGCTAGTTGCATTTGGATCCGGTACTAGTGATGTGAAGAAATGCTCAGGTACTTACTTTTCGTTGGGACCAAGTACCAAAGCTAGTATACCTGGTCTAGCTGGACTGGGTAATAGGCTGGCTTAGTACTTTTGTGAAGAAATTGGGCGTAAGTTCACTCTAATGTTGATGGGTAAGGCCTTTAAGACTTTTGAACATCTACATTTATTTATTCGGTATGTACCAAAATAAATAAAATAGGTCAATAACAATTAAATAAAAATATTAAAAACATAAAATTCAATATATTCAGTTAAAAAGTAAATTTTTAAATTTTATTTTTTTTATCTTGGATTTTGATTATTTTTTTTTTTTATTATGAATGAATCTCCAATTCTTATTTCTCCTCTATGACATCCCTGTAGAAATTCATACATTTATGTATAATTATCGCCGAACAAAAGTCAAACGGAGAAATGATGCGCACCTCCCTTCCACAACGACGATACAGTTCTGTGTCTGACAAATTCCTACCAAAGGGTTGGGCTAGTTCCTACATAGTTCAAAGGCAGACAATGAAGAAAGGCTAAGCATGGCTAAGCTGTGAAGGCTATCATGGAAGCAACTTTTTTGTGGTGGTCGCTTAGAGCGATTCTACAACTATTTCATTTCCTTGTTTCATTGCGCTTTTGATCAATGTCATAGTTACGAACGTTAGTGATATGTAGATATAAGGAAAAGTTTTCTCTTCTTTTTCAAAAAAAAAGAAGCAACTATGACCAACCAGCGAACAATCTAACAAAAATATTTTGCTATTGTGTTTGTGGTGTGCGGGAATATTTTTCCATTCCAAACTCACAACTTGGAATTTTGAAAACGAGTTGTTAATTGGTATTTTTGAATGCCTCGTCTGATGAGGTTTATGAATGTATGTGATAGTTTTTGGATGTTGCTCTTAGTCCTCATATGTATACCTAACCTACAACCTACATAATGGGTTTGCGAGGCATGTGGGTTGGGTATTATATGTATATGATGTGTGCTATAGCACCATTCATTACTCATTTTAATTGAATAAATTTAAAATTGAATAAAGGGTCTGTTGTTGTTGTTGTTGAACATGAAACGTTCACGGACAAAGAAAAAAAATATAAAATCTAGGAACATAATATTTTGACAGAGATGTGACTTACAATGACAAATTACCACACTTTTGCTCATATAGATATAATTAATGGGATTTAATTTAAAAGAAAGGGTTATTTTTGAGGAAGGAGGGATGCATAGTTTTAAACAACTTAATTATGTTTCCTTAAATTTTTGTTGATTACCGTATATTTCTTTCATTTAAATATAGGTTTGTAAAGTCACAAATATTTCTTGATAAACATTCTATTTTTTCTGTCTACATGTTTTTTTAAAGGTATAGGTACAATAAAACTTTTAAAGCATTGAATAAACATATATAGAAGGTGACACTCGAAGAAAACTATACCAAATCGGCTGGCAGCGCTGCTGTCGCCTAAAATAAAATTATAGGTCGGTGTATTCAATTTAAAATATTTCCTTAATTATGGATAGAGCCGTGTATTTGAAAAGGATTTTTTTCAGCTTTGTTTTTGTAATTTCAATCAATTACTATGGAAACGGTTGTTGTGTTTCTTTCGTATGAAATTCAGAAAGTGTGTGTATTACTATGGAAACGAATGTATTTGTGTTTTGTTTGAAATTAAGATTTTTTTTTTAATTAAGCTATTTACATATGTATATATTAATGTAGATGAAACAATTTTCGTTACGATTTCAGTTAATAAGTACAAATTATTTAAATCAAAAAAGGGGTTATAGTTTTTCATGATATTAAAGCTATATTGTTTAGATACAATTATAATTTCAGTTCTACTGATTTGATTTGTTAAGGTAAAGATATAAAAATGTAGGAAATAAAACAAGCTACATTGTAGTACCACTTTATTTAAGCTTGGGAAACGTAGAGGATTGAGGGGTACACAGTTTTTTTCAAACTGTAGGCTGCAGGCGAAATTAAAAAAAGTGCAATATTTTATAAAACGCTATTTTACTGGATGTATAGAGAAAAAGTTTGTATTACGAAATTATTATTTATCGATTCTTTAAAACTAGTAAAATACTATAAAGCTGCCAGGCTTGCAATAATGTCCAGTTTAATTTAGTAAATAGATAAGAAGAAAATGTTTAAGTTCGCTAAAAAAAATGTATGGGTTTTTAGAATAATGCTTACTTTGATTAGGTATATATAAGTTTACAATCCAATGGGATTAAGTACCTACATTCGCTCATACCTATTCTTAGCGAAATTTGAATAAAATAGATTCTTTTCAATTATTAAGTATTTTCATTTAACCCTTTGAAAATAAAGAATTTATGGACCTATTCATTTGACCAAATTGATAAATGAAACATTTTAAAAATCAAGGCAGTTGAAAACATTTTTTTAGACAGTAAAGTTTGGATTCTAGACCAATTTACGTCCTTTACTTTGGCGGAATTGAAAAATGTTGATATCTGAATTTGTAGATAGATAAATGCTAATTTCTTGTGCTAACCAAAAACTTGTAGCTCGCATAGTTTCTAATAGTTATTAAAGTTTTCGCTAAAATAAGTCTGAAGTTAGCGCCAGCGGACGAAAATAATAATTCTCTTGATGTCCAAAATTACAGCTTTATAAATGCTTGTTTGTAGCTCAAATTCGAGATTTTGAACAATATTAGACTAGGTATGTGAAACAAGGGCTAGGTACACTGTGACGTATACATATTATGTGTGCCTTTTTATTTTAATTTTTTTTTTAATTTTATCATACCGTGCAGGATAATTTCCTTCTAGATTTAACTACAGATTCTTGTGTACGATTATTTAATCAAAATAAAAAAAACGACCATTCTGCTATAGTTAATTAATAATCGTACAAAAGAATAAGGGTTTGTTTCACAATGTCCCAGGGAAGTTATAATTACTTACTCGGCATTTAAAATATCCGAAAACTAAATCTTCCAATTAAAAGAAATTGCGTTTTACAATTAATCTACCTAAATAATAAATGAATGTGTCAATTAGTATTCCAGTTTTCCAGACAAAATAGTTTTTTTCTGATAAAAAAAATAAAAAAAAAATAATTATTATTATTTTCGTTTGCCATGTAAATTTGATAATCGCCACTTCATCTGGCCATTAAAATACTTAGAACTTTACTTATAACTTTGACGATTCAGAGTAGTTTATAAGCAAAAGTAGTTTATAATTGAATAATAAGTTTCAAGTTGCTTGCTTAGAACTTAAATCAGACATTGTGAAACAAACCCATAGAATGAAAAAATCTATATAAGATGACTTAAAATTAAATCGAAAAATTAAGAAGGAAGATTGTGCCCAACTATATAGGTGCATCTACATATTTTGCTCTAAAATCTGTAAGGAACAATAAAACGCAGTAAGTTCAGCATGTTTCAGGTGTATAAAATGTAAAATTGGAGATACAGGCAAAAAACTGAATCTAGACTTAGAGTTTGAATTTTTAGCCAAAATACATTGTTCATAAAAATCTATATGTTACAAAAAACAAAGCAAAATTGAAACGTTACTAGACAAAAATAATTAAAATCAACAAATTATTATAAGTCTCTGAATTTCCAACGAAATACAACCTATAAAATACATAATTTGTAGCTTTTTCTGTTTTTCAATATGCAAAACAAATCTTCGCGTTAGTTTCAAATCTTCATGTTAACAAAAATTTAAAAACAACTTATACCGATAAAGAAATATACATACATACAGTTTCTTTCCTCGGGATTGAAAATAGTAAACAAATTTCAAAACAAAACAAAATATTGAAGCCTCATCGTCATGGAAACCAATAGAAAAGGGAACAATTAAATTTATAAATATCCCTTTGAAAATTGGTTTGTGTACATAAAAAAACCTGCATCATCTATTTCGTTTCTCCTTTCCACCACGGCTGTGCCACAGCGCTTTTAGTTGTCGAGTGTCACCTTCTATATGTATTTATTCAATGTTTTAAAGCAAGTAAAACTCACGCAGGTAAGACGTGTTAATAGGCAGTTATACCAAGCAGCCGTATCTATTAGATTTTACTAAAACTCCTCTAAGGACCAGTTTTTCAGTATGGTGAGTTAAACCAGTGTTAGCTAAGTTAATTTACCCACAGTTAACCGAAGAAGCAGTTTTTCGATGGAAGATGCATGCGAAACAACTGAAAAAACTCGGTGAATAAAACATCAATAGCATCTGTTCAGTTAATTTTGAGTTAACTCACCAATTTGATGAGTTAACTCGGGCTTAACTTTAATCTCGCACTGAAAACCTGGACCAAGCGTCTCTAGTTTTGTATATCAAGTCGTTGGAGATCCCCCTCCACTTGATCACTGAACCGAAGATGAGGTCTGCCTTGGTTTCTCGTTCTCTCTGGTCTGCCGTTGAAGATCTTTCGGGGTGGAGTGTCGGTGTCCATTCGGTATACATGGCCCAGCCAAATTAACCGCTGAAGACGAAGTTTTTGACTAGGTTTATGTAGCTGTAAAGCCCGTATAATTCGTCATTATATCTTCTTTTGCATTTAAATTCGTATTTTGCAAAGTTGCTAATTAAAACTTGGATTGTATTAATTTCGACTTAAGACAACAAGGTTATAAGTTATAACTAACTGAAAGAACTTTGTGTTGCGGCTTAGATTAGATATCCAGGGTGATCGGTATAAGATGCAAAAAAAAGCTTGAGCGAGCAGGTTGTGTTAAGACAAGAAAAAAATCCTATATGTGGGGGGTCTTTTTTCCACTTGTTCAGGCGAGAGGTGCATTTTTCTAAAAAAAATTAACTTAAAACAGATATAAAAATATTAAAAACAGCGGTTACACTTAAAATATTATGATGCACCTTTTTGTAAATCCAAAAATCACTTCTTTTATTGTATTTTTAAATAAAGTTGTTTAAGAGAATAGTTTTTGAAAAATAATTTTCAAACTCAAAATTTTCGAAAAAAATTTAGTTCAAATTAATTTTGTTCAGGTTTGTACGTTATTAACGGCAGTAATATTTACGCCGTTTAACATCGGTTTAAATTCAGTATTTGGTTTAAAATTTTTAAACCGACAAAGCGATTATACTCACTTACTTAAGTCAACGTTAAACAACATTTTAAACCGAATGATCGGTTTAACTACGATAAACCGACGGGGCATTTTAGTGTTTAGGTAAGGTTTAAATGGTTTTAGCTAATATTCAAAATTTTATTGGTTTATTCAGTCAGTAGCAGTAAGTAAGCGGAGCGTAGGAGAACAAGCCAGTCGTTGAAAGCTGCACCGTTTCAAAAAAACACCATGACTGTTTGAACGAAACCAAACAGATATTGATCGGCAAGTTTTTTAGTTCTCTTTTTATGTTGTAGCATCGTTCTCGCAATTCGAGATCCGTTCGTTGATAAGAGAGGGAAAGAAAAAAAAATAGAGAGAAAAGACAAACACAAAAATATACAACTCACTGAGGTCACTGCCACGTCTGGTATTGCATTGAAAATTCGGGTGATTTCCTCCCACCACCGTATGCGACCGCACAGTGTTTATAGTATTGACATCACTGTCCAACACAAAGTCACACAAAAGATCTGTTTTAAATTGAATAAAGCGTTTGGCCCGAGTTGAATTCTCTTTTTATTCATTTGTTGGCACTTTCTGGCCTTGCAAATTTTTAAATATTTTTGTTAATTTTTATTCAACACTAAAACACAACAAGGGCTTCAATAAACTTGAAAGGATTAATAAATAAATCAGCAAAAATTTGCTTAAAAGCCAAATTCATACTTGCGATGCTATCCGACGTTCGGTTTAAATCACAAATTTAAACCGACGTAAGCCGAATGTCATTTTTTGTTCAAACCAATTTAAAAGAGATTTTGTCATTGAAATTCTATCGCTTCACTTTGGTTAAATATAGTCGGTTTAAGGACTTTTAAACCGAGTTTTAAACGGCACACGTGAATATTATGGCGGTAAAGTTGCTCTAAAGATGCTATTTCCACTACGTAGCTAGTAGAGTAGATTTAGTTATTTTCAATTTTCTCAAAAAGTACAAGACATTTTAGCATTTGGTTTTCTGTTTTTAACTAAAAACTAATAAAAGCATTGAACTTTAAAAAAAATTAGAACTTAATTACGTAAGATTTAAAAATAAATTAGTTTGATTTTTTTTTTATTTTTTCTTTCAAAATTTTGAGTTTGAAAATTAATTTCTCAAAAACTATTCTCTAAAACAACTTTATTTAAAAATTCAAAAAAAAAACAAGAGATTTCTGGCTTTATAAAAAATTATATCATGGCATAGTAAGTGTTACCGTTGTTTTTAAATAATTTTTTTCTGTCTTAAGTCATTTTTATAGAAAACTGCCCTTCCTGGCTACTATACGATGTTTTTCTTATCTCAACCCAACCTACATGCTCTAGCTTTTGGTCACACTTTATGCGAATCATCCTGTATAGTATAGAATATTTAGCTTTGTCTCAGATATTTTTGTTATAGTAAAATATTTTTTAATATTAATTCATTTATCAACAAGGAATCATATAAGAATAAGAAAAGAATCAAATTTGATGAGTTAAGTTAGGATGGTTAAGTTAGTTAAGATAGATGGTTTTAATGTTTTATCCAATAAGTTTGTTTAGACATTCCGGGTCTGTGGGATAAATTTACTACTAGAGTTAGGTAACTCTGGTTTAACTCAACACCAAAAAACTGGGCCTTAGTGTTTCACTTCATCGTACGAAAAACGGGTTTTATAAAGCGATTTATGTTCAATCTATACCCAGTGCTTCCCAACCAATGAGAGAGTTTAAATTAAATATTTCACCCAGACTTCAGAGCTGTTGAGAAATATGCAACGTCAGAAGTCAGAGGAACATTGCAGGGGGATTTAATCTTTCGGGATTTTGATACCAACCCTTTTTAATGGTGTTTCCAGGCGATTTTGATTTGTTTAAAATATTTATTGTCAGTTTCTTAGTCCGCTCAAATAATTATTTAACCTAACAGTAAATGAAATTAGTTTTCCCACCCACACTCACAGTGAAAAAAAAACTCCTACACATTTCAACTTCCGTGTATTAAGATTTCGCATTGAAAACTTTAATTTGTCAATAAAATAAAAAAAAATCCAAATCTCGATAAAAATTGTATTTGAAGAATTTCTTATAAAAACAACTTACGATATCAAAAATATTTAAAAAAAAAAGTCTTATTTATTATTTAAAGCTAATTGCATAATTATTTTGGTCCTTAGAGGAATATCGAGTTTAATCGAATAGGCGCTTGTATAGATAATAATAATTAAAAAATTGTCTTTTAAAGAAAATGTTTAAAACTTAATTAAAACTTGTATAATAATTAAAAGTGTATAACTTCTCTAACATTATTCTATTAGTTATAATTAAATATTAAATTTTTAATTAATGTTTTTTTTTTGTTTTTGGAAAATGCTTGTTTGGCACATTTTTAATAATATACAAAATTATTGGAAGACGTCCTTAAAGTTAAATGTTAATTTAATTTTTTTTTAATTGCACATAATTTTGAAAAAAAAGAAAATCATAAAAACCGTTTAGTTGGTGGGGATGACTTTGATTTATTAATGTTTTTCCTAAATGAAATTATTCAAATACTCCATATCGAAATTATTCTCCAAATCATGGCCAACGCTTTCGCTGCTATTTTCATTGGTGTCAGTAGACATATTTCCGCTTGTGAGCTGCTGTCCATCGGAATCACTATAATCGAATGTATCTGACAAAAGCTTTTTGACATATTCAAATGAGACAAATTCATTGCATTCGATTTCAACGTCCTCGCTGCCACCCTCACCCTCACCGCCGCCGCCGCCGCCGCCTGCTTCATGTTTGATCATTGATGGCCCTGATAATGGTTGGTTGCCACCTGCACCGCAACCCATCGAGGGACTAGCATCGTCCATGTGGGACGATGTCAGGGGATGCAGGCTAACAAAACCCGGCTGGCATACATCAATCGTGTTCTCGTTGCGAGTACTTTCGATTGTAACAATGCAATTAGACAGCTCATTAAAGTTCATTGAATTGCTATCAGCCGAAGCCGTAGGGCTATTTAGAATGGCCATGGCGGAGTCCGAGGATATTGGTGGACCATTTTCATACTGATGACGCTTCTCATGATGATTGTAAGTTGGGCGTAATTTAATGTTCTCGATCCCGAAGGATGTCGGGTAATGTTCACTAATGGCCGCCGTTGCACAAACAGTGTGGTTACCGTTGTCATTGCTGTTAAATGTGGGCTCCGTATCGGTTTTGGTGGATCTGCCGGAGATGGCCATTGCCGAGGAGGACGATTTGTTATTCTTGCCCAAGGCTGTAGCAGTGGTGAATGCGTCCTCGAACAGCAGGTAATCACTTTGGAAAAAATCATCGGATTCGTGTAACGTGTGCAGAGGGCGCTGCTGGAAATGGTGGTGCTGATGATGGTAGGCCGCTTGAGGCTGTTGCTGCTGACGCAAGGTGCTCAGGTGCTGATTACTGGCCGGCTTATTGTATTGAATGTTTGATGAGATCATTGAGGCGGTGACGGAATTTGTGTTATGCGGCGTGGTTGAAGTTGGTGTTGTCACTAATTTCGTTTGGCTCAGTGATGACTCGGAATGGCGACGGATTTTCGACGATTGTTGCCGTGATGCCGCTGATGATGTCGACGTGGCTGTTGAATTATTTGTTGACAAACTAGAGGATTTTCGACGGCCATTGATGTTGCCATTACGAATTGAGTGATTTTTTACGTGTTTTCGCAGACTCGATGGATCTGTGTAACGTTTCGTACATCCGGCTATTTGGCAGGCATATGGTTTCTGAAATTAAAAAAAAGAAAATATATATCAATTATGGTAAGAAGAATTACAATTATTTTCTTTTAATTTTTTTTTAAATTGCAAATCGTGTATTTAAGCTGAAAGAGGTTTTTCATTATAAGAACAAAAAAAAATCGTTTGATCAAATTTTTTCTTTAGTTTTTTAACAGGCTTACAAAAAAAATTGAAATCAAAATTGGAGAAACATGTTAGAAATACGCAGATGAAAACCATGCCTATACAAAACTATCTTTAAATTATCTAACATCCTTATTTTATATTGTCAAGAAAATTTTGTATTGATACTGTATTGATACATGCCCAGCTAGTGATTTATTTATAATTTTAATCGATTTAAATTAGATATTAACTGTATTGCTACTTCTTTTGAAAACAAATAATTCATGGATCTGATTTTTTGTTTTCAATTTTGTGTTAAATAATTTCTAATTAAAACTAGCTAACCCGCTCTGACTGCGCATTGGTAGACAAAGCTAAATAACGAAAGAAATTTACAAAAGGAAATATCAATAAACATAACTTTATTATTTGAATAACTAAAACGTTAAAAATTTAATTTAATATGTAAGCTCTGAGCAATTTATAATAATATTTGGTGAAAAATTAAATTATTTCATTTTAATATGCATAAGTATTTGGGCGTCACAGTGGAGGAAAAAATTATGCAGTTTTCCTATATTTCTAGAGAGCTCAGTTTTTAATGACTTTATTAAAAAATAAACCCTGTATGAAAAATGGGCGTGGCAGAGGGTGGATTTTTAAGAAAATAAAAAGGCTATGACTGTAGGTCCAAGAGAGCTCAATTATAAAATAATGTTAAATATTCAATTGTGTATGTAGATACACATATATAAGAATGTATAGGAAAAGTAGGCGTGGGTGTGGGCGGGTTTGCAAAAAATGACAAACCTTTACCATGATTTGTAGAATTGCAGATTAAAAAAAAAAAACTAAAATATGTATAGTAATTGTGGGCGTGACAGTGGGCGGATTTTACTAAGCCCATACTTTCAAGGAAAATGCAGCTGAAAAAAAAGAACTGCAGATTTTGTTGGAATCATAAGCTTTGGACCCAAAATTTAAATTGAAAAAAGCCCTTGATTTGTTCGTAATTTTCTAATTTTCCAGAGAACTTTTTTAATTTTGAATTCCTTAAGAACTTTATTCGAATTAATATATTTATTATGATCTCACCAACTAATAGCATTCCATTTGTATTATTCACGTAAAGGGTTTTCCAATAAGAGGTGTTATTTTGATATTCAAAGAAAAATGGCATTTTTTGAGATAAATGATCGGATGTTTATTTCATTATAAAGAGGAAGGTATGCCGTTAATAATGGAACACAACATCAGCCAAATGACCGCCACGACCACGCTTACAGGACCATATCCTTTTCATGAAATTTTCCATAACCAAATCGCAAAGTGGCTACCCTATGTCCTCGATAGCCTCACGAATTCCATCTTTGAGGTCTTGAATCGACGCTGGGCTGTTAGCGTAGACCTTATCTTTCACGTAGCCCCAAAGGAAGAAGTCGCAAGGTGTTAAATCACAAGATCTCGGTGGCCAATTGTGATCACCTCTTCGAGAGATAACACGGTCCGGAAACTTTTCCCGTAAAAGATCGATGGTTTCATTGCTTGTGTGACACGTAGCGCCGTCTTGTTGAAAGTAAACGTTGTCCAGATCAATACCATCCAATTCCGGCCATAAAAAATCATTAATCATCTCTCGATAGCGCAATCCATTGACCGTAACTGTTGCTCCAGCCTCATTTTCGAAAAAGTAAGGTCCAATGACCCCGCCGGACCATAAACTCTTGGGTTTTCCGAGCCCCAGATGCGACAGTTTTGCTTGTTGACGTAGCCTCCGAGGTGGAAATGGGCCTCATCAGTCAAGATGATTTTTCGATGAAATTCCGGATCATTTTCATGCATTTCAAGGACCCAATCAGCAAAGACACGACGTTGTTGATGATCAGCCGGCTTGAGTTCTTGTGTTAACTGAACTTTATAAGCCTTAAGACCCAAGTCTTTATGCAAAATACGGTGTAATGACGTTTGTGGAATGCCTAATTCCAAATAACGACGAGGAATGGACAAACCTGGGTTTTCTTCAAAACTTTGGGCTACAACAGCAATATTCTCAGTTGTTCTTGAGCGACGTGCACGGGTTTTATTCTTCACATCACTAACTTGTCCCAACAGCTCGAATTTGTCCACCAATTTCTGTATTGCGGTCCGACAAGGTGCTTCACGACGACCCAAAAATGTTTTAGTTTTACGAACCATCTCTGCCAAATTTTCACCATTTTTATAGTGAATTTTAATAATTTCAATGCGTTGTTGAAGCGTGTATCGTTCCATTTTTATTAATGGCGTAGTTTCTACTTGTCAAATGTCAAAAAATGACAGCTTCAAAAGTGACAGCTACCGAAATAGCGGGCTATTCAAAATAACACCTCTTATTGGAAAACCCTATACCTATTTTATAAAAAAAAGATTCTTAAACAGGCAAAGCAAAGAGAGCACGGGTCTGCTAGTAAGAAATTAAAACTTTATAAGGTGGTTGGTGGTGGTGGTACCTATACTTGAATAAATTAACATTTTAATGGTATCTTCTTCGAATATTATTTAGTTCAAGCGAATTGAATTGTATAGCTTTTTTTTTGGTAATAATTTGCATTTGAAGAAAAAGGTAATCTAAAAGTATACATATTGGTACTTAATCAAAAATTAACCGGTTTTCATTCCGAACCAAAAGTAGATTAAAATAAATTAGTTAAATTGTTATGACAAAGTTGGCGGGTACTAGAAAACTAGTCTTAGATGAGAGGAATCAATTGATTTTTGGTAAAGTAGTTTTTTTTACCAAAGAGATACACAATATTTGTTATTGAAATCATGATAACCAGAGTTACAGAAAAAGTTTTTCCTGATCGATAATAAATTCGTAGTTCCAATGTCTCTATTTTCAGAGCTGTACGTATACAACATAGAAGAAATAGTCTACACCTCGTTTAAGCAAATTTGAATTTCTCACCAAGAAGTATTATAATATTTTAGAAATGATCTCACTAACTAAGGCAATATAAAGAGATAAAAGAGCGTGAAGATCTATAAATTCCTCTGTATGCTGTATGTATATCTTTTAATAAATTCAGCCATAAAAAGTAAGCTTTTGTCGCATTTTTAATTCCGATCGAAATGATTCCTTTTCTTACAACACACACATAACATCTATAAATGTGAAAACATAGCATTTTTGTTTGTTGATTAGTGGTGTAAGATTGTTCTGCATACACCATAAAAATTGAACTTCTAAACGAAATCTATGGCAACTTCTTCGAATTGGAAAATAAAATTTATAGAAATAAAGAAACAGCGGTCTCAAATGACTGCCTTGTGGCACTCCAGATAGGCAGTGAATTGTTCTGGGAAAGAATAAACCTCAAAAGTCTTACTGCTGTATGCGTTTTCTAAAAAACGATGCAATATTTAATTCGAAAGTGCCTTACTATTTATGCTGGGTTGGCTAAAAGTCCCTGGTGTATGTAATAAATAAATAACTTTTTTGTGTGTAGATATTTTTGAAAAACTTTTTTTTTCGGGCGCAAGGATTAGAGATTTAATGATGGAATACTAAACGATTGCACACCGAACAAAAACTGTCCAATTATTATTTTTCGATAATGACTGACCAATAATTTAATTACTCTCAACTTGCATACCGGCAATTTTATGGAGTACAAAATGTTACAACAGCTTCCACAATTCGTGCTGTGGTAGCCAAATTTGAGTGATATGGGAACGTTGGAGATGTGAGACGTACGGGCAGAATTCTTTATGGACGATTCGCCGAAAACATTAAGGTTATTCATGCTGCTGCTGGTTCTCAAACATCGACACGACGAAGCACGTTCAACAAAGTTGAGTAAATATACGGTCGAATTTTGTTAAAATAGATCTGCAGCTTTCATTTGGTCCAATAGTTCAATCCTGGGGACCCAGAACAACATTTAGGTTACCGCAGAGCATCATCTCAAAAACTGCAATTTTGAATGTAGCCGCAATCGCGTGATCTGTCGGCTCTAGACTTAAGAAAATAGTTAACATTACCAAAGCACAGAATAAACAGACTTGTACCGGTACTTGAATGCCTAGAGGTAATAAAAAGAAAATTATCTTCTTCCAAAGATGACTCAAAACTAGTAGAACTGCTTCAAATGTGTCTTACATCCGGATATTTCCTGTATAAAGAAAAATTTTATCTACAAATTTTATCTACAATGGGTTCACCAGTTGCTCCAGTAATTGCAGATATTTGGATATAGAAAGGCCACTCATACTGACAGATATTTAAATGCAGCGTTCAAGCACGTAGACGCAGCTCTTTTGAAAAATGGTTACAGCTCCAAAAAACGATCGTGGAAACCGAAACAAAGAGCTATACAAAATTTAACTCAACTGAATGAAAAAAGACCCTCTATCCCTACAGAAAAGGGGTTTCTGAAGGAATTGGAAGAATTTTGTCTAAGCATGGCATAGAATCGATATTTAAGCCACCAGCGAAAATTCGGCAAATTTTAAGATCGCCAAAAGATAAAATTCCATTACATAACCCGGGAGTATATTCTGTGCCCTGCCCAAGTAACATTTTTCCTCTAATAAGATGCTTCGAAAGCGATACAAGACTTATTTTAGGAAGCTAAATGCACTCTTGAGGAGTTCTTCTAGATTCTTATAAGATTGTTAAAAGCCTTAAATGGCCTAGTTATGGGAGCCTCTTGATCCTATAGGAAGAGTTTTATTCTTCTTATGCGATTATAGACGCCGCTTTGTAAATCTAGTAAAGCTCTCTGAACTCTTCCTATGTGAGTGCGTCTCTTCCTAAAGAAGTTGTTAAAAAGAGAACGAGTGTGTGTAAACTTAAAAAAAACATATATCTTTCGCATTCTAATTTCTTTTTTTGAAGAAGGTAGGCGAATAGTTTTTATGTGTGTTCGTGATTCTCTCATGTCAAAAAATAATGTGTTTTTTGATGCGAGTATTTATCTCACAAGTTAATTTACGTATTATATTTGTTAAGATCATGGCATATGTAGGCTAAATTCTTGGTGCAATTAAAATTGCATCTACTAATTTAAACATTTTGCTTCGAAAAATAACAACGCGCTTCCAAAATTATGCATATTTAAAATATTTTGTTATTAATTACAATCTTATTATAGGGTTACCATTAATATTTTTTTAGGTGCAAAAATCACCAAAGTATGTTTTTATACAATTCACAAAATGCGATCATTCATACCATATTTTTTTCCAATTACTGTCATTATCGTGCTTTTATGACAAAAATTGGATCTAGAGGTGTACAAAATATGACGCTTTTTCATTATTAAGATTTTCTGAAATTTTCCAATATATTTGTCATTAAAAACTGACAAAAACAACTGATTTTTAAAGATGCCATTTTACTTGTGTCGTGTTAATATACTGCTCTCACAAATTTTAAATAGTGACATAACACAAAAAAGAATGTCCCCGCTCATTCTTCTCTTGTATAGTAGCTGTATACTAAGTTATACAAATCCATTTTTTATACAACTAATATCGACAGCAAATAAGAGAAAACAAGATGAATATGACCTATAAAACTTTTTACAAGTTTTGGTCAGAATGAAAAACAAAATAAGATAATTTATTTAGAATATTTTTTTTTAAGCTACGGTAACCCTCAAAATATAATGAAAACATTGTGTTCATATCGCAACATGGCTGCTGTTGATTGATACTTTAACTCTTGTTTTAACATCTCTATGAGATCTTTGGATGATGATGAAACGGAAAGCAACACAGATAAATGTGTTTCGTTTGAAAGTTAAACGTCAAATTGTAGTCCCATTAGAACGTTTGAGCTCCCGTAAGAAGTGTCGCTCTCAGTAAATATAAATTTTCTCTGAGAGACAGTACTTCTTTTGAGGACTAAAATGCTCTTATTGGACTTAAATTTGACATTTAACTTTCAAACGCAACACATTTGTCTGTGGGGCGTTCCTTTTTATTGCAATTGCTAACTATTATTAAGAAATTTAAATGTGAAAGCAAAAAATCGATAGTTGTGTTAGATAAACATTTTGAAACAATGGAACAAAATTGTAACCTAATAATTTTTCGAATAAAGTAACAATCAAAGTGGTCTTATTTAAATCACTCCAAAGCTGATGACCAACAACAGTATAAGATATACCATAAACATTATGGGATACTCATGGTGATTTTCATTAGTACAATTAATAAGGTTGTTTCGATCAATTCTATCAAAATAATGTTTTTGAGATCGATTTTTCGGCAGATTGTTTCCTTTTTTTAATAATACTAACTATCTTAAGTTTGAAATATGTGCTTTTTGTTTAGTATATTTCGGTGCTGAAAATTGTTGTTATAATATTTATGATCAAGTTCACTACTACCAGTTCTACATTGAAGTATTATTATGTGATTATGAAGACTAAAAATGACGTTTAGAGTATTAATTTCATAACGAGACCTTAATAGATTTAGATATAGGATTTAAGTACTTTCAAATTTAAAAAATGCTTAGCTCTTACAATAAGAATTCTTTCAGACGAATTTGAGTTTCATAACAAGAGATTAATTCTTAAGTATAGCAATAGGATAATAAAGAATCTTATGGGAGTTTTTTTTTCAGATTTGAAGAGCTTAACTCCGGGAGTTTGTTAGTTTTGTGCAGTTGTGGTTCTTCGTAGATTGGTGAAAGAAAACGAAGAATAGCAAACAAGACTAAATGAACACATAAAAGCCATTCAAAATAACGAAGTAACCAAATCCGCGATATGTGAGCATTTAGCTTATAACGAGGATCATTTTATAAGATTCGATAAAGCAAACTCGATTGCTACCGAAAGGTTTTATGTGCCCAGACTGGTAAGAGAAGCTATAGAAATAAAAATACATACAAACTTCAATCGTGATCAAAGCTTTAATCTTTCCTCTGCATGTCATCCTCTCATAAACAAATTTAAGAAAAACAAAATAAATAGTGAAAACAAAATCAAAAATCAAAACAATCTGCGAGCTGATGTGATAAGCTTTGCATTATCTCAAGCATACCTCGAATCACAACAACAATCTATGCAGTTAGACAGTCGATCTCTATGATCAAAAAATTAAATCGTGGTAAGTCCGAAAAGTGTCTTTTTGAAAAATGTCTCAGCACCGCGATAAACCAAGTCTTAAATCAAAAAAAGACTTGTTATCCAGCCTGTATAAGTATAATATCGATACCTTCCCAATTTTTTCGAAAATGACTTTTTGACGTAAAATTATACTTTGTGCTTAGCGCCACGTTTTGGTCTGGGTTCGGCTATCCTATCATGTATACAAAGGAAACCAGAGAGAAAGTAAAATTGTAGTAACCGCCAAGTGTGCTCACTGGAATAATGTTGCTTTGTGAAATTTGTACTAAACCCGCCGAAATAATTATACTAAGCGACAGTTGAGTAAAGCTCATTGTCATATGCAAAAAAATCTCCGTACAAAAATTTTGCTGCATGGCGCTTAGTTTAACCGAAATTGTTGCTTAGAACACTGGTCGAACTAGAATTTGGCCCATTTTTGTCGCTTAAGATATTCCTTTTAAGACATAATTGTCTTTGATTTCATATATTTGTATATATTATGAAATTGAATTGCGTTACTTTTACCATAAAGTTGATGGCAGATGGCATAGATATGGCTAAATGTAGCGAACACAGAATGAAAACCGTTACCTATAGAGTCTATTCATATGCTTTCTCTAAAAATAATGAAGCATACGGTAGAAGCTTACGATATCTGAAGCGACAAATTCACTATCTGGCTTAGACACTTTTCTGGGATTGCACGACATTCGTTCGCCCATATTATTCAGTCGCTTAATCCAGATTAAAAATTTAACCCACATTTAAATCCAATTATTTAAATCTAAAGTAGATACATCCAATTGAATTAGAACTGCTCTGAGGAGGCCATAGTTTTGGACATGGAATACACCTTCTCTTTGCTTAAGATTGCGTAACGTACAATAGATAGGATAGTTGAGATTGAGTAATTATCGCCTCTTAAACGAAAAATGGTGCTCATCAACTCCGTTGAATGCTTAAGTAAAAACTTAGTATTTTTACTCAAGTAGTGGTCTAACTTGTAATAATATAATCTGTACCTACTGTGCAGAGCTTCAAAGTTGTCATACATTCTTTTTCTTAATTTTTCTTTAGCAACTCAAGAAATTTTGGTTTTAATGATTCCAGATTCCAGTTGTAAATCGATTGTAAACAGTAAATTGAGTCCATATGGCACTAGGTATACCACAAGCACAATTTCAATATCAAAACTCATATTTAACGCCAGTTTTTTGTTAGGGCCATTCATTTCATGGATTCAAGTTGGTAGCGCTTAGATTTGACACCTGTCAAACTCAGCTGTCATTTGAAGTGTCATAACATTAGTTGAATAGTCTTACTTTTTTGATAATGGATCGCTTAACAACCGAACAACGCATTAAAATTATTAAAACTTACTACAAAAGAGGTGATTCAAACGTAGCCACTTTTCGCGCTTTAAGCGATGATTATGGTCCTTGATGATGAATGACCCTTTCTATTTTTATTGCATTTAGTTGCACAGTAAAAGGTTTCCTTGAACCTACAGTCTGTTTCAGGGTCAAAAAAAATTTTTTTTTAAATAAAATCAAAAGAAGCTTGTTCTCAAAAAGCTTTCAATGAAAACAACGTTTAACAATGGTTGGTAAGCCATAAATATCTTGCAGATCAATCACCATCATCGTGAAGTGGATATTGTTATTAAATATTTAAAAATTATTGTGAGAATTCATCCATTAAGTTTTATTCTTTTCATAATAGACTTTCCGGTGTTTTATGATTTTTTGCAATCCTTAAACATTGGTTGATGCAAAGCATTCAGCTTATTTCACCAAGTTCTATAGAAATGTCAGCACTCTAAAAAAATGAGGTCCAAAAATATTATGCAATTTTTAAAAACAATATCCGCTTCGCATTACATACTACAAAAAAAAAAAAAAAACAAAAATGTTATACCAAACCATCAGTGTGCTCTCTAAAGCCGGAACAAACACAACCGCGGCGCCCAAAGTCCATTTTTTGTTCGTCATTCAGCTTTAATGTGTGTTTTTTTTTTCGTCATTTTATTCATGAAACAATTTTATGTAGCATGAAATGAAAACGAGAGCCATTGCCATCATTTTCTCGCCTTGTTTTTTTTTTTATTGTTTCGCGTTTGAGCATATAAACGCTCATCCCATTCCCTATAAATCCTCTTAACACACACACACATACCCTCCCTGTCTCCCTATTTGCTAAATGCACGAACTCCATTCCATTCGGATGCTCTTCCTGACTGATTTATTGCGGTGAACATGTGGCTAAAGTGTCACATTTTGCTTGGAAAATGTGTACCAAATTGCACACGCACTCTTGTTTTCGTCCTCATCGTCGTCGTCGGCATCATCGTCATCATGAGTCGCCACCGAAGCGTTTATACCTCGCGCGCCACTTGAAACAGTCGGACAGCTGCTACTTCTTCTGCTGTTTGCTTTTTGCTACACTGGACACCTAAAAATTCAAGTGCACACATCATATATGTGTTGTGCACACTGCAATGTACTACATGTGCAAGTGCATGCGCTACATTCCTTCATGTATACTTGGCATCTTCAATTTTCGAATTCATTTAGGATGAACTTCAAGGATAATTGCGCCACACTCATCTCTCGAATGATGTGCAACAAGATAAAGTACCTTAACTTCCCTTAGAAAATAGTACCTAGCAAGTGTATATAAGTATGCGACCTGAGGAGCACTTACCGTATCGTAATGGGTCCTTTGATGTTTCGCCCGATCCGAGCTGTTACTAAATGCCTTCAAGCAGCCCTTGTACTGACAGCCGTATGGTCGTTCGCCGGTATGAGATCGTTGGTGAATTTTCAAGTTTTCTAAACGCGAAAATGCCTTATTGCACCCCGAGAACTGAAAAAAGAGCAAAAAAAAAAACAAATGTTAAAAAATTAAATTGCTTCAAAGACTTTCCACTATATAGGTAGCTATCTCAATTCATTAAAAATAAAATGCAAGACTGAATCACATGAACTTTGCACCTTCTGGCTTAAAACTAAATATAACGTTGATAGACGTAGAATATGTATGGAAACGGTTCAATAAAGTATCTGATGATAATGGTAACGAGAAGGTACTTCTCGCACATAGGTATACTAAAATAATGAAAATATCCTTTAATTTTCAATTTATAAAAAAAAAAATTATTTGTAAAAATATTATTCCAACTACTAAGAAATTCCGGAGTGAATATTAGAACAAAATCGGTTTAGCCATTGACGAGATATTTGTGAAAAGCCTTCAAAAATTGTTCTTAAAAAAAAACGTCCCACCCCTATTTTCGTTATGAGATTTTTTTTTTCAAAACCTTGAACACAGTATTATTGTTTTAACTTTATACATTGTAATGAAGCATTACATAATTATATCCAACTTAAAATATTTCTAATGAAAAGAAAAAAATAAAAACATACAACATACTGTGAATTCAGGCATATTTGGCACACACAATATTCAGCAAGTCAACCGACCGCATCCATATGAAGGTGTCGGCGCCAAGAAAGTCCAACTGCCCAACATTGACTAACTAAGATAAAGCATTAAGCATTACGATAAATAACTAATAACTAAAACACGGATAGTAGCTAGTTGATGTGGTGAATTGCGACCAGAGAAGTATAGCAAGTCACACGAACCAAGCAGAGGACCACGAAAAGGTAGCGATCAACGCACGTCGATGGTGAATTTTTGAAAATATAAGGTGGCAAAACTAGCCAACCGAAATGCAACACCAGATTATGATTTTGTTTCTATTTAAGAATAATTTCCTTTGAAACCCTCAAACCCCTCATGAATTAACATGAATATAGAGATACATAGATACTTCCAAGGGTAGGGGAGTGACAGGCAAAGAAACCATGCGGACATTTGTATGAAAAATTACAATTCATAAGATTATTGTTGGCATTCGCTTTTAACCACATGGGTAACTAGAGGAAGCCGTCCGACACACAAAATAATATCTAAGTATAGATCAAATGTATATAACGGGTGATTTTTTGGCTGGTTTGGTTTTGGCAACACTGGTTTTGACAGCTGACGTGTGTTTAGTACCTTGTGTCACTGTCAAACAGCTTCAGTTTGGTTTGCAATTTAACCATGGATCGTCTTACAAATGAACAACGCTTGCAAATTATTGAATTTTACTATCAAAATTCGTGCTCGGTTCGAAATGTTCATCGCGCGCTGCTTGTGTTCAGCGATGAGGCTCATTTTTGGTTGAATGGGTACGTAAATAAGCAAAATTGCCGCATTTGGAGTGAAGATCAGCCAGAAGCATTGCAACAGCTACCAATGGATCCCGAAAAAGCCACTGTTTGGTGCGGTTTAGGGGCCGGCGGCATTATTGGGCCTATTTCTTCAAAGATGATGCGAATCGCAGCGTTACTGTCAATGGTGAACGCTACCGAGCGATGATAACAAACTTTTTTTTGCCCGAAATGGAAGTTCTTGACTTGCATGATATGTGGTTTCAACAAGACGGTGCCAGATGCCACACAGCACGCGAAACAATGGCGCAATTGCGAGGCGAGTTTGGTGAACAGTTAATTTCACGTTTCGGGCCGGTCAATTGGCCGCCTAGATCTTGCGATTTGACACCATTAGATTATTTTTTGTGGGGGTATGTCAAGGCTAATGTCTATAGGGACAAGCTCACTTCGATTGACGCACTGGAAGCCAACATCCATGCATTCATTCGTGAGATACCGGCCGATATGTGTGAAAGAGTATTCCAAAATTGGACTCAGCGGATGGGCTACCTGAGACGCAGCCGCGGTCAACATTTGCATGAAATTATCTTAAAACATTAAATTGCAAGGTTCAAACTATCGATTCAAATAAATATTTTATTCATTTTTTCGAATTTTTTGTGTTTTTTTTTTAAAAAAGTTCTAAACCTCTTAAATTTAGTGTTAAGATTTAGATTTAAGATTTAAGATTTAAATAAGATTTAAGATTTAAATAAATTAATTTAAATGTGGATTAAATTTTTAATCCGGATTAAGCAAGCGAAAATAATGGGAGCAAGTGTCGTCATTTGTGATACTAAATATGTTATTACGTAAAGAAATATTTTTGTTACAAAATAAATACATTGGTGCAACTTTTTAAACAGTCCTCGTTTAAGGAATAAAACCGACTCTAGTTAACGCAGTCGTTTAGTTGCGAGACCTTGTCTAATCTTTTCTTAATTTTAAAAACTTTAAACAACTCTTCGAAGTAATGAAGTGTTTTAAGCGCATTTGTAAGGTTTTTAGCGCATTTGTAAGGTTTTTTTTATGATTTGTGGTAGAGCATTCGAATGCAGATCTAGAGGTCCCGGGTTCAAATCCGGGTGCCCCCTTTGAAAATTAAATTTGTTTGTAATTTTTTTCTTTTTTTAACTCCCCTATAGCTATTTGTGAGTAGAAAATGATTTGCCGCGATATGGTAGTCCAACACTATGTACCACATTTTTTTTTGTTTTTGTTGGGGCGGGGCGGTCGACCAAATACAAGTTTGTATTGTATATTGTTTGGTGTCGTAGTCTATTGAATCGGGGGGGGGGGGGGTGGAGATGGTGTTGTTTTGTCGTGGTAATGGTTATACTGGGTGCAAATTAAAGCTAAGACAGCTTTTGTGATTGTTGATTTACAAGCTCAAAATCTTCATCTTCAAAAAACATTTTTCTTTAAATTTTTGTATGAAATTACAAACGTTGAATGGATAAAGTATACTTTAAAAAAGATAGACAAGCATTTTGCTGCTTTTAAAGTTAGAAGAGTGCTTAAGCTTTAAAGTATACTTTATATCGTTTAAAATTATCAAAGCGTGCGTCGACTCTCATTCTAAAACTCATTTTTAGAGTCGGCTTCGAATTTAAAAATGATTTAGAGTAGGTTTTAAATGTTTAAAATTTTGCGCCATTATTTCCTATATTTCTGTTTGGAATTATTATTATTACCAGAAAACTTGTTCAAAATATCGCATTGTTTTGAAACTTGGGACACAAATGTTACAAATGTCATGACAATAACGAAGAATCAATTCATTGAAATTTTTGTATGAACTCTTTTGATTGTTAGTTCTCACAAAAGACCTTTACTTTCAATGGGTTATCATTAATATCTACCTGTTGATCTGAAAATGCAGTCATCCTTAGATAAAATTGAAAACCAAACAATTCTACAGGTTGGTTTCATTGTCTTGATACAGCTTTCAAGTGATCCTAAATGATGTGCCTATCATAGTGGTATATGATTAATTTGCATCAAAATCTCCCGGCTCTATCCCTCGATACCTCCCTAGACCGGCGCAGTGTCATAAGTCATAAGAGTTATATGTCCACAAATCCATTGTGAAATTATATTTACCCATCCAATTGGGACAGAATTTCATTGTGGGTCATAAGTCCATAATTATTTGAAGTTGTAATCTTCGTGTGGAAACAACAAAATTCGTAATTACTTTATAAATTTTTAAAAATGAATTTATATTTCAACTAAAATAAATTAAAACTTAAAATAACTTCCGGCGGATTAAATTCTGTATTTAGACAAACATATAGATTTACGGCATATAAACAGTGAGGTAGGTATGCAACCCCCCTACTTGGCTTCACTATAGGATTTATAGTGGGTGATGTGAGTTTGGTTTTTGTTTTTGTTTTTTGGTGAATTGTTTTTTAGTCGAATTTTCCGTAGATAATTTATTTATATTAAATTATTAACCTCAAATTATGATTAATTTTTTTCCTAAAAGGGTTTTTTTATTTTTCATAAAACACATTTTGAAAATACATATTAATACAAATATTTGTATATATTTGGTTATATAGGTCATTATAATAATTGTGGTCGTATGTCCCACCATCTTCTTAATATAGCTAGTGGTCTTACGACTCGAAATATTGTGGGATTTCGCCCCAATTGGATGGGTTATAAGTTCACAATGGATTTGTGGACTTATAACTCATCCAAGTGGGTCAAAAGTCCATTATGGAATTTTGACCTGTAGACTTATAACACTGCGCCCCTTAGACCCTAGGTATTTTTTGTATGCGCACTATTTTTTTCCCATCCTTTTCTACCTGTATTATAAACACAAATTCTTTCACATTACCTGCAACCCCCGCCGGATCGAAACTCCACCGATATTAAATATGTGTACGCTGGCACCTACGAGTCAAAATTTAGCACACGAAAAAACTGTTCGGCACATTAATGCCCGAGCAAATTTTTTACAGATTTAGTTATTCTTGAATTTTGTGTAAATTTTGCTTTGTAAAAATAAAAATAAAAATGGAGGAATATTGGAGAACTAATGGTTTACTTTAACCAAATAAAATAACCCTTTTCATTTTAGTTCAGTTCAGTTAAAATGGAGACATATTCTCAATAAAATGTATGTTTACTTATGCCGTCTTCGCTTGGACATTCGGAGTACTCCTTTTCCACTCCAACTCTACTCCAAAAGCCTTCGATTGGCTGTTCCGAGTATAGAGTTTCCTGAGTATTTTTCTGTTCCCAATTTCAAAATGACGTAGACGAGAAGTCGACCTTTCACTGGGATTCGCGAAGGGCAGAATATATGATCATTTTCTGTCAAACTGCAAGATATCTAGGAAGATATGGCCTACCTATGATTTAATAAAGCGAAATAAAACAGATACGGCCAGGATCGTTGCAATCATCACTGGCCATTGGCCAATAGGAGAATATGCAGCTAGGCTACGCATACCTTTTAATAGTTTCTGCCGTAGCTGCAAGAACCCTCTAGAAAACCATCGAACACTTTCTCTGTAACTGCACAGCTCTGGCCAGGTCTCGCTTCTTGGCATTTGGAAGTTCTTTTCTCGACATCCTAAACGTGCTGTCGAACAAAAGGATAAACGATTTAATCTCTTTCCTAAACAGAACCAGATGGATGGTAAAGACTAGCAGTGGTCTACGGAGGTTCGGTGGATCGGAAGTCATGGACTGTATCGCTATTGACTCCTGCTCAAACCGATTCTCGATGGACTATTGCTGGCCTCATAAGTTTAGGTAATAACATTACAAATATAAAATTCATATACAAGAATCGTCACTAACTTTTCTGACAACCACTTAATCTATAACTGGTGGAGGGCTTAAAGCTTTGCCAAAACCTTGACTTTGAGAAAGCCCAACCACAAGCAGATCTATATAGTGATAGGTTATACGGCCGGCTCTCAACCCGAATGGAACAACTTAGCACACAGTGTGAGCTGAGTATTCCCTTGAGGTTACGGGCACTGACCGTCACTATCAATCAACAAATTCGTAATTAACTTTTCGGACAATCACTTACTCTATAACTGGCACAAACCTTAAGGCATCGACATATACCTAGTAGGTATTACCTTGCTTGGAATAGGCTCAGCCTTCAGCCACGAGTAGATCCGGTGAAGGGTTATATGGTCGGATCTCGACCCTACTGGAACCACCTAGCACACAGTTGTGAGCGAGCTTCATGCTCTTTTAGGGCTGCGGAATAAACCATAACCTATAGTCCCCTAAGCAATTTCACTTCCCCAACACTTCCCCTATATCAACAAACAAATCAGGTCAAACGAGTTATGGTATCAAAACGGCGCATAACAGAGCTAATTGGGGTCTTCGGTAACAGTTGTCCTTAGAACAGCCATTTTACCTACCTACCTACCTACCTACCTACCTAGACGAGGAACACCTACATACATACACATAAAGTTTTTCGTCTGATAACTTGTCAAAATGGATAAATGCTTGAAGAAGCCATTTTGTAAACTGGCGACCTTTGGTAGTAGTGGGAAGTCGATGTTCTCATATTCGATTGGAATATCAGAGATGGAAGAAATGCCATTTTATTTATTAACTACTTTTCTTACGCCTCACAATGGGGCAAATCGACCCAAAAGCTGGCAATAATTAAAAACACTAAATTGCAAATATACTTAATTTTTTTAATATTTTCCAATAGAGTAATATCCATCCTTTATCGAGTTGTGTTTTATGTGTTTTTTAAATGTTTGTGATGTTAATTTTGTGATTCCGTCAAAAACCCGTACTCCTTTTGCACACTTTTTGTGATATGTGAATTTTCGTAACTCTTGAACCTTAATTTTTTTTTTTATTATTAAAAGATGTGAGAGTGTTATGATTGACGATCAGATGGATTTTTTAAAAAAAAAACTCTTTTAAATACAACAAGAAGTACCGAAATTAGCCAAGTTAATGAATTGAATAGACTTTTTTCGCATTTTAAATCCGAGTTCAAAACGCGATGGGTCAAAGCTTCTAGAATCCAAGAAAGATTTAATACAACAAACGTAAATTGGCTCAATACCTCAATTGTTTTTAAAAAGGCAGAAGAATCTGCAAAGAAACGTGGTCGTCCCGAAGTGGATTTTGAAACATCTTCTGAACGCAAAAAAGGCTAAAAACTCAATACTTGAGAGAAACCGTTTCAATGCCAGCCTTAAATTATGCAACTCAAATGAGCCTTAGAGCTACTGGGCAGATTCAGGCCTCAAAAATTCTAAATTACTGAAAACATTGACAGAGCTGAAATATACAGAAAAGCGATTCAGAAGTCCGCGGATCAAAATAGTATAACAGGAGAAGATGCGTTGGCTGTATTAGTTGCAGCAAAACTATTAAGGCACCAATATAATGTCATACGAATAAGTGCTCCTGAAAAGTTTCTATCCTATAAACTTGTTCAGGCTGCGAAAAAAAATTGCTTCCCAAGCACTGAGCACATAAAAGTCACAGCTACTTGCCCTGAAGTCTTCAAGCTTTGCTTGACATTACTTCAAAAAGTTTAATATCATTGCAAGAGAGTGTTTTAGAAATAATGGAAGATGAAGCACTCCGGAATTGTACTTTGATATCAAAATGGGGTTTCGATGGCAGCTCAGAACATAGTTCCTATAAACAAGCGTTTCATGGATTAGACGCAGATGATTCAGCTGTTTTTCTAACTTGTTTCGTCCCTATTCGACTTGAAAGTGGTGAAAAAATAATTTGGGAAAACCCTCGTCCATCTTCCACAAATTGTTGTCCGCCGTTAAAAATAGAATATGTTAAAGAGTCAACTGATATTTCAAAAGCTGAAAAGATGTGAGTAAACACTGAGATTCAAAATCTGCAAAAAACTATTCTAATGATGGGTACAAAGTCAGTGGAAGTACAACATACATTAATTTGTACAATGATTGATGGAAAGATTTGTTATGGTTTATCTGAAACAAAATCTACTCAAAAATGTTATTTATGCGGTGCAACCTCCAAGGAATTTAATAAAATTGATGAAATGATTTCCAGACCAATAAACACCGAATACTTGACTTTTTTAATGTCTGGTTTGCATGGTTGGATAAGGATGTTTGAATGTCTTTTACATGTAGCCTACAAACTACCTGTTAAAAAATGGCAAGTCCGAGAAAATGACAAGGTAATCGTGGCAGAAAATAAGGCACGAATTCAAAAAGAATTCCGAATAAAATGTAGGTTAATTGTTGATAAGCCAAAACCTGGATTGGGCAACAGTAATGATGGAAACACTGCTATGCGGTTTTTCCAGAATCCTGAACTTTCTGCTGAAATAACGAAAATAGAAATAGAACTTATTAAAAAAATGCACACAATTATGATTGTTGTTGCCAGTGGATATGAAATTGATGTTAATAAGTTCCGAAAACATGCGCACAAAACAGCAAGACTGTTTGTCAGTAAATATCCTTGGTATTATATGCCCCCAACTCTACATAAATACTTTATTCATGGCCCGGAAATAATAAAATCTGCATTGTTGCCAATTGGGCAGCTTTCCGAGGAAGCGCAAGATGCTCGAAATAAAGATTTTAAGAACGTTCGAGAGCATTTTTCAAGAAAATCAGGTCGCGATAAGACAAATGAGGATATCTTCAATTATTTTCTGCTAAGCTCCGATCGTATCATTACTTCCAAGCAAAACCACACACGAAAAAATTGCAGTCTTATCCCCCAGAAGCACTAGCGCTATTGAAACCTCCAAGCATTCCCGCAGCAAACATTTTTGTTGAAACTAACATATCTGATGACGAAAGTGATGAATAAACTTATCTATTTATTTTGTTTTAGTTTTTTTTATTTAAATTAAAAAATAGATGAAAATAAAAAACTTTAAATTAAAAAAAGGATTTTTTTAAATCAGATTTTCTCCACATTTAGGGTAAAGATATAAGAGAGCATAGATAAAAGTTATGTCAGATAAAAAATTATTGTATTATTAATTCTCTTTAGCCTTAAAATAACCTTTCAATCTGAAAAATACTGACATTCTTATTAGTTCCCAAATAACCAAAGTTTAAGTGGGCGTGGCAATTATAGCTTTCGATATGACCTAGTAAGGGTTTTAGAAGCATATATGCAAAATTTCAGGTTCCTAGCTCTTACGGTTGATTTAATACCACGTTTTAAGGCATTCTGCCCCACTGTGCGCCTGCTACATAAATTAGATAGTTAAATGTAGTTAACATAGTAAAATGTAGTAGACATTGTCAAAGAATAGTTTCGGTTGTCAATTCAAACAGCAAATTGACAAATAATAATTCGTAACGGAAGAAAAAGTAATAAGCTTTTCCATCTTTGATTGGAATCAAAAAGGAGTAAAACAGTCCAAAAATCCAATCGAAAACGACATTAGGCTGCATATTATCAAAAGCTTTCCACCCGTGCTGCTTATATCATTTAAAGGGTAGTCAAAACCCCCTTAGTTCGCTGAAAAAAAAAAACTATAAATAATTGCATAATTATCTATTGTAAAATTTAAAAAAAGTTAAATTAGGTATTTCCATTTAAGTTTTACTCTCAACTGGAAGTACAAGTACACACGACCCACTTGTGTTCTTAATTCGTATCTTTTTTAATTGTGGTATACCTAAATTTATAGCAATCACAAGACAGAAGCGTTCGGTACAACGGGTTTTTTGTGCAATTGATGCTGGTTTGAATATGGATAATTCGTCCACATAAATCTTCCCTCGAATATGACTTAAAAGGTCGTAGGGTAACATTCACAGACCCTTTAATGAGTAATGTCTCAACATTTTTACTTGTTTTTTTTTTTTTTTTTTTTTTATTAATTCGAGTTGCTTGCTCTGCTTGCTCTGCTTGCTTTTCATTAGCAATACAAATGGAAGATTTTTGAAATTCCCATTGCCGAAGGATTCTTCTGTACTTTTTGGCGTTGTTGTTGCCTTGATGCCATCATGAAGATGAGGATGAGGCATAAAAATTGTCTTTCCTTCATTCATTGGAGCATTCCTTTTTTATTACTTTATACTTTACTCGTTTTGCAAGACTTGCTTTTGCTCTGCTTCTGCTTGCTATCTCTTTGCCTAATCAAATCATACTTTCATTTTTGATCAAATATAGCGAAAGGAAAACAATTGCGAATTTGCTTATGGTTCGTTTTGCAATCCTTTCGAAGAATTCTATTGTATAATGAAAGTTCAAAAATATAAGCTAGCCTAGTGAACTTATTTATGTACTTAGGAGCCTTTTGTTTTATTTATATAAACATATTTTGTGCATCTCCTGTAGCTTTTTTATTTGCATCACTTTTAGTTGAGAAATAGAGAGATTGTTTTTGAAATATTGAAAAGAGGATTGCTTTCGCTTGTTCTCTGTTCTCATAATTAATGCTAAAAGGATGCTCTTTCTTGAAAGTTATTGTTCAATTTGCTGGTCGAATAAACGTAAATATTTTCTATAAAGAAAGCATCTCTATATTATAATAGCAGTAGTAGACCTCTCTCTGTCAGGTTGCAGACTGTTTCATTAATAGAAGTTTTGACTGCGTGGGAGGGGGGGGGGGGTAGAGGGGTATTCTTTTTGTTAGAATATCATTTGATAAAGTGCTGGAGGGTTAGTTCAGTGGACGAGGATGATGGTAATTGCTTAAATTTGTATATTTAATTTGAATATTCATGAGGCTCAATCAATTTGTCTGTCATAGTATTATTCAACATATTGTACAATTTCTGTTTAAATAAATTGATAACAAATTTCTGTTGAAGCTAAAGATTTTTCTTAGCTGGCGGCAACGCACAGCCTTCGGATATTTTAGATAATCTACTTACAATTAAATTTAAAATTATAAATTAGTGGCGGTGCCGAATTTTGACTTAAGCTTATTGCGACCTCGACTCGATTGAAGTGTTTATTTTTCAAAAATAATATAACTACATTTTCTTGAACTGTGTTATTTTGAAATGTCAATGTATTGCTTTTGCAAAACAAGTAGGATTGTAAATTTAATTATAATAATTCTTTTAAATTATATTACTGTTATAGTAAGGGTTTATCGTATTTTCTTCTTAAATAGTTTTGGATATAGAACTTGAGATTTTACTAAATGAAAAGCTTGATCGATGAGGTTGATCCTCGACGTAAAATCGACGTTGGTTTGTGTCCATAATATTATGTTAATTATTAATTATTGATAGTTAATATATTGTTTATTTTGATCAATTTTAATAGAAACAATACCGATACCAATTTTCTTCCATTAATTGGATTAATAACGATAGGTTAAAAAATAGGAAAATAAGACCTAAAATTCAATTTATTCATAGGTACTCTTCCAAAAAACGACGAACAAAAAGAATATGCATGAAGTTTTACAAAAAGCGTTATTGGAATTATTCAGAGTCAAGTATTGAGAGTCATTCCTGAAAATATCATGCATATCGGAGACCAATTTCAAAAAGGCTTTTGGCGCGCTAAAACCCCATTTCGTGCCACAGTGTGTCGGTGCTTAGTGGTCGGTACGGTACGTCTGTGCGTTCACTATAATTTAAGCTATACTCTGTCCAACAAAAATTGGCAGTGTAGACAAGATAGAACGTTTGCCTCTCATTCTGGCTACAGTGGATTGCATAAATCTTTTCTTCATTAAATCTTTCACAGGGTTCGAAAATCAAAAGCACCTTATCAGAAACTCAAGGAAAAAAGCTGAACGAATTACCAAATGGACGAGGGTAACTCTGAATGCAAGCTGCAGCCAATCGCCATTCGCCACAGCGCACTCTCAGATGTGCTTTGAATAGGACGTTGGGTCTGTGTCAGATGCTATTGGAAATTCACAGGCGGGCAAAAACTTTTTATGGAGGAGTTATTTCAATTCAATATGGTGCAAAAATATGGCACGCTATTGATTTTGAAAAAGCTTTCCCATAAGACATGTACTTCCTATATTTGTTGGACAGAGTATAGGGCCTAAACGGGTGAGCCGACTTCCATATAACAGAGCGTTTTTAGGTATATGATTCCCCATATAGCAAATTCGGATTTTTATTTTAGCTAACCTAAAACGGGTAGCTGCCATACAAAAATGTATTTATTTTTTTTTTAATTTTATCAAAAACCAATACCGAATAACCAAAGGAATTTTGAAGCTTTTGTGGATCATTTTTTATTTTAATTTCAAGTTTAATAAATTGCGCATTTCCTGCGCAAAACATACGCTTTTGAAAAGCTACAATATCTTTCCAAAACAAATTTTTGAATATCCCTTTTTTTAGATTTTGTACGTTTCATTTGAATTAACCAGAAATGCACTTTTTAAATCTTAAATGCCATTAGTATTTAAGATGTACAGCGAAAAATATAATTTATTTAATGACTTTGACTTATCTATTAATATTTAGAAGATGTTGGACAGTGCTACCAACCGTATGATGAATATCCTACATGTATGATAATTTCTGGTCTGGCATGATGTATGATTGGAAACCATTATCATACGCCAAATGTATGATTATTTTCATATTTGTAGTAGAATATAAAGCAATTTAAAAAAAACGAAAAATTTGTACAGGCGTGAAATTTTGTCATACTTCAATACATAATTATCAATTTTTGCTACATTTAACATCAAAGTTGAAGCTAGGTCTAAGTACTTATCGATATCTTTATATACATACCTGCGTGAAGTAAAACTAGGGCGCCGAAAAATAATGCTTTCAAACTAAAAATCTATCCAAAAAACATTAAACAATTTTTTACAGTTTTTTTATTCAAAGTTTTGAAATCAAGTACTGACTTTGACATTTGATGTTTCTATAAATTTTTAATCAAACACTGAAAACTAGATGGTTTAATGTCTTTTCAAAATAGCTTTTAACGGCCTTTAGTCCATAAAAATTGGCGTTTCGTCCCGGCAATCTCACTTGGACTCATCAGTTGACTAGTGAGGGCCTTGTCAATACGCAATTTTTATTAAGTTCAGTTCAACTTACATGAACTTTTTGACAAAAATCCAATGTGAACTATATCCAACAAGATTAAAATTAATGTAAGCTCTCTTACATAAATACCAAAAAAATAAAAATTGAATAAAAAAGTAGTTTTGGTAATTTTCAATTTTCTCATAAACTAGAACATATAAAACCATCTAGCTGGTCAAAAGTGAAGATTATAGCAACCGGGTCTTAAAAGCTAACGCGAACGAGAAAATAGTTACCAAATTAAAAGAAATAGATCCGTCGCGGCGGCCGACCAAGGCAATCATAATTGCTGCTGCAGCGGACTTTGAGCTTGACATATTAAGAAGTTGTGTACTCAGCGATGAAAACACGAGACACGACTAAATATTGTACAATTTGCATGAGTAGTGTATGGTGAAAGCGTGATTGTGAATTTTTCTATTTGCGCATGCAGGCATGTTGGTTGTATGGGCCCTATTACACGTTTATGACTATCTACATATTTGGTACTCTCTTTGGTCGAAGGCAAAATAAATAAATTGAAAAAAGATTGGACTTCCCTAAGCCAAGTATAATGGTATATTTTATCTCATACAGACTTTTCACACCGCATCAAAATCTATATTTCGAGCGATAAGCACCAAATCTCATCGAAATCAACTAGATTTCCCATACATTGTCAAATTTCATAGTAAAGTAGATTACTGCGATTTCTCAAAATCTTTTTGGAACAGTATGAATGTATGGCAGCTAAGATTTAGCACGATCTTTTAAAGCCTAGGACGCAGATCGAGCTAAATCAGATAAAACCTTAGCTAAATTTTGACATGAGAGCGTTGTGGAGAGTATGTATGTCACAAAAAAAATAGCTGTTTTCTGAGTAAAAAATTATATTCAACCATCTCAGTGAATTTGTTTTCATTATTTCAAGTGAATTTAATCAAATAAAATGGATCATTTTCCTTAAGTGAGATAAATTGTTTGTTTCTAAATATTCCTTCATTTCGATTTTTATTTTCGCAAAGCAAAGTTCACACTAAATTCAAGAATTATAGAATCTGCACAGATTTAGTTTTACATTTGATAGATATAGTGATGTAAAGTAAGAAACAAAAATTTGTTTTTTTTTTAGCTGGAGGTGCGTACCACTCGGCAAAAATACTTGCCTAAATTTTGGTGCGAATTTTGTATGAAAACTAAAATTTAGCACGATCTGCGTACTTGGCTACTAGACTATATGTATTTACCTCGTGGATTTTTGACTTACTGAAAATCCAAATAGCTCTCCCGAGCCCAATATAAATACAACAAACACCAATGGTGTGTGACACAATTGTACAATGGTGTGTGAGACAATTATACAATTGTGTAGCTGGTTTGAGATTTTCCCACCACATTCAATTGAAAATTTTTGTTCGAAAATCTGAACTAAATGTTACTAAAGTGACTTAATTATGTGTACAGTCAGCCTTAAAAGCAAGGAAATAAACCAAATTTGAAGTTGTTGCATGATCGTGTTCATGATTAAACAAACACATTGAATGAATACAAAATACGTAATTTTTATTTTTGAAATTTATATTTTTCATGCTATATCAGTTCGATTTCAGCTGAAAACTAAGTTTTATTTAAAGCTTAAATTTTATTATTGATTCAAAATAGGTCTTTAGTCCATAAAAATTGGCGTTTCGTCCCGACGATCCCATCTGGACTCATCAGTTGACTAGTGAGGGCTTTGTTAATACGAAATTTTATATTAAGTTCAGTTCAGCTCACATGAATATTTTGACAAAAATCCCTAGTCAATTAAAGGCCGTTAAAAGCTATTGTGATTAATGAAGTTTATTAAAATATTCATAGGAATAGGTATGTACATAGTTTTTTTTTTTTTTTTTTGGAAAAATTGGGGATTATTTTTTCAACTCTTCATTTTAAACCCATTCAAATTTAAATACAGGATAAATTTTATTAAAATCAACAACCAACGTTATCAAAATGTCCAAGACCGAATTTTGTTTAACATTAAAAAAAAAAACAATTTTTTATTTTGCGTATGATAATTTTCCGTCTGGTATGATAGAAATTAGAAGATTGTATGATAATTAATTTTCAAGAATATGGCAGTACTGAATTGCTGGACTTGGCTATATCTCAATTAAAAGTCATTAAATCGGTATTGCAACTGTTTACTAATCAACGAATTTCCATTGCTTGAATTAAATTATTGCTTTACTCAACATTAAAAGCATTCTTATACTTAAATGATTTATATTTCTTGAGTTAATGAACGTATTTCATCAATCAACGTGTGAAACCAAGGATAACAATTTATGTATTGAGTAAACGAGTTTATTCGTTAAGTGAAAGAATTTATTTGTTGAATCAAAGAAATACATTCATTAGTTTATGTAAAAAATGTATATATTTATCTATATGTATATGTTTAGAATTAAGCCAAGTCGAAGGCTCAGCATTATTTAATTTAATGCCTTGAATTATTGATTCAAAATATTATGTTTAACGGTCTTTAAAACTAGATAAAATGGTTCTGTTTGCTCTAGTTTAAGTTCTTGTGAAATCTTTGTTCCTCACATTTGAAATAATGATTTCAAAAAGTATGCAATTTGAAATCATCATATGACTTGGAAAATAAGATTCAAATATAAATAAATGACAAACTATCATTTTTTTGGAATTTTGATCTGCCACTTATCTCATAGTATTTCCCAGTAGATAGATACATAGATAAAGATATTTTCCAATATTTAAGTGTTTATTATATTTTTATTTTTTCAAAGAACAAATAAATTTGGAGGAAACGATGATATTTGTATTCAATTAATTCCATTCAACATTATTCCTCCAACCCAACAGGAGCAAAGAGTATATTTATTATCGCAAAAATAAATTAAAAAAAAAAAATGTGCAAAACAACTGAATCAATAAACTCACCGGACATTTGTTTGGTTTCTCTCCACTATGAACTCGCATATGTATTAACAATTTATATCTGGCATTAAACGGCTTATATCTTCTCGGACAGTCCACCCAAAAGCACGAGAAGTCCTCGCCCTTCTTCACGTCGACATGGCGCTTTTCGATATGCGCTACAAATTCCTCTTGATTGGGAAATACCTCATTGCAGTCTGTCCATAGACATTCCAATTGATGCAGCACCAATGATGATGATGATGGGGATGACGGTGTTGATTGTTGGCCATCGTCATCATGGACATCGGCTTTGCTTGGATGTGATGAATTGTAAGGCGTTTCTTCTTGGATTTCCATAAACACTGAATCGTCATCATCATCATCATCAATATATTGACCACCACCGTCACCAACAGGACTTCCACCATCGTCGTCATTATCGTCGGCGGGACCAACAGTGGAAACAGCAAGGACACTATTGACAATATTATCATCGAGCAATGCTGTTGTTGATGACAACGTCGCCGTTGCCGTCGATATTGCAGTGGAAGTTGTTGCGGGCGGTGGCAGCGGCGAGGATGAAAACGAGCTGATGACAACCTCTTGGAGCTCGTCCTCCCCCTTGATTTCACCGATTGTCCAGATGTCCTTGTGCTCCCGATTTGGTTTCTCATGCATCATCAGTTCGCTGCTATTGTAGTTCTCCGGCAGGTGTTCATACGAATCATTGCATTCGTCACTTTTCGGGCTATAGTTGTGGTGATGGTGATGGAGCTGCTTCGCATGCTGATGCTGGTCGGGTGAGACCAATTCATCGTAGGCAAATGTTTCCACGTGCAAAAGCTGTTCTGTCGTCCTAGATGTAGTTGATGTCGGTGAGTATTTTATCGTCGATGAAGACGACGACAACGACGACGCCTCAAACGTACCAGCACCATTCATCGATGGAAACTTGTGGAACGAGTGCAGAATAAATTTATCTTCCCGATTAGTCCGGCTGTCATCTTCGACAAGCACGAAAGAAGGCGCCTCCTCCTTTAGCCTCGGACTGTCAATAACGCTACCTGTACCTGGGCTGTGATATTGCGGGATTTGATTCAACTGCTCATGCTGTTCGGCGGCGGGGTAGCAATATGTGAAACCAGGATTGTTATTTTCGATTTTCGGCGAAGTTCCTGGGGCTGGGTAGGTGTCACGCAAGTTAAACGTCATCCATGGATCTGTCAGTTGTGGCGATGAGCAGGGTGATTGATTCTTCGATTGGCAGTTGATCTCATCATAATTAAAATATTCGATGTCAAAGTTTATACTTGCGGTTGTGGTCTTGGGCATTGCTGAAGTTTGCTCACTGTATTGATAGGTCTTGGTCAACCGCTCAATGTCTTCCGGTTCGAAGCGAAAGACATCCTCCCGCAGGACCATGTCATTCGGGTTGTACCCACTCGAGGTGCATGTGTCACTGAATACCGAGCTTGGTGTTTCGGCACACGAAGGAAACGGGTCGGTGAAGTCCGGATACTGGCTGGTGAAAGTCTTCATGTCAAGTGAGGTGACGAGTTCTTGACCATACATAACATTGTTGTTGCCAGTATAGTGGAAAGTTTGGTAGGGTGACGTTGGTGTGAGGACATTTGACGTCTGTGTCAGTGGCGATGTGGTTGTGGCCGGCTGTCCAAACATTTCGACGTGCTTGATGCGACTGTTGCCCGGGGATACTGATGATGGAATTGTGACTAATTGCGACATTTCACTATGTAGACATACTAAAATTCACTGCCTCGACATTGTTCCGGTTTGACTGAATAAGCGTGCCAAAAAATATATCAAACAAGTTCACGTCCTTTTCAAACATATAAAACGCACTAAATCAGCTAAATCAGCGAGATCGCGAATCACTGAAAATAACGCGCGGGAAAATCCTATGACTCAAATGATCGTCTATTTTAGGTGCCGTTTATTGATGTATTTTCCTATGCAATGGAACAGAAGAACACACTTATTCACTAGGACGGGATCCGAAAAAAAGAATAATCCAAATCCTCTTTAAAAAACAATAAAAAAAAAACAAACTTAAACTAAACTACGTTTCGGGTGTTTTTGAACTTATTTTTGAACTTATGTGTCACCACAAAAACAAGAGTTTTTCGAATGACTTAAAGGCTATAATATCTATCTCTTTGCTTTGGAGTAAAGTAATTTCTTGAAGGGTTGCTTGAGGGTGCGTTGTTGTACGCACAAGAGTTGTACCTATAATAAACTATACGACATCATGATGCACAGTATTTAAACTAAGGATAGGAAGATACTTTTCGAAAACAAAAAATATTGAAGTTTTTTCTTTTGGTTTTCTTAATTTTTTTTTTTTTTTTTTTTGTATTTGAATTCAGGCATTTTCGTGTGGATTTTCCATTGCTTGTTGCATGATGCTGGCGATGTTCAAGGAGCACATATGGCACAAGTGTGTTGAATTGAACGAACGTACATATTTTCATTACACTATATATATGTATGTTCGACGACGGTAGTGCAAGGAGTTTTTTTTTAATGTTTAGTTCTTGCAGTTTGTTCAGTTTTTTTTTTTTGTATCTATGGAAATCTCTGGCATGAGGTTAGAAGAGATCAGGCCGAATAGGATTTTTCTTCATTGCTGTTTTGTTTTTGTGTGTTTTTTTTATTTGTTTGGCTATTTTTAGTGTCGTATAATTGAGAGTGACAATGTGTTTTTAATTTAGTGTAAAATTTTGTATTTTTTGTGTGAAGATTGATTTGCATTGAATAGGTGGGTTAATAAGAAGGGTTAAAAGGATTATGCAAAGTGGAGTTTTTTTTTGTTGAACTTTTTTATTTAAAAAATTATAATCCTTCAACATGAAAATCAAATCATACAATTTAATTTTTCAATCAGCTTTTGTTCATCTTGCATCTCTTTTTACAGAAACCAAACAAATGTAGAGTAAGTGTCGCAAATATGGTCCACCCTTAACTTTTTTGTAAATAAAACAGTCAGTTTTTCTGTAAGTGACTTGTTTCTTTTTTTTAATACTTAAAGAAATTATTTTATAATCAGCCTTCATAACAAAAAACATAAAAAACACCTTTACTAAAAATATATAAATAAAAAAAACAAAACAAAACTCATTTTAACATTTTTAAAAAAAAGTGCTGCTAATATGGACCGCCTTGTGTTAAATATGGACCAGGGTGGTGTATATGGTTCATGAGGTGGGCCATATTACCTGCATATAGCCTTTTCGTTGTACTTTGAATTTTAACCAACTTTAAAAAATATGTATTTAAAATTTTGATTTCACATAATGAAATATAAATCTAAGCACAACAAAGTCTCAAAAAAATATTAAAATATTTGCGCAAAATTTAGTGTAAAAACATTTACAAAAATTTACCAAAAAATTATATGGCCAATGTAAAAAATTCAAACTTCAAATTCCGCGCACATTTCCTGCTCCTGAGTCTCCACTTTTTAATATATCAAAACCACTAAAATTATCTTCGATATAAATGCACAGCGGGTAACCTACGCTCTTCCAGTAGGGAAATATTACGGTGGGCCATATTACCAACATGGGCCATATTTGCAGCACTTACTCTAAGTCATGTATGTTCTTAATCCATTTTGTATCCGAAGAATAGGAAGTAGCCGGTGGCGTTATGTTTAATGCGTATATAGGACTGTTATCCCGGAGGTCTGTGTTCGAAGATTATTGGAATATTTATGGATTTTCAGAAGTAGGTAGTTAAAGTGGTCGTGAAAGAATTAAAAAAAAAAAACCTTCGAAAGCTAAGTTTATGTCCCGAGAATAAATTATGTAGATACATCACCCAGATCAATTTCAAGCCTCATTGGGGGGGATCTGCATACGAAAACCTATCAACAATAATGAACGGAACATCTGTAAATTAATCTACTGACAAATATTAGGTTATACGCGAGAAATTGCGTTAGAAAATATTAGATTTTTTGTTGAAAAAGATTTTCACTATCACTGTTAAAGCAGTTTTCAACGAAAAAATCCAAAAAATTATGTTGTCTAAGGGTTCAAGATGGTCATCATCCTGCTTCTATAGCGGTCTGATGGGAGTCTACTACCAAAAGGTGTCGAATGCCTCTATTTTTGTGAAAACGGTGGCAAAAAATTACAGAGCAGGGGCCTATTTCACCAAACACTTTTCACTTTTCACCTTGCAACTTTGCAAAAAAATAAGACTTTGCACTTTTCAATTTATCAGACTATTTTTGAAAAGTGAAAAGTAAAAGTGTTTAACCAATTTAAAATAGAACTTTGCATTTGAATTCGTATTTTGCAAAGTTGCAAAGCAAATCGCGTTTAAAAATAAACATTTGTTTTTCGTTTCATGCGATACGTTGATGCTTTCCATGCATATTGACAAAAAAAAAAAAAATGCAAGGCTATTTTTAAAGAATTTTGTGTCCAGCAAATGGTGTTTGTGAGAAATTCATCTAATATGATTACATTCGACACTCGATGAAGTACTCTACAGACGGTAGCTTTGCTTATTTCGCGCATAGATGCAACACCGTGATATTGGGTTCCAAAATGTGTTGCAAAGGACGTTAACACATATTCCTTTGACTGTTGAATTGAAATGTATGTCCAATGTAAAACAAAACAAATTCGATGGTTGTTTTAATCGAAAACTCTCTCTTGTCAAAAAATTATTTTCCTTACCCTTTGGTCACTTCTATTTACTTCTTTATTTTCCAAAAATTCTTCAAAAATTCTTCAAAAGCATACACTTCCCGAGTGATCAAGAGAGTCGATGGTTTTACCTACATATAAGAGCTATTCTAAAATTAATTTGAATATTTCTGTTGTATTCTATCAAAAGTTTGAAAAGCACCTACCCATAAATGAGAGTTATAGTCAAGCTTTGGGCGATTTTATGTTTAATATACTGTAGCCAGATCAGAAGGAGTAAAAAATTTCATGCAACTTCCAAGAAAACCTAAGCATCTTGCGGCATTTTTTGGCAATTTCAAGTGTTCATTCCATAAATTTAAAGTACATAGATACATACCAAAAACTGAAAGTGTTTTGGTTTCCTCGATACAAGTTGTTAATTTTTAAGTATTTACTGACGATATTAATTGTCATTTTTGTCACTGTCACATTGTTTGGTTGTAAGTTTTGATAAATTCTTTGTTAATTCGTTTAAGCTACATTTTTATTTTTACAATGATTAATCAATTGTAAAAACTCATTTCCTTATGTTTTCTATAGGTCCTGACATACACATAGTGCCGAAATATATCGATCTCTTAACTAAAAGATAAGTGAGTTTTTATTTTCGGAATTTAATTGAAGGCCGTACAAACCTACCACATAATAACATTAACCTATGTATATTCTGGCATAACAAAATCGAAAACTAATAAGGAAAAGAGTTGGAAAGAACACAGAGCCCTGTGGCATACCGGCATCGGATTTGTTTATGTCAAGATTCCGCACATACAGTGGTGGAAAACTAATTAGAAACAAACAATTTTTTGGCTGTTTTGTTTATGAAATGTTGTTAACCTAAATGTAAATGAATAAATAATATCATAGTGAACAGTAATGCAATTCTACATACACTTTTAAAAACAAAATTAAGAATTTAACCATAAATAGAAACATTTTCGAAACAAAAAATAGATATAGTCTGCCTTTGTTTGGAAATATAATTAGAAACATTTATTCACAAAAAAAATAACAATTCAAAATAAAATAGAAAAAATTAAATTTTTTAAATCAGATCCATTTTTTCAATAAACAAAAATTAATACATTGTCGAGTAGCCCGTGTTAGCAATAACAGCTGAACAGCGTCTTGACATACTAGCTACCAAGTCCTGACATCGCCTAAGTGGGATATTTTTCCAAGCTTGTTCGATGTTTTTGAACAACTCAGCAGAATTTTTTGTAGTTTTCGTCCCCAAACTTCTCTCAACATCAGCCCACAAGTTCTCGATGGGATTCAGGTCGGGACTTTGCGCTGGCCAACTTAAAACGTTTTTCTTTTCGTCCTCAAACCAGCATTTCACTAGGTGTGAAGTGTGTTTAAAATCCAGAAATCTCACCATAACTTCAAAACTGCTGCTGTACAGGACCATGGTCCTGCCAGTACTCACATATGGATCCGAGACTTGGGTGCTTAGCAAAAGGCACTCCGACCTCTTAGCCGCGTTCGAGAGAAAAGTCTTAAGGAGAATTGTTGGCCCCATATGTGAGGAAGGACGATTCCGGAGACGGTACAATCATGAATTGTACGCAATCTACCTTGAAGCAGATATCGTGACAAAAATTAAGCTCGGTAGACTCCGGTGGGCAGGGCACCTAGCTCGCATGAGCGAAGAGGAACCTGCTCGGAAAGTTCTTTGTGGTACATTCTATGGTAGACGACAGCGTGGTAGACCATGCTTGCGCTGGAGAGATGGCGTAGACCAGGACGCCCGGAGCCTTGGGGTGCGCAACTGGATGGCGGCGGCTCGAGACCGGGAGAGACTTGTTGAAGGAGGCCAGGACCGGACCCCGGTTGTCGAGCCGACGATGATGATGATGATGAAGTGTGTTTAGGATCGTTGTCCTGCTGAAAAATGTACGATATTGGCAAATGGTCAAAAGCATATGGCTCCATAACATTTGCCAATATGTCTTTGTACATATATGCTGATTCATTCGTCCATCGATGCGCACAATAGGACCAACACCGTACCAGGAAAAGGCTCCCCAAACCATCACATTTCCACCACCATGCTTTACCATTTTAATTGTGTACTTGGTATCGAGTTCTTAGTTTACTGGTCGCCTTACATACTTCTTACCATCAGATCCAAACATGTTAAATTTGGATTCATCGCTCCAGAACACCTTTTACCAAAATGCAAAGGGCTTTTGTGCATGCTCTTTGGCATATGCTAACCGTCGTTTTCATTTTTTTTTTTGAAACATGTGGCTTTTTGCGTGCAATGCAACCCCGCAAACCGGCTTCTAATTATCTGTTCCTGATGGTCCTAGGTGTAATTTCGGTGCTTAACTGACACGACACGGTTGAGTGAATATCCTTGCTGGTGGAAAAAGGATTCGCCTTACTCAGTCGACAAATAAGCCTGTCCTCTTTGGTAGTTGTTTTTCTCGTGCGTTGCTTTCTTTTGGGGTTTTCTATGCTATTTGTGTCCGTATACACTTTGATCGCACCATACACCATCTTTTTGGAACACAGCAGATCCTTGGCGATCACATCCATAAAAGATTTCTCTTGGCAGTACTTAAGGACAATTACCCTTCTTAACTCTGGTGTGCAGCTCTTGTTTTTTCATATTATATCAAACTTAAAATGGTAAAGCTAAGATATTTAAATAGAACAAGCATGCAATGCTTAAGAATTACCGTAAAATATGACAGATTCTTCAATATTTTCTAACTGTTTCTAATTATTTTTCCAAATAATTTAAGCTCAGATGTAATGATTAAAGATTAAATCCAAGCTTAGATCTCAAATCTTCATTTGTGAATAGGTTTTAGTGATCAATATTAGGAAAATAAACAGAACAATGATATCTGCACCAAAACTGTAATTTACCGGTGCAGATATCTTGTGTGTGAAGAGTGTAAACAATGATGCGACAGACAAAAAATATTTATTTTTTTAATTGTTTCTAATTAGTTTTCCACCACTGTATATTCCGGTTCGAAATGCAAAATTAATAGTGACACAAAACTGTAACCAGAGAATGAAACCCTAAGGAATCAGATTTTTGGCCATATATTGATTTATGTTATGGGCCTGTAGTGTAGTGGAGTGTTGTTAAGGTTTTAACCAATACCCATTTCACATGAATTGCTTAAAGTCAATATTCCAGCTTTACAGCAGTAAAAGATTTCCAGATTTCCAAGATTTAAAGAGGAAGGCGGCCATATAAAATATAAAAAGCAAACCCAGTTTTGCATTTGTAGGTTGTTTTTTTTCATTTTTTTCACAAAACACGTTATTATGTATCATGTTTCTTTTTTTACTTGCGAATATGTGTACTTCATGGCATGTTATGAATTCGTACGAAAAATCGAATTCGATATTTTGATCAAACTTGACATTACGATAATAGAGAAGTCGAAAAAAGTGGGTCTCACAAAAACGTCCGTCTGTCTGTTCGACTACAGCCTAAACGGATAGGTCGATTTTCTTTAAACTTAGTACCTAGCGGTTCTTGTTTTTCTTTTTTTATAAGACTAAAAATAACAGTAGCTGTCTGACAAAATTTTTGGGAAAAAAGGAAAAATTCGGCCCGACAGAATTATTTTTTTAAAACTCATGGCGCAAATTTTTAAACAGTCCTCGTTTAAGGAATAAAACCGACTCTAGTAAACGCAGTCGTTTAGTTGCGAGCCCTTGTCCAACCTTTTCTTAATTTTAAACACTTTAAACAACTCTTCTGTGAAGGTTTTTAGCGATTTTGTAAGGTTTTGTTATGATTTGTGGTAGAGCATTCGACTGCAGATCGAGAGGTCCCGGGTTCAAATCCGGGTGTAGCCCAAGCTAAGATGACGAGCGATTTTGTGAGCAGAAAATGATTTGCCGCGATATGGTAGTCCAACACTATGTACCACATTCTTTTTACTTGCTCTATAGGGCAAGTATTGGTTTCGTGTGGAAAAAAAATTCGAGGTTATAATTAAAACTAACACTACGATAATCGAGAAGTCCGAAAAAATGGGTTTCGTCATGCCGTTCGTCGGTTTGTGCGTCTGTGCGTCTTTATGGCAGTGCGTCTGTGCTTCGCGTCGATGCGTCTACTGTAATATGAGCTAGAGCCTAAACGGGTGGATCGATTTTCATAAAATTTGGTACAGAGCATTTTTATGTGATTCCCTAGAGGGAAAATTCGAGTTTTTGTTTTAGCTCATCTAGAACGGGTAGCTGCCACACAAGTATTTTGGTTTCTTCAAATTTTCTCGAAAACGGCTGTAGCGATTTTGATTAAACTTCGTACCTGTAATAACCAAGTCAGTTTTAAGAACTCTGCATTTCAGGTTTTTCTCAACAAATTTTTAGGTATTGCACGCTTTTGAGAAAACGGTCTTCTTTTTGGGTTATTTGCGTATATCTTTGCCAACGGTTTTATTGTAATTTTGCAATCTGATGATTCTCAAAATTATTAACAATAATGCATTTAAAATTTTTTTTAAATATTTTTTATAAACAAAAAAAAAGTCAAACAAAAAATAATTTTTATAGTACCTACTTTTGACTCTTTTTTAATATTTTTTTTCGATAAATATATACCTACATCATACGTCTTCAATGTGTGCTTACACACAGTTGTTAACCACAAGAGCAAGTTCGTGCGATCAATTATTGCATAATTTTGTATTTTCGACTATCTCATTATCTGATTAACCAATTAAAACTTAATTTTTTAAACAGAAGCTTTTAATAAGTTTAAATAATATTGCATATCAAAATTTTCAAAAAAGTAATTTTCGGATTTTTAAAAAAAATTTCAAAAGTATTTCAAAAATGGGTGGAAGATTTTTTGAAAATTAGATTTTTAACTCCACATTAATAAATTCTTATAATCGACTTACCAATTTTTTTTCCTAAAAATGTTAAATTAAAATTTATATAAGAAATCAGATGGGGTACATCGTGTTCGATTCAAAACAGTTTCAGAGGTAATTTAATCAATTTATTTCTAATTTTGTTGATTTAAAACAATTTACCAGTTTAAATAATAGAATTTCCTTTCATGCATATTGCAACACTGGGCTATATTGTTAAATTTTGTATACGCACATAATACCACCTGCAACTAAACTAAGTTTTGACAAATGGATAAAATAAAGACTCCCATAGCTAATTTATTTCAGACTATAGAACCACAATGCGATTGCACATAAGACCAAGTTCGTACGACCCAATCGTGCATATTTTTTCTTATGTTCTCTGTAAAATACTTAATACATATTTTCGTAACCTAAAAACTTATTTTAATTTATATTTATGTATATTAATTCCAGAATCAGTTGCAGCTTCACAAAATAAGAGCCATCAGTTAAAACAAACGAGGCCAACAATCGCAACCGTAATAAGTCAAAAAGAAAGTGAAAACGAGTAAACTAAAAATAAAGGTTTTTCGAATTAAAATGACCTCAGAAACCCATGGTTTTTGTCTGTGGTGGTGACTGTCGAACACCCTGTATACAGTATTGGAAGTACTTCCAAAATGACATATGGAAAAAATGACATTTCTTGAAATCTACTACACTTATCTATACAATCCGCTCAATTGAAACTAGTTGACTTGGATAATTTTTAAAATCCTTTGGAAATTCTGGCTCATTTCACAGCCATATATCATGGCTAGAAACAAAACATTATTTATTAAGAAAATAATATTTTTTTTTTTGGTTCTGGACAGATTTTCGGATTTTTTTGAGTTTATGCAGTTTTCATTTAGTTTAATCAACTGTATCTATAGTTCATGTCAGAGTTAAGATAATAAACTAATAACTGACCATTACATCAGAGTTTTCCTGAATTTACTAACAAAATTTTGTCATGACTATAGTATGGACCAAATAACATACAATAACCACGTACAAAACGACACACCTACGTATACGAATATTTTAGCAACAAACATGCTCCAAAAGGAACTTATATTACTGAGTCAAGGCAAAAGGAAGTGAAAAAGTCGACCCTATCAGCTTGTAAAGGGTTTTTCAACAGGAACGCCACAAAAGTAGAGCAACAGGGACAGCAAACGACACCATATTTCTTGCCGCTCTTTTGACATTTCTCTTCAATAAGGTTTGCCATTTCATGATGGAAAGTTATACGAGCCAACAACGAGTCGAAATTATTAAAATTTACCACCGAAATTCGGAGTCAGTGGCCTCAACGTTAAGAGCGAAAAATCATCTTCAGCGATGAGTCTCATTTCTGGCTGAATGGCTTCGTCAATAAACAAAATATGCGGTATTGCTCAGGCAGCAATCCACGTGTACTACATGAGTCATCATTGCATCCCGAAAAAATTACGGTTTGGTGAGGTTTATGGGCCGGCGCTCGGCGTCATTAGGCCGTACTTCTTCCGTGATGATCAAGACCGACACGTTACTGTCAATGGGGATCGCTACTGTTCAATGATAACCGAATGTTTTTGGCCCCAATTGGATGATATGGACTTGGAGGACATGTGGTTCCAACAGAATGGCGCCACAAGCCACACAGCGAATGTCACAATCAATTTATTGGAAACCAAGTTTGGAGAACGTGTTATCTCACGGAATGGTCCAGTCGGTTGGCCGCCTCGGTCGTGCGATTTGACGCCGTTAGACTATTTCCTGTGGGGCTACGTCAAGTCTATGGTCTATGCCAACAAGCCAGCGACGATTGATGATCGTACGAATATAGAACGTGAAATTGCAGCAGTATCGGCCGATTTATGCTTGAAAACCGTTGAAAATTGGGTTCAGCGTCTGGACTTCTGCAAGCGTGCCCGTGGTGGCCATGCAAAAGAAATCGAGTTCCATACATAATGGCATCGAACGTACTTTGACAAAAATAAAGAATTTCATTGATATCCGAAACCGTTTTTGTTTTATTTAAAAAAAAATTTTATAGCGCCCTTATTGAAAAAACCCAATATTATCTTATCAACACATTATATATAAACGAACTTCAAGCAAAAATGCAATCTTTGGGCTCATGCAAGTTGTGCTTAGTTTCCAAAGAACATCAAACCATTCATTTGCGAATTATGCATTTAATATGAGCCTAAATTATGGTTTTTCACAAAGTTTTCTAGAAACAAATTCTTACTAAAAATTATTGATACATTTTAGACAAAATGAAATAAAGAACCACTATGGAACCAACAGATTTGGTGTATGTCATTTTGTCCATATGAAATATGTCATTTTGTTCATACTATATGGACAATATGAATTTTCTAACCGATTTTTATTACCAACCGATTTTTATTCTAACTGATTTTTATTACCAAAAAAAAAAAACAACTTAAAAAACCAGACACTAGGATAAATACTCTGTATAATGTTTCTTATAGTAAAAAAAGCTAACAGTATGTCGTTTTGGACGTACTTCGCTACAATTAATCTATATGCATCCTATATAAGTCCTTCTAAAACACATTCAATCTAATCCAACCAACTCTGACCCAGTTTGTTTTTTTGTTTTTGTCGAAATTAGATAATTCCAATTCGATTGCATCGAATTCAAACAAATAGAAAACATATTACGTTTCTAATCGACCCAAATTGACTCAAATCTAATACGTTCGCATAGATTTTTAATTGAACCCAAAACGCATCCCATTCGCCATCCCCATCATCGTGATCATCATCTCCAGCAGCCCATCACTATGATGCTATTAATTATTGATCTAATTTGTTTATAGCTCTCAAGAGTAAAGTTTAATTTACCAAATTCCCATCTGTATACTGTTTTGTTGGTTTCATTGTGAGTTGCTGCTGCTGCTGAAGTTGCCTCTAAAACAAACATAAATAAAATATTTATCCAAACTTCAATTAAATGACATAGTGTGAAATCCTATATTTCACCCAACTTCACAGACATGTCAAATTTTAATTAAAATTTAATTTATAAATCGTGGTTTGTATAAAAGGACTCGTTTTCGCGGTTCCCTTTCGGTACTTGCTGGATGCTATGCTGTGTGTAAATACGCATAAAACGCATACAAAATTATGCTGCACGTTCACACGTGACTCAGAGTTTTGTAATTTGTCACTTGTTTCGAAAATTTTGTAGTACATACATATGTTAGAAATTGGGTATACAGAATTATGTACTTGGAATCAGTATTACTCGTATATGTTTGCGTGTTATCCCTAAAGGAACTGCGAAGCTTGTGTTGAAGTCGTAAGGCATATCTATTCGCACCTCATAACAAATTTTGTTTATTTCCCCAGCGATTCAATCCACTAAAAATGTCATGGCGCACAGCATCTCGTTAAATCAAATAAAAATATTTCACCGCCTGACATTACTATTCAGTATACACACATCATCATTGAATCATTCTTTTTTGTTTAATTAAACAAACCGACACGACGAGAATAATTTTGTTTTCAGTTTATGTAAACAAAGAATTATCCACCCACGCCTCCGCATGCTGCCGCCGCCGGCAAGTTCCAAAATGTGTCCCAAAACCAAAGATGGGGGCATATTCATCAATTACTTTCACTTTAATGATTGTCTAGCGATATTTCGATGACATTTTGAGTAAAAAAAAAAAAATCTACTAAAAAAATATAAAAACTAAACATCAAACAGTCTTTAAGGCATTAATTCAATGATGATATGATGGTCAGGGACTATTCAGAAACACACATGTGAATTGTTTTCAGCATAAACACTGCTGTGCGTAAATAAAATTGATTATACAATAATAATAAAAGCAATTTGTTGTTCCAAAAAATTTGTATTTGATCTGATCCGGAGCTGTGTTGCCAGTGGAGCCCAATTTGAAAGATCTTGTAGCCGAAAATAGCTCCACTCATAAATGTGCACAAAAGTGATCAAACAACAAATAAAGGGTGTTTTTTTAGAGGTATAGAACTTTAAGTTGGCAACACTATTTTAACTGGCGGTCCGGTCATTTTGTCAGATGTCAAGTGATTTAGTTTTATTTTGGTTTGGAATTTCAACATGAATAGACTGACGCCTGAACAACGCTTCCAAATTGTGCAGATTTATTTTGAAAATCATGGTTCTGTTTGAAATACGTTACGTATCGCGCATTACGTCCATTTTACGGTCAACATAATCGTCTATCACTTTTGGTTGAATGGATACTTCAGTTAACAAAACTGCCGTATTTGCTGTGATGATAATCCTCAAGTGTATGTCGGTACACCGTTACATCCACAAACAAAAACTGACTGTTTGGTGAGCTTTATGGTTTGGCGGAATAATTGGTCCGTACTTCTTTAAAAACGATGCAGGCAAGAACGTTACAGTCAATGGTCACCGCTATAGAGCCATTATTACTGACTTTTTCGTTCATCAATTGAACAACCATGATGTGCTGGAGCAACAAGACGGCGCAACATGTCACAAGTAAATTTCATGTCAATTTAAAAAATCATCTTTGTTTTATTCCATTTCAATGTTCTATATATGTATCTAAAAAAAAAAAACACCCTTTATTATTTTGTAGTCTCATTTTTTTTTTTTTTTATTTTAAAATAAAAAATACAAACTAAAAATGAATATTTTGTTAAATTTTAGTTATAAAATTAGGTATTAAATATAACAAAATAATACATGGAAAAACACTCTATTAAAATTTAATTTTTTTTTTAATTTTTAAAAATCAAATAGCCCCAAATGGGATGGGTCGCAAATTGTAAATGCCTGTTCTGGCAGTGCTATTAACAGAATTGAAAATGTGTTGAAAATCTACAAAAAATTGATGCTGTTTTGCTTCAGTCTCCCGAGGCAAAACGGTATATAGGTAACTCACGAGGTCCTTGATAACTTCTATACTAAATATATGCAACTTTAGGTGAATAGAGCTATGAATTCGCCAACTACTTTTAAAGGGGAACAAAATGTAATAATTTTATTAGAAAAAGGCCTTGCCTTTTAAAAATCATAAGATGATTTTACTGATGAAAATAGCATAGCTTAATAAGTTCTTCACTTTAGTTGGATCCTCTGCGTTGTTTAGTTTAGACTACATCTTGAGGAAGAGAAAAACTAAAAATTTTAAATTGCCTTGTCTTAACCTGCCCCGACAAATACGAGGATTTTCACGATGGGGAGTAATGCACAGATCCATAAGATTGTGATCTAATTTGGGTTATATGCGTTTTTCAGTTCCAAGAAAGAAAAAGTAAAAAAACCAAAATATATTGCCTTTTCCCTACTTGCTCGAGAAATGCGAGTGTTTTAATAGCCACAGTTCACAAAATTTAAAAATCCAAAAATTATTTTTTTTTGAAAATTTTGATATTGCAATATTATTTCAACTTATTGCAAGCTTCTGTTCAAAAATTAATTTTTAATCGGTTAATCAGATAATGTGATAGTAGAAAATAAAAAAAAAACCTTCTATAAAGCGTGCTGTTAATAAATTGTTCAATGTAAAATTTAATAATTTTAAATGCTACCCCTAACTAATTTCGTTACACAAAAAAAAAATTATCAAAAAAAGGTTTTCCTTAACCGTTTTTAAACATTTGTATGACAGGTGCCATTAGTTTTGGTACTAAAAAAGAAAAAAAAACCTGTCGGCGGAATGTCCCTAGGTACCAAGTTTGATGCAAATCGATTCATCCGCTTAGGCCTAAGCTGAACAGATAAACGGACGTTTTTGCGAGACCAACTTTTTTTGTCTTCCCTATCATAGTAATGTCAAGTTTGATCAAAATCTCGAGTTCGATTTTTTGCAGGAATCCATAACTTGCCATATAAAGGGTCCGCCAAATAAATTCTTTTTTTTTTTAAATTGCGCAAAACATCGAGTGTAGGTTCGGCTGTGTGGCACGTAGCGCCGCACAGTGGTTAAAATGCGGAAATAAATCAAAAAAATGAAAGTGTTAGTGTGAAGTTATTTTTTTTATTTTATTATAATGGGTGATTTTTTAAGAGGTTTAGAACTTTTTAAAAACAAAAAACACAAAAAATTCGAAAAAATGAATGAAATATTTATTTGAATCGATAGTTTGAACCTTGCAATTTAATGTTTAAAGATAATTTCATGCAAATGTTGACCGCGGCTGCGTCTCAGGTAGCCCATCCGCTGAGTCCAATTTTGGCATACTCTTTCACACATATCGGCCGGTATCTCACGAATGAATGCATGGATGCTGGCTTCCAGTGCGTCAATCGAAGCGGGCTTGTCCCTATAGACATTAGCCTTGACATACCCCCACAAAAAATAATCTAATGGTGTCAAATCGCACGATCTAGGCGGCCAATTGACCGGCCCGAAACGTGAAATTAACTGTTCACCAAACTCGCCTCGCAATTGCGCCATTGTTTCGCGTGCTGTGTGGCATGTGGCACCGTCTTGTTAAAACCACATATCATGCAAGTCAAGAACTTCCATTTCGGGCAAAAAAAAGTTTGTTATCATCGCTCGGTAGCGTTCACCATTGACAGTAACGCTGCGATTCGCATCATCTTTGAAGAAATAGGCCCAATAATGCCGCCGGCCCATAAACCGCACCAAACAGTGGCTTTTTCGGGATGCATTGGTAGCTGTTGCAATGCTTCTGGCTGATCTTCACTCCAAATGCGGCAATTTTGCTTATTTACGTACCCATTCAACCAAAAATGAGCCTCATCGCTGAACACAAGCAGCGCGCGATGAACATTTCGAACCGAGCACGAATTTTGATAGTAAAATTCAATAATTTGCAAGCGTTGTTCATTTGTAAGACGATCCATGGTTAAATTGCAAACCAAACTGAAGCTGTTTGACAGTGACACAAGGTACTAAACACACGTCAGCTGTCAAAACCAGTGTTGCCAAAACCAAACCAGCTAAAAAATCACCCGTTAGTTATATAGTTGGTCTATGATTTTTGAAAATTTGAGAAATTTTTGTTCATAAGTATTGAAGGTACAGGGCTCCAAAGTTACCCTTTTTTTCAATATTGAAATTCCTATATTTCCTTGCACTAACTTCTTGGCACGAAAAATAGCGTTTATAAAACTTTAAGCCAGAATTTTAATTTTTATTTCAAAAACATGTACTTTGAGCTTAAAAAAAAACATATGCATAAATATATATATGTATACATGTATATTTTAGATAAGTCAGAGCAGAGAGCTCTAAAATTAAAATTTTAATATTTTTTCCTTAGAGCTAAAATTTTAGCTGCACTTGCCTACACGCTCTGACTACATTCACTTGAAAGCTACAATACTCACCTAACTAGTCCAAAAAGAATGAAATCCGTCTGGATCCAACCCTGTGACTTATGTTCAATTTTGTTCACCTGAAACCGGTCTTAAAAAACACGGTTTTGATGACGATAGATCCCGAAAAATTACAATTTCTTCGAAAATACTTGTCAAAGATAACTAGATAAGAGCTTAATTTTTAGAAAAAATATGTACCTTTCTTTAAAAAATAAAACAAAATTAACCCATTGACTAACCTGTGAGATATTCAATTTTTAGCGCAAAACTTTTTTTTTGCCTGACTTATTTTCCAATTGTTTCCTAAGTTTTATTTAAAAAATTACAATAAAAATAAAAAAAACTATGATGTATTAAACTAAAGGGTTTTCCAATAAGAGATGTTATTTTGAATAGCCTACTATTTCGGTAGCTGTCACTTTTGAAGCTGTCATTTTTTGACATTTGACAAGTAGAAACTACGCCATTAATAAAAATGGAACGATACACGCTTCAACAACGCATTGAAATTATTAAATTTCACTATAAAAATAGTAAATTTGGCAGAGACGGTTCGTAAAACTAAAACATTTTTCGGTCGTCGTGAAGCACCTTGTCGGACCGCAATACAGAAATTGGTGGACAAATTCGAGCTGTTGGGACAAGTTAGTGATGTGAAGAATAAAACCCGTGCACGTCGCTCAAGAACAACTGAGAATATTGCTGTTGTAGCCCAAAGTGTTGAAGAAAACCCAGGTTTGTCCATTCCTCGTCGTTCTTTGGAATTAGGCATTCCACAAACGTCATTACACCGTATTTTGCATAAAGACTTGGGTCTTAAGGCTTATAAAGTTCAGTTAACACAAGAACTCAAGCCGGCTGATCATCAACAACGTCGTGTCTTTGCTGATTGGGTCCTTGAAATGCATGAAAATGGTCCGGAATTTCATCGAAAAATCATCTTGACTGATGAGGCCCATTTCCACCTCGGAGGCTACGTCAAGAAGCAAAACTGTCGCATCTGGGGCTCGGAAAACCCAAGAGTTATTGTGGAAAAGCCTCTCCATCCTCAACGCGTGACTGTTTGGTGCGGTTTATGGTCCGGCGGGGTCATTGGACCTTACTTTTTCGAAAATGAGGCTGGAGCAACAGTTACGGTCAAAGGATTGCGCTATCGAGAGATGATTAATGATTTTTTATGGCCGGAAGGGATGGTATTGATCTGGACAACGTTTACTTTCAACAAGACGGCCGGCGATACGTGCCACACAAGCAATGAAACCATCGATCTTTTACGGGAAAAGTTTCCGGACCGTGTTATCTCTCGAAGAGGTGATCACAATTGGCCACCGAGATCTTGTGATTTAACACGACTTGCGACTTCTTCCTTTGGGGCCACGTGAAAGATAAGGTCTACGCCAACAGCCCAGCGTCGATTCAAGACCTCAAAGATGGAATTCGTGAGGCTATCGAGGACATAGGGCAGCCACTTTGCGACTTGGTTATGGAAAATTTCATGAAAAGGATATGGTCCTGTAAGCGTGGTCGTGGGCCATTTGGCTGATGTTGTGCTCCATTATTAACGGCATACCTTTTTCTTTATAATGAAATAAACATCCGATCATTTATCTCAAAAAATGCCATTTTTCTTTGGATATCGAAATAACACCTCTTATTGGAAAACCCTTTATATGTAAGTACCTAAATAAAATATGAACAGAAATCAGGTATAATCTTTAAATTTTGTATGACATTACGCAAAAAATAGGGACAGGTAAAATAAAAAAAGGTGCTTTTTGTGGTTTTACCTGTATATGGGCTACAACTTAAGCTTTAAATCATGGGGAACATGTGAGGACATTCGTGCTATTGAGGAAGTGAAAAAAAAACGAATCCAAGCTGAAATCGTCGAAAAGGTTGGTATCAAGGTTCACGTTGTAAAGCAAGGAACTGGAACAACAAATGACGGCAATACATCACGAAGATTTTTTGAAAATCCGCTTCTGACTGCAGAGATCACCAAAATAGATTCAAGGTTGATAACGAGACTTTCAGTCATATTGGAAGTAATTTGCTGCAATTTTTCAATTGATACAGAAAAATTTAGGGTTTATTCTGAAGAGACAGCTAAATTGGCGAGTTCGTTATACCCTTGGTATCACATGCCTGTAACAGTTCATAAAATCTTATTACACGGAGCAGAAGTAATACAAAGTGCATCTTTGCCAGTGGGTTCACTTTCAGAGGAGGCCCAGGAAAGCAGAAATAAGGACTACAAATATTACAGAACCCACCACTCCAAGAAATGTTCTCAGCTATCTACAAATGAGGATGTTTTCCACATAATCATGATATCATCTGATCCCTTTATAAACCAGTTGAGACCGGAACCAAAAAAAAAACCTTCCATTGAGTGAAGAAGCTCTTTTTTAATGACTATGTAATTTATTTTTATGTATTTATACATTTATTTATTTGTTTATTTATTTAATTATTTATTTATGTAATTAGTATTATGAGTATTTTTTGAAATGTTTACATATTAAAGCAAAAAGTGTTACAAAACATAAATTGTAATTTTTTATTTATGAACAGTAAACCCCAAAATTTAGAAAAATCTCAATAACTCATCCTCTAATTGTTATTTTTAATCCAAATCCGCGCTACCATACAAACCGAACCACTGTGCGCCGTCCTGTTGAAACCAAATGTTGCCAATATCCTCCTCTTCAATTTTGTGAACAAAAATTCGTTCAACATGGCCCGATAACGATCGCCATTGACTGTATGGGCCACTCCTTGCTCGTTTTCTAAAAATGGCCCAATTATGCCTCTGGACCAAAATCCGCACCAAACAGTGACTCGTTTTGGGTGTATCGGCTTTTTGATGTATGCGTGCGGGTTTTCTGTGCCCCAAATGCGACAATTTTGCTTGTTTACTACCCGCCAAGATCAAAATAAGCTTCATCTGAAAAGATGATTTTTTTGGCAAAATCGGAATCTTCTCTAAGTCGATCTCAGGCCCACTTAGCGAAGCGTATTCACAACCATATTCGTTCAGCGGAAGGATAAAACTAATTATCTGTCAAATCAGACATGAGGTAAGTGTTACCATTCACGAAATAAGCACTAGTTGAAAAAAAAAACGTTTGATGGCGGACCCTTTAGTTCATGCCTATATATCGCAAGTAAGAAGAAATGTTCCAACAAACATCAACTTTAAAATTTTTGTTTCGATTTTTTTATGAATTTTGGTACAAGGCTTAAAATGAAATGTTTTTTTGTAAAATAGTTTTGCACAGCACTGTATTTTGTCCTATGCTGGCTCAATACTCTATGGTCGATGGAATAGGAAAGTGCACTCTATTTATGTACGTTTCGAAAATCATAATTTTGCGTGTTTTCCCGTAGCAAGGGCATGAGAAGGAGGAAATCTCGTGAAATCATATGAGCTCTCCGATATCATATGCTGCGCTGCGCTGCACTGCACTGGCCTATGTCTATGCACTCTGCAGCATGTGCTCTGCGGCCTGATGTTGTGTTAATATTTATTTATGTTTGTTTTTGTTATCCAAAATCGACCAGAACATATTTTCAAATAAGTTTTGAATTTTTTTTTTTTATTGTTCGAACGAATGCGCTGAGCATTGTGCGTGTGTTTTTCATTATGTCAAGTGTTTAACGAGGGGCAAATTGGACGGACACTTTTGGCAAAATTTCAAAAAAAAATATATATGCTGGCACCTGGTGCGATGAGCAATATTTACAAGTGGATGATGAGATGATAAGTTCATGATGTTGTTCTGACATACACTTTACTGGAATGATGGGTATTGATTTCAAGAGGGTGACAATTGAGTACCTTGACCTTTATGGAAGTTTATTTTTGGGATTTTGTTTTGTATTATTGTTTTGATCAATTGTCAAGAGTTATTTAATTAAAATAGACTCTGGAAATAAATATCAATTGAGTGTGAAGTGATTGAATCAAATCAAACGTAAAGTACTCTATGACTATTCTATGTTTAACACAAAATAAAAATATATATACCTGCGATTATTTTTTTTTTTTTTTTGCCAATTATATTAAGTTGTAAATTCGTATCAGTTAATGAAGTGGTATTCAGGTGGCCCAATATTTATTGCTACTTGAACGTCAGATTGCTCATATACTTGTGTTGAAATTTACGAAAACTATTTTGGTTTTATAAATGCGTGGTACGTTATTCCTCTTTTAGCTCAAATCAATTAGTATATTTTTAAGATTTAATGTTAATTTAATGTTTTTAATGTTTCTTTAAGTGGATTTAGCTACCGCTGAAATTGGTTTGAAAATTGTATGCCATCTGACTTCTTTAATTGATTTGAAAGTTTGAGAACAAAATTTATAAGGAACCAAATTTAGAATCTATGCTAATTTTCAAAATCAATAAAAATACACTGAAAAGTACAAACAACAGCCCTTTTTAAAATCAATTGAATTTATTCATCAAAATCGTCGGAAAATAGGCCAAGTCATTTTGAACTTCAAAAAAAAAAGTTTTAAAAGTTTTAAGTCAAGACTAAAAAACGCCAGATGCATACACTAACTTAGTCTCTACGGAATCAAATCGACATTATCAAAAAACTATGAATTTGTACACAACCAAGGATTTACTTTAGTCCTGTCTACATAAATTGCAATAAATGGACTGAAGAGGTTGACAAATTGTATCAAATCATGCATCATCTATCCGGTAATAGTGTGTTAGTTATTGGAGATCTTAATGTCAGGACCTAACAACCTACAGACAACAATAGTCAATAAACCAAACAACTCGCTATTTCTTTCAACCCCAAGAAAATCCAAAGACGATGTATGCAACACCAATGGGAAAAACCTTTTAGAACTATTTCAACTCTACGATTGTTTCATTTTAAATGGTGCAACTAATGGAGATTCTGAGGGGCATTATACTTTCATCGAAGGACAGGGGAAATCTGTGATGGATTATTGCTCAGCAAATTGCGATTGGTTGAATTTTATATCGGCCTTTGAAATTCAAAACAAAACCTATTCCGATCATATGCCCTTAGTCGTACAGTTTGTGGGCAGTAAAATCTCAACAGATGAAGTAAGAAATCTCGAACTTTTACCAAAATTAAAATGGGGATGTGAAGATCTACAACCTTACCAAAATCGACTAGAAGAACATATCATCACAATAACCGGTAAACCCATTTTCGACGGAAATATCTACTTTCAAACGAAATTATTTCGTGAATAGGATATTCTACAAAGGCCCAAACTTCAAAAATATTAAAACATTGGAAACATTTTTGGTTTGGTTTGATCAAGAATGTCTTAAGGCGAGGAAGAAATCTTTTTCACTGTTGCATGCACTACGCAGAAACTATTCCGCCGAATTAAAACGATGGTACTTAGAGTCAAACTTTGAGCATAAAAAATATCCTTCTGTAAGAAAGTTGAGTTTCAGAACAAGCAAGCTCGCTCTCTAGGATTTACTAAAAATTGAATGGATCCAAATTTGTTATAGGTGCAAACATCTCTGCAGATGATCTATCTATGCACTTCAAAAAGTTACTTTCTAACAAATCAAATCTGTCATTTGCATACGCTGAACCACTGCTTATTGACACAACATTGGATTCTGAAATGAACCTTCAGGAAATCCAAGTTGTCATCAATAAACCCAACAATGGAAAAACACCAGGTGAAGACGGCATACCATACTAGTTCTTTAAAAATTCCCCCATTAACTTTAATAAACGAACTAAAAACACTTTTTGATGACATACTCATAACAGCTTCAATTCCAACATAGTTTAAAAAATCAGTAATATTCCCAATTCACAAGAAAGGTGACGCAAACAACCCTGAAAATTACCGCGGAATATCTTTTATGAACACAATAGCAAAAATATTTTGTGGCGTTCTTGTAAACAGGCTAGCAAAAATGGGTGGACGATAAAATAAAATCCTAACAGATTTTCAAGCGGGCTTCAGAAAAAACTACTCAACAGTTGATTAAATATCATCAATAATCAAGGCTTTTCACGCTAGGAAAAGGAAGATAGATTTCAAAGCTGCGTTTGACTTAGCCAATCGCAATGCACTAATGTATAAGCTTTCTCGAATAGGTCTATCATCCAGATTCATTAAACACCTGAAAGATATGTTAACGGAAACCAAATCGGTGGTATGGGATGGATCAGATTACTCGAAATGGTTTAGCACTGACTCTGGAGTGAAGGAAGGTTGCCTGCTAAGTGCACTACTATTTTCATTATTTATAAATGACATAGTATCTGGCATACGCTGTGGCATCCGAATCACTGATACAAATGTCAATATTCTTATGTACGCTGATACAAATGTCAATATTCTTATGTACGCAAACGACATAGTTCTTCTAGCCGAATCACCTGAAAGTTTACAGCTAATGATAAACCGCCTTTCCGACTATTGTGAAACATGGGGACTTACCGTTAACGCGGAGAAATCGAAAATTATGATTTTCTACCAAAAATTCACAACGTGCAGCGGGAAACAATTGGTTCTTGAATGGAAGCAGAATTGACGTTATTAAGGAATTCAAGTATTTGTGAGTTAAAATAAATTCTACCTGCAACTTCAAAAAAAACATATAGAAGAAAAAACCAGCACTTCACAGAGCCTGATCAACATGACGTGGTGCAAGATATTTACGTCACACTATAGTTTTTGATAGTGTCGTGAAATCAACGTTGTGCTATGCTGCCCAAATATGGGGAATAGATGAATTGGAAGAAGTAGAGAAACTTTCTTAAGAAACTTTTTAACCTGCCGAGAAATACGTTAAATTACGCTATCTATTTGGAATCTGATTTGCCGAAAATGCATACTTATACCCTAAAGCTTCATGCAGATTATATACTAAAAATTTCCTCACATTCCGATAATCAACTGACGAAATAAATGCTGATGTATGAAAAAAGAAACCGAGATTGGTGGATTATGAAATGGCAGGACATCACTTTAACTTATGGAGTAAACCTTCAATGGAATTTTCAAAACATGGAACACTTAAAAAAGAGCTATATACCGTTATAAAACTTAAGACGATAAAGTTCGAAATAACCTGGTTGTTGAAGCCCGTGAATCTCAAAGCAGATTTATCTACTCCCAGCTCAATCACAACCTTTCAAATAAAAATTACATTCGTGATGCTTTAAGCTATCAGGAAACCTCGCTCCTATTCAAAACAAGATGTGAGCTTCTCTATTTAAATGGCAACCCATACAACGGCAGCTTCAATCAATTTTGCACTCTCCTTAATATGAACGCGAAGGAAGATGTATTTCACTTCATAAGCATTTGCCAAGTTTTAAAACTACAAAGACTTGCACACCTTGGTAAAATAACACTTACAATGACTGAAACCATCGATATTTTGAATGAAACAAATTGGAAATCCTTTTGCTGTTAAGTAAATGTTAAAGTTAAGAATATGTTACTGTTCATTTAATTTCTGAACAACACTTTGTTTCGTTTCTACTTAGGATGTTTGTAATTTTCTATATCTGAAATTAATTTTCGATAATTATTATTCTTATAAAAATATTTGATCAGAGCAGAACTACATAATATGTAAATCATTTAAATACATTTTGTTTATTGTTTATTTATAAAATCCGGTCTTTTAATAAATGCAATAAAATGGTGAAACAGATTGGCCAATATGGAAGAGAAAGATGAGGGATCTACAAGATTATCACGAAGGAGCTGTTGATGTCATCGATGGAAAATTAGCAAAGCCTAAACCATTGATTCCGAATGCCACGGAACCTCAAAAGGCAGAATATAAGATGAAGTGTGATTTGTACAGAAAAGCTTATAGTTAATCAAAGTCAATGATAACTAGTTCTGTGACGGATGCAGTTTACCAAAAGATTATGGACAAGGAAACGGCTTATGATGCATGGAATGCATTGAAAAATCAGTTTGAAGCAACTTCAAAGGACCAATTATTCAAATTTTGTACTGATCTTTTTAGTTTTGACTGGAAGACAGGGGATGATGTTTCAACCCATATAGCTCATTTAAGAAACTTATGGAATGGTCTTGTCGCTAAAAAGCATAATGCGTTACCAGATTTGATGCTAGTGTGTAAAATTTTACACATTTTACCAAGCAAATATGAATCTTTCAAGTCAAGCTGGATGCTTCTAACGAAAGAAGAAGAAAAGAATTTCGAAGAATTAACAGCACAGCTATGCATGTTTGAGAGAAACTTTCAGAAATCTTCAGACAGCGAAGATGGTTCTCAAGAGGCGCTAGTAGCAAGAATTGATAAGAAAGATCAAAGAAAAATCAAGAACAACTGGTCAAGAAATCAAGATACATGCAATTACTGTAAGAAGAAAGGTCATTGGCTGCCTGATTGCAGAAAATGGATATCTGACGGACGTCCAAACAGAAACAAACAAACATGTGCTGCCCAGAGCAATTCAATGGATGTGAATGCTTCGCTTGTTTCAGTCTGCAAAGAAGTCTTTACAAATGAAGAAAACTTGAATGATTGGTGGATCGACAATGTTGCAACAAGACACGTCACGAATTCAGCAGATTATTTCTATGAATTTAAAGAATTCGACAGCCCGTGCAGTTTTCAAGCAGCTGGAAAAGAAACCTTACATGCAGTTGGAAAAGGAAATATCCGAGTGAAATCACGAGTCAACAACAGAGAAATGGAAATTACACTAAGGGATGTTTGGTATGTACCTAATGTTTCTAGAAATCAGTTTTCGGTCTTAGCAGCACAGGACAGAAATAAGAAAAGTGTATTCAAGTCATCGGCAACCAAATGCTGGCTTCAAGTAGAAGGAAAAACGTTACTATGTGGTCATCGTAAGACGAACGGTTCGTTGCATAAAGCAGCAATAAAAGCACTTATCAGTGAAAAAAAAAATATAGTATAACCGTTGCGATTGCAGAAAATCAAACGTTACAACTTTACCATGAAAGATGGGGACACCAAGACAAACGACACATAAAAGAAAAGCTATAAAGAGAACTAGGTATAAAAGTAAAATTAGGTAGCAATATTTGTGAGGCATGTATTTATGGAAAAAAGATGCATCGATTTCCATTTGGAACTCGAAGAAAAGCAACTCAACCTGGAGATCTAATGTCAACTGATGTTTGTGGACCATTCAGTCCATACGAACTATGGATGGGAAAGAAACCCCGGATAAAACATCTCCGCATAATTGGGTCTTCTTGCTATACTCATATACCAGTACAAAAGAGAAAGAAAATGGATAAAAAAGCTGTGAAGGGATATTTGGTTGGATATGATGGTGATGAACGGTATAGAATCTTCAACAAGGAAGATAATATCGTAATATTATCTAGGGATGTCCAATTTCAAGAGAAGCCCAGAATTTGTAAAAACACAGTAAAGTTACCTATGCATGATATACAAGAAGAAACATATGAAAATACATTTGAAGAAGAAAAAAACAAAATTAATACAGAAGATAGATTCAATGAAGAATATGATACCGGCAATGACAATAGTTTTGAAAATGGAGAAGAGCACCAAGTCTCAGAAAACGCTCAGAATTAACAAAACCAAAGAAGTACGATGATTTCGTCATGGCAGCGGAAGAATTCGTGAGTAATTTAGAAAATCCTGAAAGTTACCAAGAAGCAACAAACAATAAAAACAAAAAAGAATGGAGGAACGCAATGGAAGGTGAAATTGCATCACTCAAGGAAAACCAAACATGGACATTAACAGATTTACCTAAAGGAGCAAAAGCGATACCGTGCAAGTGGGTTTACAACTTAAAGAAAAATCCTGATGGTAGTATCGATAAATACAAAGCCAGGTTAGTCGCAAAAGGTTTTAGCCAACGTTATGGTATTGACTTCTGTCAAACGTTCAGTCCAGTGGCGAAGTTGGAGATGATACGGTCAATTTTAAGCATTGCTGCAAGTGAGGAAATGTTTTTAGCACAATTTGACGTATCAACAACCTTTCTTTATGTAGAACTTGAAGAAGTCATATATATGAGACAACCAGAGGGATACAGCGATGGTACAAACAAAGTATGCAAACTGAAAAGAAGTCTATATGGTCTTAAACAATCATCGAGGTGCTGGAATAAACGTTTTGAAAGTTTTATTTCGAATTTGGGATTCAAAACAAGTGATGCTGATCCATGTTTATTTATTCGAGACCGCAACGGCAACAAACTTATGCTGGTTTTGTATGTTGATGATGGTTTAGTTGGATCCACAGACAAAAAGGAATTACATCTTTTCATTAACGAACTGAAGCAAGAATTCAAAATCATTTCAAAGGAAGCTGTATATTTTCTTGGACTAGAGATTAAGATAAAGGACAAAAACATTGAAATTAAACAGACAGCATATGCAAGAAAGATTCTGGAAAGATTTAACTTTTCTGAATGTAAATCTATCTCAACACCTATGCTAAAGACTACCGAAATTTCTAAAACAGGGAAAGAACAAATTGACATTTCCGTACAGACAAGCTGTTGGTGCATTGATGTACCTAATGCTAGGTACAAGACCAGATCTTGCCTACAGCGTTGGATTTCTTTCAAGATCACTTGAGAATCCATCCACAGAAGATGTTGTTCGTGTAAAGAGAGTATTTCGATATATAGCAGGAACTATGGATTATGGAATAACTTATCGTCATGACGCAGAAAAAGCAATTCTTGAATGTTTCAGTGATGCAGACTTTGGGGGTTGCATAAAAAAAGGACGTTCAACTTCAGGAGTTGTTACTAAATACGCTGGAGGTGCAATATCTTGGCTCAGCCAAAGACAAGCGATGGTGGCTACATCAACAACAGAAGCAGTGATAGTAGCGGCCAATGAAGCAGCTAAAGAAGCAATTTGGTTGAAAAGATTATTCCAAGGCATATTTCAAATAAAGGAGATTCCTGTAATACAAGTTGATAACTCTGCAGCAGTCAGACTTTCACAAAATCCAGAATTTCACCGAAGGACCAAACATATTGCCATCAAGCATTTCTTTATTAGAATGAAAGTTATTGAAGGACAAATTATGGTTCAACAAATTTCAAGCAAACATCAGTTGGCAGATGTTATGACAAAGCCATTACCAAGTTCACGTCTTAAAACTTTATGCAATCAGATGGGACTATGTGTTTAAATTCAGTTTAGATTTTAGTTATGTTTAAATTTAACTTCCAGGTAACAAGGGAAAGTGTTAAAGTTAAGAATATGTTACTGTTCATTTAATTTCTTAACAGCACTTTGTTTTGTTTCTACTTAGGATGTTTGTAATTTTCTATATCTTAAATCAATTTTCGATAATTATTATTCTTATAAAAATCTTTGATCAGAACTAAATCATTTAAATACATTTTGTTTATTGTTTATTTATAAAATCCGGTCTTTTAATAAATGCAATAGTAAAATCCATACAAAAATTCAGAAATCTAATTATTACTGAGTACCTATTCCTAAAATAATTTTGTATAAACATAAATATTTTGCCACTCGAGCTGACGGCCTAGCCAAAGCGTCAAAATTCAGAACTTGTAACTCCTACTATATGTAATGAAAATTGTATTCCAATAAATTAATTATACTTACTTACACTAACTTATCTTTAAAATTTGGTCGGATGAAAGTATCATCGATGAATGGCACCTAAACAGAGTGTGTTCCATCCACAAAAAGGAGACGGTCTGAACTTGTCTTACTTTACTTTAGTTGGCGCTACAGCGCGGGGTGCTCCTGGGTTTCAAGTAATAGACTCCGCCAGCTTTCTCGATATCTAGCTTGCTATCTCCAGTTTTGAATACCGAGTCAGCATTATCTCCCACAACTTGGTTGCGCTACCGGAGATGAGGTTTGTCTCTGTTTTTTGTTCCCTCTAAGCTAGCGTTGAATACATTACGGGCTGGAGCTTCAATGTTCATTCGCTCTACATGCCTAGCCATCTTAACCGTTGAAGTAGTTTCTCTACCAGTGGCACGCCGCTGTACAGCTGGTATAGTTCGTGGTTGTATCGTCTCCGCCAGATGCTGTTTTATTTTGAAGATACCAAGGGAGCATTCATGCACCTGGGAGAAGGTCCGTGCCTCTGCCCCATAGAGCAAGACCCGGATGATAAGAGTTTTGTACAGCGTCTCCTTGGTACTTCTCGATAGAGATTTATTCCTCAATTGCTTACCAAGCTCAAAGAACCAGCGATTAGCAAGTATTATTCTACGCTTGATTTCAGCGTTGATGTCATTTACAGACTTCGCATATAGTAGTGCCCAGGTAGACAAATTCACTGACCACCTCGAAGTTATACCTATCAATAGTCACGCTCTAACCAAGTTGACAAAGTGATCGGCCCTTATATCAGTGATGTTTAAGGCCAGGCAAATCAATCAACCAACCATAACCATCAAATTTTCAAACTGCGGTGATTTTGGAAAAAAAAGAATCTCAGATTGATATATACTTTGTATTTTTGTGTCAACTTTGAATATGATAGGGTGAATAGGAGCAAACTATACAGAGCTATGTCTTATATCAACATCCCTGCCGAACGAGAGCATTACGATATGTCGCAAATCAAAGTTACAAATTACCTCGCAAATTAATAACCCCGCTTTTAATAATCTCGCAATTACAAAATCCCAGTTTTATCAATCTCGCATTTACATCTTGCACCCAAAAATCTCGCAAATATAAACTGAAATCTCGCAAATAAAAATCTTACACCGTTCGTCGTTGAAGAAAATTGTTGAAGTAGGTGTCTGCCTGACTATTAAAGGTCCAATAAGGCCTAAAATTTAGTTTGGGACTTTATTGTATTGCACTTAATTCTTGGCACCCCATCGTACGGCCTACTTGACAAAGATAATAATTATTGCTTTTTTTTAATGCGAGATTTTGGTTTGTGGGGTTTGAACGGGATTTTGTTACTGCGGTTTTAATTTGCGAGATTTCTTAGCAAAGTCCTGCTGAACTCATCTGCTTATGCCAGATGCAGACTGAGAAATCTCGATGCTCCAGCAAGACATTTGACGTCAAAAACGAATGGATTTAGACAAGGATTTAATATCGCTCTTCAAAGAATAGTCAACACATTCAGAACAATCTTTCAAAAGTCCAAAAAATATGGCCGCTCAACACATATCCGAATATTCAGAATTCTGAATTTTCGGAGCTTCTGATTGGCCAGCTGTCATAAAAAGTTAGATGTCATCTGAATTTCCAGAACTTTTTATGACAGCTTGCCAATCAGAGGACCCCAAAAATTCAGATATGCGTTGAACGCGCCCAATTGCTCACATACGCCGACGATTTTGATCTAATTGGAAGAACAAAGCGTTATAGCACTAGTGCTTTTGTGACTAAGAAGACAACTATTGAGGTGGTTGGGTCATTTAGAGCGGATGGACACCAGAACTCCTGACCAAAAAGTCTTTGAATCCAACCCTGAGGGGCGGTGCAGTGCAGTGTAGAGAAAACCGCAACTCAGGTGACGTATGGATGTGGAATAGGACCTCAACCAACTTGGCGTGCGAAACTGGAGACATGTCTATAGCTAGGACCGATCTGGCTGGAAGAAGCTTGTTAGCTGAGCTCATGGTTCACTCCAGGCTGTAGCACCACCCAAAACAAGTATCTATTAGTTTGGGTATCCAAAACATTTTAAGGAAGTGTTTATGTCGCAGTTGCGATAGACGATTCGAGCTGCGATGTGAGCAGAAAAGAATGTACCAACCAAGACCATGGTGCAACGTATGAATCTTTGCTATGGACGGCTTCAATTTTTGAGTGGCTGAAAAAGGCGTATAAAGGTATTTTTTTGACATAGAGATTGGAGAGTTCTCAAACGTTTAATGAAACCAATTGAAGAGTTTTATTTTTTTTATAAAATTATCAATAGGGCATCAAAAATTAAGGCCCAGTTTTTCGGTGGTGAGTAAAAACCAGAGTTAGTTAACTCTAGAAGTAAATTAACCCCCACTTAACTGAGGGAGCAGTTTTTTGTTGAAGAATTCATGCAGAATGACTAAACAATAAACTCGACTCAAAAGCATCTGTTTATGTAATCCTGAGTTAACTAACCAAATTTGATGAGTTAACTTGGGTTTAATCTCGCACTGAAAAAAATGGACCGAAGTATTTTCAATCTTAAATCACAGATTGAATTTACAATTGAAATGAGTTCGTTTTTTACTCTGTTAAGATCGAGGGCGTATTTCTTAACACGGAGCTCCAGAAGATGCTTTGGTACCAAATAAAGAAATTTGTTCAAGTCAATTAACAGTGATTGAGCGTCTTCGATGCATGAGATTTGGTTAGTTATTCTCATGTCTTCTGCGTCGATCAGATTTAGACTAAGACGCGTGGTTCAGCCACAAACATATTGTAAAGAGGTACAAAAAGTCGATTTTTTTTATTTTATAAACAAGATATCGGTCGGTCCAATAATCCTGGAAGTAATCCAAATGGAAACCACCTTTAATAATTAGTGCATTCCAATAATTAGTCCATTCTGACATTCCGACAGTTAATCAAATAGTTATGGCGGTTTAAAAAAAAAGTCTTATGTATTCTAACGATTCAGTGAAAAAACAACCTGAAAACTGAGTCTACTAAGGTTTTCTATTCTCACCTAACAAGAAATATAAACTTTAACTGAAATGGACTTATATTTTATGCCAGATTAGTGGGGGCCAGTGCTCCTTCCTTGCGTACGCCCTTTGGTCAACCTATCCGTTCAACGGTTTTACCTTTTTCGATGAAAATTTTTGTACAAATTCTTCGGGATCTTAATGATTTTATTTAAATTTTAAATGCAAGTCCTTAAATTACGTATTAATTGACTATTTAATTTTGTTTATGTTTTATAAGTTCAAAATAAAAACTTTGCAACCAATATACAATTGTTATAATAACTTACTTTACGTATCTAAGGAACGTACCTGTGGAATAAAACACTAATAGAAAAAGAATAAAGAATGAGAACGAATTTACTATATTTTCTTTAAAAACAAAAAAATAAATAACTCGTCCTTCAACTTCTTCTCCCTTCGAACAAATTCATATATAAACGCACTTGAGCCAAATTATTCTCAACACTAATTGACATAAATTCAGAAAACCAACAAAAAAAAAGGACGAAACGCAAACAAATACGAAACTACCCGAACAGCTCTCAAGCGTTTCCCTTCGTCTACATGATGCACAAGCAGTACAAGCACAAAGGCACGTTGCTCCTGAAGTAGCTGTGATCGTTCTATAATAACAAATAATTAAGCAGCTCATACATAAAAAAAAAAAAAACAGAAAAAAGTCACTCCTATCATTCTCAAACCACCAAAACGAAAAACACATTAAAACCAAAGATACACAAAAAAGTGCACGGTTTCGTGCATTTTGTTTACTCACATGGCAATCAACGACCAGAACCCAAATATCAGAATTTAGAAATTATTTAACATACTGCTCCAGCGAGTCCTGTGATTTTGTAATTTGAAACTTGTCCTGGTTTTTGTGTCTTGTCAGGATAAATTCATGTGTATGTATGTCAAACGACTGGCAATGGCAAACGAAAAGTGGGCAGGACGAATTAACAAAAAAAAAAAAAAAACACATGAATCTGTTGAAATATCCATCTAGCATCTACACATGAGTGCACTGCATATTCCGGGATATGGTATTATGTATGTAGGTATATAGGGATAACGGATAGGGATACTCCAATTTCCCATTTTATTTTATTTTTCTTCTTCAAATCATTAAATTTTATGAGAGAAGGATCCCACTTTTCTACTGTTTCACTATTTGGTTTGTTTCTATGATTAGGGAGAAGGAATTTTGACAAGTTCCAGATTCGGGAGTATGACCTTTTGACACATAGCTATGGCATCAATTGACAGCCTGTCTACCCTAGTCACACATTTTTATAGGATGGTCTATTTTGTATGTCCTTTTTATGGAGGAGAATGATTATTGCTATTGAAGAGAGAGGGAGAGGCATCCTAGACGTGGGTCCTGTTGGGTTGGGTTGGGCCGGACTTCTGTAAGTCGTTAAATTGAGGCTAGATTGGTCATTATGGTGGTTTTTCTAGCTCTTCGTCCAGGATAAGGAGTAACAATGTGAGATATGTCAATTTGTTGTGAATTTTATTTGTAAACTGTCAGTTGCGGGTTCAATTTAAATACTTACATATATCTGTACAACGTTTAACAAACTCCTGACTTAACTTAATACCCTTTAGGAAGTTTCATTTCACTATGAGCCTATAATTTGTTTAATGGTATGGCAATCCAAGCCATTCTCAAAAGGCTGAGGGATCTAAGCAGCCCATAATGTGGGATATTCGCAAACAAAGCATACCATTTGAAAGGTCTTAGTAACCTCATAAAAGGTTGACTATAGTTTAGTAGTAATTGGTCAGCTATAAGTTTTTTTTTTCATGAATTTTGTAAAACCAAATTTTTCCGTGATTCTACCTTTTTGATGAATTCCAAATTATGGGTCGTACGATAAGAAAATGTCGTTTAATCTTACATTATCAATGTTATCAGTTTCTTGTGACAAGCAAAAATGGCGGCTATCCGTAATTGTTGGCCAAATGAAAAAGTTTAAGCACGCCATTTTTCATTTCAACTTCTTATGGGCTGAATTATAATTGAATAATTTTTGTTTTCTTTCATTTATTTAAATAACCATGTAGATTTATTTATTAATAGAATTATTGCTTTGTAAAATTTTGTATAAATATCGAAACAGAATAAAAATATATGTAAATATTAATACCTCGATATTATATATTCATCATCATCATCGTCGGCTCGACAACCGGGGTCCGGTCCTGGCCTCTTTAAACAAGTCTCTCCACCCATCCCGGTCTCGAGCCGCCGCCATCCATCCAGTTGCGCACCCCAAGGCTCCGGGCGTCCTGGTCTACGCCATCTCTCCAGCGCAAGCATGGTCTACCACGCTGTCGTCTACCATAGAATGTACCACAAAGAACTTTCCGAGCAGGTTCCTCTTCGCTCATGCGAGCTAGGTGCCCTGCCCACCGAAGTCTACCGAGCTTAATTTTTGTCACGATATTTGCTTCAAGGTAGATTGCGTACAATTCATGATTGTACCGTCTCCGGAATCGTCCTTCCTCACAAATGGGGCCAACAATTCTCCTTAAGACTTTTCTCTCGAACGCAGCTAAGAGGTTGGAGTGCCTTTTGCTAAGCACCCAAGTCTCGGATCCATATGTGAGTACTGGCAGGACCATGGTCCTGTACAGCACAGGTTCTGAAGTTATGGTGAGATTTCTGGATTTGAAGAGCTTTGACAGACTATAGTAGGCTCTGTTGGATTTGAGAAGCCGCCCGCGTATTTCTTCTTCTATATTGTTATCGGCTGCTACTATTGACCCAAGGTATTTAAAGGATTGCACCACTTCAAATTCGTGCTCCGCTACCTTGATTGTTTGACCAACTGTTCCTCTCGCATTCGACGCTACCATGTAGTTTGTTTTACCTTCACTAATGTGCAGCCCCAGATTTTGTGCCGCCTGCTCGTTCTGGATGAAGGAATCATGTACAGCGTGCTCGGTTCTTCCGATGATGTCGATGTCGTCTGCGTAAGCCAGTATCTGGCTGGACCTGTTGACTATGGTCCCTCTTGTTGCCGTGCCAGAGTCACGGATTGCTTTCTCCAACGCCAGGTTGAAGAGGAGGCAGGCCAAACCATCCCCTTGTCGGAGTCCATTAAAGATGTTGATTAGTTTGGATAGCAATCCGGCTATTTTTACTTGGCTTGTTATGTTGGCCATGGTCAACCTACATAGTCGTGTCAATTTATTTGGGATTCCTCTCTCATGGCTTTGTAAAGTTCTACCCTGAATATGCTATCGTAGGTGGCCTTAAAGTCTATAAACAGATGGTATGTTGGGATGTTAAGTTCTAGACATTTTTCCATCGCCTGCCTAAGGGTAAAGATCTGATCAGTTGTTGATTTGCCTGGAATGAAACTACACTGATATTGTCCGATGATGGTTTTAGCGTATGGGGTATATTGGTTAATGTATTTTACCATCCGCGAGAGTGCACCTCGTGACGCAATAAAAACATTTCAAGAGCTTATCGATAGGGCAAGAAACTATCACTAAAAAGAAAAATATATGCACCATTTAGGACACACACAAGGACACAACAGCTGAATGCCGAAAAAAGGCAGAACTATAGAACCAGTCAGAATCTCCTGCAAATCCTGGCATTTGTTGCTATAAATGCAAAGCTCCAGGTTATGTCCAATTGTGCAACATGAAAAGAATTTCCAAAAGGACCACAAACAGTTTCGTTTTACCTTATTAAAAACACTATCGGTTTGGTATTGACTTGCCAACCAATCCCATTATGTCACATGGCGAGAATGGAACAGCATATATCTATACAGAGTTGCCGGTCGTCATTTAAATGAGCATATCTTCCGAAATGGAATGAAATGAAAACCGCAGCTAATGGCTCAAAAAAATAGAACCAATTTCACCTCTCCAAAGAACTCCTGCATTTCGACATCCAACTCCAACCAAAGCACCGGTAGTTTCAACTTCAATTATTAGTCCGAAAACACCTCTGCACATAGTAAAATATGAAGAAGACGATGCAGTTTACGGTCCTGAACCTTGGGGATTCTAAAGGAATCACAAAACAATTCCAAAGCAACGACTACTCACCGCAGTCGATTAACAAAATTTTTAACGGTTCCACTGCGTGGTAAACTTTTCCCTCAAAAGCCAAAACGATCTACTGACAAAATGCATACAGAAGATTATTTCTTAGAGACAATGGCAATAACAATAACATTAAGAAAGGATAAAGGTATACCTTTTTGTAGTCAAGAAAACGACAAGCATTGTTCTTGGTACCGAAAATTTTGCTAGTAGGTATAGCAAAGCCATACCACCAATTTTACCAAGGAAAATACTCTATGGAAATGGAAAAAATAGGAGAAAAACTTATTGAATTTTTGAACAACAACAACAACTTAAAGGTGCTACCACCAATTGTTTACGAATTAATTTATTTTATTTTGGCTAGAAATACAGCTGTTTCAAGGGGTGCCAAGCCACCTATCATCAGTCTCCTCTTACTAGTGGTGCTGAGCTTTAATCCAATTTTATTATGAAAAACTTTATAAAGGGTTTTCCAATAAGAGGTGTTATTTTGAATAGCCCGCTATTTCGGTAGCTGTCACTTTTGAAGCTGTCATTTTTTGACATTTGACAAGTAGAAACTACGCCATCAATAAAAATGGAACGATATACGCTTCAACAACGCATTGAAATTATTAAAATTCACTATAAAAATGGTGAAAATTTGGCAGAGACGGTTCGTAAAACTAAAACATTTGTGGGTCGTCGTGAAGCACCTTGTCGGACCGCAATACAGAAATTGGTGGACAAATTCGAGCTGTTGGGACAAGTTAGTGATGTGAAGAATAAAACTGAGAATATTGCTGTTGTAGCCCAAAGTGTTGAAGGAAACCCAGGTTTGTCCATTCCTCGTCGTTCTTTGGAATTAGGCATTCCACAAACGTCATTACACCGTATTTTGCATAAAGACTTGGGTCTTAAGGCTAATAAAGTTCAGTTAACACAAGAACTCAAGCCGGCTGATCATCAACAACGTCGTGTCTTTGCTGTTTGGGTCCTTGAAATGCATGAAAATGATCCGGAATTTCATCGAAAAATCATCTTGACTGATGAGGCCCATTTCCACCTCGGAGGCTACGTCAACAAGCAAAACTGTCGCATCTGGGGTTTGGAAAACCCAAGAGTTATTGTTGAAAAGCCTCTCCATCCTCAACGCGTGACTGTTTGGTGCGGTTTATGGTCCGGCGGGGTCATTAGACCTTACTTTTTCGAAAATGAGGCTGGAGCAACAGTTACGGCCAATGGATTGCGCTATCGAGAGATGATTAATGATTTTTATGGCCGGAATTGGATGGTATTGATCTGGACAACGTTTACTTACAACAAGACGGCGCTACGTGCCACACAAGCAATGAGACCATCGATCTTTTACGGGAAAAGTTTCCGGACCGTGTTATCTCTCGAAGAGGTGATCACAATTGGCCACCGAGATCTTGTGATTTAACACCTTGCGACTTCTTCCTTTGGGGCCACGTGAAAGATAAGGTCTACGCCAACAGCCCAGCGTCGATTCAAGACCTCAAAGATGGAATTCGTGAGGCTATCGAGGACATAGGGCAGCCACTTTGCGATTTGGTTATGGAAAATTTCATGAAAAGGATATGGTCCTGTAAGCGTGGTCGTGGCGGCCATTTGGCTGATGTTGTGTTCCGTTATTAACGGCATACCTTCCTCTTTATAATGAAATAAACATCCGATCATTTATCTCAAAAAATGCCATTTTTCTTTGAATATCAAAATAACACCTCTTATTGGAAAACCCTTTACATGCCCATCATAGGGATCGAACCCACGATATCAGATTTGCTCAGTCTTAGAATGAATTTTTTAGAGTGAATTTTAAGCAAAAATATTTACAGTGTTTCAGAATCTGCTCCTGAAATAACAAGTTCTTGTTAACGTGGTTAACATAATTTATATATAATTCTAAAATGGTCGAAAGTCAATTTATGAGGTAATTTAAGTGAAACAGTGGGGAAAAAAGAAAACAAACCAATTTGAGTGAAACAGTGGGGGAAAAAATCAGTTTTTGTTTCTTTTATTAATTGATTTTTCATTTGTTTTAATTTTTTTTTATAAGAGAGTAAATTTATAAAGTATTTTATTGATAGATTAGAATTCAAAAAGTGGAAAAACAAAATAAAAGGAACAAAAATTTACAAACAAACATTAAATTTCTTGGAAACTATCATCATCATCTAAGTCCGGGGTAATGCGTAATAAAAACTTATAATTTCCGGTGAGTATAGTGCTTTCAGATCTTTTTGGTTTCTTACATACCTTAAGTGGATCGGATGAGACTGCTAGCATGTTAAATAGGTCTTCATTCTGTCGAATTCTTGATGATATTTTGACTATGAACCAAAATTTCATGAAGAGTAGGTGTGAGTTGATTTTCAGGGTACTTTTGTTTCAAGAACTCTGCGGTTTTTTTGGTGTACTCTCCAAATTTAACTATATTCACTACTTCCCTGCTATTCAAAACATTAAGTATTGTTTTGATCCTGGTTATAACCTCTTTATTGACTCCAGTAATTCGAGCGGTTGCCTCAGATTGATCAAACATCTCCTTGAAGTGTTTCCATAATTGCTATTTCCAAATCCTTGCTTTGGTTTATCTACATCAAGTCCAAGCTTATTTGTCCGGTTTTGATATGAAGGGATGAAGAAAGCCATTCCTCATTTTTTTTTATGAAATATGATCTCGATCTATGGGCTGCGACCCATTTTGTATTAATGTTGTAATAAAAGCTTTTTAATTTTGCTTCATTTTCCGGTAAATGTTCACCGGATAGTTTTTATTCACATTACGGCAAAAAAGAACTCTTCAAGACTCTCATCTTTGACAAAAAGTTCATACAAAATATTGTGTGGTATATCCATTTTAAATAATTTTTCCTTATACAACTGCTTCTTCAAGTTTTCAATGATAATTTCATCCCAATGTTTCATCTTTTTATACCATAAAACTAAATACCTGCATTAAAAATATTCAATTTATGACATCCTAATAAGGTAATCTGCTTTAACTATAAGCTTTTTAAAAAAAATTCTAATCCAGTTAAAAACTCTTATCCATCAAACTACCTGACAGTAATTAATCATACCCGAAATCAATAACATACATACTCAAAAGTTTTATTTGGGGTCACAAAAAATAAGCTATAAGACCGTTTTAAAAAACTTAGGCAGGGTTTTCCTTCTAAATTTCAAAACCATTTTATTTCAAACCAACACTCATACCTGCAAAACAGAGAAAAAATATTTTCTATGATTTTTTTTTCTCCACCTGACAAAAAAAAAAACTACTGACTTCATTAAATCAAATCGCTCTAGCTCAGCACTATGCAGCTGAGTTTTTGGTCTTATAAGAAGAAATCAGACCCCTCTTTACCACTGGGCCCGGGCCCAGGGCCCCGCAATCACCAGGGGCCCCCAAATTGCTGAAACATCACTTAACCTCTATCGGTCTATTTTCAAGAAAAAAACAATATTTCGATACATTTTTAGATGCATAAAGAATGATCAGAATTCGTACTTTCTTTGCTGAACAACAACCTTTGCTGAACATTTTAAATCACATTCCCTGCGAAGTTCGAAATTATATTCAAATTAAAACAGAAATATGAAGCACCTATAAACAATGCTCCGCTGTGAATAACTAACTGAGTGGCAATGCAGTTTGCTTTCTGACAGAAACAAAAAAAAAACACACACACATTTTGAATATCACTGTATCTGTATGGAAAAATAAAGATAATGGTGTTTCTATATTTGCAACGCGCATACAAGTTTGCATCAACGCAGTAACTCATACATAGGCGATTTAACTATTCGTCGGATGAATGGCCTTCAATTTTTTAAGATTGGTAGGAGTGCATGTCGCTGTATGTGGTCCAAAAAAAATTTTAAAAAGTCTTTCTCAAACAAGATGGTCGGCGGTGATGCATACTAAGCGCCTTATATAAAGGTCATCAAGAAATTGAAGAAGCTTTTATGTCTATCGCCAACGATTAAGGACAGAGAGGAAGCACTTAGTCTTTGCAAAAAAAGTCCAAGCTTGAATTTACCATACTTACAGAACTTTGGAACTCTGTATTGCAAAGAATTAATAAAACAAGTACCTTACTTCAAAAACAAAATATTACCCTGGATGTTGCAATAAATTTGCTGAGTGCAATCGATGAATTTATTATTGGGCTAAGGTACAATTTTGATAACTTTGATTCATCAGCCAGAAAAAAAAAAACCCGGATTCCGAATATAAGGACCTTTCTGAAAGGACGAGGTGTTGAAGCTCACGCCAGATTTTTTTTGACGGCTCTGGACCCTCAGTAATTCTGACTGGGAAAGAAAGATTCAAAATTCAAACCTTTATTCCCATCGTCGACACTCTAGCGTTCATTTGACAGCGACTAGGTTTGTATACGAAGATTGGCCAACGTTTTGACTTTTTTTTCGATTAAAAATCTGAATTCAGAAGACTTAAAAGAAAACTGCAACTCTACTACTTGAAAATTAGTCGACACGAAAATGAAAAAACTGACAATATTCTAGAACTTTATAATTTTTTAAAAACAAATAAAATTGAAGATGAATTTCCAAATGTTGAAATTGCACTAAGAATGTTCTTAAGTATGATGGTGGCCAATTGCATTGGGGAATGTTCCTTCTCTAAGTTAAAAAGAATAAAAACGAACTCAGAACTACAATGATTCAAGAAAGATTGACAAGTTTGTCGCTGATGACAATCGAAAGCGACATCCTAAGAGGCATCGATTTTGAAGATTTGATCAATGATTTTGCTAATCTCAAATCAAGAAAAAGACTACTTCAAAAAACATATCTCTCTTTTACCTAAAAAAATATATTGTGTCACTTTTTGCATATTATTATATTGTTCTTCTTATAATTATAATCTTCTGTTATTTAAATTTTGTTTATTTTTGAATTTTTTTATGAAATATTTATTTTTTTGTTTTTATTTTTACATTGTTTATGTTTATTTTTATGTTTATGTTTTAAATGCTGCAATAATTATTTATCTTTTTAATGAATTAAAAAATATTATTTATTTAAAAGATTAAAAGAATAAATATTAATTCAAAGTTATGTGATTTTTTCTGTATATCTTTATTACACAACAAAACATTTTTATATAATCATACAGAGGCCCCATTTTCGAAAAGTGCCCAGGGCCCCCAAAAGGGTAAAGACGGCCTTGGAAGAAATATATAAGGATTTACTATCCGTCGAGCTTAGCTTGATTATGTTTGAACCTATTTTTTCTACTCAGTGTAAAGACGAAAAAGCGTGCAAAAATGGGTGTTTAAAAAAACATTAAATTTAGCAGTAAAAATTTATCCTTTTTTTTATTTCTGATTATAGAAAATAACGCATATAACAAGCAAAAATGACAAAAACAAGTTTTATTTACACCTTTTTCCTAGTTTTTACACTCAAAATTAAAAAAAAAAAATCAAAAACAATTGTTTTTTTTTAACCATACAAATTTTTCAACTTTGACTCGCTCTACAAGTCAAACCATTCATACAAATGAAATAATTTTTTCGATTACTAGAGCTCCAAACAGTTGTCAATTCAAAAAAAGTAAAAGTTTTGCATTATAAACCCACCCGAAAAATGAATTTCGCAAGCACTTTTGCCTAAACGGGCCACTGTGCGGCGCCAAACCTAAAATTTCAACTTAAATGTACATAGGTACTACAAACAAATTATTTGTATTAAAACTTAGATACAGAACATTCTTTTAAATATAAAAAACATAAGATCCCTATGCGTTTAAATCATTATAAACCAGCAAAACCTATTCAAATCACTACAAATCCAATATGGACACCGTTATACAAAGTATCTCGCTTCATATTTTGCTTTCAAATTCAGTGTTGAGTTGGCTACAAAATTTCCGCCATCAAATCTCATACAGACTACACTATTATTCCCAATGTACTGTCTCATTCTTTCTTTAAGAACATACCGAAAAAATATTCACAAAGGTTGGCTCTAATAAAAGACCCAAACTGTTTAGAGAAATGCGTGACAAAATTTAGTAGATATCTGATTTTTATCTTTTTAAGGGGTTCTATAAGGCTGAAAGGCAGATGGTACAAATTACTGATCTAAATATGAAAACAAAAAATTATAATCCTAGAATACCCTTGAGCGGTGATAACGGCAATTTTTGAGCACTTTCACATATGAACTCATATCTCTTGAGTGCATAAATGGATATCTTTGGTTTTTATTAACTTTGCATATAAATAAAATTACGGTTATTTCGATACCTCATACCTCACTCATCACAATCTTGATATAAATTTGATCGAAAAATCAAAAAAATTGCATTGAAATTACCTGGTTTCACGATTGCCGACTTGTACCCACCAGTGGAGAACCCCGTTATCTGAATCGAATGTTATAATTCGAATTTGATATGGTTGGCATTAAAAAATCATAACTCTCGTTCTACTAATTGGATCATAAATGCTAACGCATCTAAGTAAAGCCAATATAACACGCTACAGGCTACATTATATAAAAAAAAATTTTTGAAGAGGGGCAGACACTTTTATACTAAAAGGGTGAAAAAGTCCCTCCTCAATTCGATTTGCAGTATTCTAAATTCAAAAGTTGATGAACAAATTCACAATTTAAAAAATCAAAAAATGCTTATTTATTGCTTAACCTATCTTTTAACATTATTTTTTACAATGTTTTACCATCAAGCCCACACAAGAGGTGCTAGAATTATTTTAAATGCATTTTATTTGCAAAAAAAAAACAGATCGCCATAGCTTCATTAATAAATCGAATACTCAAAGAGTTCTGCATTAATCTGTATGATTAAGGTTTTAAAATACTATCATTAAGTCATTTGTTCATGAAGCGGCTTTAAGTGCTGTGCATCAGCTAATATCTCATGTATTTTGTAGCCAACCCAGAACTCAAAACCAGAAATCGCCCCTGGAAAGAAAGGTCTATACGAATTTCCTGCCTTGCTGAAATTGTTTTCACATTTTTTTTTTGTCTATGTTGACTGGACTATAACCCCTTAACTTGCACCAGTTTGAATAAATTTAAACAAGCAAGTCTCTTTTTATTAAAATTTTAAAATATGCGGGTGTTTCAGGCACAGTTAACAGCGAGAAGTGTGAAAGCGTCAGCTGAATTGTTTTTTTTTTTTTGTGATAATAATGTTAACATATTCAAATTATTTTAAGCTTTAATAATGAATGAGTAATTTTACCAGAATTTAAGAATTAACAATCAGGAACAGTTAAAAAATTGAGTCATGGCTAAAGGGATTGATTATGAACCTGTGTATAGCAAGTTTATTAATACGAAGATAAATTTATAAAAGTTAAAGATTATTGTAACCAAAGACACTCAACATATGGAGTGACTTTGTTTCTAACCTTGTAAAAAAATGTATCTTCTAAAAATAAGTGGATATTTTTCGCCTAAATATACAGAGAAGTTATAAAGGTAAAAATATGCACAATTGGATCGCACAAACTTGTAACTATAATGTAGAATATTTTTAAATGCAATAGTAGTTGAACTATTTATAAACACCAAATTCCAAAATACAGTTGAAACTCGATTAACCGGGATGGCTGGTATCAAGCTCATCACGCATAATCGAAAATCACGGTAATTTTTTTTTTTGTTTAAAACTTAAGATTCTCCACCTAAAAACTTAACAAAATTCATAACAAGCAATCTTTAACACAACCCGAAAATTGTTTAACACGTAATTTGTTTGTGCGTGTCCAAAATAGAGGGTTTTCCAATAAGAGGTGTTATTTTGAATAGCCCGCTATTTCGGTAGCTGTCACTTTTGAAGCTGTCATTTTTTGACATTTGACAAGTAGAAACTACGCCATTAATAAAAATGGAACGATACACGCTTCAACAAAGCATTGAAATTATTAAAATTCACTATAAAAATGGTGAAAATTTGGCAGAGACGGTTCGTAAAACTAAAACATTTTTGGGTAGTCGTGAAGCACCTTGTCGGACCGCAATACAGAAATTGGTGGACAAATTCGAGCTGTTGGGACAAGTTAGTGATGTGAAGAATAAAACCCGTGCACGTCGCTCAAGAACAACTGAGAATATTGCTGTTGTAGCCCAAAGTGTTGAAGAAAACCCAGGTTTGTCCATTCCTCGTCGTTCTTTGGAATTAGGCATTCCACAAACGTCATTACACCGTATTTTGCATAAAGACTTGGGTCTTAAGGCTAATAAAGTTCAGTTAACACAAGAACTCAAGCCGGCTGATCATCAACAACGTCGTGTCTTTGCTGATTGGGTCCTTGAAATGCATGAAAATGATCCGGAATTTCATCGAAAAATCATCTTGCTTGACTGATGAGGCCCATTTCCACCTCGGAGGCTACGTCAACAAGCAAAACTGTCGCATCTGGGGCTCGCAAAACCCAAGAGTTATTGTTGAAAAGCCTCTCCATCCTCAACGCGTGACTGTTTGGTGCGGTTTATGGTCCGGCGGGGTCATTGGACCCTACTTTTTCGAAAATGAGGCTGGAGCAACAGTTACGGTCAATGGATTGCGCTATCGAGATTTTTTATGGCCGGAATTGGATGGTATTGATCTGGACAACGTTTACTTTCAACAAGACGGCGCTACGTGCCACACAAGCAATGAAACCATCGATCTTTTGCGGGAAAAGTTTCCGGACCGTGTTATCTCTCGAAGAGGTGATCACAATTGGCCACCGAGATCTTGTGATTTAACATCTTGCGACTTCTTCCTTTGGGGCCACGTGAAAGATAAGGTCTACGCCAACAGCCCAGCGTCAATTTAAGACCTCAAAGATGGAATTCGTGAGGCTATCGAGGACATAGGGCAGCCACTTTGCGATTTGGTTATGGAAAATTTCATGAAAAGGATATGGTCCTGTAAGCGTGGTCGTGGCGGCCATTTGGCTGATGTTGTGTTCCATTATTAACGGCTCCTCTTTATAATGAAATAAACATCCGATCATTTATCTCAAAAAATAAATAACACCTCTTATTGGAAAACCCTTTATAAAGGGTGTTTTGTTTTAGACGTGTGGTTTTCAAGAAGATATAAAACGCATATAATTTAATGTAAGGGTTTGCCATTATGTTTTAAAAATGATTTCAGGAAAGTGGCCGCCGCGGCTGGCTCGGAGAAATTCCAGCAGAGAGGCCCAATTTTCGGCAGCTCCAATTGTTGCGTGCAATGGCGGATGGACTCATTCGGGTCTTCTTCGATACTCTGCTCAGCGTTAGAACCTTACTCCAATTGGAGTAAATTTACTCCAGTTTTGAGAAAGTAAATAAATCTACTCCACCACTTGGTTTTTTTTTTAGATCTACTACTTTTTTCCCACACTTACAAAATCACAGATTCTTTAGCCAAACTATATCAAAGGGCTGTGTTGTTCAGTTTTGTAACCAACTCTGGCTCTGAACGTTTAAATTTAAAATTCTATTCGATTTTGAAAGTGAATTTGGGTAGGGTTTTTGTTAAAAATACAATTTTTTAGAGAGTTTTCTTTCGTTTTCAAATCTACTCCAGAAATTTCCTATTTACTCCACTTTTTTTACAAATCTGCTCCGAAATTTCACTACTGAGATTCTTACCCTGCCTCTGCTCCACAGCATCAATATCGTCTTCGGTGCGCACTGTACGGCGTCTCTGAGGATGCGCATTATCCACTAGAGTAAACGTGGTGGGAAACCGATCCATGGTTGCTCGAATTTATGCGATTTTGCGATTATGTCGACCGAATATTGGACGCAGCGTGCGATGCGTCGCGCGAACCGAACCATTATTTTGGTAATAAATTTGCTAGATTTGCAAACGCTGTTCAGGAGTTTGTCTATTAATTATGAAATGGCAAACCAAACTGAGCATAAATCAAGTGACAGCTGTCTAAAAGACCAACTCCGAAAAAAGAATTCCCAGATTGAAAACCACACGTCTAAAAAAAACATCCTTTAGGTGCATTATGTATATATGTATTTTTTATAATGTAATGGAAGTTCTACAAGTAATTAATTACGAATTTACTATCTACAAATGCCCTTAAAGAAATCGTCACGCTTCCATTTCTAGTATTTTCGTGCTGACTTTAATTAATTTTCATACTTTTGTCATATAGACTTTTGTTATCGCTTTTAGTCATTTCTTCTTCATTTTCAAAAGGTCAGTAACTGATCAAAAAAAATCTATTAGTTTCAGAAACTGGTCAGCCATAGAAAATTTGTCAGCAATAGTTACAGTTTTTAAATGTCATCGGCGATTTTTATTTTTTAGCACCTCATTTGTGTGATATTCCCCAAAAAAAAAATAAAGATAACATCTAAATATTTTTTTTGCAGTGTCATCCCAGGCCATCTCAAGACAACTGGTCCCAGGACAACTCATCCCCGAACATTCATCCCAAGAACCTACTGGTACCAGGACAATTCATCCCGAGACAACTCATCCTTGGAAAACTCATCCCAGAAATAAGAACTCATCCCTTGGGTGTTTTGTGCGAAACAAAGAAAAACAGCGCACCTACCCCAAATCCTATAGGGTGCCAAGCAGGGGGATTGCAGGGGACAGGCCCCCCCATACATACCTCATACTTTCCTTAGTATGAGTTGTACCGGGATGAGATGTCCCGGTATGAGTTGTCCTGGTACCAGGTATGAGTTGCCTGGTACCAGTTGGGTCTTGGGATGAATGGTCGGGGATGAGTTGCAGTGGGACCAGTTATCTTGGGATGGGCTACACCCAATCCCTTTTTTGCCGGCGGTATAACCGCATGGAAAGTGTGATCGTACATAAGAGCAATTTCGTGCAACCCAGACAAAACTTCCAAAAATACCTGAGGCATTGAGAGCAAAAGTGGCTTAACACTCACTTTTTAAATATTGAGTTTTTTGCACTATCGTGATGAAAAATGAATTTTCTTCCAACGCAGAAGTGGTCTAACCCACGTTGTTTTCTTAAATCAATAGAAATTTGTTTGGAAAGCTGTTCCTGCACCTGCACCGAATTTTTCCTGCCACAGATATTTCTCCATCACAATAATCTAAAGTATTGCAATTTGAGGTTACGACACAACTGCTCTCAATGCCTCATCTGCTGTCATGAAGAAGTGCTTCTTACCTTATCCGTTGGTATTCGGGAGAATATTATAGGTCCCATCCATTCCTGGTGATAACACGCATAGAAGAATTCTTGAGAGTAGCTGATGTAAGTCAGTAGAATCCTGGTTCTCAACAAGCTGTCAGGTTTTTTATTTTTTTAAACTTAATTCTCACAAAAAAAAAATGGAAATTTTTAACGTCCAAGTTATGGTATCTGGGAATTTATTTTTAACAACGCAACCATCTTTGATTACTTTTTCTATACCTTTATCCATATGCTAAGACCACGTACTCACAGACTTGTAGATAGGTAGGTATATACTATTTAATTTAAGTTTTTGCTTTCAGCCAGAGAAAAAATATCATTTATTTGAATTAATTTCTGCCAGAAATCAGGCTACTACTTCCCTGTATCTTTCGTCTTCCATCCTTTCCTCACTTAATAAAAACAAAGGGTCCTTTCCAGAGAAAAGAAGAGTCGGCAGATCCCATCGAAAAATACCTCCTAGCTCCTAGGCTTGACGCTGATGCTGTACGAATATATATTCACACAAGAAATTCAAGAACTATTTTCATTTCAATTCTGAAATGAAAAACAATGACCAGAACTAAAATAAAACACCAAACCCCGACTTGTTCGCGAAATATTATGTTCGAAGGTATGTGTATATACTTTTATAGGTCGCGGATTTAAAATTTCATTAATATCATCTGTTGAACTCGGATAACGTAGTGCATTCAACATTGGAGTATTTCAATGAAAAATGTTGCTCAAAAATTATTTGTTCTTGTTTTTATAAATAAAAAAAAAATATTTAAATTGAAAACAATAAAAGTTTATCCCTTATTTGTTCCTATTTGTGTGTTTTACTCAAGGTTCCTTAATTAAACTTATAGCCTTTAAAAGTTAATAACTTTCACTTATTTCCTTTCAAAATAAACACACTTTGTTTCACTTCAAATAGTTTTTATTAGCCGTATTTTTTTTTGCAAGCCCCGGGGAAATTGGTCGAAAAAAACGACGTCTGAGCTAAGCAATTTAGATGTTAAATGCAACAACAACTAATGCCCTTCGTTCTTAGCAAAGCGCAGAGAAATCTCACAGCTTAACTTAAGCACTGTGTTACCGGCATGAATTACATACTTTTTATCGATAGTTTATAATTTATATGGAAACTCCATTTTATTTCTATAATGGCGTCGCTAGTCCCCGATGTCGTTTTTTTTTCCAACTTCAAAAAAAACACGCCTGTTATTCATCAATCTTTTTTTTATTTTATTGAGGCATTTATAAATCAGAACATTTTTCTTCCTATAAAACTAGGATTAACAATTTTAGTGGTTAAAAATAAAATCAAAAAAGAAGAGGAGGCCAAAAGATCAAAAAAGTGGAAAGAACTCCCTAAGGTAAGGCAGGGCAAACTTCTTCTTGGGAACTATATCCAAAAACGCTTTCCAATTGTAACAAATTTTAAAGAATTTTGGATAGAATTACTTGTTAGAAGTTATGAGCCTATACACAAATTGACAGATGAATAAATTTTCAGGGACTTGGGATATTTTGTGGAAAGAACATATTCTGTTGTGAACTATTTATTTTATTTATTTATTTTATTTCGTGAATGCTAAATAACTGTAAGATACAATATCTTATAAGATAGTTATAAGCTAATTTTGCAAAGTAGACCAAGCAAAGAATTAAATTAAATAAAAATTGAAGCTAATAATCAAACAAATTTACATCATAAATCATGTATTTACAATTTTATTTACATATTTACTGAAAAATGATTTCTTAAAGCCTTTTTAACGCTTGTTGCGTTCTGAATTTCTGTTATATTAAGTGTTAAGGAGTTCCAAAGACGGACTGAATTTACAAAAAATTGACGCTCGGATGTTAAAAACCCATAGCGAGGATGAGTCAGTTGATGAGATCTCTATGAGAGGTAGCAAAACTAATTTTGTCAAAACAGTTTAGTGGTTGGCGTGTTAGCAGTATATCAGAGAGCAAGATCAAACTCGAAAGTTTGAGGTAACTTTCCAATGGCTTGTCCAGCAATAGAGTAGCAAACCCAGATAATCTGTCGTACCTTCAAAGACATAACGAAGAGTACTATAGGTAGAAGGCGGTAGCGTCTTCCAAGCTGAGGTCTTGGCAGTGACCAAAGCAGCTACGCAAATATCAATGATGGCGATACCACGAGCTGACATCACCCTCTTTATTGATAGCCAAGCAGCAATTAAAGCAATTTCCGCCACCGAAATACATTCGAAGCTTGTAAATTGCTGTCGCGAAGAGCTTATGGTTCTTGGCATGCAGCATAACATTAGACTCTGCTGGGTTCCTGGTCACAGCAATGTACAAGGAAACGAAAGAGCTGATGAGCTGGCGAGAAAGGGATCGTTACTTGATTGAAGTCAAGCCGAACGACATATTAAAGTACCAAACTGTAACTTCAAACAGGATATTGGTAACAAAATATCAGAAAAAAACAATGAAAGATGGTACCTGCTTGAAACATGCGCCACAACTAGAAAATTGTGGCCCAATTTCAATAAGCAGAGGACAGACAAAATTATGCGAATGAACAAAAAACATCTTCGTTCCCTTGTCAGCATAATCACCGGACACAACCTACTGGGATACCACAAAAAGAAAATGGGGCTCAGTAATGACGACCTTTGCAGAGGGTGCAGCGATGCAGAAGCACATGAAGATACCTTACACTTCCTTTGTCACTGCCCAGCACTCTGCCACTTAAGAAAGAAACACCTAGGAAATCATTTCTTTGACGACTTAGAGGATCTTTCTAGAACTTCGGCGAACAGTCTTCTGAACTTCGTCAATGCCTCTAAATGGCTTGATTGCTAACAGAACACATAGGTTTTTACATTAAGTGGGATACAACTTCCTAGGGTATCACAACGGATCTACATAGATCTAAGTGTGACGGTAACAAGATCAACTGTCAGTCCTTCCACCTAACCTAACCTATAGGTAGAAGGCCACATTAAGTTTACGCTTGTTAACAATGTTACAGTTGGAGTAAATTTCGCACCCATATATATCAAAATGGGTATTATTAAAGTCATGGCAAAAAGTAAACGTCTTTTTACTGGGTGTAAAAGACTGGGCCACAATTCCGTTTGTATGGTTGTCCCAAGTCAAGAAGCGGTTAAAAGTCGCTCCAAGATTTTTGGCAGTTTCAACATATTGGCCTGGATAATTGTTCAACATAATCGGCGGAAAATAATCAAGATTTAGACTCTTTCTGGAAATAAGTACACATTTTGATTTTTTCGGGTTTAAAATAAGACCATTTAAATGGTACCAATTTACAAAAATTTTCAAGGTCTTCGTTGACACTGAAAACTCCATGCTCAATGAGTCCAAAAGGGGCAGCTAAAGTAAAGCTGAACATCATCTGCATACATATGACAAGAGCAGTTTTCAATTAAAGATGGAAGTTCGTTGACATAAATAGAGAACAATAGAGGACCAAGTATGGACCCCTAACGAACACCGGTAACTATTGGCAGAAAATCAGACAACCTATCCCCAGCTTGAACTGCTTGCCTTCTATTAGTCAAATAAGAATATATAAGCTTATACTGAGAAATTAAACTGCTGTAGAAGCTTATTACATTGGAAGTTTTTTTGCGACCTTTAGTCCAACAAAAAAAAAAAAAAAAAAAAAAACTTCCAATTGAATTTAATTCATCACAGTCCACTAAAACAAAAACAATATAATTTTTTTTCTATTGTTTTCGTTTTTCTTCTCTCTTGAAGCTTATTACATTTCACTTTCATCTGATATGAGGATGATATCGTCCATGATATTGTGAATTTTATTAGTTTCTTTTAAATAAAAATTTGTTCTTATTGATGTTTAGAAAAAAAAGATAAAAAGATAAATTTTTATTGTTATTGAGCTACATTTTTGGGACCAATTTTGGGCTACAAATAATTTGAAATTGGGCCACCGAGCTAGTTGGAGACATAGAAGCCCTGCAAAATACCTCTATTATCTTCATTTACCGCACAAATTGGTTTGGCAAAGATTACCCTCAATTTTGAAGGATTTTTTTTTTCTACAGTTGGAAACCTTCAAAAAAACAACTTCGGTTCCAAGTACACTGATACTTGTACCACATTTTAACCACCGAGAAATCAGGACCAATCTGTGAAAGATCGATAAATAATTATTATTTCTTAATTTAAAATCGTATTGGGGGAAGATTAACGTTTTAATACATCAGCTTTAGACCAACGGCTCATGAGGCTTGGTTCTTCTTGCGGCCAGTTTCACAGTCGACACTTACCGAAATAAGTGGCACTTAAATTTCCCATATTAGGAATTTAAGCTAAATTTTACAGCCAGCGTAAGTGGACCTTAAGTCACCAACATCGGAGACTTAAGTGCCAGTTATTCAGGTAATAGTGCACTGTGATATTGAGAATTAATCTTTCACATTCCCCACTTAAGTGTCACTTTTGTGACTGTGAAGCTGGCCCTTAGTCTCATACATTGTGTGATTTGAAAGTCACTACGTAAATCGCTATTTTTTATATACCAATTCATTATTCCAGGGAGGCCTTTCTTTTGGAATGTTTTGGACTGTTTCAGCATTTGTTTTCTTTTTACCAGCCCTATAGTTGGATGCTATATACATAATATCCAAACGGGTTTCTGTACTTGCTTGTATAGCATTATTTTTCTGTTGCCCTGACAACGCACTGTTACCACAGAATCTACAAAGGTGGTCATAATAGCATTATTGTTGTCCACTGTATGTATATAACAAATACAGGGTTGGTCTGAGGACACTTCCTTGTGGAACACCAGCTTCAATTTCTTATGTTCCGAATGCTCTTTAAATTAACAGTAATCTGAAGAGTCGGTCGGTAACATAAGATTTCAATATTTCATAGAACTGCATTGTAAGATCCCTATTCAGTTGGTATGCAGTGCCTCAATGATAAAAAAAAAATCAGGAAAACACCTATTCAGATCATAAACAGTAGATTTTTCGACAAAAATTCAGTTTCGGGTAGAAATTCTTGTTTTAGAAATTATTTTTTCCAAAATTCATTATTTTTTGTTTGAAATTCTGTGTGCTCAAAAGTCTGTATTTCAAAATTATATATAAATGCAAAATTCTGTATAATGTAAAATTGTGTTTTTCAAAATTCTGCTTTTGAATACTGAAGATCTTAATTACAAAAATGATCATATTTTGTAACTATTAATGGTTTACATTAGAATTTAAGGCTATGACAACAATCACAATTATTATGTGAGCTATGTGTATCACGAAGTTCTTATAAGCTGAAGTGATAGCTATTTCAAGACTGCCAGAGGTCGATCATTGGAATCCTTTATTGGTGCTTAGTCTATTATATTCCCTTTAATTTAAGGGGCGATAATACACCAAGTGTCTTGAGAGCCATATGTACTACGCATTGCGCTTCCGTAGATCAGGTCCGTTTTAATAAAGGCTTTATTTTAAGACAACTCCGTTTAAATTAACTATAGCATTCTTATATGCTATAAAAAACATGGTTGCTAAACTTCCAATTTCTTATATTTTTTTTCTCCGAACTCGATTATAAGCCAAAAATTTGTTGGACATTTAAAAAAAAAGAGATTTTGAACATACAGAATTTTGGTCATGCAGACCCTAACCCCAAAAATTGACTTTGCGTTAAATTTGTACAGGGAACAAAGCTAAAAAAAATGAAAACTGTATTCATTTTTTTTCTAGTTTTAAAAGTCCTTTTGGTCCTTACAATGGATAGTGTATTTTTGTCTGCACTATTTATAGTTAAATCAATCAAATATAAAGGGTTTTCCAATAAGAGGTGTTATTTTCAATAGCCCGCTATTTCGGTACCTGTCACTTTTGAAGCTGTCATTTTTTGACATTTGACTACGCCATTAATAAAAATGGAACGATACACGCTTCAATAATGCATTGAAATTATTAAAATTCACTATAAAAATGGTGAAAATTTGGCAGAGACGGTTCGTAAAACTAAAACATTTTTGGGTCGTCGTGAAGCACCTTGTCGGACCGCAATACAGAAATTGGTGGACAAATTCGAGCTGTTGGGACAAGTCAGTGATGTGAAGAATAAAACCCGTGCACGTCGCTCAAGAACAACTGAGAATATTGCTGTTGTAGCCCAAACTGTTGAAGAAAACCCAGGTTTGTCCATTCCTCGTCGTTCTTTGGAATTAGGCATTCCACAAACGTCATTACACCGTATTTTGCATAAAGACTTGGGTCTTAAGGCTAATAAAGTTCAGTTAACACAAGAACTCAAGCCGGCTGATCATCAACAACGTCGTGTCTTTGCTGTTTGGGTCCTTGAAATGCATGAAAATGATCCGGAATTTCATCGAAAAATCATCTTGACTGATGAGGCCCATTTCCACCTCGGAGGCTACGTCAACAAGCAAAACTGTAGCATCTGGGGCTCGGAAAACCCAAGAGTTTATGGTCCGGCGAGGTCATTGGACCTTACTTTTTCGAAAATGAGGCTGGAGCAACAGTTACGGTCAATGGATTGCGCTATCGAGAGATGATTAATGATTTTTTATGGCCGGAATTGGATGGTATTGATCTGGACAGCGTTTACTTTCAACAAGACGGCGCTACGTGCCACACAAGCAATGAAACCATCGATCTTTTGCGGGAAAAGTTTCCGGACCGTGTTATCTCTCGAAGAGGTGATCACAATTGGCCACCGAGATCTTGTGATTTAACACCTTGCGACTTCTTCCTTTGGGGCCACGTGAAAGATAAGGTCTACGCCAACAGCCCAGCGTCGATTCAAGACCTCAAAGATGGAATTCGTGAGGCTATCGAGGACATAGGGCAGCCACTTTGCGATTTGGTTATGGAAAATTTCATGAAAAAGATATGGGCCTGTAAGCGTGGTCGTGGCGGCCATTTGGCTGATGTTGTGTTCCATTATTAACGGCATGCCTTCCTCTTTATAATGAAATAAACATCCGATCATTTATCTCAAAAAATGCCATTTTTCTTTCCGATCATTTATCTCAAAAAATGCAATTTTTCTTTGAATATCAAAATAACACCTCTTATTGGAAAACCCTTTTTTGTTAAAGTTAAGAATCCAAAGGTTAGGATTTTTAACTTTTGGTTTTTTTTTTCAATATTTTATTTAAAATACCCTACTGTAGACTGGCTGTATGGTTCCTCCATAAAAAGATGCCAAAACAATAAAAGTTTTCATAGCAAGCAACTATACTGTTTTGTTAATGCACGCTCTTCTATATCCATCGCATCCTTTTGGTTTCATCAACTTTGCGAATAGTTTCTAGGCATCCCCAATCCTTGCATCAACAAAAAAATAAAAAAAAAAAAATAAAAATTAAAATATACAAGTTAAATTGTTTTTTGCAGGGGCCATTTATGACGTGCTGCTGCTGCGCTTGCTGAAACCTGGAACGCTCTCCAAGCAAAAAGCCATTGTTTGCATATCCCTTTCATATCCATACATATACTGGTTTTCCTTTTTGCTGTACATATATGTATATAAAAACATTTTATTAATTTGTTGAAGATTTATATAGAAATGAAGGGATCCGTATAGTAAAAGTGCTGATGTGGTTTTGGATAACATGAGTTTAAGTACCAAAGCCGCATATCACTATATGTATAGTATATCTATATCCATCCAACCTTCACCCGCATCTTAGTAGGAAAAACAAATTTTAATAAAACAAAAATGCAATCTGTGAGGTTGTAATTCTTATTTTTATTTTCATTTTTATTTTTTTATTTTATTTTCATTTTTTAGTGATTTTAGGAATAAAATAATTTGCTTTTAGAGTTTTGCTCTAGATTGAATTTCTTTTTGACTAATAAAAGGCAGTGTTAGAATTTAACATTTTGACTAGTTTTTCAGTTAGTTTTATGAGATAAAGTGGTTAACCGCTTGCATTTTTCTTTTGATTAATAAACATATGTACATACCTGTACAATATTTTGTTTGTGCTATTACATGCCTATATTTGTGAAAGAAATACAGAGTAAGTAGTCAGTAATAAGAGTATATTTTTTGTTTGTAAATCAGTTGAATAAACTCAAATACAAAGTACATCACTTGGTTTTTCTTGCACAGAGATATAAAACAAAAAAAATTAAAAAAATTGTACAAAGCACAAAACACATAAATAGTCTAGTTTTTAGCCAAAATTTCTATGGGAATTTAATATTTCACAGGGGAGGACTATTTCATTTTGTCTTCGTTAGAATTCTTTAGTGATCTTCTATCCCACCGTTCGACCATCTTCATCAAATGGTTTAAGGAAATAAGTCATCTTAATTTCTTTACGAAGGGAGGTAGATAAATACATACTCTGAAAAATATAAGAATCGAGATATGTTTGAGGAATCATCGTTGTAAAAGAATTCAATCTTTTGTGAATGCAGTCTTTAGAAATCATTCTTTGAATTTATTTAAATGATTGCATTCATTGACTTCACTATAAGACTTCGATTTGAAACAATGCATAATCACCATTCATTTGGAAAATCAAGCAATCTTTGTAGTGCATAGTCATATGGCTTAGAATACTTGGTAAAGGCGAGGCGTTGTCATGTAATTGGGCCAGAATGTGTAAGTTTTACAAAGAATGGAAAAGAATGGAATTGAATGCAAAAGAAGTCAAAACATGCAAAAAAATACAAAGAATGAATGAACTCCCAAAAGATTGGACTCAATTGATTGCTGTTACATGAATGGAGAACAAAATTATTGCATTGTTTTTATGTCAAGTCAAGAATGGTGATTGATTGCATATTTTGAAGTCAAAGTCTCAAAATGAAGTCAATGAAGACCATAGTGCACATATTGACGGCAATATAATAAGCGTTTTCATTTTTGTTCAGTTCTGCGCATCTGAGAAAATGGCGGACCCAGTGCCTCTTCACTGATCAAAACGTTAATATTTTTTGTTGTATCTCGTATAATGCATTTTGAAGTTTTTGAGGGCACTCAATCAGCCATTTTTAATTTCTGACACTTTCAACTTTAAAAACCTGCGCAATAATATATTACTTTAGTTTTGTGTACCTACTGTGAATGAAGACCACTTTTTATTGAAGTCATTAAAGATTGCATTCTGTGTGGAATATCATCCCCAATGAAATTTTCGAAAAAAATGTACATATGTAAATATACGTAGCTTTTCATCATCTAAGCAATTTTATTCCATTTTCCAATGGGAACAAATGTATTTATAATGAAATAACTTCAAATACATAAGTACAAGCTCCATGATTTCGTATTTAATTTTTATTGAAGACTTTTCTTAGGTCAATTATAAATAGAATTTCTGAAAAGAAAATGACAACTAGAAATTATGATCTGTAAGGTTCTACGCTCTGGCTTTATTCATATTTCCATACATATATGTATAAATCTCTGTCTTTTTTTATAACTTAATTATAAAAATTTGAATTGAATTCTGAATTGAGCGTTAAATGCATATGATTCTGTCTCTGACTAAGGATATACAAAGGAAAACGAGCAGATGGAAAACTGTGCAGTGCACCAACGCTATGATTTTTTTTTGTATCGTGAAGTCAACAATTTTATTTTAGGATTGAAATCATTTTTTTTTAGTTATAAATATATCGAATCAAGTTGTTTTTGTGGTTAAATCCAATGCAAGATAGGACACACTTCGTGCACGTGTTTCGGATGGAACTTATTATTTAACTGGAATGCATTTACGCGCTCATTATAATATGATAAACTCGTGTGATATGAAATGATTGAAAAAGAGGAATCTGTTGTTTTTTGTTTGTATTTATATTTTTCAGAAAATTAGCTCTAGTTAGTGACGCACTGCATATTTGTTTATATTTAGTCTACACGTGCACTTAACATAGCTTTAATTCGCTGTTGGTGGTCTAAGGCGATAGCTAGAAAACTTTTGTACCATTTAAATCAAATACCATTCAAATCTAGTACCGGATCATATTTCTAGTCATCGTAAATCTTCGGATAGAATGTTTCGTCACTTTTCAGTACATACTTTGTTTGACCTAAGTGTTTCTTTAACATCTATAGCACATCACTATCGGAAACATCGAAGTCCAAAAACAATCGAAAGTGCCAAAATTTACTATTTGTAAATATGGCTCCCGGAAATTACGCCAGAAGAAATTACGCCAGAAGAAATTACGCCAGAATTTTTTTTTGGAGAAAACGCCAGAAAATGTCTTCTGCTTCAAATTGGAAAAAGAAGCAGAATTTTTTGTGGAAAATAAGCCAGAAACATTGGAAATTGTGCCAGACAGAAATGGAAAAAAAACCAGAAACCAAAATGGAAATTAGGCCAGAAAACCAATTGATATATTCTGGCCTAATTTCCTAATATCAATTTGGAAAAAAAGCCAGAAAATGTTTTGCATTTTAAAAGTCGCTACTTGGTCAATATTGTAGACATTTTATCACAACAGGAAAAAACAGCCCCTGACATGCACCCGCGGGGGGGGGCGGTCGCGGGCGCGGCGCGGCCATGGCGTTGCGGACGCGGCGCGGGCCGGCGCGGTTACGGCGTGGCTGCCACGCAAAAAATTACTAAAGTTTTCAATAATTTTTTTTATTTGTAACAATTTATTTAACAAAATATGCTACGATTTCCCGGCAGCATGGACATTTGTAATTTTCGTTTGAATCTGCAACTGCTTGAGCTTGCAACTTTAAGTTGCACTCCGAGCATATTTTCATATGTCTGCACGGCAACAACACAACGTTTGGTGGAAGGACCTGACATATAATACATAATATTACATCCGCTTCTTTTACGTCTTCAGGATGTTCCTCCGCTTCTTCTTCCTCGTCAGAGTATCCGTTAGTGTCAACATCATTAGAATCTAGAAAAGTGCATAGAAATTATTTTAAAAATACGATTATTAATTAGAAAACAAAAACCTTCGAAAACGTCATCGAACGACTCCATACCTGTCCATATACCTACAGTTTTTTTCGTACACCATCCTGTTGAGAAACATGATTGGTGTTATCTTTTTGTCTGCCAAAAGTTGGCTTGCTTCTTTAATTTTCGCGCTCTTATCTTTGTATTTTTTTTTCTTAATAGAGCCTGTTGCACTGTTTATTTATTACAACAATTTATACAAAATACAGTTTTCTGGCGTTTTTTCCTAAACATGAAAAGGAAAAAACGCCAGAAATTTTATTTCTGGCTTTTTTTCCAAATATTTTTTTTTGGCCTTTTTTCCATTTCTGTAAATGGAAAAAACGCCAGAAAATTTTTAGGAAACAATGCCTGAAATTCCGAAATTTTGCCAGGAAAATTTGGGATTTTTTCCTAGGAAAAAAGCCAGAATTTTGTATGAAGAATTTTCTGGCGTTTTTTCCAAAAAAAATTCTGGCGTAATTTCTTCTGGCGTAATTTCCGGGAGCCGTAAATATGAAATATACATATTTCTTTGTTGTAATCTACCAGCTACATCAGTTCTTTCAGATAGGATGTTCCTCAAAGCTAGACAAACAAAAGGTGCAGGAAAATAATTCTCTGGGAATCTGCTCCACATGAGAATTTATTCCACTTTTAGTATAGGAATCTGCTCCACTTTTCAAATTCTGTTTTTAAAGAAAAATGTCGTTAATTTTTTTTTAAAGTTAAATGAAATCGAAGTGTAGAGAAATTGGTGATTAATTACAATAAAATTTTGTTTTTATTTCTTCTTGAAAACAATCGATATTGATATCGATATTGTGACTTTCGAATATTTGGTTTCTCAAGCTACTGTGAACTTAAGGTGTAGCAGGTATGAACTTTTATGCAACAACGGGTGGAGTTGAGGAAATACCCTTACAGAAAGTTGTAGAACTACTTTTTGTTGGCTTCTCAATTCTAAGGAGTGATCATGGCATTCTCTGGTTCTGTTCACCTTATTAAAGACTTTTTGTACATACTTTTAATCTGAGCTTTGACAAATTTTTGTTCCACAAAGAACCGTCTTAGTACATAGTTATGGATTTAGCTCCACTAAACTCATTCCAATTCAAGTTGATTTTGTTGGACCCACTGGGTATATTTGTTCCAGATTTGAGTTTATAGGTCGCAGTTTCTTTATTTGTTTGATTTTCTTGTCTAAATGCCTGTTGCCAAACATTGAGGATTCATTGGTATATGCTCTCCAGTATTCCCTACAGTAAATGTTTTTGTTGGTGCTGCCCTATGTCGTATGACAAAAATGCTAGCTTACTTTAGCTGCAGTAATACATTAGTATTTGTACTTAAGTCGGTTGGTTATTGGCCTCGTCACCGGGGAAGTAGGCTGCTGCTAAAACCATTGTCCGAGTACTTCCCTCGATGTACTCAAGCAGGCTAAACTTATGTCTCTCATTTCGCGTTCCTAACCATTGTAGCGTGTTCCAGGCAGAACTCTTAGCGATCAAAGAAGTTTTATCTAGGCTTAAAGAAAAAATGATATCAACAACTGATATCCGTATCTTCTCAGACAGCCAAGCTACTCTTAAATCTCTGCACTCAGTCTCTACAACAGCCCTTAACTGTCGATCATCTCTCGCTGAGATGGTGCAGCAGTTCAACATTCACCTTTGCTGGGTACCGGGCCATAGGGACATTCCATGAAATTGTAAGGCTGATGAACTCGCTCAAAGAGGGAACTACAACACCTATTTCAGCAGATAGGACAGATATTGGTATACCCATCGCTACATGTAAACTTATGCTAAAAAAAGATGCTATAAGGAAAGCAAACCTTAGGTGAGACTATATTACCACTTGCTTGGCAACAAAACAGATCTGGCTTACGTTTTACATGAAGCGCTCTAAGGGCTTGATTTCCTTAAGCAGATTACACATTAGCTCCTTAATAGGTGTCATCACCGGACACTGTCTAATAGGTAGACACGCCACGAGACTTATTACTTCTCTACTCAAAAGATTTCTGCAGGAGTTTAATGGAAGAAGAGGAAGAGGAAACGATTCCTTATTTACTCTGTAAATGTCCCAAACATGCATATTGGACTTATATGAATTCCGCTACAACGACCCCAGTAATCTGGTAAACTTTTTGACATTAGGTGTCTTACGCGCTTCAGAAGGAACTCGAAGTGATTTAATGAGTAGGGAAAAGATTTTCCTAGATCCATCTGGTATCACAACTGGCCAACATTTGTTCTGAGTGTGTTGACTCTCTGTCGACAGCCACTTCTAAGTACCTACCTCCCTCGATGTCTAGTTGGGCCTGTATCGGAAATCCTGAAAGATATATAAAATTCGTGTTATTTCTTATATTTCTGGTTCTAGGTGTGTCTTTTCCCCTGTCCCATACAAGTTTGGAGTCGCTACTTGTCGACCATCTTGTCTGACTCATATAAATCTGCGGTTCTTGGATCAGTGCTAACCCCAGGTTATCTGCAGTGATCTTCTTCGTTAAAATGGCTGATGCCCTGCCGCCTTTGCGTGGTGGATGTTCACTTGAGCTGTCTTGGTACTGATCCTATGTCCGATTTTTCGGTATTCTTCAGTAGATGTGGGCAAATGCCCCTTCATCTGCCAGCAACTCTACAGGAGGAAGTCCTTCATTAGGGTCCAATCGAATTGGATAGAGATACATGGCCTCTTTCTTTTCGTCTAATGCTTTCAATTCTATGCTTACCATTGAAATTACCTGTTTCAGAGGTAGTTTGGTATGACCAGTAGGGTATTTATGATTGGGGTCATAAATGGAGAAAACGTGGAAGACTGGGCTGATAGTATTACTTCCTGGAATTGCCACTTCCATGTGTTCCTCTATTGGACCTCGTGTATATAATTAGAATCATCATATTTAAGACGGTTTCCTTGACGAATTTGATGTAGTAAAGCTGATGGTTTGCTTTCACTTTGGCCTTCACTGACTTGGCATCGAGACTGATTACCAGAAGTTGGCCTTTGCGCTCAACTTTGTTCTTCACGATTCTCCAGGCCTGAACATTCATTTTTTCCCTCGTTTTGGGCTTGAACAAGTGCCGATGTTTTTTATAAGTCATAATCCATAATAACTTTCATAACTTTGGGACGTAATTAGTTCGATGCCTTTTCAAGTATTCAAATTTGGTGCAATCGCCCTTAGCCAATTAGCAGTTTCTGGCCTAGCTTAATCAACCCAGACCAAATATGTTTAAAATGCAAGCTTGTGCCTACATCAGCCAAGGGAAACTTTCTCAATAATGACATCCTCGTGTGCCAACAACTCTTCGTCATTCAGGGTGACCTGAAGGTACTCCCTCGGCATACCATAAGAGAGCCTGTGTTTGACTGTTATTAATTTAGCAGTTCTTTGTCCATTTTCCGTGGACGTGGGCTTACCCATTTCCGGGAGAGTTCTGCCGTTCAGTTTCAGTCGGCTAGGTAGGTTCTTCTTGGTTTCTTGCCTAGGCTTCCTGCTGGGGCATCCCTGTGGCATTTTATATATCTATTCCACTTAGCCCCTTCCTGACTGGGCCATCCAGAGACCAGAGCACGTGGGCGTACCCACTTCCGGGAGATTTCTGCGGTTCAGTTTCAGTCGGCTAGGTAGGTTCTTCGTTTCAAGGTGTTTGGTGATGGTAAATGAACTTCGCAAGCTTTAGGAATACCGTTTGTATTGAATTTTGTTCTATTTACTTTGATAAAAAATCCATAAATTTTTAATTTGTCTATATAAGTTATTTCAGCTCAAATGTCTTCTTTTTCACCACAATCTACTCATTTACAAAAAAAACAACACAATACGAATTATCTTAACAAGGTTATGAAATTCTTTGAAAACCATTCAAAGATATGCTTGAAGCTTTGAAGTGGTACATTTTATTTCTGTCACCAACAATTCTTATTGTACCAACCAACCGTAGAGTCCTGTTGTGTACAAGTGTGAATGTGTATGTGTGTTTAAATGTCCATCGTCCCTTTTTATGTTCTCGTGTCAAGTGCTTGAGTGGGCGTTGCAATGTTTGTGATTATGAAACACGTATACAGTTATTCCTTTTGTTCTCTTCTCTGTTAGTCGTTCCTATAACGACACACGTATAGGTAGGTAACGAACGGTAAGTCCATTGTTGGCATTATAATGCTAAGGATTGTGCAAAAGCGAAACGAATGTGTGTCAAAGTCGCGTGATTAATTGAATAATGTCCGCTGTCGAGTTAACAGCGAGATAAGGATTGTTGGGTTTGGCTTTTATTGTATTTTGTTTTTTTATTTTTTCTTTCTTTATTGTAATCAAAGAAAAGTCATTGCCAGTGTAACTGACATTTTGTTTTGTTAATGGAAAGGAAATTAATTTTTCACACCTTTGACAGTGCAATTTGTCAGAATAATAATGTGGGGCTGCAGGTTGTTTTTTTTTTTTTTTAAATTGATAAAAAGGAAAAATGTTTCCAGGAAGGTAATAATCTAAACATCAGTCAATGAAAAACTGACGCTGATAAATTGAATGCGTGAAAAAGGAGTCAGCTATGTCGAATCAATCGTTTTGAATTTGTCGCAGTATGTAAATATTTAAATTGCGTCACATGCAGTCACATTGACCTAATTATACACATTGTGAAGTGAATTTTGAACTCCATGCATGATGTAGATATTACTTATGTGGCTTTGAAAGGCCAAGGTCCTTTGTCGTGCTGATGGTGGGCATATTTGAACGAAATTAAAATATTTGAGTTAAGTACACTCCGACCTAAAGATCTAGTAAGCCCCCATCTGGAGCTGGATCGTTCGATGAGATTGTTCATCCTACAGCTCTTCCTTTAATAGTGTTCCTTTGAAAAATTCGAGTATTTGAACTAGGTATCATCTTGTGGTATCACAATGGACCAACTATGGTCTAAATGTGTAACGCTTCCTGCTTGGCAGCCATCTTAACCTAACCTAACCTTACTAGGTATCTACTTTCAGAAAGGGTAATTTTGTCTCTTATACAGGGTCTTTTATTAAGCGCTTGTGTGAGACATCATCGAAATCTTGTATTCGTTTGATAGGGTTATCGATGTCATTATGTATGGAATATAATTATCATTGTTCAAATTTTCGCCGTCGCTTCTCTGGGTGGCGCGCATCCAAAATGTCCAACTTACTATGGCTCTGGAGCATAAATCAGGCTGAATTTGACCAATTTGAATTTGCTTGTGATTTATGGCTTATTCGCATAGACCTACGACTTCGGAACACTCCACAAGAAAAAGTCTAACGGGGTCAAATCGCACGATCTTGGTGGCCAGTTCATATTACCTCCAGGTGAGATGACCATACCCACGAATCGCTCGTGTAGAATTTCCAATGTGGCACGTAGCACCTTAATGTTGAAAGCACATGAAATCATCGACCAACAGCGCTCGCCTTTGACGCCTGGCCAACGTCGTTCTCAAAGAAATATAGACCGATGACGCCGCTAGCCCAAAATCCACACCAAACAGTGACTTTTTCGGGATTGATTTGAAGCTCCAGGATCTCATGTGGATTGGTTTCATCCCAAATTGACAATTTTCTTTATTGACGTACACATTCATCCAGAAATGGGCCTCATCCCTGAAGATGACCGTAATTTTGCGAAACGAGCGGAACGTTGTCCGAACAGACAGGAGCGGATACAGGGGGGGGGGGGGCAATGGGTGCATGCAAAAAGCTGCACATCTGTTTCAGCCATGTATTTACTTGCAGTGAGTACGGATACTCTTCACGTGTTCTTCTTTTTTTTACAATTTTGAGTACCGCTATTTCTCGTGGATGCATTTGAAGAACTAGCATTTTCCAGAACTGACGAAGAATACGAGTCCGATGAGGAAAACTGGGGAGAAACCACAAAAATATTAACTGCCGAAGAGAAGTTGCATGGAAGTTCTACGTCTAAGGAGTTGTGTTTAATTGGCAAAGCCATTGGCCATCTTGTCCCGGCTTAAAAAGAAGCTCAAACTTCCTCTTGATGTGTGGGAATAGGCACAGACGGAATTGATGTTATGCTTTCAGAAGTTCGAGGTGCTGTGATGGTGGTTCAGAAAGAAGTGAAAAATGCTCTGAAAACTCCATGCTACAGTTAACAACTTCATTTCTCGAAGCTCAAAAGTACCTGCCATTCGAGACGCTGGCGTTGGCGCTGTGATAATCATGAAAAAGGTAATAATGTTCTTCAAATATCATCCAAAACGAAAAACTGGCCTCATGACAGTGTTGCCAGATGAAAAAAAAAATCTTCCCCCAGAAAAATTTAGAAACCCCCCAGATTACCACATTTTATCAACAAAAACCCCTAAATTTGTTTTCAATTTTTATTTTTATTCACAGCTCTTAATTTTGTTTTTAATTTTTAACTTGATTAATTCTAAATAAGCCGGTCATTGAAAAATAAATAAATTAAAACAAAAATAAATAAATTAATTAAATGAAGCAATGGCAACAGAAATTAAAATAAATACATCTCATGGTTCCTTTGAAAGAGCCCAAAATGGTAAATGCCAATCAGAAACATCCCAAATGCGTTTCCTTTCTTTTTATTTCTGGTCAAAAATTACAACAACAACATCAAAAGCTCGAGCCCAAACTTTTTCTCGTAACGTAAAGAAACAGACCTAAAGTCATGTTCGTTTTGGCTCTCGCGTCACCCGTCCGTCGGTTTGATACATCTTCTCACTTGTGAAAATTTTCAGCATTTCTTGTGTTGATGTTGGTGTAAAATTCTGACATCCAGAATGTGAAGAATATCTAACTCGTAGAATACCGTCAGCTGTTTTAATACCCACACGATTCATCAACCTTTTATCTCTAAATGAATCCCCCCAAATTTCCCCCCAAATTTCCCCCCAAACATCTTGTCCCCCAGATTACCCCCCAATGACAAAAAAAGCCCCTAAATCTAGGGGGAAAACCCCTAAACTGGCAACACTGCCTCATGAGCACCTTGTGGTGTGCACTCACATCTCTTAGTGAGACTAAGTGGATAGAAAAGGTAGGAAAGGTGTACTTCAGTTTTCCTCTGACCTCGTCAAGATTGTGCAAACATTGCAAACGATTTCGCAGTGGCGTGACCCAAGTACAGCTAGCAAGGCTTCTTAAATTGAAACTTTATGCAATTCACAGTTCAGTCTATGAGTATTGTGTTTAAGTGACGTGTTGTCTTTGATACATTCTTCTTCTGTTTAACCACTGCGCTATGCTAGTAAAAGACACAATTTCCTTCCGGAGAACATAAATACTAACTTCAAAAATATCTGGCAGCGTGCAAGAAATTTAGGTTATCAATTGATTGTCGAGTTGAAAATTCCTCGTATCCCATATAATGGTGGACACCAAATTTACCGAGCCAATTTTGACACTAATTCAGCTGAGGTGTACTGCAGAATATCCTTATATGCACCTCTACTTGACTTTATCCCAACAGCTTTCCTTGAAAGATTTCAAGCCAAGACTTTAGATGTGTTTAAACTTACTATTCTCTTCCCTGAAAATATACAATACTGATGAGTTTGATACCACCGTTAAGTCTCTATGGGATCGTTTTGAAAAACTCTTAGACTTAAATATAGACGCTGCCTTTTTTTTTGCTTAAAAGTAAGTTGGTGGTGTGGCCGTGGGTAGCAAAATATGTTAAAGAAAAGGGGCAGAACAATAATCACCCCGTTACTGCACTAGATTTAATTGATACATAAATGCAATAAGGATGTGTTTGGTATAATAATAACGCTCAAGGTTACAAATTCTTCGGCAGATAGATCAAGATTCAAGATCAAAAATGGCATTCATGCACATCCACAGGCAAATCCCGATCAATGTTGAAAAAGTATTAACTAGGTTTTCGAAAACCGGCCACACGAGAAGACTAGATTTAAGTATTTAAGAACTATGTATATCTTGTACCTATGTACAAAACTTTCATTACCTATTTTGTATTCGATTGAGTATATATTTAATTTTTTTAAGACAGACATACCTTTTATTTTAATTTGAAACGTAGGCAAAATAATACAAAATTGCCCCACCCTGAAAGAAATCCTGGATCCGCGCCTGCGAACAGAACACCCATTTTGATAAAATAATTTTATTATTTGCATGTGTTGTTGAACGCTATATCCATCCATGGTGATTTAACAAAACAGACTGAATAAATGACAGCTTATTTGACAGATGTAGCTTCAACAATATGGCCGCTATCAATTTTCAAAGTTCGGAATTCCTAATTGGAAGACCCTTTATGTGATGAAGTCCCCAGATATCTATGTGTGTGGTTCCTCATGAGTGTTGCAGTGCTCAATAGGCTAAAAGATATCTCCTTAACTTATATCAGTTGTCATTAAGGTAGTATTAAGTCTTTAATTAGGGAACACGCTGTAGTTCCTAAGTATAATTCAAGTTATAAGTATAGTTTGGATTTATTTAAAATTTTGTCATCTTTTGGCATCCTCATCTGTTTTGTTCTTGTGTTTGGTCATGTTTTATCCTATATTGCAATATCAGATCCTATTTGAATGGGCTTATTGCTCGTATTGTTGCTAAGGAGTCTGACTCCTGATTTCCCTGGACATCAAAGTGGTCTAATACCAGGTCCGTCAAGCTGGGTACACCACAACGGAAAATCAAAATTCCAATTGAAGGTACTCCAATTGTTTTTTAACGCTGATGATGTTAACACATTTAAATCTATTTCTAATAATCTTGACTATAAAAGGTACCAAATTGAGCGCCGAAAGTTTTTTTTAAATGCTGTTAGCAGAACTGTTTGTTGTTAGATATAGACAAGTGTTTTCATAATGTAATTTTTGTTGGTCGATGTTGGCTGCTTTATAGCCGGGGTTATAGAAGAACTATTGGTTTGCGTTTTTATGCCCTCAAATCATTTGTGAAGCACATCCGACCGGATCTACGGTTCTTGAAATACGCTAGAGATAAAAGTCCCTATTAAATTTTTCCTACATAAGTTTTGTAGTGACTATCTGCCCAAGAAACTTATCCTTACTATTAAATCCTTTTAAATGGTAACACCAAGATTTGCAATTTCAAAAGATTTAAATTTATTACGATTAAAATTAAAAATATTAATATTTGAGAACACTTCACTGAAATAAACAATAGACCTTGATAAAGTTTCATTACTACCATAAATGGTCATGAGTTCTTTGGAATAAGAAGACTCTAACTCTCATAGACCTAGCGGGAACATAGATTGGTACTAAAGCATAAGCTATGGACATTTAATATGGTAGCATAGTTAGTCTCTAATAAGCATTACACTATGAATTTTTCTTCTTGATTGTAACGACTTTATTCCAAGTAAAATACATATTGTATAAATCTTTTCAATCCGGTCCGAATGAACTTTATAAACGGAACTCCAGATAACATCTGTGTATTCCAAAAGTGTAATGTAAACAGCGATAATAACACAAAGGGATCTCTTGAGTCTTGTCCATTTCGTTTTATAAAACCTACCAGCGAATTGGCCTTAGGAACCAAGTAATCCAAATGAATTTTAAAAGAAAGTGGGGTATCAAGAATAACTCCTAAGTCTTTAATACTTGAAACCCTATCTAGAGCAACAGATTAAATTATTGCATAGTTGAATATCAAACTTTGTGATTTTCTGGAAAAAGAAATCGTATTACACTTTTTGATATTCAATTTAAGGCCATTTATGTGACACCGAATTGATAGGGAATCAATATCAGATTGAATATGTTGACAATCATTCATACTCGATACTTTTAAAAATAGTTTCAGATAGTCCGCATTTAATAAGCATTCACTATACTTAAAGACCGAGACAATATCGTTAATGAAAATTATGAAAAGGAGCGGACCAAAGTGGCTACCTTGTGGGACACCTCTTTACTTGTTGTGTTCTATAAGATAAATTTAATAATAACCAACGAAGAAAATGAGAATACAAACCAAAAATCTCAAGTTTTGTCAGAAGTGTTAGGTGGTTTACTAAATTTAGTGTATACTGCGTCCACTTGAAATTTTTGTTCCATAGCGTTATAGTGACGTGCGAAGTGAAATAAGTCAGATTGGTAACAGAAGATCGACCGGAGACAAAACCATGCTGTCCTTCTGATAAATATTCACCTGTGAGAAAATCAAGCTCAATTTTCACCATACTTTCAAACAATTTAGGAATTGCGGAGAGTTTACTAATACCCCTTTAATTGTCAACATCATTTTTAGAACCTGATTAATGAATAGGAACCCAGTAAGAAAGTTTCCATTCTTCAATTAAAATGCCTTCCTGGAGTGACTTATTGAATATGATAAGTAAAAGAGTGCAGATGGAATCACAACAATTTTTAAGCAACGCGGGAGAAATGCCGTCTGGACCACAACTATAATTAAATTGAAGTGATTTTAACGCGGTATTAACTTCTAAACTATATCAATCCTACTTATTATGTTGTCCAATGAACTGTTATTAAATCCTGAATGGGATTAAACCAACTGAAAATAGCTAGCAAACAATTCAAATGTATAGAGTCTAAATCCAACGATTCAACACCTCTGAAAAACATGGTATTTGGAGTCCCTTCTGACTTTCTTTTGGTATTGACAAATGACCAGAACGATTTACTATTGTTTTTGCTTTCAATATTCAAGATATAAGCTCTGTATAGAAACTTATTAAGAAGTGGAAGTAATCCTCCTTTGCTCTAAGGTTGCATATCTACCATAACTGGTTAAAGCTTCCATTGTGTGGTCTTCCATATAAGTTGAGTAGTTCACACTTTGTCTTAAAAATTAAAGAGATCGGTTTGTAGCTTAGCGAATCATCATAATAGTTCTTGTGGAAAAGGTTATAGTTAAGCTGCGAGTATAATAATCTGCTTTCCGATTCACGAACTTTTTTAGTAAATGCTATACGTATAGCGTCTTCATTTTTCTGGATAATTCGGTATAAGTAATCTTTCATGTTAATAAAATTGCTCAAATCAATGTGGAGTGTTTCACCACAGGGATAGCCAATATTTTGCCACTTCCTAGCGAACCACCAATCTTTGTTCCTTTATTCGTACAAAAGCATTTTTTTGGCTATTTTAGAGTCGTCGTTCAATGTCTTCACAATGAAATTGGCTTGTGTCTTGAGCGTACTTGTTAGGAGTTTTGGAATTCCAGTTTCTAGGTAGATTGCACAGCTTGGTGTGGTACAAGGTTAGTTGAAGAGTTTTTTTTCAAAAAATTTCTTTCATACCAAAGAGTTGATTTTACGACGGCTTCAAACAAAACACGTTTTTCCATGCGCAGCTCAACAAGATTTGTGATGTATTTGCATTTTCTATAAGATGTTTGTAGAAATCCAATGTTGTATTTAGATTGACCCCTAGATATTTGATTTCGTTGGTAACCTCTAGGATATTTCCGTTGTAATGCCATCTATAACTGCTCTGGCTTCGAGAAGATCGTGAGAATACTATATCACTTTAGATTCCTCTGCATTAATCGTCAGTCCCCATCTGTTGCAGTAAGTTGCTAACCAATTAATCATCAGCTGAAGATGTTCTGGTGATTCAGCTTGTATGCCATGAACATCGGAATATAACAGAACATTAATACAGCAATTTGATATTCTTATTCCTTCACCAAGCTCTTTGGCTATGTCATTTATATAGAGAGAGAGCAGTAAAGCACTGAGGAGACAGCCTTGTTTTACACCAGAAGTCGTTTCAAACCATTCTCAAAAGACTGTGTCATCCCAGAATGCTGCTTTCGTTTCCGTATGCATTTCTTTAATTACTTTATATAAATTTTGAAGACAAACCTAACTGTGACAGCTTATATAGAAGAGCGTTACGATTCACTAGATCAAAGGCAGCTTTGAAGTCTACAAGGAACGAGTAAACTTTTTTGTTCTGCGCTTGAAAAGCGTTAAAAATTGAAGTTGAGTTGAAAATCTGGTCTGTTAAAGAAAAGTTTTTCCTAAATCCTGCTTGAAGATCTGAGAGAATATTTTTCCTCTCCACCCATTTTTCAAGTCTCTCTACTAGTTAACCGCAGAATATTTTGGCTAGGGTATTCATAAATGAAATGCCTCGATAATTTTCAGCAATGTCAAGGGCGCCCTTTTTGTGAATGGGGAAGATAACAGATTTTGTAAAGGATGAGGGGATATCAGCATGCGAGAAGACTTTATTTAAAAGTATCAGTAAATGGCTTAAAAAAGAGGGTATTGCATTTGAATAGATCACATAAGGAATTCCATCTTCTCCTGGAGCTTTTCCATTTTTCGCTTTCTTCACTACCGCTTCTATTTCCAAAACTGTTATATCTCAAGTCTAACGATTCATCGAATATTGGTGGTTCCGCGTATAGGATCATAAGGTTTGAGTTGGCTTAAAGGAGTTGTTTAACATGAGTAGCGAGAATTTCCGCATATAATCCAGTAACTATTTTATGAGTTATTCCATTTATATCTCTAGCAATCTTCCAGAACTCCTTTGGATTATTAGTTTAATCCAAGGTGAACTCGATTATTTTTCCTAAGCGAATAAGGAACGAATCTATCAAAACCCATTAATACAATTTCAATGTTGTTATGTTTCCATTCAAAAAACACCAATTCATTTAACCAATCAATATCAGAGAAATAATAATTTAGTTGAACAAAATTAGTTTTAGAAAAATTATACGATTTAACATATTTTTTAACATCAATTACTTGGAATGTAGGAGCTATAACGCTTCGCCACTCTTACTTATGTTTTTTTTTACGGATAGGATTGACATATTCATTTAAGTTTCAAAAGTAAAAAGTAATCATAAAAGGTGGTTAGCTTAACTAACCACTTAACCCAAAAGAGTTAAGAATTTTAATCTTGTTTAATTGTTACCAACAAAATTATGAAAGATGCTGTTAATAATAAATCGCGTACTGACAACTTCCTCAATAATTCAAAGTGAGAACACCTGTTAGAAATGCTGCCAAATGGAGAATTAAAAAATCAATTTTGTACTGTTACATATGATTTTTGGTTAGTTTTTAGTTGATTCTTTAAGCTTGCTTACTTTTTTCGATAAAATCTTACTCCGATCCAAAATAATGATTCATGAATAATCAATAAAGGTAAAGAAGTTTCTTATTATGATTGATATGTGTTGACAGCTTTAAAGTATTAATGTGCCATCACCCCATACAAATAAGCTCCTTATGATAGGTATATGAAAGATGACTTCCGAAAATAAATAGACTTTATATTTGTCTTCACAACTCGAATAGAATTTTGATAAATATATGCAAATCTACTCTTATCAAAAAGGCTTACATTCTTCTTAAATTTCCTTCAATCCTTTTTGTTATAGAGAGTGTGATATAAGCAAACGATTTCTCACAACTTTTTTTTTCAAACTGTTCTTCGTTTATATGCCCAAAGGTCACAAACATAACAAAAAGGTCCATAAGCATTACTCACTTTGGGTGTCACTTAAGGCCATCGAACAATCAATCACTCGAAAAGCATATTATGCCACAATTTTGAAAAAATTCCTTACGAAAAGAGTGTTGCTGTTATAATCACTTCCATATAGCCGCCACAGTCCGGCTTGAAAAAGGTGTCTTTTTTTAATCATCTGTGTTAGTCCCTTAGGATTTTTTTTTGTGAATGGTTAAGTCAAATAAATTCCCACCAAACCTTTCCGCATGTTGATAATGTGCTCTGTTTTTTTTTTTTTTTATGACTTTCCAATTTCATCTCAAAAGTCAATTTCATTTTTGTCATTTTTCATTAATCTGTCATCACACATCCTAAGTGATTTCAGCAGGAGCATCAGAAGCAGCTACAGCAACTCCTAATAACGATGCAACAACCAACACACTTGAGGAGCAGAGAACAATCTTTTCTAATGGAATCGATTGTGTCCAGATGGTGAGTTCCCGAGAGAAGAGTGATGGTTATGAAATATGTACAATGCACAGTGTACACCCTACAGGCACAACAAAAACCGTTCATTTATGAAGAAACAAGTGTCCTTTAGCTTCTCCTCGACTGCCATAATCGACATCACAGGTTGGAGGTTTATACACTTAGGACTACGACAAGGACGAAGACGAGGACGAGGAGACACACTATGTATCAGACATTGTATACACACAAATGTACATAATGTAGGCAAGCGTTTTAATCATAGTACCTACAAGAAGGACTCCATGTAGCTCTAAAGTTACTCTATGATGGCTAGTCTAGTTTTTTGTTGAACATTTTTTCCCACAGTTTTCCTGAAGGATGCGAAGCGTTGAAAGTGACATGTTAAACGTCATAATTTAGTCGACGAGCATTGGATAAACATGGCTGGGAAGATGACACTTTTTACTAACGCGCTAACCATGTCCTTATTTTTCTTTCTTTATTGTATTCTGTTTTATTTTTTGTCATCCGCATCAAATGAACTACTACTGATTTCGAGTACAAGGACGAGGAAGGATATGATGTGGTTTTCTTTAAAAATGATAGACCCAGTTACGTGCAACAGTTGGTATCGTATGGCAGCAAAAAGATGTATATGATGATACTTCTTTTTTTTTGGTCTCGTTGTTATGTCAAGTTCAATGTCCTTTTTTTTTGTCAGTGTATTGATTAGCTTCTATAGAAGGTTGAATGTGAACATTAAACAGAAAGTTATTCCCTCAGGTTGTGTGTTGTAGATATGTTTTTTTTTTTTTTTTTTTTTTTGGAACTTCATCTTCAGTGATGGATGAGGCAAGGGGAGAACGAAAAACATGTTTTTTAATATGACTTGCCTTGTTCGAAATTATGATCACTTCTGGATTGAATTAGTTTTGGGAAAAAATCATAAAAAATACGTTGAAATTGTGTCAGAGTTTTGAAGGAATTTACGAGTTCAGCTATATGGAGGCGGGTTGACTTGTTCGGTTGACACATTGGCGTTAATGGAATTCCAATGGTTCATTATATGCGTATTTTGTACTACTTAAAAAAAAAAAAACATTATTCGTTCCCTTTGTTGAGAAGGAAAGATTTCACGGAAATTTAGACATAGTCTAAATTTTCATCGCTGATTAGGTATATAAAGGCAAACAAATAGCTATCTCGATCTCGATACATGCAAAACTGAAAATAAATAAAATAACAGCACCGATTTTTAGTATTTTTATATAATTATTTACAAAGGCTTTCTTAATTTTATTTTATCCCAATCCCAGTCTGCAGTACAACTTGTGAAGATTGGTGTAGCCGATACTTTATAATCAGCTGATGACAAACTTTTATTAGAATCACCATTTTTGTCTTCAAGGATGAAATTTTTGCGATCAGCACTCATTTCCACCAGAATGAATTGTCGAAGAATACTTAACACTACTCTTGTTAAAAGAAAAAAGAAAATCCTTCTTTACACTTCAAGCCTGACCTGATATTAAATTTACAAGAACTTTTCCAGTCAATAAGAAAATGTTAAATTTGTATAAAAAACGAGTTCAAGGAGAAAATTCTCCGTACCAAACCTTATTCTATAAGATGACAGGTACCGAGGGAGGTATGTAGAAATGGTGGCCCAGAGCAACCTAGCTCCTTAACCCAATTAGCGCCTGAGTGTGCAGCCGTTTTGATACCATAACTCATATTGACCTGTGGATGGAGGGTGATTTTATTACAAGGAATTATGTCTAAAAGGGGGTAAGAAATTTGATCCGCTTTCGCACGGTCAAGGATAGGAACTTGAAAACCGAAGTTTATAGATCCACTTTGTTGCATTGAGGAAAGAGATCATGTCTTTGATCTTTATCTCAGAAAGTTCGTTCAAGTCTTCAAGAAAAGCCATTCTGGGCAGAGCGGGGCACTAACAGGGGAAATGAATGACTATTTCCATTTTCTGCTGGTCCCCACAACTACGATTATTGTATATTGTGGGGAATAAGTATTGTTCAGTGGCCAGAACAGGTTACAACGGCCCTGGCTATATCTCACATGGGTCTAACTATCAGGTCAGTTGTTCAGGATTTATTGTAGGTGGGCCATATCTTTCTAGATATAACGCAGTTTGTTAAACTTCACCACCTACGATTTGATTCTGTGAAAAATTGAGAATATCTTATTGCCCTTCATAACTCCAAGCGAAATGTTAACTCTTTCCTCAAGTGAGCTATGAAGAGCTGATCCTTGTCTGGGCAGTTCGTCGACCCACTCGTTTCCCTCAATGCAACAATGACCTGGAACCCAGATAAGAGTGACCCTGAAGTTAGCGATAAGCCTTGAGAGCTTATACCCACATTTCTGAACCAATTTGGAGGATGATATAGCCGAATCAATAGCTTTAAAAGCCGCCTGACTGTCAGGATAGCGGTATTTCGGTTTTGGCTAGCGCATTTTTTGAGTATCTTGCATGCTTCTTAAGCAATTAGGGGCTAGTAATTCAGCTTGAAATACACTTGCGAAGTTGGGCACCCGAAAAAAACCAAGAGATGCTCAAAGATTCGGAAACAATTCCAAAACCAACAGCATACTCCATCTTAGAACCATCCGTAAAAATAATTGTGTTGAAGTCTCTCGTCATGACGTCATCATTCCAATCATTTCTAGATGGAAATAAAACTTTAAATTCCTTTAAATTAAATTAATTTGTAAATCAGGTGGTAGCGGGTGCAGAAGGCCGCTTAAGGCATCCGTTGGCCAAGATCGTAGGGCCCTGTGGTGCCAACGCTAGCTAGCTTCCTAGGCTTGTTAACGTTAACCGCTTTCTTAAGTGCGGGCCACCACACAAAAGATCTATACGTGAGGATCGCTCGTACCATGGCTATGTACGTCCACAGTATCATCATCGATTGGAGGCCGCCCACTTATTTCAAAAGTCTTACTACAGGCATAGAAGACTATGTAGGCCTTCTCAACCCGTTCTTCAATATTTAGTTTCCAATTTAATTTGGGGTCAAGAACAACGCCCCAATATTTTGCACTGCGTGAAGGGCGGTATTTTGGTTCTGGTGGTAAAAAGCATCAGTTCAGTTTTGCTTTGGCTAGCACCTAGTTCACAACTCGTTACTCGTGGCCCAGTCACTAACCTTCCTCAAAGCTCTCTTCATGATCTCGCTGATCACAGGTGGGAACTTTCCTGAAACCAGTATCACCAAATTGTCTAATATCCACAGAAGTGGCGATAAAACACCACCCTGTGGTGTTCCTCTATTGACGTGTTTGATCGATTTAGTAGCCTGAATCTTTCTATCGCTGATCAGGGGTATTATCCATTCCCTGATGTAGTTCTCTACACAAAAAGCCAACGAGTTATTTGAATAAATGCGGTTAGGACATTGTTGAAAGCCCCTTCTACGTCTAAGAAGGTGGCTAGCGTATATTCTATAAAGTGGATTGTTTTCGCAATAGAATGCAATATCTTATGAAGAGCCGTCTCAGTGGAGTTTCCTTTAAGATATGCTCGTTGAGAGTTTTCAAGAGGACATTCATCTAGGATGTCTCTAAAGTTGGTGTGACAGCTGACAGGTGACAGGTACCTATCCTACAAGGATGTTAAACTTTAGTTATTTATTCAAATGTTTTTATTTAACTTACTTAATGTTCAAAACTATAATTTTTGTTTAGGTTACTCGCCTCTAATAGGGCCGGACTAACCATATGTACAAGATGTGAAAATGCACAGGGCGCAAAATTCTGGCGGCGCATTACCAGGAGCAAGGTAATGTAATCTGTAATTGCGCAAGCAAATATGTACTGCCATTTGCATTTTAACCAAAAAACTTGTTCAAATAATCCCAAATTAACATCCATCACAACTGTGCTAAGTTATTTCGTTCCAAAGTAGTACAAACTTTAGAGTTAAGTCTTTATTTCCTTTTATTAAAATCAAAAATTGCTTAAAATATAACTTTAACAACTAAAATACTTAAATAATGGGTGATTTTTTAAGAGGTTTAGAACTTTTAAAAAAAAAAAACACAAAAAATTCGAAAAAATGAATGAAATATTTATTTGAATCGATAGTTTGAACCTTGCAATTTAATGTTTACAGATAATTTCATGCAAATGTTGACCGCGGATGCGTCTCAGGTAGCCCATCCGCTGAGTCCAATTTTGGCATACTCTTTCACACATATCGGCCGGTATCTCACGAATGAATGCATGGATGTTGGCTTCCAGTGCGTCAATCGAAGCGGGCTTGTCCCTATAGACATTAGCCTTGACATACCCCCACAAAAAATAATCTAATGGTGTCAAATCGCACGATCTAGGCGGCCAATTGACCGGCCCGAAACGTGAAATTAACTGTTCACCAAACTCGCCTCGCAATTGCGCCATTGTTTCGCGTGCTGTGTGGCATCTGGCACCGTCTTGTTGAAACCACATATCATGCAAGCCAAGAACTTCCATTTCGGGCAAAAAAAAGTTTGTTATCATCGCTCGGTAGCGTTCACCATTGACAGTAACGCTGCGATTCGCATCATCTTTGAAGAAATAGGCCCAATAATGCCGCCGGCCCATAAACCGCACCAAACAGTGGCTTTTTCGGGATGCATTGGTAGCTGTTGCAATGCTTCTGGCTGATCTTCACTCCAAATGCGGCAATTTTGCTTATTTACGTACCCATTGAACCAAAAATGAGCCTCATCGCTGAACACAAGCAGCGCGCGATGAACATTTCGAACCGAGCACGAATTTTGATAGTAAAATTCAATAATTTTCAAGCGTTGTTCATTTGTAAGACGATCCATGGTTAAATTGCAAACCAAACTGAAGCTGTTTGACAGTGACACAAGGTACTAAACACACGTCAGCTGTCAAAACCAGTGTTGCCAAAACCAAACCAGCCAAAAAATAACCCTTTGTATTTCAATGTTGGTCCTATACTCTTGGCTCGGGTTCTGGTCACGCCCTTGCGTCTGGGTTAGTCATCCGGCGGTCCGCTCTCCTGGTATTGTTGGCTTCGGCTTGGATTACTACCGGCGAATATCGCGGACAAATTCGGTGAGATCTCAGTTACTACTGGTAAATATCTCAGTTACTACTGGTAAATATCGCGGACAAATCCGGTAAGATCCCTGTTTGACTGTTCGGTTGAAAGACCCCTTACCACTGGTGGGGGGAAGTCTTGAGTCGTGCTGGCTGGTCTTATTTCGTGACCGACTACTATGATAGCTACTGATACACTATGATTTTGTCGATTGTATGACCGTCTCTTATCCTATTCGACGGCCAAACCGAATGTGAGCCGTAAGGCGATGAAATGTAAAATTCCATGTTGTAATTTGTTATTTACGACGTCATCATCTATTGGCCTGCATGCAATACTGTTTGCATATATCAAGAACAAAGGGACGGGTATGGTGTTCTTTGCCATGTTAAATATAACAGGCGAGAGGAAAGAGGTTTGTATTGCTCACCGTCGGTGTTCTGGATCATCATCTACTGTGCTTACTTGGTCATTATGGAAAGGTAAGGGACGAGCGGCAATGGACTTGTTTGCTATTATTTGTATAGCTCACCGTCGGAGTTCTGGAACATCACCTTCTGTGCTGAATCTCTATTACCTCCATGGCCTATGTAAGGGCAGCGGTAAGAAAATCTTGCTCCATATCGGCAGGAAAAATTTCACCATACAGACTGTTGATCGCGGGAAGGTGAGTGGCAAAAGGGATGAGGGATCTTGTTGATTTTCAAGAGTAGAAATTAACCATCGAGGTTCTTGATCGTCGTCCAGATGCTGTCTTCAGTGGAGTTCTTTCTCCTTTTCGTCTATTTTCTTATCAAACCTACCACACTTAGTTGTTGTATAGGTGGTCATTGTGGTGAGTTTATATGTCTACATTGATTAGGCTATTTGTTATCTTGCTAATCAGTTGTCGATCGTAATTGGTGGAGTGCACATGCTATGGGAGCATGCTGCCGGTCAGGTAAGTATTTTTATTGTATTCCCGGGAGCAGCTGCGTACCTTAGGTAGGGGTTATGTAAAGGAAGGTAGGTTTTTAGATTACAATGGGTACTTTTCGGATAGTTAGGGAATTTAGGTATGGAAACTAGTGCGTAGCTAAGGGGAGGGGAAGAAATTGTAATGCTTCATTGCACACTCGACCTATGTACGCATTGAAAGTCTAGTTCCTGGGTAATGTAGACAAATCTTATGCATCTGTATCAGTGTAGGTATGTGTGCAAATATAAAAAAAGGGCGCTTTCCACAAATCTTGCACAGGGCGCAAATTTGGCTGGGGCCGGCCCTGGCCGTTACCCAGTGCGCTCCGCAGAACAGAAATCTATTTCATAAACCGTTTAGAAAAAGGGCTCAGACATGTAAGCACCTGATTTGTCAGATTTTCAAACAAAAAGTATACCACGTGGTGCTGATAATCTATAAACATGACCTAAAAAACTTTTAGCTGAACATCCTATACTAACCTGGCCCTGGGCAAAATTTCTAGCTTAATGATTAAGAATTTTAATCTTGTTGGATATAGTTCACATTGGATTTTTGTCAAAAAGTTCATGTAAGTTGAACTGAACTTAATAAAAATTGCGTATTGACAAGGCACTCACTAGTCAATTGATGAGTCCAAGTGAGATCGCCGGGACGAAACGCCAATTTTTATGGACTAAAGGCCGATAAAAGCTATTTTGCATCCTATACTAACTATCAAATATCTTTTTAAGCCTCCTCTATTTTCTCTACTTTTGGATATCTAATACCTAGCCTAGGAACCTTAAGCCGTGTCCAGATCAATACAAATTTACGTTGTGTACCTAAACGACCACACTTACGCCGACGTATGTTTTTGCGTCTGTACAAATATAAATATTTAAATATTCTATAGTGCTTTGGACTCCAGAGTGCAGATATGATTTCAAAGTTAATTCTTCTTGGAATGAAAAATTTTAACCCAAATAGGGAAAAATATATATCGAACCTTAAGAAAACGCATGGTTTGATTTGAGCAGTAAAGAGGCTATCAGGGCAAGAGAAGTAAATTTTCGAAGTTTCAAAGCCAACCCCACTAAGGAAAACCGGAAGCTAGAAAAACCTGCAAAGGCCATAGGTATTCGAGGAACCAAATTTTTCATGATCAAAATTCAAGGCAAAAAATACTGCAATGTCCCAAGGGCAGTAAAAATGTTTGGATATTTGAAAAAATACACGAAATACTTCTTCGTCTTCGATTCCAACTCTCGTCTTCAAGGACACTCCTTTTGTCAGCTCACTAGAAAAGGCAAATTTGCTTGCAACACAGTTTGATTTTAATTCGACGCTGCCAGAAAATGAAATGACTCCTGTTACTAGGGAACGTAAACGATTTCATAGGACCAATCTTCTTACGTATACTCGTACAGTTTCAAGAGTGTTGAAGGATCTCGATATACACAAATCTGCTAACCCGGATAGTACTTATCCTTCCTCTACTTCTGAAGAGGTGTTCTTCAACGCTGGTAAAACCACTGCGTAAGCTTTTCTATCTGTCCTAATCTACTGGTCTCTTTCCGAGTCAATGGAAAACAGCATTTGTCAAGACTTGTCCCTAAAAAAGCGAATCTTCTTCCCCCTTTAACTATCGTTCAATTGCACTTACTTCCTTTCTTTCCAAGGTCAGGGAAACGCCGATTAACTATCAGCTTAAGAAATATCTTGAGGAACGAAAGCTTCTTAGGCTCAGTTTTTGAGTGGTGACTTAAACCAGAGTTAGTTAACTCTAGAATTAAATTAACCTATAGTGAACTGCGGAAGCAGTTTTTCGGTTTTGAATGCATGCGGAACGACTAAACAAACTCGTTGGATAAAACATCAAAAGCATCTGTTGAGTTAATACTGAGTTAACTCACCAAATTTGATGAGTTAACTCCGGTTTAACTTTAATCTTGCACTAAAAAACTGGACCTTAATGACCTACTATGAAATATATTTTGTATTTAAGATAGAATTTTTTTAATTTATATGGTGCCAAACCCCTACTTTTTCGGCTTAATGCAAGCTAGAAACATATCTTAATCTAACTTAAAACTTGGAACTTAATCGAAATTACAAATTAAGAAGCTTATAGCTAAGATAGGTGTTTTTTGGTGATGGTAGCATTAAGTGAACGCAGTTTATGACTGGAAATGCTAAGGTTAAAGTTGATTCAGTTTGCGTTCAAATTAACACATCGCAAAATTCGAGTTAAAGGCTCATTAGAGCCATATGAGGTACGGTGGGCAGGCATAAGTAGAAGAGGCGAGGATTTCTTAAATTGGGGGAGGTTAGTATTGAAAAAGAATTTTAGTGTGGTAGTCCACTGATCCTGACAGGAGGCGGTGAATGAATAGAATGTTGGCTGTTTCTCTTCGGTTCTGGAGTGATTTCAGATTAATTAATTGTAGATAAACGATCATCATAGAGTGGCAAGATCAACGACTCGTTCCAAGGAAGGCCTCAAAGAGCAAATCGTAGAAAACGGCGTTGGACGCTCGCAATTCTAGATATTTGACTAACTTGAAAAGGCGACAAAGCTTGACCACGCGTTTTCAAGGAGGGGACGAACAAAGGTCACATAGAGGTTGGAAAATTCTATGGACCACCTTTTGACAAAGCCAAGATCTGAGTTGGATTTCAAAATTATGTCATCTATATGTGCTAGGAAACTTAGTTCCCGGTCACACAGGAGGCCAAATCGATTCAAGGATGGAGATGGGTTGGTTATGGAGGAAGTAGATACGGGGAGGAGATTTGATGCGTGGTGATCGATTGGCATATTTTGTTTATACGTTAAGCTCGAAGCAATTTTTGAGCCACCAGTCTATCAGATGACGAAAATGTAATCATCAAGGATACCTAAAAGCTTTTGCGATTGGCATATTTTGTTTATGCGTTAAGCTCGAAGCAATTTTTGAGCCACCAGTCTATCAGATGACGAAAATGTAATCATCAAGGATACCTAAAAGCTTTTGTTTATTTACCAAAACCATCTCCGTCTCGGTATTATTAAATATCTTGAGGAAACTTACAACTGAAGCTATTGTCATAAGCGAACTAAGAGTAACTTTCCGTTTTGGCAAAACATGGCAAACAAAGAGAAAATAGGTACCTATAACCACAAGGTTAAGTCCATTACACGAATTTTCAGCTTCACACTTAAGTGGTCTGCGTCCGGAACAACTGTCCACATACGAAAGCAAAAGTGAGCGAATACTGGACGAATCTTTGCAATCCGCAGTTGTGTGCGCATAGTACGATTTTCCGGCATTCACTTGCTTTCTTTCAACCACAAACGTGTCCTTTGCGATTATCATTATTCAACTCTTGCTTTTAGCCATGGAAGCAAGTACGTTTCATCCAGCTGTACAATTTGTTTTATTTACAAACTATGCTGCTTACAAAAATTTTAATTTTAATTTTTAATATTTTTTTGTATGCATACAAAATACATATATTTAAAGTATGATTTGAAATTCTCCCAATCGACGACCCACAAATGTCAAATATTCCAATATGACAAGCATGAAAACCTATCGCCTTGCACAAGTCATATTAAATAAATCATTAACCCGCAAGCATATATAATAAATATCTAAAACCAACTCACTTCCCTTTGTTTCATGCTTTGCTTCACTTAATAGCGTCCAAGTGTTCAAAAAAAAAACTCCAGAATCAATAAAAAAAGGTATTTAAAAATATCCCGAAACTTGTCTTCTTATTTTTTAATTATTTTTCTTATATTTCAATACCTAAATAATTCCTTTAATTTCCTTTCAACTTGTCAAAAGGCCAGAAATGAAATAAATTTATAATCTCTCGTTAGTTAAGTGTATATATATGTACAAACATATCTGTAACAGTGTAAAACAAACTCATAAACATCGAGGAAAATAAAATCCTAAAAATAAATTATTGTTTTTCACCCCATACAAGGATTTCGTGCCATCATCATCAGTCTATTTGCTAGAAGTTCATGCACTTGTTCTCTCCACAAAACCAAATTGATCGTAAATATACCCGAAGTTCGGGATGGATTTTTATTAAAAAAAAAAAAATAAAAACCGAAAACAAAAATTAGAAAAAGTGGGCTTGCATTCAAGTTGAAGAAGGAGATGTCATTTGTGTGATGATGACAACGATGATGGGTTTATAATAAGCCCAACAACAATAATAAGAAGTTGTGTTCCTGTGATAACAGTGGTGCACATGCACATGTGCTGATATCTAATTTGACAAAATCTTACCAACCCCTTCAAATATCAAGAGAGGATATTAGATATATGAATTTCTAAAACCCGATTTAAAAAAAAAAACCGTGTGAAACATTATTCGGATGAAAGACACAATAATTGAAAATGTTTTCGTTTCGCTTCGCTTCAAACCTCGTCAGGCCATAATATGGAACGCTCCATCATACATCAGCATCACAATCTCACTAAGAATGTCACGTCTTATGCCCCGTTTAAGTAATTTAAAAACCATTTCCGTTTCATATATGCAGCTAGCTAAGCTATAGAGCTACTGCCGATAGATATTCAAATTCTCATTTTTTTTGTTATCCAAATGGGAAATTAAGTGGTACTTGCATTATCAGTGAACCGTTCACTGAACACTTCTCTGGAAAATGGAGAAAACGGGCGTTCGGAGAGCAATCAAACTTTAAAGAACTCTTTTCTTTTTGAATTGCGGTTTAGTGCCTGGGTCCTGGGTACTGGGCCTGGCTTCGGCTCCATTCAAGCACTATACGTAGACACTATCAATGCATATAATATACTCACAGCATATTTGAACGCTTCACATCATGAAACCCTCTTGGAGCCACCGCACCAATAGTGTCAATGGGAGCAAAATTGTTTGCAGCCACTTAAATACGATTATCGATTGCCTGCCGAACAGTATTCTCTAATATTACACACTCATGCAACATGCAATGCAAAGGCAGGTTGGTTGGTTGCTTTTGGAGTGGTTCCACTCAATGAAATTTTACATTTTTAATCCGTTTTTAAAAATCCTTTATGACAAAAAAACTTTTAGTCCTATCAACATTGATGTACAGGGTCAGGCATTTCGTGGTTTCAAGTTGGTAGCGCTGGCATTTGACACATGTCAAACTCATCTGTCATTTGAAGTGTCATTACATTTATTATTTGAATATTTGCCTTTTACGATAAATTGATCGCTTAACAATCGAACAACGCGCCAAAATTATTAAAACTTACTACAAAAGTGGTGATTCAAACGTAGCCGTCATAATCAACCGACTACGCAAGCAATCGGTAAAATTTTGAAGAAATTTGAAGAGAGTGGAAGCGTTACTGATGATGCAAGGCCTGTGCATCATCGTAATGCACGTTCAGTCGAAAATATTGTTGCTGCAAGTGCAAGTGTTGCTGATGATTCAAATTTAAGGTTACAGTCAATTCGAAACGATATGGTCGAATGATAACCGATCTTTTTTGGCCGGCGATCGAAGATCATGACTTGGACGATATGTGGTTCCAACAAGATGGGGCAACAAGTCACACACCACGACCAATTATAGCTAAGAGAAGTTTCCTGGTCGCGTAATTTCACGTTTTAACCACGTCAATTAGCCACCAAGATCATGCGATTTGGCACGGTTACATTTTTTTCTGTGGGGCTACGCAAAAGACCGTATTTATTCCCGAACTGTAGACACATTAAAATCAATATTACCTAAGTTATGGCCGAGATACTGCCCGAAATGTGCGAAAAAGTGGTTAAAAATTACATCAAAAGGCTCGCATGCTGCGAATCTTCCCGAGGCTGACATTTGAATGATATTGTTTATACTTTATAATAAAATACACTGTGTGTGTTTTATTTAGCTTTACTTTCGAAACCAAAAAAATAAATTACCCTTTACTTTTTATGTCACTAGAGGGCTAAATACACTTGTTTAATTCGGAAAAAAAAAAACATTTTGTTTGATAAAAAATTGTAGAATTTTATACATTTTAATTGAGAGTGTTGCAAAGCTTGATGATTCAAGGACGACTTTCGAACAAGGAATAATTTTTATAAAATATAATGAAGAGTCATGATTTAATATTTTAATAATTTTTGATACAATTCACATTAAGACCAAACAGTAAATTTTGGGATGTTAAAGTGAACCAAAAAAAGCATATGAGTCGAAAGCTTTAGTATAAGGTTTATAAAAGAAATTAGAGTCTTGCAGTAGCAGTTCCTGGCTTTAGTGAGTTACAGTATGGTGAAAACCCAATAAAATCAACTTTATATCAACCGAAATTTGTCTTCACCCCTCCTTACATAAAAATCTCATCATCATATAGCAAGTGGTCCTAGACCAATTGGAGGCGTCCAGGGCTCTGCCACACAGTTTGAAAAACCCAAAACTGTTTAAATGGAGTTTAACCGGATTATTCAAAGTTCTCAAAAACGAGAAGACATTTAAGCAACTGGTTTCTAATGTTTGGCTTAAATTTGACACAAATATAGTACTCAATCAAATCAAATTTGGTGACACGACAGCTCGTGAAGAGCCGGGGCCTAGTGACTTACAATTCTCAACCATTCCTGTGTGCCTGTTATCGGCAGGAATGGAGGGGACCTACAATTTTATTTTCAGGCAGACGAAGCTGGGGATCGAACCCACACCTCTGGGATGATATTCCTACGCTCTTATCAGTACGCCACTGGTTAATACATAGAAATAGTAGATACAACATAAGTTAATATTCAAAAAAAAAAATAATAATTTTGAAACATATTTCTTTCAAAATTTTGAGTTTGAAAATGAATTTTTCAAAAGCTGTCAACTACAAAACGATGATTTAAAAAGAAAATTAAATAATGCATTTCTGGCTATAAAAAAACTATAGTGTGACATTGAAAGTGTTGCCGTTTTTTCATAATTCTATTTTTCTTTTCAATTTCTTTGAAAATTTCCCCTCCTCCTAAACTTGGAAAAGTATATACATACATTTAGGCCCTCTTAAATATGATTTCTTTCTTGGCTTGATCCAGCCTCGATCGCTATTGTTGCCTCGTGGGCTAATGGGTCGGAAAAGAACACAATATCGTCTGCATACAATTGTAGTCGAATTTGCTCGAGTGAATTAATGGATGTCTTCCATGGAGAAAACAAACAAAACTTGCTTAACAACAACTGTCGCATTTTTGACTATTCTCCATCATATAGAACTTTTTCCTTCTTTTCGTACAGATCTTATATTATAATTAACAAGCTGAAGCCCTCCATAATTTGCAGCGCTACCTATCGAACATTTATTAAACTACAAATTTTCAACAATAAAGAAGAATTTTAACAAAATACAGGGTCATTCGTTTAAGAAGTGACAAAAAATAGAGCGTGTAGGTTGGGTCAAGACAAGACTAAAGGTCGCAAAAAACTTCGAAAAGTCCTATAGATAGTGCTGCGAAAACCGATAAAAATTCTTCTTAATTTTTCAACACATTACATAAATTGGTATATTGACTTGGGTCAAAATACATCTTATTGTGGTTAAACTACATAACGGACTCGGCAGAAAAATAATCCACAAATGATCCATATTTATCAGATATCTTTTGAACAATCAAATTGAAATTGAAAATATAGCATAATATGCGAATTTATTTTCTTCTCAAAAACCACTCCTCAAGGGACATTAGAGAATCCAAGCAAGGAACGAAAATTAATGTTCTAAAATAATTTTCCGGAGAAGACGAAAGAAAATTGGATTGGTGAGTTTGTTTCTTTACAATTTTTGGGCAGCTCAATTCAATACCTGATTCACTTTAACTTTTGTTGTTGTTTGTTTTCCAAAGCGTTTAAAGGAATTCTCAGCATTCTCCCGGTCTTCTTCAAAATACTTGTTCAAGAAAATGATCTGTTCTTTTACACTTAATAAATTTTCGTCAACTATAACTGTAAAATGTTTGCGACTGGTTCAAGTATCGACGAGTATTGAGCCATTATATACAAGCAGATTTACAAAGTTGAAGGGCTCGTTGTTTTGTAACAAGTAACACAGTTTCAATCATCCCCAGTGTTTGCAGTGCTTCCCCTTCCATTACAGCGACTATGTTTTTCCTGTATACCCGTCGACTTTTTGATGTGTAAACATCTATGCCGGCGCGGCGGTAGAGTGGAAAAAAAACGTGAAAGTTCGTGTGCAACGTTACGATCTGCATACTAGGATGGGTGCGTTCAGTGAAAAAAATCTTAAGATCCCCTTCAAGTAAAAACAAGCCCGTTTTGGATCCGCTCACGTTTACGTTTACGTTTACACATATTAACCGTGAGTCCCGGCACTCACACAATTTTTTTTTTTATTTTGCTGTCCATCTTATTTCACAACACAGGGGCATTTTGTGAATATATTTTCCTCGAAAATAATTGTCCTGTAATAAAGTTTTGATCTCGGACACTTCGTTTACGTCATTTATCACTTGTGTGCCTTTCGATTCAAATATTGTATTCTTTTCCATGTTGTTAATATCGTCTGTGTTGCCTTTTTTGTGGATGAGGATTATTTCTGATTTTTTTCCATTGTTCCGGGATTTCTTCGGTGACCAAAACTTGATTGAAAACATCTTTCAACCAGTTGGCCAATGAAAATTTTGCGTATTTTAAATACTCTGCCATAATTCCGTCGCTTCTCTTACATTTTTCATTTTTTAAACTTTGAATCGGATTCTCGACTTCGCTTTTAAGTAAATTCAGAAAATGTTGCTCTTCTGCCATTCAATGTTAGTGCCAGCATTTTGAAGTGAATGGACATCAGAATTGTTCAATTCGCTTTTCTATAAATTGCCGAAAAAGTTTCTTGCTATCTGGTTAATATCTCTTCTATTTTCTTCTCCCCGCCCATCGGCGGAGGGTCTTGGCCCTGCAGGGCAGCATAAACAGTACTTTTATAAACCAAAACTGTTATAATTGGCATGTCTAGAGTCACTTCCTTTAGTTTATATTTGTACTGATTGATATAATGATTTAAAAACGATGTGACCACTCTCAAAAAAGTTATACAGTAATAAATATAGCCACCTTAAAAACACACTATCTTCTACCATAGACCTTTGTGTGAGCTCTTTAGATCCTAGATTCTCATTTATGACAAATAAAATATGTATCCCAAGTTTCATCAATGGACACTGCAATCGAACCCAATTTACTAGAACTTTAAATCCTGCATAAAGATGATAAATCAAATTTTCAAACTCTTTTTGAAAACGAAGCAATTTGATTTCCTATTTTTATTTTATTTCCTTGATAGTATTGAAGAGATGAGATTAAAAATTTGCTATTCAAAGTTAACGTTATTACGTTTCAAACTAATGCAAAAACAAATTTTGCCATGTCAACCATGTTCTCACTAACAGGTATAAGGTACCTGACGTTTTTTTTTTTTAACTGCAATTGGCAAAGTGAATACCTCAACAAAGAGGAACACATGAAGGGAAAAAAAAAAAACATCTATGTTGGTATAAAGAAACTAATCAAAGCATATCCTTTCACTATGTCAATTCATCTTCATATAAATCTCTTATCTTGCTCTCATGGTGGTTAAACTTCAGGATATACAGTACACTTTTATAGTGAATTGTGCAGCCTTTTTGGTTAAACAAAATAAATTGTGTTATTATTCAATGAGAAAGATTCTAAAAAAGAACTTCCAAGATAGAAAGAAAGAAGGCAAGCTATTCAATATTTTTTTCTTTTTTTACCCATATAAGAAACTTTGTACCCTTCAGTTCTCTATACAGGGTTGGATCTTGCTACATTTGGGCCTTAAAGGGATGCACAACATTCCATTTACTCCACCAAAAGGATTTCAACATCTGATTTCAGTTTTTAATTTTTCTATGCTTAACACTTTACTTGTAAATTGAATTTAGTATAATAAATGTTAACATTTAATTATTAAAACTCATTACGAAAAATAATTCATTAACAACAGTTGATTAAATTTTGTATACTTATTATTCAAACTGAGCTGGCGGTATGTACAGTGTTGGCCAAAACTAAAGCACGGAATGAAATCTCCTTGGAAAAATATATAGATAATTCAAAAGACCTATGACAATTTTATAATTTTTACTTTAATTTACAATCATTCATTTTATTATAACTCATCACTTATTTAAAAATCAACAAATAATTCAGAACTAATTAAAAAGTAATTGGACAAACCTAAAGCACATGGACCTTATCTTATAGCAAAAACTCGCCTGAATTTAGTAAATTTACTATTACTTCAAATTTAATTGTTTCTTTCTAATCAAGCATGATCTAATTAATAAAAAAAAATTATAAGTTGTGTGTCATCGGCCTTGTTTTAGATCGAGTATTATAATTGATATAAAAAGTGATAAAAGGTATCAAAGTAAATATATTCCAACGGATGAAAAGAAAAAGTAGTGTCTGATTTCACTAACGGTGAATCAATACCATTTATTTGGTATGAGTCGTACGGTGATTTCGCAAAAAATAGCACGATTTCGTGCATGGGGAAATGTCAAAACGGTCCATATTGGCGATGGACCTTGAAAAACTTGCCATCGCCAAGATAAAAGAATCATCAGGGATACCAAAACAGATCTTCTTATATAGACAAAAAGTATGGAAAATAAAAAAGGCTTAGAGATCTCAAGCAGGATTATCTGGGGAAGAGTGGTTGATGGTGGCATTCTATCTTACCGACACTAAAAAAGCAATTTATTTATCAGAAAAAACGACATGCAAGACTGGAGATTCCGGAGACGCACTTAAACTAGACTGCAGCAAAATGGAAAACGGTTATCTTACAAAGGGCCTAGTTGAACACTGTGGAGGCTTATTATTTTCTGGGGATGTTTTTCCAGTCAAGGGTACGGGCCATTTCACGAGGTAAATGGTGCAGTGAATCGTTTCATGTATCGGGAGATTCTTCAGAACGGTCTGCTTCCTCATGCTGAGGAAAATATGGCGTTATTAAAGCTCTTCCAACATAACAACGATCCCAAATATACCGCTAAACTTGTGAAAGATTGACTTAATGAAAACCGTATAGGTGTTATGAAGTGGCCAGTAAAATACGCTGATTGCAACTCCATAGAGAATCTATGAGAAATTTTAATTCTGAAAATTAATCGTACGAAATTCGATAACTTCGACTCAATTTTTCAACGATCTTAAATTGCCTGGAATAATATCCTCATGCATAAATTGACCACCTTATTAACTCCATGGCATGTTGATGTGATGCGGTAATTTAAAATAATGAATGCGTCACTAAATATTAGCATGTTTTTGTATTTATTTTTTTATGAAGTCAAGAATGTCCTTTAGTTTTGTCCACCTAGTTTTTAATGAATTCTAACTTATATTGTTGATTTTTAAATAAGGTGTGAGTTATGATAAAATTATTGATCAGGAATTAAAGTCTTATATATTTAGAGATGAAAAAAAATAAAATTAATAGGTTCTCATGGGTGTTTATTAATTTTCATTATATTTTTGCAAAATAAGATAATATTGTCCTTTAGTTTTAGCCGACACTGTATATAGCTCGAACTGCAACAGCAAGATCTCTTGTACCTATGGGAGCTTTTGATCATTTCATTCATTTGATCTTAATCAAAATGTTTAATTGGCGCCACAGTCCGGAATGGACCTATACATCAACCAAAAACTTTTCGGGGCACCTCAGTCCATATACATATGCAGTTAGCTGTATCTAGTTTCGCATGCCAAGGTGATTGACTTTCCTTTAAACTTGCATTATTGCCACCTGATACGCTAGCTCTGTGGACACAAAGATATCCCACAAAGTTGTTGGTAGGAGCATTTGTGTTCTCCCGCTCTAAATGACCAAACAAAGTCAATTATTGTTGGCCTTTAATTTTTTAATCTAGGTGGATACGGTTGTACCAGGAGAATGTTTTCATCTCAAATCAACCAAAATCAAATTATCGATCACAAGTTGCTTAGTTCATTTTCATTAGGTTTTAGGAAAAATGGCAGTTCTCAAAATGCGTCAATCAAAATACTTGACGATATAAAAGCAATTATATCGATATTTTAAAGCAAGAAAACAAAGTGAAAAAACAGAGACATACATATATTATAAATTCTGAGAATAAATCTGAAAGGATTTTTTTTTCGAAGGCATTCGAGTTGCTTAAGTGCTTAATATTTGAGGGAAGTGCCGTCCACAATTGAATAGCATATAAAGGGTTTTTCAACAGGGACGCTACAAAAAGAGAGCAACAGGGACAGCAAACGACGACATATTTCTTGCCGCTCTTTTGACATTTCTCTTCAGGAAGGTTTGCCATTTCATGATGAAAAGATATTCGAGCCAACAACGAGTCAAAATTATTAAAATTTACTACCGAAATGCGGAGTCAGTGGCCTCAACGTTAAGAGCGCTACTTCCAATTCATGGTCGTCATAATCGTCCTAGCAGATCAACAATTGAGCGTCTAGTGGAAAAATTTGAATCCACAGGCACAGTACAAAATGTTCCTGTGCCAGTGAGACGAAGAAGTGCCCGTAGTGTCGAGAATATTGCTGCCGCTGAGGCTTCAGTTGCAGCAAGCCCAAATGTGTCTCTCACACGTCGTTCTCAAGCGTTGGGCATCTCTGTGACGTCGTTGTGGCGAATTTTGCGAAAAGATCTTGGCCTACATCCTTACAAGATTAAATTGACGCAAGAACTGAAGCCGCTTGCCACCAGAAGCGTCGTATGTTCGTGAATTGGGCTGAGCAACAACTTGAAAATGATTCGGATTTTCATCGAAAAATCATCTTCAGCGATGAGGCTCATTTCTGGCTGAATGGCTTCGTCAATAAACAAAATATGCGGTATTGGTCAGGCAGCAATTCACACGTACTCTATGAGTCATCATTGCATCCCAAAAAAATGACGGTTTGGTGTGGTTTATGGGCCGGCGGCTTCATTGGGCCGTACTTCTTCCGTGATGATCAAGACCGGCACGTTATTTTGAATGGGGATCGCTATACCGTTCAATGAAAACCGAATATTTTTGGCCCCAATTGGATGATATGGATTTCGAGGACATGTGATTCCAACAAGACGGCGCCACAAGCCACACAGCGAATGTCACAATCAATTTATTGGAAACCAAGTTTGACGAACGTGTTATCTCACAAAATGGTCCAGTCGCTTGGCCGCCTCGGTCGTGCGATTTGACGCCGTTAGACTATTTCCTGTTGGGCTACGTCAAGTCTATGGTCTATGCCAACAAGCCAGCGACGATTGATGAACTTCGTACGAATATCGAACGTGAAATTGCAGCAGTATCGGCCGATTTATGCTTGAAAACCGTCGAAAATTGGGTTCAGCGTCTGGACTTCTGCAACCGTGTAGGCCATGTAAAAGAAATCGAGTTCCATACATAATGGCATCAAACGTACTTACACAGGAATAAAGAATTCCATTGATATCCAAAACCGTTTTTGTTTTATTTTAAAAAAAAATTTGTAGCGCTCTTATTGAAAAACCCTTTATAAAAAAAACGTCGATATGTTACTAGAAATTTGTACCTTGGCAAAATAAGTTACAGTGTTCGGTTACTATACTTGCGAAATAAATTAAATCAAAAAGATATTTTGGTTCCCTCGTATATATAATTTTATGTAAAAATAGCAAAGTTCTATATTTTAGCAACGCCGTAAGAGAACAGCCCATTATTATCTTGGTGTAAGCCGAGATGTGTTCATTTCTTTTCAGACCAAAAATGTATCGGGTGCAGCTATGATATGCGACATTTAATTTCCTTTTGGATTCATGGGGTCCATGTTGGCAAAAATTTCACAGCTATAGAGAATTGTGGGTAATATAAAAGATTGTACGAGTTTTACATAAGTAGGGAGATAATGGGAAGTTGGACTGAGGCCACGGAGGGCACCATAGATCTTAGACACTGTTTTTCTAATGTTTACATCCCAATTTAAATTTTTGGTAAAGTACACTCTGAGGTTCTTTATGTTGTCAATATATTCCACTTTGGTTTGGTTAAGCCATAGTGGTGGTAGTTCCTCACATAATCTACTTTTATCAATAACCAAGGCTTTTGTTTTATTAGGATTCAGATTGAGCTTGTTGTCGACTGTCCAGGATAGAATATTGGCTTAGTTCCTGATTCATTTTGTCAACGGCTATTGTGTTTTGTACTGTACGTATATATGCTACTCACAACTCGATAAGCAATCTATAATATCATTGATGAAGCAGGAAAATAGGAGAGGCCCAAGGACGGATCCTTGAGGAACACCTGAATAAAGACTTCGACAGGTTGATTTTTTCGTTTTCACAGAATACATATTGTGATCTTTTTGAAAGATACGAATCAATCAAACTACAAACTGATCTATCGAAGCAAAATTTTTTCTGTAGTTTGTCAATCAGCCCTATAACGACTATCAATTATCAATTGATAGTTGATAAATATTTAAATTTGGTACATTAAAACTTAATTTATTAAAAAACTGAACATCTATTTGCTGATAATTATTAATTTTCTTGCAATTCACGACGGCCTGCACCATTCTCAATGATCAAAACTTTTATCAATTTTCAAATGCCTTAGAAAAATCTAAGAATACTATTAATCCCATCTGGCCTTTGTCCAGAGCAGTAGTGCAGTTATGTCTAGTACGAAATCCTGATTGATAACGACAAAAAAGGTTATGATGGTTGTGGAAACATTTGATTTGTTTGCTTGATATTGTTTCAAACATTTTGCTCAAAAATGATAGGATTGCGATAGGGTGAAATTTTACGGAACTATCTGGTGAAGGTTGTAGTAAGGCAGAACTTTGGCTATTTTCCAGCAATCGGGAAAAACGGATGTAGTTAATATAGTGTTAAATATATGCGTAGCATGGTGTAGCAACAGGTTGAAGAATTTTTATGAAATCTGGTTGTATATCATCGCAACCAACCTCAAATTCATCAACTTTTGATAAAGTTTTCGTTAGTGACAGGGTCAGAAAGGCTTGAGCTTGGATAAATAGTCTATTTAGTTCTTCAACGTCTATTTTTTGGGGTTAGATATTTTGCCAGGGCAAAGCCCAACCTGCCTAACATTTTTCCAAAATTTACTATTTGAATCACTAGGATTAAACTGTTTTGTAAAGTAATAACTTACAGCATTACGTGCAACTTTGATCGAAAATTTCAGGGCATTTATATCTCCTCCACCTCGCATCACGAGTTTTAATCAGCCTCCTTGCCTCTTGCGTAAACCAAGGAAAATACCTTTTTTTAATTTTTTTTTACGCTTCACTTGTACGTGTCTATTAAAAAGATAGAGTATATTATAATTAATGTTGGCCATTTGAATATTGACATCACTAGAAAAGTACATGGGTGACCAATCAAGTCTCGAGCTATCGCTGAATAGAGATTGTAGATGGACATTTGAGTAATCACAAAATGTTGATATAAGTTCTTCTGTTTTGGCAGGAATTGCATTCAAGGTCAACCATATATAAGATCGTGATGAGAAATCCCGGATGCAAAAACCTGATCATAATGCAAAATCAATTCTCGATTTGACACCAAAAAAACATCTAATAAGGAAGGTAAACAATTTGGTTTGAAATGAGTTGGTTGTTTTATATTTACGAAGCTCAAATTGAGCGAATCCATTATGTCAAAAAGATTTTTTATTAGTTTTCAAAAATTTCCATATTCAGTTGAAACTTCAAGAATTAAATATTCAATTAATTCGTTTGCAGTAGATTTCTGAACAATATGGAGTTTAAGTGTGCTTTTAATATAAATGGCAAGACCCCCACCGATTTTATTGTACCTATCCGCAAGACATAACTTGAATATTTTTAATCTGAAAAGACTATCACACATCTCTGGCTTAAGCCATGATTCTGAAAGACATAATATATATCAATCTTGCTTTCACGTAATATACCGCGCAAATTATCAATTTTGTTATTAATGCTTTGAGCATTTAAGTGGCAAATGTTAATGCCAGTCCAGTATGTTGGCTACAAATAATTTCAAGCATTGTTTTAGTATCAAAAGTGGAACCATTCCCAAAGTCAGAGCCAGCAAGCGCACTTGGCAGTATTAGCAACAGCAGCAGCAGCACAAACACCATTACCTTTCAGAACAATAATAATTGCTATATTTGAATAATAAAGATAAAAATAATAATAATAGAAAAACAGAAAACAAATGAGAAATATCTATGTATCAGAAAA